>OY728135.1:2012764737-2013964737 GCA_963277665.1 Viscum album
AGTGCAACCTTTATTTCATATACTATATATACAGAATACATATATGTAAGTATATTTATATATTTATATGGTTGTGAAACTGGAATCGCCTCTTCCCCTTCCTCTTTTAAAATAGGGTATATGGTTTTCCTTTTATGGTGTAAGGATTTGATCTCTCATGGTTTAATTTTCACAACCTGTATATATGTATATGCACATAATTTTAGAACAAGTATATATGTATTTAAACACCTCAAACCCTCTCTTTAAATGTTGTCCTTGAGATTATTCATGTTTATGTGTCTAAGCAGTTTATGTAATGTTTTCATTCATGCCAAACCCATAAATTATTATATGTATTTTTGGGTGTTTTAGATATATATATATATATATATATATGTAAATATATTCCAACTCAAATCAATTTTTAAAGGTTCTCAAATAAGTCAGTATGCTATAAAAAGTTTATATATAAATTAAGATTGTTTTAAGTTTATATGAAAGTCCTTTAATTATAAATATGTGAAATTATGTAATCATGTAATTATTCATGTATGTTTTACAATACAGACATTTTTCATTTTTAAGACTTGAATATCCATCCTTAAATAATATTTTATGTGTGAACTAATTCATAGGTTAAATGGAATTACATTTTTAAAACCTAAGTATATACATAGTTACATATTTAAGTGACACAATCAAAATCCATTTTATAATTTTTAAAAGATGATTTACAAGCCTTAGGTAATGTTTTAGATGTGAAATGACATTTGGGTACAATTGGATTTATAATTGGTATGAAAAACCCCTAATTTTTATATATGTAGACACATCTGGTCATATATGTTACAAACCTAACATGTTTTGGTTTTCAATCAAGTAGATTCAATAAATAAATATGTTATGGAAGTATTTATTACATGTAGGAAATTATTAAACCCTATTTGGTTATGTAGATTTAAATACATATACCTTGTGTATATACGGTTATATATAATTATATAGTTTCCAAAACCCTAATTTCCAGTATTGATTTTTAGAATTAGTTAATGCAGTTAATGTTTAAAGGATTATTAATAAATGTTAATTTGGTATTTTCTAAACTAATATTCACTTGTGTGTATAAGTATACAATAATACATTTAACATGTCGAGTTTATTTTAATTAAAGCAGTTTTGATAATATTATCCACTTTTTAATTTAAACGAATATATTTTAACATGACCAAAATACATTAGAGAATAAATTAATTTTTAAATCATGTTATGATATATATCATGTTGTTATCATATTTAGTCTTTTTACATAATGAACCTGCTACACCATTTGATGTAGGTTAATCAAGTTTAGGATTTATCCTATTTGCACATTCATCGATACTTTTATCATCATATTAAATAATATGTATTTTTTTATTAAGTATCCCTCTACAAGAATAAGGATTTTAAGTCAAAGAGTTATCATTTAATGTGGAAAAGCCCATCCAATCATTACTTGGTTGTTTTAAATCAATATCACATGTGCAAATAATGTTTTCAATATTATGCAATTCACTGAGAACTTTATTACCTAATTGATAACTAACACATTATAATTTTAGTCCAACGATATTTCCATTTATCAGCACATGTATTGAGCTTGAATAATGAGTATGTATTTGAAAGCATTAAAATGCTATTACCTTTGAAGAGTTGTAAAGTAATCATTTTATGTGATATTCAAACAACTTATTATGAATAATTTATGAGATAAGCATTTAATTATTAAAGGTGGTATGGGAAACTTTGAATAATTTGAATTATGGAACCAAGTAATAAGTGTACTGGGAATGATATGTATTTAATAAATAAATGTGGTATGTGGACTTTGATTTAAAGATATGAGGAGTGCATTGGATCTAGTATGTTTCGGGGTGGGGATCGGTAAAAGTAAGCCCTCCGGGTTGGGGCCCGGTTACAGCAGACCCTCAAGGTTGGTGTCCGGTTATTAGAGGCACTCCAGGTTGGAGTCCGGTTATATAGGCTCTCTGGGTAGGGGTCTGGTTACAATTAGACCCTAGGTCTTGGCATGAGGCCATTGACATGGTCTAGCATATGCACTTCCCTCATTATGACTATGTGATTTAATTAACCAGAAAAATATTCTACTAGTAGAATATTTGGTTAAAAGAGCTTATGGATTTTCGGCCGAGCCCTTAAATCATTAGACATCTTGACCAAAGCCTTGACAATATGTTTCAAAATGTCCTGTATATTTATGGAATGACATACATTTTGAACTCAGTGAGTTAGTATTCAGTGTATGAAATTGAAGTTATAATTTTATGCGCAACTCTGATTATTTATTATGCATAGTTGTTCTATTTATGCCTACATATATTTATGTCATACATGTTTTGAATTTATTTTATTCAGCATGCCTATATTTGAATCGTGTATCCTTTCAAATCTGTTAGAATGTTTTTAATTGATCACCTTTATGATGTATACATGTGTTACAACTTTTATTTAAGAAGATTGTTTTATGAAATATTTTAAAGAATGTTTTCAAAGTTATATCGGTTTATTTTAAAACCCCTTACTGGGCATTCGTATGCTCACCCTACATTTTTTATTAAAAAATTTAGGTAACAACTTTTAGCAGATGAACCATTTAAGCAGCAACTGGTTTCTCTGAGCCTGAACCAAATTCGATCCTCTGTATGGCACTGGCTCTGGGTACTCGGGAGCTGGGGCATGAATGTTGGTATTAGAGGATTCAGTTTAGATAACTATGGAAAACTAGAAATGAACAAAGAAGAATTTAATTAAACACTACTAAGTATGATGTTTTTTCGGATACATCCGATAATATTAGAACAATACTAAAAATTTGGTTATGTGTTACTAAGTAATAGTTCCCTTAAATTTTCAGATGGTAGAATAAAGATCACTAACAAGTATTTTATACCTTCCCACTGAAATCCTCAAGAATATAATTTTTAAGTCATGTATGGAAGACTATGAACCCTTTCAGATCCTCCGACTATCCTGCAAGCTCCTTTACCAAGTATCGAACAAATCAAATATTCTCTGACTTTTCCAAGGAACCATCCATGTTTACTATCGCATAACTTTTTCACAACTTGCGTAAAATATGCGTAGGGGGAAATAACATGAGGATATTTTCCTATGTTTTACCCTATCTAAAAACTATCTATCTTTAAGGGTTTTTTGGGAAACTGCCAAGGAGGGAAATCTCTGCGCAACCTATCTTTTTCAAGTCTTGAGTTTCAGTCTGTATGAGAGACTCTTTAACATCAAACCCCTAGACTTTGGGGTGGTATGGTGAATCTGTAGGGAGAAACTTCACTTGGATATCACTGGGCTTTACACCGTCCATGCCTCTATCTGGAAGCTCAACTGTTCTATGCGGGATTTTAACACCACTTTCCCAAGGTGTATCTGGGAAAGAGAGGTCAATGAACTGGGAACCACCTAGGGAATAGAGTTAAGGACATCAGTGAACTAGTCGTGGTGGTGGGCTCTATAAAGGTAAAACCTGGTTTCCTTATGTTCTTTCCCTATTAGTAGTTAGTTTCTAGAGTTTTTTGTGCAGGGACATCACTAAGGTTGTTAGGGAGGCCATATCGATGACTTAGTAAGAGTATTCCAATATAATTGCGAGGACGTAATTATTTATAGAGGGGAATAATGTAACATCCCAAGAATCTAGGTTTCATATAATGGTAAATTTTATATTTTATGTTACCCATTAATCGAACAAACTAGTTTCTTAAGGAAAAGTAATAATAAAATTTTAATTTTTTATGAAATAGAGTAAACACACAAATGAATGAAAGGATATTTATTCAAATTGGAATACCATAGTAATTACAATACAATGAGATAAAATGGGAAATTAAGCTAAAATACCAATTAAAAACCCTATTAAGACTATAGGAAGACCACTCAAAATAGCGGGGACCCCGAGAAGACGATAGGGGTCCTTAGTATCCATCATAACGAACATAAGAATGGATGAATCCACTACGGACACACTAAGCACCAAAGGTATAACACGAACCATTTTTCTTCCATAAACTTTCTTTTAAGACACCCAGAGACACGGTTTTAGATGACACCAATCTGACTGTTACCTTGAGTATCCGTTGGAAGCCCAACGACTATAATTATAGCCGTTAGTCTCATGATGATTTAACTAAAAAATAATTTAGTACTCAGCGACATGTTGAAATCAATTAAATATATTTAGTAATAATAATAAGAGATATATTTTATTTATATATGTAATTGTTTTATTAAAATATAAACTTATTATAATTAGGTTGATAATAATATTATTCGAAATATTAGTTTTGAGTTATTACTATTAAGAAATTATTAGATTAATTTTTTATAAAATTGGTAATAATATGAATTTTGTTTAATAAAATTATAGTTAAATAATTAAACAAATTATAATTTATTAATTAAAGTGGAATAATATTTCATTTAAGAAAAATGAAAATTTGATGTTCTTATTTGTATTAGCTTTCAAAAATGACACTTTTTAGTGTAAATAAAAATTATTGTCAAATAATATTGTCATGAGTAATATATTAATATGTTTCTATTTCAAGATAATTGTTATTTCTTGTATTTATTAGGTAAATTATTATTTTTAAGTATAATGATTTGTTGCTAAATTGAATTATATAAATATTAAACATTATTAGTTTTAATGTTTCAAAATTATAAATATTTTGTACCAACTATGGTAATTATTATTTTGGTATATTATCGAGTTATTAATTTAATTTATAACATTTTAATTATATATATATATATATAATTGTTTTGTAGATAAACATAATAATAACAATTGAATAAATATATTTTCATAATTAAAATTTTATTTAATTTATAAATATATTAATACTTTTGTCTAATCTAATTTTTCAAATGATAATATATATATATATATTTAAATTTATAAAGTAAAAATTAGATAAACTTATAATTTTGATAAGTTTCGTTTTTATAAACATATTAATCTTATAATATATTGATATTTTTTTATAAATGATTATAATAATTAAATTATTAAAAAAATTAATTTTCAAAATTTATTGTTAAAATATTTTTATTTATTTAATAACTTTTGACTTTCTTTAGGATATATATATATATAATAAAGTTGATGATATAATAATAATATTGTTTAAATAATAAAAGTGTTTTAATAGTGTTAATAGGGAAAGTCACAGGTTGCTTAAAAAAAGGAAAATGATAAAAAAAAATATAATATTATATAATATTTAATAAGATAATTGATAAAATAATAAAGGATAATAAAAAAATAAGGAAAATCATGAATGGGATTGAGGAGATTTTCATGGGTTGGCATATAAGAATAAATTAATATAAAATAAGGATATAATAAAATAAGAAAAAGAATAAGTAATAAATAATAGTAGTAAATTAAAAAAAGAAAGAAAAATCATAGGTAGGGTTTGAGTTTGGGAAATCTCGCATGGGGTTCGGCTTGGTGGAACGCGATAGGGAGGGAAGTGTGATCTGAGCACATGGTGGGGTTGTGCACTGCCATGGCCACGGGTCGAAGGTGGTCCGAGTCCGTGCGCATCGCAGGCAGCGGTTAAGGCTGAAGGGGTTCGCTGGTCTCATCTAGAGATGGGGTGTGTGAGGAGTCTGAGCTGAGGCTGAGCGTCCGAGGCTGATTCGTCTTCAGGCGAGTTCTTTGTTAGTTGGCAGTTAGGGTTCATCTCGTTCAGATATTAAGTAGGTTTGTGGTCTTCGAATCTACTTGTAGGGTTTTGGATTTTTTGTGTTTTTCTTTCCTCTCCAAATCCTGGCAATGAATCTGGTTTACACTGTTTACTTTGACTAATATTAATCTTGTTTTTTCAATTTTTCTCATCTAATATTGATGTCTAGTTTTGTTTTTTAGTTTATGTCAATTTGATGTTGTTAAGTGATGTCCTACTGGTCATTTTATATTTTATATGTCAATTGTGTGGTTGGTTTTCTCTATCTTCAAAAGTCACGCAGCTTGCACAACAAGATTAACCTTTTAGTTTTTAAAGATTATAAATAGTAGTAGTTTGCTCGTGTAATTCTTCACTGCATGCACACCTGATGCTATTTACAATCCTCCTTGATTTTAATGAAAGTCACCTCGCCTCATGTTTTGGTTCCAGAAATTCCAGGTAAGGGGATATTACTATTTATTTTATAGTGAAACCTTAATTTCATATACTATACATACCGAATATATATATATGTAAGTATATTTATATATTTATATGGTTGTGAAACTGGAATCGTCTCTTCACTTTACTCTTTTAAAACAGGGTATATGGTTTTCCTTTTATGGTGTAAGGATTTGATCTCTCGCGGTTTAATTTTTACAACCTGTATATATGTATATGCACATAATTTTAAAACAAGTATATATGTATGTAAACACCTCAAACCCTCTCTTTAAATGTTTTCCTGGAGATTATTCATGTTTATGTGTCTAAGAAGTTTATGTAAAGTTTTCATTTATGCCAAACCCATAAATTATTATATGTATTTTCAGGTGTTTTAGATATAAATATAAATATATATATATATATATTTCAACCCAAATTGATTTTAAAGGTTCTCAAATAATTTAGTATGTTATACAAAGTATATATATACATTAAGAGTGTTTTATGTTTATATGAAGGTCCTTTGATTATATATATGTGCAATTATGTAATCCTATAATTATGCATGTATGTTTTCAAATACAAACATTTATGATTTTTAAGACTTGAATATCAATCCTTAAATAATATTTTATGTGCGAACTAATTCTTGGGTTAAATGGAATTACGTTTTTAAAACCTAAGTATATACATAGGTACATATTTAAGTGACACAATCCAAATCAGTTTTATAATTTTTAAAAGATGATTTCCAAGGCTTAGGTAATGTTTTAGATGTGAAGTGTCATTTTGGTACAATTTGATTTATACTTGGTATGAAAAACCCTAATTTTTATATATGTATATACATCCGGTCATATATGTTACAAACCTAACATGTTTTGGTTTTCAATCAAGTAGAGTCAATAAATAAATACGTTGTGGAAGTATTTATTTCATGTAAAAAATTATTAAACCTTATTTGGTTATGGAGATTTAATTACATATACCTTGTGTATATATGGTTATATATAATTATACAGTTTCCAAAACCCTAATTTCTAGTATTGATTATTATAATTAGTTAATGCAGTTAATGTTTGAAGGATTATTAATAAAGGTTAATTTGGTGTTTGCTAAACTAATATGCACTTGTGTGTATAAGTATACAATAATACATTTATCATGTTAAGTTTATTTTAATTAAATTAGTTTTGATAATATTATCCGCGTTTTAATTTAAAATAATATATTTTAACTTGACCAAAATATATTAGAGAATAAATGGATTTTTTAATCATGTTATGTTATATATCATGTTGTGCTCATATTTAGTCTTATTACATAATGAAATTGCTACAGTGTTTGATGTAGGCTAATCAAGTTTATGATTTAGCCTATTTTCATGTTCACTGATACTTTTATCATCATATTAAATAACATCACTACTAGAAAAATACCGTATACCAATGGTTTTCAACCGCTGGTGTAGGCCTCCAAACTGTTGGTATAGCCTATACCAACGGTTTGTAGGACCGTGGCCAAGTAAGCCGTGAGAATAGTTCTCTACCAACAGTTTTGGGAAAACCGTTGGTACAGACCTATACCAACTATTTTTAAAACCATTGGTATATTTAATATGAAAATCTATACCAATGGTTCCATAAAACCGTTGGTATATATATTTCAAAAAAAACATTCGGTTGGATTTGATCCCAGGACCTCTATTTTATAATTGAACGACCTAACCACTAACCTAACATGGATTTTGTGAACATAATTTCATAAATATATATATATATATATATATTATCATAATTATTTTAAATTTTTATTTATATAATGTTCTGAGTAAGAAGATTCGATAAAAAATCAAATCACCTATACCAACGGTTCTCAAAACCATTGGTATATCCCTATACCAACGGTTTTTAGACCCGTTGGTTTAGGTCCTTTGATTTTGGGACCTATACCAACGGTTTTGGCCAAACCTTTGGTATATGGTCTCTATAATGGACCTAAACCAATGGTTTGGCCAAAACTGTTGGTATAGGTACATATAAGTAACCTTTACCAAAACTTTTGGCCAAACTGTTGGTATAGGTCCAAATTAATGAACTATACCAATGGTTTTTCCAAAATCATTGGTATAAGTCATATTTCTAGTATCTCATATATTTTTTTATTAAGTATCCCTCTACATGAATAATGATTTTAATTCAAAGAGTTGTCATTTCATGTGGCAAACCCCATAAAATCATTACATGGGTGTTTTAAATCAATATCACATCTGCAAATAACGTTTTCAATATTATGAAAGTCGCTGAGAAATTTATTACCTAATTGATAACTGAAGCATTATAATTTTAGTCCAACGATATTTCCATTTATCATCACATGTATTTATCATAAATAATGAGCATGTATTTTAAAGCATTAAAAGTCTATTACCTTGGAAGAGTTGTAAAGTAATCATTTTATGTGATAGTCGTACAATTTATTATTAATAATTTATGAGATAAGAATTTAATTATTCAAGGTTGTATATGACACTTTGAATAATGTGAATTATGGAAACAAGTAATAAGTGTACTGGGAATGATAAGTATTTAATAAATCAAAGTGGTATGTGCAATTTGATTTAAATATATGAGGAATGCATTAGGTCTAGTATGTTCTGGGGTGGGGATCGGTAAAAGTAAGCCCTCTGGGTTGGGGTCCGGTTACAGCAGACCCTCAGGGTTAGTTTTTGGTTATTAGAGGCACTCCAGGTTTGAGTACGGTTAAAGAGGATCTCCGGGTAGGGGTCTGGTTACAGTTATCCCCCTAGGTATTTGCATGAGGCCTTGACACGGTCCATCATATGCACTTCCCTCATTATGACTATGTGATTTAATTAACCATAAAAATATTCGACTAGTAGAATATTTGGTTAAAAGAGCTTATGGATTTTCGGTCGAGCCCTTGAATCATTATACTTCTTGTATAGGTCCTTGACAATATGTTTCATAATGTCTTGTATATTTATGGCATGACAATTGTGTTGAACTCAGTGATTTAGTATTTAGTGTATGAAATTGAAGTTATTATTTTATGTGCAACTCTGATTATTTATTACACATAGCTATTTTTTTGTGCCTACATATCTTTATTTCATACATGTTTTGAATTTCTTTTATTCAGCATGCCTATATTCGAATTGTGTATCCTTTGAAATCTATTAGCATGTTTTTAATTGAGCACCTTTATGATGTCTACATGTGTTATAACTTTTATTTAAGAAGATTTTTTTATGAAATAGTTTAAAGAATGTTTTCAAAGTTATATTGGTTTATTTTAAAAACCCTTAGTGGGCATTCGTATTCTCACCCTAGGTTTTTTATTAAAAAAATTTAGGTAACAGATTTTAACAGATGAACCATTTAATCAGCAGCTGGTTTCTCCGAGCCTGAACAGAATTCGATCCTCTGTATGGCACCGGCTCTGGGTACTCAGGAGATGGGGCGTGAAATAGAGACCCAAATTCTTCTCATCTTTTTTTAAAAAAAATTTGAATAGTATGTCCACCTCTTAGATTTTCTTAATAAACATGAAATTAGTTACCTAAATATAATAATCAATGACTGTAATGAAATATAGATCACATATTGTAGAATTATATCTCATTGAACTACACAAATCAATATGAATATGATTAAGTGTTCTGAAATATTTTATGTCTACACCATTATTTGATCTGTGACAAATTTTTCCTTCTTGAAGGGTTTCAGGATTAAATACTTATTTATAATTAGATTGGGAAGATCCAACACAGTTTCGTGATTTAAAATTTTTCTCATAATCCTTTGTAAAAAAGGGTTAAGCTTTCTATGAATTTTTTTTCATATTTTAAAATCATGGAACAAGAATTATTAATATCACTAATATTTAATAGATTACCATTTGTTCTTATACCTTGAGTAAATATCATTCTATCCTTTAAACTATTTTTTATAAAAGAATACTTCTTATATACAACCTCAAGCACATCTTTACAATGTTGACTAACACCAAGTAAATTATGATTGATCACTTTAACAAATAACACCACATTAGACTTTTGATTTTTATCTTTAATCTATATTCATCCAACTCCCTTGGTTTTTAGGGAATAAAAAATTTCAAATTTTTCTGATCACCATTCATGCTTCACCTTATTTATCATAATTTTTGTATCACATGTAATGAATGAGAAAAATCAATTATAATGTATCAACGACTTGGTTATTATAATATACTTAAATTAAACCTTAGAAAAATAATAATTTTCTTCCATCATATTCATAATTACCATTCCTTTATCAACATTGTGTGTTTTTACATATGGACTCATAATTACATTTTTAGTAATATAGCCTCTTTGATCACATCTACATCGTATTTCATTTAAGAAATCACTTCTTTTTTGTATTTTTTGGGAATGATGAACTCATGTTCATTGTTTTCTTATATTATAAATCCATTTTTCTATTCTTATAATATCTCCACCTTGATTAATCTATCATACCAGGTAGTGACATATTATACAAGTATTAGTAGGTTTTGTTCCCCAAAACATTAAAAAACTCGTATTATCCTTTTAATATTGATCTTACATATTGTTAAATGTTATTACTGATGATTTTTTATGGTCTATTTCAATATATTCTAGTTTTATCTACTATTGAAAAATGTTCTTCTTGAATAATCCATTTAATACTCTGATTTAGAATAGGGTTTCTCACTAGACTTCATATTCTAAAATAATCAATTATTGATTTTAGAAGTTACATGTCTAGAGGTAATATATTTATTTGAAAATTAATATGTAGCTGAATTAACCAGCTTGTTTGAACCCTCATTTTCACCATCTTTTCATGATTCTTGTTTAACAACAACAACCTTGTTAAAATATACTATAATCTTCATCATGTAATTATATTCATCAAGATAGTTTGAATAAGTCTTCGATTTCACTTCTTCTTTGGTATAAATATTTTATTCAAGTTATTTTATTATCTTATATATTTAAAACACATGTAGTATATATATCATGATTTAATCAATGTAAACAACCTATTTATTTGAACATCATTCCCCTCCACTAGCTATATTTACATTTTTTTCATTTAATAATAACCACTTACCCTTCATGAGATTTTTTTTGATCTCAAGAAAATCTGTTATATAATTTTTAAAAAATCACTCTATCTATGTTCATTCACTTTCATCATCTTAATTAATAAAAGTATCAAATCTTTTTACTACATGAAACATGAAATTAGTTTTATCTTTTTATTGGATATATTCCATGGATTAAACTTATTCTTCTTTTCACATGATTATTCTATTTTAATTTTTAATAAATTAACATTTCTTACATGAAATTTAGTTGAATCTATTGACCTTTTCCCCATTTATTTTTCCAAGGTTTCACATCATCAAAAATATTTCCCATCAACTTATTATTAGGATAATTTATATTAATGTGTCCAATGCCAATACAATCGTAACACCTTAGTGGATGTTTTAATTTTACATTATGATTTCCACTATTTAATCTATTTGATATGAGGGTAATTATTATGTAATAATTATTATCACCATATTCATAACTATATTTACATAAATTTGGTACTTCATCATCTTTGATTTCATGCTTTTTTAAGGCCTCAAAATCCATCTCATATTTAATCTATTTCTAGAAAGATAGAATCTATAACATTTTATAAGTAATGATAATTTTATATAATTCAATGAGAGTAACCTATCATCTACCTTCCAAATATTAAACATTAGGATCAAATGTTTTAGGAAAATTTCTCATAATCTTTTTGACAATAGTTAAATTATCCAGATTTTCTCCAAAACCCCAAATATTATTGAAAAAATAATAATCTTATTTGATAAAATCACCAATGTCTTATTCTTCACCTATCTAGATATATTCAAAAAAATTAATTTTAAAATTTGGCCTCCATGGCTTTCAAATTTCCTTCATATCATCTTTCTAATTTATCCCAAATATCCATCAAATTTTTGAGTCCCATAACTTTTGTGTAATGATTTTTAGAGGGAGCCATCCAAATGAAATTTCTATATTTTCCATCAACTACGAGGTTTATATTACTAGAAAATATCATAGTTTAATCTTTAGGAATATGTGGGAATCCCATTATTTTTTTGTCTTATCTTCAATGCCATGAAATAGGAGATAAAGAAATATACTATTATTTTAACTATGATTATTCTTTCCCTCAAATGTAAAGACACCCCTGCTATTAAATGAATTCATATTATCTATATTTAAATCTCCATTAATCCTGATTTAGGGAACCTACATTCTAATAGAAATGGAAGATTATGGGAAGGTATTTCACTATAGAGAAAGGGGTGGGGTTGAATTATTGATGAATTTTACTATTTTTTTCATATCTATTAATTTAATTCTGCTGAACAGTTAGGTTCTTGTCCAATCTTATGATAATGAAATATTAAAAAAATTAGTAAAAATAAATAAAACATGTAAAAATAATTTTTACAATGTTTTGTTAAAATGTAATCCTACTACTAACTATGATTGGTTAGATTCCTCAATCACAAATACTCTACTATAATTACAAGTGGTTACTATATAAGATCTTCAAGATCATAATGTCAAACTATGATTTCTAGAGACCCATTGGAATAAATTATTCAAATTTCCTGATACCAAAATATTTCTAATAATATAATAAATATAACCTTGTACTGATGGGTTCTTATACAATAGTTAATAATCATTTATATTTTTTATATTTGAAGGTGAACTGATTATTATATTATCACTTCTTCAATATTCATGACAAGAGATAATGTCAGTCATTCTCAATCTCTAAATAATATCACTAAACCGATTAATCCAAAATATATAACAATTATTTACTTCTTAAATATATTCTTTTTATATAATATGGGAAATTATCATAATCCACAACATATGATTAACACATACAATATTGGTCATGTTGTATATTGTTGGTTCAGATAACTGATACTTTTTGAACTTTTTATTCACAAATAATATGAAATATTTCATTCTTAGTGTAACATAAAATAACACATCACTCTTTAAATAATTATTATTTCTTCTCATAGGATATTACATTGTGAATTAATAGAGTTTTTAAAAAAAACACTTAACAAAGTGATGAACCTACTATGAAAAACTCCAATAGAGAAATGATAGATTTGGATCATAATGATCTATTATCCAAAACATATTGCATAAAATTTATGAGAGTTAACCAAATATTTATAGGCATAAAAAACCAGATTAACTTATAATAGTACTGGAAAATTTGTTAACCCACTTAACTATATGCAATGCTGAAAAATATGCCACCTCTATTAGTAGGCAAGATGGACCTTCACCAACTGCAAGTACTACATTACGTTTTTTTCTTACAAATTTTTAGATGGAGTTTTGATTATGTTCACAGGATATAATTATCTGAATTCATTTTCTCACATATTAAATTCTAAAAATTAATGCATATATCATATACTAAAAGTCCTTTTGAAATATATACACACAACAAACTATTCCTCCCATACATTAGGGAATGAAATTTTTTATTCAGAACTGAATTCAAAATTTTCATCAATTTCATATAAATATAAAATATAATTTGATATGATTTGTATCACATATAATCTCAATTCACATAAAAACATTATAATATAACATTGTATCTTCCATGAAATGAGAGTCTCACTAACATAAAAACCATTCTAAACTATTTTTATTCTTTAAAAAAAACCATAATTATCCATTTTACAATTCTACTTAGAGAATAGAATGATCCTACTTAGAATATATACTGATGCATGGTTTCATTATAAGATAACCCATATTTATAAAAGGCATCATAAGTCACATGGAAGAAGACAATGCAACACTACGATCAGACAATGCGTATCAATCAGATCAGATGAATTTTATATTAAATATAATATTTTAAATTAGAGAAAAAATCCAACATAGTATAATCATGTCCCACATAAATGATCTCCATGGGTACCCATTATAATAAAAGAAATGGTGTCCCTTCAAATGGATAGATGTGAGTGCTAGTGTTCACTTTCAATTCAACGGGAATAGGCTCATGTCAACACACCTCGACTGCCATGTTGGCATGTACAGTGGTGTCATTACTTATCTACACTCACTTATGTTCTCTATGTGGGTGATATTTATACCCACTCACCTACAACAAATTTTTATTCTAGTTTACTATCATTCAAAATAATTTATCCATGGTCCCACAAGTAGTTGAGGTGGTACCTTTATCTGGTTTTTGGGATGGATGATTTTTTAAATGGGCCAATAAAATAAATAAGTAGTAAAAATAAAGAGGATAGAAACTACGAATATTTATCCCATTCATAGGAATTCTTCGTGAAAATAAAAAATAATTTTCATGTTGTCTTTCTTTCCAAAATTTTATCATGGATAATCAACTTAAAAATTTCTTAATAAAAGTAATTATTTTCAATAGTTTTATATATTTAAATATTACAGAAAATGTGAACTCTATTAGTCCTATTTTCAAATGTCATTTTAATTTAATAATATTTAAACAATCATCATAATTTATTTAACAACTATTTTTTAAAATAAATACAATTTCATCAATAAATCCAATAGATTTTAACCTTCTTGGTCAAATTGATTAATTAAGAATCATTAATGACATCAAATCAATCCCTCTTTTAATCTCAATTAAAAAGAAATTCACCCTCACATCAAATCAATAGGATTCCAATCATCCTCCCTTTGTAATGACAAGAATAGTAATGTCTCTTTAAAACTCTCCTATAATGTGTCATGTCCTCAATAAAACTTTCATGTTAATCACCTATAAATATTTTCCTATCCTGCCTTTTGATTCAACAGCGTATCCCCAAATTATATGCTATAATGTAAAATGTAATATTAATAAATGACTCCTAACATAAAACATATGAATTTATAAAAAATATATCATCCAACCACCACCATTCCAACAATTTCCTATATGATCCCCATCAAAACACTAACATTACCTACCTTTGAATCTTCTATATACACCCTTGATAAAAAATTCGGATCTCTTGAGAACCATTATTTTATCCACCGTCATAATGTTGACATTATGAATAGATACACCCTATAATTCAAAAAAAAACAAAATTAAAATAATATCTATGGTTTTGGCTCCCATGACCAAAATATTTTACCAATAAACAACCACTCTTCCAAATGGTACTTCCCACCAGATGATTTGTACACTAAAAATGATATCTAAGAATCATGATTCATAAAATCGTCAATTTTAAAAAAAATATTTTTCCTAATTCACAAATTTAACACACCATAATTTTACAATATATTTATTATAAATAAATTTAATCACTTTAATAGCTTGCGATACACACATTCTAGAGTCTAAAAGAACAATAAAATAGTATATCATTATAACCAAACTATTAAATTGGAGAGTTTTAATAAGAATAATTAAATTATATAAATTATATTTTTTAAACATCTATAAAAAAATCAAGGGTTATGTATTGATTTTAAATAAATTAATAATCAATTAAAATAAAAATAAATGATTTCTGAAAACTATATTTTTTAAATGGTAGTTTCATCGTTCTGTTTAAAAAATATTTAAAATTATTTTTTAACATATTTAGGAATTTAATTTTAGAAAATTAACTTCATTTTTAAATAATCATGACAAAATTATCATTTATTAAATTTTTGAAAAGAACAATTTTCTCAATGAATAGTGAAAATACGAGCTTTTATTAAAAAATGTCCTTTCATTTAAAGAATTTTGAGGATAAATTTTGATTTAAAAATGTTTTGGAAGTAAAATTAGTTAAATAATATTATAAAAAATAATATTTAACATATTGTAACAAATTTTATAATGAATTTTGATATTAAAACATTATATACTGATGATAATTTTCTCTTTTAAAAACAGTTTTTTCACCGCATTTGTGGGTTTTACTTTAAATAAAAATTCTATAATTATTTGAACAAAATTTGTAAAAATGGATTCCATATTTAGAATAATAATAATTAATATTATATAATAATTTTACCTTAAATTTTTTTCTTAATAAATAGTAAAAACAATGAAAATTAATTATCATGGTTAAGGTAAAAACAAGTTTACCAAGGGATTTAATGAAGAATATATGTTTTAAAAATTACCTCAAACATGTTTAATTTATATTGGATGAAATTATTTTGAACCTTATTACCTTAGTATATATTTTATGTTCTTTTGGGACACATTTCAATGATATTAATCAATATAATCATTTATGTAAGGAAATAGACAAAAATCCACACTAGTGCTTTTAAATTTCAATTATATGATCGTACAAGGAAAAAATAAATATTTGAAATATTATTGATCTTAATTTTCAGAAAAATTAAATAAATTTCATGAGTTAATTTATTATTTAATGTTTTAGTAATTATATAAATACATTTAATGCTTAATAAACACCAATGAAATAATTATTTAATTAATATAAAAATAAAATAAATGATACTAAAATACTAAAAGTAACATAAATTGATTTAATAATTATATTATATGAATTTTAGATAAATATAAAATTATATATATGTGTGAAAATGATATATTAAAATTCCAAATTGTTCTATATGTTCTTAAATTCAAATTAAATAAATAGTATAAAAATTGACATTATTGTAATTTTATAATAAATAATATTTTATTAAGTGATTTTAAATTAATAAAAATCATATCCTATTGAAAGTTATTGGTATATGAATAAAAATAGAAACCATTGTATATTAATATACCAATATTCCTTTTTTATATTTATATTGACCTCAAAAATAGTAAAAAAATGTTATTAACTTGGTAAAGGGGAAAATAACGTTTGTCTGTCACATGAATCTATATTAACATTAATTTCCCAAACACATGGGATGTAACACCCCGAGCTTCCACGATACGCCTCTCTTTCAATAATGCAATAGCTTGCATTGTACGCAACTTCGAGTTCTAAAACATCGCGACAAATCAAAGTAGCCGTTATGAATAGTAATAACCACTTTTTAAAATTATAGAAATTTTATATTTCAAAATGGACTTCATTTTTGTATTCCTAATATTGAAATTAGCCTATGTTGAATTTTTTGTAATTTTCTGAGAACTTCAAAAATTTTATGAATAGTGAAAAATACTTAAAACAACTTTTTTAATCAAAATAATTCATAGTGATAAATTATACTATTGAGTGGTTTTAAAGTATAATTAGAATATATTTTTACCATTTTATCCAATGGTGGTCATTAGAATTAATTTAACATTGAAATTGGACATAAACAATTGCCAATCTTTTGATATAAATTGTTTCTTAAAAACACGCTATTTGTTGTAACAGCGGGAATTAATTATAAAATTAATTAATACAACTTATATGTTTGGAATTTTGTAAAATAGACATCATTTTTGAATTCGGAATATCAATTATAGCTTAGGGTGAAATTTTGGCCTTATTCTGAAAAACTTCAATTTTTGATGAATAGTGAAACCACTAAGTGGTTGTTAAATAACTGATTTTTCGTTTAAATGAAATATTACCACTTCTGTGATTTGATTTTCAAAAATCCGACATACATGGTTGTCATTAAGAAGTAAAATGTGGTTCAATGAGATTAAAATAATTTTTTTGGTGAATAGTAACTTTTAAGTTCTTAATCGCGATTAGAGTTAATTAGTGTAGTTTAAGGTAAAAACAATGTTTTAATAATATGATATGAGCTTGACACTTGTCCTACTCCTATTGGATGAGTCATGGCCGACCAAGACAACCCATGGGTCAACTTGGGGACCCCATGGAGCCACTTTAGTTGGAAAATGACATTAATATATATTTATTTAATGTTAAAGTTAAATTGACACAAACATGAGTTATTTTACTAAAACAATTTTTAAGTGGGGTTACACAAGTCCAAATTTTGATTATAAATATTCATTAGAACGCTAAAAAGATTTCCTACATCATAGTATTTTGTTTATAATTTTTAGACATTAAATAAATTAAATTATTTATGACATCATGATGATGCAGTGATGACCTCATTATTTAACGATTTAAATAAAATGAGAAGATAATGCAAAATCCAAGGCTTACACTTGTCCAAAGCCAATTGGATGAGGATATTTCGAACCCTTATCACCTTATCCTCGAATTATATAAGTGTGGGACCTTTAGAATCCTAAAAGCATTGTGTAAATAATGTAACATTTCAATCTTTCCAAAAGAGCCCCTCCTCTCCACTTATAAAAGGCCCCCACCTCTCCCACCTTATTCACACCTTCAAGCCATTTGTCTCGGCCAACCTCTGCCCAAATACTCTCCCAACATCCCTCTCTTACTCCTAGAATCCTCACTTTGGGCAGAACTCTTCCCAAGGAAGCCTTTGGCTCAAATCAAAAAGCGTTACCCGATTTTGAGGTAATGTCTTTTCTAATGTTGTTTTGTTTTATTTTTCTTCTCCAACCCCCTAAACTCTTTTTATTCATTTCTTTTGTAACAACACCAGTATCCTCAATATACTAGGATGTTGTTATAAGAAGGATTCGAGCTACACTTACACACACCTACATCTAATGGTTAAAGAACATACGGTTTCTGTGGATGGCGAATTTCTGCCTCACGAAACGATGATTGTTCAACACTCATATAACACCTTCAAAGGTGGCCATTAAGATGTCACTATATTTATATATGATATATAATGTGTTTATGTTTTACTTATGCTTCTTTATTTCTCATTTATGGCTTACTTTATGATTTCCATTATGGGTAAAACGCGATAATTTCATTTTAGGAAGTGCGGACTACCGCCCCCTCAAAGTGATTTGAATCGTTAATGCCATATGTGGGATGTATAAAGGATGGAGTAAATGGTATTATACACTATATTATACTGGAATTATATTATACATTTATATCATTATTATTTAGTTCCATTAAATATGAAATGGAAATGAAAGTAGCGTTCATGCGTACGTACGGCTTACCGTCTCCATGAACGGTGCATTTCATTTCTTACCTCTAAATGTTACGTAATATTATAAATGAATGTATATACTGGATATATAAGATATATATGACATCTAAATCATTAATATAATTCTGGATATAATGGATATTTCACCACATAAACAACTTGTAATTATAAGAAGCTTATTGTTGACTCAAGTACCAAAGATCGACAAAACGACCGTTATTAACTTAAATAATTACATAATGTTCATATCATTGTAATAAGTGATATAATAAGGATAATGAAATTGAAAATGGTTCTTAATAAGGTATATATTAACTCTAGTTTATTATTCAGGAGGTTAAAGAACGGTTGAGTCAAGTCAGACACGAGGTAAGGGAATTTCTTAACCCAATTTCCGTTCTTTGGGTTAATCTTCTACTTTCAAATTATGCCATGATATTGTTATGTAATATCTTGTATTTGTACTTTCTTTATGTGTACATATAGTGAATACACATAATAGATCTATTTTATTTAAAAAACGATCTTGGTAAGGTAATTTCTTAACCCAACTTCCATTCTTTGGGTTAATCTTCTACTTTCAAATTATGTCATGATATTATTATGTCCTATTTTGTATTTTTACGTTCTTTATGTGTACCTATAGTGAATACACATAATAGATCTATTTTATTTTAAAAATTATTTTTTAAGGACTTCGTCTCAATCCCCTTTCATTGAGGCATATTTGGTTTTATACACAACTTTCTTTTATACGGTGTATAAACCCCTTTGACTTTTACGTTTATTCAAAAGGAATCTTTTTTATACGAAGCGTTTTACTAAACGACAAAAAGGGAATGTTTTTATTTTTGTACTTATGCGGCGACAATGACTTCTCCGCCGCCGTTACCATTATTTGAGTTCCGGCTTCCTCTACAAGCCATCACCTTTTTAATGAAAAATAAATACAAAGTTTTAACTTTCTTTTATCTTGGTTTTGAAAATGGTTTTGAAAACATTTTTATTATATCAATGAGTTGTATTGATATCTTGTGATTGAAATGTGGAAATGTTATGTTTCCTTTATGCATGTTTTAAGTGATACGATTATGTTATGGTTTATGATATGTTTAAACCTATTCATACGAGGAATGCATTGGACTTAATAAGTGACGGGTGGAGCCCGCTATAGCTCCTCGATGCATCGGCAGGTCTCATGAGACAAACTAGTGTCTTGGCACGAGGCCTTGACAAAATCTTATTTGTGGTCTTGGCACGAGGCCTTGACTACGTGGTTATGATAGTCTGGCATTATGAATTCCATCATTATGAAAGTGGTTATTGATATTGCATGTGATTATTCGACCAGTAGAATATCCATGTGAAGAAGTAAATGGCATTATCTCATTTTACTTTTGCCATATTATGTTGATGTTCAAGTTTAAAAGGCTTTTGTTTTAGTTATACATTGCCTTAAATGTTTATGTTTATTTATGAAAGCTTCCGCAATTTTGTTATCCTTACTGAGCATCTGAGCTCACCCCTTTCAATGTTTTAATATTTTCAAGGATGTGAAGAAGTATTTTATGAATGACCTGCAGGGACAGTCAGAAGAGGATATGAGTGTGGACTATGGAGACTTTGTTATTGAAGTTTTTCACTTTATGATGTAATGTAACGTTTAAGAATGTATCTAGTGTTTCCAAGGCTACTAAACTAATCGGTCTTTCGAGACTTGATCTTTTGTGATCATGCCAATGTTACGAAGTAACGCACCGGCTCTGGGTAGCTGGGGTCGGGGCGTTACATGGGATTTTTATTTTATGAATTATTTTTCATATTTATAACTAGTGGGTATAAAAAATATATATTTAAGATCAATTATTTATAGTATTAAATGTCGAATTGGACGTCTAAAAAGACAAGTCAATATAGTGGAAACTAAAATAGTAAAGTAAAGAAACATAGAAGTTAAAGAAAAACATGTTTATAAAATATGTTTTAATGTGTGGTGGATGTGTTTATTAACTTTATAATATATCCAATCCTTTAATTATAAATTTTTTATGCACTTGGGGTGATAGTTACATCTAATTATTGAATTGTTTTGGGTATTTACCAAAATGAAACTACTCCTTGATTATAAATGTATGCTCACACCCCTCACTTATTCGCACCTATAAATCCTAATGTATCAACAAAAAACTCAAACCCCAAAATCCAAATTAACATTATATTTTTTTCTAAAAAATACACACCCTAGAGTCCTTAAGAGGATATCCTAAGGAGGTTTCCCTATGAGAAATTAATCATCTTAACAAAACTCTTTCAATTTATTTCTTTTTTTACAACCGTTAATTATGTATTAACAATTAAAATATAATAAAACCATTATATCCAATATAATTATATTTTATTATTTTAATATCATACTATTTATCCATATACTCTTATATCAAATGGGAAATGAAATTTTTGATTGTGTGTTTGACAGACTACTGCATCGTGTACTGATGTGACTCATTTTCCATCAACACCTAACATGGTTGGATACAAAAATAGATTAAATATATATGTAGTATTTATTATATAATTATAATAATGGAATTTTAATATCACATATACCTTCTTACCACCCATTCTGTTTAAATTACGACAGCGTTGCTCATGTGTAAGGTGAACTACCACCTCATAAAGTGATTTTTTTTATCATTTATTATTTACATTGAAGTTAATATAGATAATTTTAATTAATATATGTGATATATATGACATTATACTTATTCTTAAAAGTTAACATATCACCCACTTCATTACCATTTCACCCATTAAAGAAATAATAATATCACTTGTGTGTACATACAACCTACTGTCTCTCCAAATCTATGTGATCCATTATCTATGTTAAAATTTAAATAATGATTTTAAAAATGAATCTAATAAAAAAATTATATTTATAAAATTAATATAATTCGATATATGATGGAACTACACAATATTCATAAGAACTAGAACATTCACAATAAATATTCATGAGAAAACTTTGTAGGTAACACCAGAAACAATAAAAATAATAAAATGTTGTTAACAAATGGGTATTAATGTTCTATAAAATGATCATATATAATATTTTAAAAGTAAATATAGTTATATTATAAATGAATAAAATTATTAAAACTATTATACATGAGGTTAATGTTTTTTCAACTAAAAGGTAGTGTGAGGTAAGTGATTTTGCATCAATTAGCCTTCATTGAGGCATATTATAATATTATGATGTTAATTTATATTATATAGTGTATATACTGTGTCTTTTATATGTAATATCATAAATATTTCATAATTCATGGTATTTTAATTTTCCATTTGATTTATTTCATTAAAGGGTATTTGACATAAAGAATACCAAGTTATAAATAATTTTATAGCATAATTTCTTTTCATTATGTTATGTTACTTCTTATTTATCTTTTATATTCATAGATTATGTGTGTAATAAATTTTTGATTATAATATGTTTTATTTCTAATGTTTTTATATAGAATTAAATTTGATACACAGAATTGATTGAATGTATAATTGTCACTTCAACATTATGAACATTGTAAGGGTTGTTAATCTTAAATTATCTTCTTTTGGACAAATATCATGTTGTAAATCATTCTTATTTTATAATTTGTATCTACTTTACCTTTGATTTTTTGTATTATTAATCACTTTATATACATGGAATTTAATATTTCATTTGATTTTATTCTTTTAATGGGGTTTACAATTCAAATTAACCAAAGTTGATGACATTTATGTTTCAATCTCATTTTAATTGCGATTGTCTATACTTGAATTTTTAATGATGGAAATTATTTGATCATTGTCTAAAAAAACTTTTATTTTCTCCTATTAATGTAATTAATGATGTTTTAAAATAGTAGTATAGTTTTTCTCTCTTTGATACATAATATTATTGATAAAAGTTTTTAAATAAAACAAGACATCATTTCCCTCTTCATTAAAAAATTTATTTTTTTCCAAAAAAAACATTTTCAAAAACTATTTTTTAAAAAAGGACGTACTAGGATTGATTAAAGTAATTTTTACCCGTAATTGGATTTTTACAAAATAAATTAAAATGAATATTCCTATTATTTTTTTAAAAAAACCACTTTTGAGTTTTCTTATAATAATGTGAATGGAATCATTATTTTTATATATATATCATGAATTGAAAATTTCAACCATCATGACCAATTATTGCTTAAAATATTATTTTACATGTTTATAGGGTTACTTTAAAATATGTTTTTCCTCTTATTTCTCAAATTTTATGTTTTTAAAAGTCATTTTGAAATTAAAAAAGGGTATTTTAATAATAAAAAATTAATGATCTTATCATGGTATTTTTCTCCATCAATGACAACCACCCTTCATATTTCTTAAAATTTACAGGAGATATGTAGTAATTATAGAATCCTTACTTTTTCTATATATGGTTTATAAACAATTTGATGAGGGAAAGTATTGAAATTTCCTTTGTAACTTACTTTTTATAATAATTAACTTTTCATTAAAACATTCACTACTGAATATTCATTGGACATTATATTTCACCTAAATATCCATATAATTTATCATGTATATTATTATTAAATAAACTATATATCATTTATACATATGATATTTTACTTTGAAAGTTATATTATTGACATGGTAAATTATTGTTAATCCATATTCCATAATAAATATTGATATTTGTTAGTAGGTTAGATTATTCATGAATTAAATCGATCAATTGATATGGGAGGAATGTGTTGGACATGAAGCTATGGGTGTGGACTTGTTATAGATAGTCCCTTGATGTATTTGTTGTCTCTTGAGATAAATTAGTTGGATATACTTATTTCAATGGGTTTCTAGTGTATACCTACCCATTAGTTAAACTTTCTTTGAACAAGGTCTTGATGATATGGGTATCATGGTGTCTGAGATAATGACATCTAATATTAAGTATTACCTTCATTAATAATTCAATTATTAATATCCAAGATATTTTCACATAGATATTATCTCTAGATGTATTTTATTCTGATTTTATTAACTAAATGACATGTGTTTATAGTTATTCACCTTGTTATATTAATTATTCCTTATACAATTATTATAGTTAAATTATTAATTAAATGACTATGTGTTCAGTTATTTACCTTGATATATATATGGTACTTCATTTATCATTATTTATTTACTCATGAAATCTTCTATTGTACAAAACCAGTACTGAGTATTTGAGATCAACAATATTTTGTTTCCTTTACAAGGAATAAAAGAAATGTACTATGAATGATATGAAAGGATTGTCTAAATAGAATAATCATATTCTCAAAAACAAATATGTTGTAATTTCTGAATTCAAATGTATGATTTGAATCACGTATGTATCTTGTTTACTAAGACTAATGAAGTATTTGTTAATTTTATATAAGATTAATTGTATCTAGAACCAATTTAATAAATTAACCACTGACTCAAGGCCACTAGGGTTGGGTTACTTATTGTTGGTATCATAGAAAGTTTAATCAAAACCTTGGACCACTATTTATAAAAACAAAGTTGAGATAAAAGAACAATATGACTAAATTTGGGGACAAGTCTATGTATAAGATAGCATCTGAAAGCTTTGTTAAGGTATAGTTTATGTGGTTTTCCCAGAAATACATCATTGTCTAGAAAAATATGTGTAAACATGGACTGGGAATGGATATAATCCATGGGTAATAACATAAAAAAGAGTTAGTCAAGTATATCCTAGACATTATTATTGTTCATTATGAGTGTGACCTTACTATGAACCTAGTCTGACACTCTTAGGGGATATGCTTTGGTTAATTCATATTTTTTCTTTGATAAATTAAGATAAATTTAAGAATATAATCTAGGGAAACCTATTATATCCCCTAGTGATATGGGATAAACCAAAGCTTTATTAGGATGAAATGTATTTATTTAATCATATGTTTAAAATAATAGATACTTCTTCTGAGGATTGAAATGATGTAATCCAATGATGATTAAGAGTATTTTTTGCAACATTTAGGGTAAAACAACCTTTGAGATTAGTATATGTTTTAGTAAAAAATTATTTATTGAATTGTTATTTCAAATTTTGTGTACATAAGTATAAATGTATTTATAACATATAGTGTTTATATAGTCTTCGATATTAAGTCAATTATGATTATATTATTTTTTTGGAATCATTAGATATATTAGAATTTGATTTTAGTACTTCATGTATAATAATTCATCTTGAATACACATCGTTTGGAGTAAAAGATGGTATTGTGGTGGAAATTGATTAAAGGATGAAATTATAAAAGTCAAGTAATTCTATTCCCTTATATTCCTAGTCTATATGGTAAATGAAACCCTAAAATTTAGAAAAATTAAATTGAAATAAATTATTTACTCATTTTTTATAAATATATGGTCTCTTTTTTCACAAAAATGGGTATAACATTATATCATAAATAGACATTCTTTCTAAATACATATTTTCACCCTTAAATAATGTTACCCTATATAAGGAACTATTTATGTGTTATTCCATATTACCTTCATAATACCATTTACCACTATTAATAGGAAGTTATATCAACCATTTTTTTACATGGGGTTTCAATAAAATAATTTTTAAATATCAAACCCTTGATTTTCGAGTGTAAATTCAAATTGAAAGTATTCAATTTTTTTATTGTCGGGAGAATGTAACATCAAAATATTTTAAATTATATTTTTTAAAAAAATAATTAATCTTTTCTATAGCATGTGATACATGAAACCATCATTCTAAAAGAACAATAAACTAGTATATTGTTATAAACTATCTATTAAACGGGATGTTATAAATAGGATTAACCAATTTATGAAAATTATATGTCTAAAAAAAGTATAAAATAAATTCAATGGTTATAAATTTATAATAAATAAAATAATGACCATTAAAAAAACACAAAAAAATTGAAAGGTTATATTCTTATAAAAGGCTGTTACGTCTCACTTTACGCACATAAATTAAATTAATTTTTTAACAAATTTAAAAAATTATTTTACAAAATTAACTTCAATTTTTTAAAAAATATGGTATAAATTTTCTTATACATGTATTTTAGAATTTTATAAAAAGTTTCATTTTTCATTGAACAGTGAAAAATACTGGTTTTTATTGAAAACTGCATTTTCATTTAAAGAATTTAATTATTTTATTTTAATTTAAAAATGTATTCAATGTAAAATTAGTTATATTATTTTATAGTCAATAAAATTTAGTTTATTGTAAATGATATAATATTGAATTTTTTATTTTAACACATTATATAATTATGTGAATTTTCTCTTTGGAAAACTACTTTTTCTTCACATTTGCAGGTTTAATTTTAAATTAATGTTTTTCAATTATGTGAATTAAATTAAAAACAATAGACTTTATATTTTTGAACCTTCATAATTAATATTATACTATAAGTTGAAAATAATTTTTTTTGTGTAAATTAATAGTAAAAACATTAAAAATTAATTACCACGATCAAGGTTAAAACAAGTTTACAATAGTGTTAAACTAATATGATAACACTAAAAATTTACATAAAAACGTCTAATTAAAATTGGATTCCCATTTATAAAAACCTATTATAATAGAATAAATATTTATATTAATTTATGACACTTTCCCATGAATTTGACCAATATAATAATTTCTGTATAAAAGAGGCAAAATGTAACCCTATAGCTTTTAAATTACAATTATGTGTTCACATCGGAAAAAAACAAAATATTCTAATGAATATTGAAGGTAACCTTGGGTATAATGAAATTAATTTCATGAGGGTAATTTTTTTAACTTTTATATAATTATATAATAATTTTAAATTCTTAAGAAAGACCAACACATGTTTTATTTAGTTAATAGAAAAATAAAATAAAAGACATTAAAAATATTAAAAGTACATTAAATTTAATGAATTGTTTTATTCTATGAATATTATAGATTAATATAACATTATAGATAGGAGAAAAAATTTTGATATTCAAATTTCTATTTTGTGTTATTGTTTCTGAAGTCAAATTAAATAAATAGTATAAAAAATTACATTAATTTAATTTTATAATGATAAATATTTTATTTTATGATTTAAAATTTCAAGAAATCATATACTCTACCAATTTATTACCATATGTTTAGAAATATAAATGATTGTCCATTCACAGACCAATGAGTCTTTTATAAAAATTATATTGACCCCTAAATAGTAAAAAACTTAACTACCACAATAAAGGGTAAAATAGAGTTTTTCATGTTACATACGCATGTGTTAAAATTGTTTTTCCACTTATATAATTATTTTTATTTTATGAATTTGATTTTATATTTATATTTTGTGTGTGGATATTATATAATTATTATCATTTATTTCTATACATAAAGGATAAATCACCTTGGAAATTATATTAGTTACCATTGTGAAAAATAAAATGATAATGTACAGAAACATATAAGTAAAGGAAAAATGGTTTAAAACATGTGTTTTTGTGTGTGGTGGAGGTTTTTCATAACCATATAATATATATAATCCTTTAATTTTTAATTTTGAGGCACATGGGGTGAGTACAACCCCCCATTTTTAATATTTTTGGGTATTTACCAAAATTCCACTCCTCTTAAATTGTAAAATGACAATACCTCCCCTCACCTATTCAATGCTATAAATCCTTAGGGATCAAATAAAAAAAGGCAAAATTCCTCCCTAACATCATTAATAACATTCTAGAGGTTTTTCTTTTAATTTCACATTATTTTTATTAGTAAATATAATATCTATTTTTATAAATATTTAATAAATTTCATAAAAACACGCCCAAGAACCATAATAGTTTAGTGTTTAAGGAGACTAGAAAAAGGCTTAATTTTTTCATGAATGATCTTAAAAATATACCACAAATAGATTCTCCCATATTACTCTTATTAGGCATACCCAAGATAAACCATTCTTTATAACTGGATATTAAATGATCAATATGGGTAAACATAATAGATATCAATCTATGATCATATGAATGAATTAAATAATAAAAAGGGTATGTGTTAATTAAATAAACATATGAAGTTAACAATGAACCTATCATAGATCATAAACATAATTTATGTAATAAAAAATTATTATTTTAGAAAAAACACGCCCCATAAGAGTGAGAAATCATCATAAATAAATCATGAACTATAATCACAAATCATAAAAGTGTGGAATCATAATAATTTAATAAAAATAATTAATATTTCAAGGTTAAATACCAAAATTGTCAATATAGTTTATCAGAACTTTTCACATGTTTCCCACTCTGGATCAGGACACACCAATTAGCCATAGTGGATCTGGATGCACTTGTTTCCCATAGTGGATCAAACCCATAAACATGTTTTACAATGTAATATCATGAGATATCAATTTTTACCCAATTAATTTGAAGAAGATATAGGTACCAACCATATAATAATTATAACAATACTTATGTGTGCCAAAATAACATAAAACATTAATCATATCATCACATCATAACCCAAGTAATCAAATGGGTTTCATATACATTTTATTAATTCAATATAACCTAAAAAATAATGAATAAATGGGATTTATAAACATTTCATTGACATAAAAATTAACCATATTGTGAAATAATATTTATTTTATCATTCAACATAGCATAAGTAACATCAATGGATGAAAACTTAGATGGAAAATTATTTTGAATGATCACATGGAAGACTTCTTTAGAAACATAACCCTTAACCTTTGGAAAAAAATTTAAACACAAAAATATCAAAATAATTTTCCATTCAAATAACCTTGAAAACATATAAAGAATTATTTAAGATTAATTTATAAATATTCTTATAGAAAATATCATTTACATTTGGAAAATAACTAAAAATACTTTAAATAGTTTAGGAAAACATTTATTTGAAAATAATCTTTGAAACATATAAATTTTCTTTAAAACAATGAGTGTTCATGATGGTGGAAAATATTTTTCATTCCAAAAACTTTGAAATAATGATTCCTTTCACATTTTTGGCAAAATATAAAGGGTCGTTCTTTGGAAACAATTTGAAAGAAAATTTCTATTTTTTCAAAAAAATTAAAAGATTTGTAGAAATGTATTTAATTAATCATTTGAATAATTTTAATAACTTTTTTGAAATAATTTTTTTAGAATATATGATTTTGTATGAAAAATTATTTTCAACCGAAGAGGGGAATAATGTTGTTATTATTTAAAAACAATATTTGGAAATATTGGGTACTTAAAGTGATGAAAATGAGGGGAAAAATGTATTCTAATTTAATAACCATAAGAGAATAAAATTAAAGGGGTTATTTAGAGATTTATCAGAATATTTCATCATCAAAAGTATAAACATAAATAATCCCTATAAACAATGATATCGTAACATCAAAACATTACCACTATAGAATATTTTGCTTTATAGGCCACATTAAAGAATAAAATAAAATAAAAAATTTAATATAATTAAAATATTAAGTTTATGGATATAACATGTCAAAGGGGTAGTATATACACCTCATAGAAGAAGATAGGTTCATAACTTTACTTATGTCCCAATGAAGAAAAATTGAGATATAAATACCTTACTTGTTTGGAATCATTTTAACCATAAAACTATGAAAATGAGATCCCAAAATAGAAATATAAAACCAAATATTTATTAGGATAAAAAAATAAAATATATTGATTTGAAGTATATAAACTATATATAATAAACTAATAGTGAATATGATATGTATCACATAGATGTAAAATGTGAGACATAAATCCATTACATTAAGAATTGACTTACATCATACACATTCATAAATCTTGAATAATAAATATTATTTTATTAAACATGTTGTATATAAACATAATTATCTATATAATACGATATATGATTAACTTTTGACCTTTTATTAAACATTTATTAATAATTCCTTGTTAAAATCATGTTTTTGTTAATAAATTATTTTTTATCTATTTTGATTTGTTATTTTCAATCCTCATACATTGATTATGATTCCATACTATAAAGAATTATATCCATGATATAAATACCATATTTATTCAGTGTAAATCTATTTATTTAATTACATAAAATTCAAAGATATAAAATGAGATAAACTATTAATGGAGATGGTACTATTCATGTACGCATGAACACAGTTTCCATTTTATCAACACATAGAACAAAAGGAAGGTAAATAATAATTCACCTATACAATGTTAATATTATTTCATATATATTATATATATTCATTATTTCACACTAATTTTTTTTAATTTATTCTTTTTTGTCAGCTTATATTTTTGTTCTTGTTTTTCCTGTAGTTTTTCATGTTCCATATTTATATTTATAATTTTTGTATATTCTCCTTCTATTGCAATAGTTTGGTGCATATTTATGGGCTAACTGTGAAACCTCTTGATATTGAGTCTTTTTTAGTTCATTTTTAACTTGCATAGTTTCTGTTTCATGGGATGCACATAGATTGGTCCAAATTGTGCGACTCCAAGAGAAAACTGTGTGAGCCTTGGGATTTCTCTAGTTGAGGCCAGATGTACTAAGCACAGTTAGAAAAACCATTCATAAGGAATACACATGTTTCTGAAAATTTAGAAAGAAACATATCTCACTGTTCTCTCATGGTTTCCCAAACCATGAGGCCAAACCGTGTAGGTGAATAGTTTTTCTAGGGAGGGGTACAAGGTTGACACCTAGTTTGGGAAACTATATGGTCGAACCATGCACAACACCCAGGACATTAACAGTATGAATTTTACCTTCTACCCTCTTTTAATTTTGACCTCAAAACACCCCATTTTTTATTTTCCAATTTTTTGCGACCCAATAAGAGCCCCTTACTTCCTCTCCAAGCATCCTCTCCTCTCCCAAGGGATAGATCTAGGGATTTCATCATGTTTTGGGGAAAAATAGTCAAGTTATTCTCATTTGATATTCTCCCTCTTCCTTCTTATTATATTTTCATGGGTGTTTCTCTTCTCCCTTGGTTGTGTGGATATTAGATTCTTTTTTTTGGATTTTATGAGGTGTTTTAGGTTTTTAAGGTTTCTGATGGATGTTCTTTCCTTAATCCTTTATCTAGTTAATTTAGGATGGCCCTATTAAAGCTCTTATGGTTTTATGTATTTTCCTTTTTCAGTTTCCTATTAAATATAATAATCATTGATTTATTTCTTTTCACACCTTCATTATATTTGAATCAGTGATTTATTATTTTTATAATAATATTTTATGTGAAAATAGGTGTTTTACATCTTGTTTTAAAATTGATTAAACTTCTTTATTAAGTGTCACACATGAAGAGTTTGATAAAAATATTGCTTATATTTTGTAAGTGATTTGTTATTATTAAGGTATGGTTATGAATTTGAAATTTTATTTTGTTTCTAAAATTAAGGTTGGGGTTTTTAAAATGGATTTCTAAATGTATTTAGAAATTTAAATGATATTTTGGATTTTTTTGGAAATAGATGGTTTCTCAAAGAGTTCTAGGGGCCCATTTGGAACTTTTATAAAATTTGATCTCATGAAAATATCCTTTGTAAAATCTCATTGCCTTAGTTATGTTTAATTGTGTGGGAGGTCCTCTGTGTGGAAACCCTTGTGATAAAAATGTTTAAAGTTAATTGATTGATCATTTGGGTGATTCGAGGTTATTCTTGTGTATAATTCTTGTGTGTGTGATATATGTATCTGTGGTTGGATTTTTGTTTGGAATGGTTGGATCACCATAATTTAGTCATGACTTGGTAACCAGGCATAGCTAGAGGATTTTCAATGAATGGTTCTACACTAGCTTTGTATTTTTCTCTAGCTAGGGGGACATAGCATGCACCTTTATCTACTTTGGGATAGTTCCCCTTGGTCTGGCTAGGTTGGTTAAGAACTGAGCATGTGGGAGAGAATTATTTCATCATTTGATGCATTCTTATAAGATTTGTATGATATATAGTATATTTTATATTGTCCCTTAAGATACTAGGTTTTCCCATGAACTATGGAAAAATATATTTGTGGCAGATGATTGAGATACATAGTTGGTTGGTAATTCTTGTGTGATATCTTCAATTTCCCTTATTATATAATTTTTTATTGCTTCCTTGTATAGTTTAGATTATTTATAAAAGTGATAAAATGGTTTAAAGTGTTTATGGAAATTTTTTATAATTTTTTTACACTTCCTTCCTCCCTTTTTAAGGACAAACAACATCTTTCTCTATTAAAATTTTAACTCCCCTTTCTTGGTAATGAAACCAATTTTTAAATGGAAAAATGGAAATGAATCATGATTTATTTAATAAATAGATGTGTGAAAAAACTATCTTTATATATTATATTTCAAATCTTGAGTTGATTATTCTTTTATTTAATGGAAATTAATTGTGAATAGATTTGGTTGGGCACATATACTAAGTTTTAATAATCACACCTATAGTTTCCTCTTGTTTGTAGATCATCGTATAGGTTTCAGCATGGTTTTTATCTACATGGTAAATTTTAGGTTTTGAAATTGGAGAGTGACCCAAGGGTTCACATGGAGTTTTAGTGGTCATCACATTCATCTTGTTCTTTCATTTTTTTTGTTCAATTTTTAGTTTTTGTATAAATGATGTTCAGATTGATAAATTTATTTATGTTATGGTTTATCTATTTATTTCTATAGTTTTGTTTATTTATATTGGTTGACATAATTACCATTAGTTATCATTGATTCCCTTGGAACTTGTGGCCACCCTGAGAGGATTTGGAACACCTATCACGCCATATCGCGGGCCGACTAGGTGACTAGTTCAGGGTTGACTTGGATTGGTTTGTGAAAAAACATATTATAGAATAGGTTCTTTAGAGGAAAAATCTTTGAGAGCCCCCATTATTATTTGGTATGTCAAGGTAGATGAAGTGGGACTATTAGATCTTGGGTTGTAGGTTTGTGGGAGTGTCTGACAAATAATTTTCGGACTAATCCTTGAGTTTATGTGGGTAGTCATGCATGGTTGCGTTTTTTCGGTCCTTATAGATGTTTTTTTCTTGGGAGAAATGAAACAAGAGTCTGGATAATGGTCTTAAGGAGATCTCATGGCCCATCGTGTTGTGTGGATATGGGGATATGCTTTTAAGAGGCTCTTCTTAATGATGGAGTGATTAGTATATGACCTCCAACCAAATGGCCAAGTCATTATTCGACACAAGTGTTCCCCTTTGTAAGCTTATTTGTGTCTCCTTGATTTTGATATCTTTTTTAAAAAATTATTTTGGATTTCAAAAAAAATTCAACATGTAATCTTTTGGTTTTAGTAATATGGAAAGTTATTTTTAAATTTTATTTCAAGAGAAAGTTGTGGGAAATGATATTTTTTGTAATATGTCTTTTCTATAAAATAGAATTTGGTTTTCCGAGATAATATATTTATAAATAAATCCTGGAGATTAAAAAAAATATTTTTAAAATGTGAATTGATTATTTATAAGAAATAATTTTGGGAAATTGATAATGGAATTTTTTTTGAATTTTTTTTTGAAATTTGAAATGGGATATGGATTGTGAATATAAAAATTCAGTTTACTGTTTGTTTTAAAAACAGAAATGTTATGTTCTGAGATTTAGTATCCTCAAGGGAACACATAAAAATATATTTCTATATATAAATGGATGATTAGTGTCATGAATGGACGGGTGCCCAAATTTTCATGAGAATATGAATGTGTCCGGCTCAATGGAATACCATTGCTGATCATGCAACTAACCATGTTTTCTTTTATTTTCGAAAAAAATTCAAGATGAAAGAGATATTTATTTTCTGAGAAATCATGGTTTTCTAGTGAATTTCATAGTGATTTTTTAGAATTTTGTTGGGTGGTGATTCATGTGTGAGTTATTATTCGTGAATTCTTATTTATGGGGTTATTGGTTTTCGTATTGTTTAGTGTACACCCCCACCAATGTTTTTATGGATGTTCTTAGTATATCTATGGGTGGTTTACCATTATAGGACCCTATATATGATCCAAATAAGGAATCCCTATTGAGTTTCAGAAGATGAATCCACATTTCCTTTATGGTCACACAAATCCTCTTGAAGAAGATGAGTGAATGCATAATATCTAATGCATCTTCAGTTTCCTATAGTATCTTGAGTCTCTAAAGGTTATGTTTTCTACCTTAATTCTTAAAGTTATAAGTTTAATGTGGTGGAATTCATTTTTTATGACCATTAATTGGGAATATCTTACTTATTTTTTATTTAAGGCTTCATTCATTCAGTTGTATTTTTGTGAGGTTTTGAAGGTGACGAAGGTAATGGAAATGTGTTTTCTTTGGGAAGGTGATGGGTTGGTGAAGGAGTTCATTCGTATTTTTATGGATATAATTATTTTTCTTCTAAAATTATCCATGGATGATTCTATAAAGGATAGATATTTTGATAATACCCTTCATCCAGATCACCAATCGAAGGTCTCAGAGTTTAGTTTAACCTCCTTTGACGATGTGGTGAGGAAATTTGTTTCAGTTGAAGTCATGTTAGAAGGAGTTCTCAAGGTGGAAGATCCTTTTTTAGTATTTGGAAGTAGATAAAGGAATTCTAGTAAGTAGTTGGAAAATGGAATAAAGTTTGGGGTTCTGGTCACAAAATCAAGTGTCCTTAGATATCTCAGCATCATTTTTTGGGTGTAGGATCCTGGTGTGTCGTCAGTGTCGAAAATTGGGTCATATGAAGATGTTATGTACAAGTGGACCAGAGACCATACATACCTATTTATTCCTTGTTTTTTTTAATATTTACCTATTTGAGAGTTTCTAGAATGTGACATGGATCTAGATCCACCCCTTTATAAGGCACCCCATCACATTTATAGGAGTAAAATTCTAGTCTAGGTCCCATTTCCATATCCTTTCTATTTGATTGTTCCTTCTATTATGGTGCAATTTATTTATAGTGGTTTAATTTACTTGTAGAAATAGAGGGTGTTTTTACCATTTTATTTGCATATATTTTAATGGAAGTGTGTCTTTTGGAAAAAAATTATGAGTTCTTCCGTTTGAGTGGAGGTGTGTTTCATTGTGTTTCTCATTTTTGATGATTATAATTTGGAGTGAAAAGGGATTATATGTGGATATATTATAAATCCTTTTCATGGAAGAAGTCCTTTGTTGGAGTGAAGTGAGTCTTGTGGAGCATCGTGTTCATTTGATTCCATCTGAAGTTTATTTTTGGTCGTTCTAGTTTAATGTTTCTGTGTTTGAAGTGTGATATTGGTAAGGAACCCACTAGAATATTAAAATGGTGGGGAGGCCATTGTGGCCCCCATTTTAAGTCTTGTGAGTCTTTATTTCAATTAATTTCATACTTTAATTCTCCCATTTTTTGTGAGGTATGGAATTTTGGGGTACTTATTATGGGTTTTTTGGTAAGGTTAAAGAGTTTACAGTTCAAGTTTTCCATCATTCTTTAAAAATTATTTTGGTTTTATTAGTTCATTTGGAGTAAGAGGTGTGTGTTTTATTTTGGTGGTGTTCGAGGTTTTCCTAGATTGACTAGTTGAGTTATAAAATTTTTTGAACCTTTTTATTTTGTTTATCAACTAGATATTTTATGGCATTCTAGGGACAGAAAGTGTTATGGTTGGGATAATTGTCACACCCCAGTTTTTATTATCATTTTTAAGATGGATTATATTTTTGTTTTTTGGTTTCACTTTCTAGTTTGATGTGTTATAGATCTAAATTTTGAGTTTTTAGATATTTTCATTCAATTTCAGGGTTTAGGTTCATAGTTAGGGGGTATCCTATGACTTATTAATGATGATTCACTTTTTAAAAAATTCTGAACTTTTATGGTTTTAGTTGCTTGGAATGCACATGGTTTGTTCAAAGCCATGTGTATCCAGGGGGACACTGTGAGATCGTTGGGTTTTCTCTGGTTGAGAGTGCATTAACCAATCATGGTTAGATAAACTATATGGAAGGAATGTGCATGGTTATGAAAATTTTGAGAAAAAATGTTTCATAGTTGGCACACAGTTTCCAAAACAATGTGGCCAAACTATGTGGGTTCCCAATGTATCAAGTGAGGGGTGCATGTTTGGTACATAGATTGGAAAACCGTGTGGCCTTACCTAACACAATTCCCAGATCATTAAAATTGTGAATTTTTCTTTCTATCCTCTGAATTTTAACCCCGAAACACCAAATTTATTCTTCTCTTGTTTCACTCGACCCAAAGTGATCCACTTTCTTCATCTCCAGGCCTCTTCTTCTATACCATGGGTTAGATCTATTTATTTCACCATGTTTTTGGGATAAATCTTCAAGTTATTATCCATATCTATTCCCCATATTCTTTATTCATCCATTTAATAGTGTTTATTCTTCTCCCATGGTTATATAGATTTAGTATTCTTGTTTATTTGTTATTAAATTAAGGTTTTTTTATGTTAATGTTTATCTTGGATGTTATTTCCACTTTGATCCTTCATGGAGTTAATTCTGTTTGGCATTGTTTAAGAAATTTTTTTTTTAGGTAGGTTCACTTTTCACCATTCCTTTAAATTTAAATTTTTTTATTTATTTATCTTTGCATTGTCTTTATATTTTAACAATTAATGTATTATATTTAGTATAATTTTTCATATAAAATGAGTTTTTTCTTTCCTTTTTTAATGTTTTTGAAATTGTTTTGTTATGTGTACCTCACCAAATGTTTGATGAAATTCCCGGTTGGATTTTCTATGTTATTTGTGAGTTTTAGGACATGGTTTTGACATGAATAATGTATTTGGATTCTAAAATTATAATTGGGTTTCTTAAGTGGGTTTCTAAGTTGATTTTTAATTTGAAATGACCTGTTTGATTTTATTATAAATGGGTGGTTTCTCAAAGAGTTCTTGAGGCCCACTTGGATCCTTTTAGGATTGGTTCTTACGCAAACACCCTTAGGAAAATATCCATTACTTTTTTATATTAAACATAATGGGAGGTACTCAGTGTGGACTCCCTTTTGGTTAAATAGTTGAAAGGCAAGGGATTGATCTATGGGTTTATTTGAGGGGATTATTATGTGTTATTATTATGTGTTTGGTACATTTATATGTAGTAGGTTACTTGTTTGGATTGATTGGATCACCCCACAATAGTCATTAAATGGTAACATGGCATAGATATCATATTTTTAGTGAATTATTGATGCACTATCATAGGATTTCACTCTAGATAATGGACCTTACTATAGACATTTATTTACTTTGGGATAGTGCCCCTCAATTAGGCCAGGTAGGGTATGAACCAAGTGTGTAGGTGAGAATGATTTAATTAGGTAAGGCTTTCTGATTGGATGATTCATAGTAATATTATGTTCTAAATTATCCACTAAGTTCATATGTTTTCCCATGTACTCCGACACTTTGTTATCTATAGAAAATGATTGAGATGAATTATTGGTCGATCACCCCTGTTTGATATTTTCCATTATCATTGTTTTATATTTTTTTACTTCCTTTTGTAGGGTAGGTTTTTTATAAATGTGATAAAATGGTTTCACGAGTTTATGAACAAGGTTTAGAACGTGTTTTACACTTCTTCTTCCCCTTTTATGTTAAATCGTCATTCTTATCCCTTAAAATGATAATGTCCCTTTCTAGGAAATGAAACTATTTTAAAAATGGAAAAGGGAAATTGATCAGGCTTTAATATAAAGAAGGAAATGTGTGAGAACATATATTTATATATTATATTTCAGATATAGAGGTGATTATTATTTTATATAATAGTAATTCATTTGGAAAAAAAAATTGGAACAGCTACTTATTTTTAATAATTGTGCCTATAGTTTCCTCTTATTTTTAGCTTCTTGTGAAGGATATATATTAGTTTTCATCTCTATAGGAGATATTGGGTTTTAAGATTGGTGAGTGACCTAATGGGTCACATGGAGTGTTATTGGTTACTAGGTTTAGTTTGGTTTGTCATTTAGTTTTGTTGTATTTACAATTTAAGTATAAATGATTATCAGATTGATAAATTTATTTATGCTTGGGTTTCTCTATTTATTTATTATGTTTTGTTTATTTATATTGGGGGAAATAATGACCTTTGGTTTTTATTGATTCCCTTGGAACCTATTTCTAGCCCGAGAGGACCACGAATGCCTCTCGAGCCTAATCATGGTCCGGCTTAGGTGACTAGTTCAGGTTTGAATCTGGTTGGTTCATGCGAAAATGGAATTAGAGAATATTTTATTTAGAGAAACTAGCTTTCATAGTTTCATTTTTTAATATGTAATTTCATGGTAAATGGAGTGGGGTAATTAGATATTTGGGTGTAGGTATGGAGGAGTATCTAGTAAACACTTTCTAGACCGATCCTTGAGTTTCCAGGGGAAGTTAGGATTGGTTTTCTTTGTTTTGTTCTTGTGGGGATTTTTTTCTTCTAAAAATTGAAATGGGATTCAGACTAATGGTTTTAATTATATTTCGAGACCTAGAAAACCATGAATATTTGTGGAAATGGTTTTAGAGACTCTCCATGATTATATAGTGATTGTTATATGGCCACCATCTATATGGCCATGTCACACCCATCAACATTAATTTTCCCCTTTGTGATCTTTTTTAGTACCCCTTGATTTTGATGTCATTTTGAATACATTTCTTTCGATTGTAGAAAACTTTTTTCAAGAATTAATTTTTTAATTTTTGGAATATGGAGAAATACTTTTTAATTTTTTTTCATGAAAATGTTGTGTAATTTTTTTTTGAATAAGATGACTTTTGGGTAAAATTGTAATTTGGTTTGTTATAATTGGAACATTATAATTAAAACACAGAGTTTAATGAAATTGGTTGTTTTTTAAATGGGAATTTATTTTTGAAATGAAACTGTTTGGGGAAACTGTTATGGGAAATTTTTGAATAGTTTGTGAAATTTTAAGTGGGAAGTGGATTGAGAATATTCAAATTAGGTTGAATGAATGTTTTGAAAATTTAATTTTTTGACCTTTGGTATCCTCATGGGTTCACAAATGCATAGATGGTTATAAGGATGTGGGTGATTAATGCCATGAGTGTTTGGGTGCCCAGATTTTCATGTAAATTATCATGTGTGAAGCTCTATTAAATACCATTGGTGACCGTGAAAATGAATATGTTTTTTATATTTTTAAATTTTATTTAAATAAGAAAAAAAAAATTAGAATTGATGGTTTTGTAGTTCATTTTACTAAGATTTGGTATTTTTTTTTTGTTTTGTTTCATGTTTAAGTTCTTTTTTAGGAATTGGATAGGATTGGGTGCTTCGTTTTCCTTGTTGTTTAGTGTACTCTCCCACCAAGGTTTCAATGGGAATTCAAGGTGCATCAACACATGGTTTTCCATTATAGGACCTTCTAGTTGATCAACCAATGGAATTATTTATTGTTTTTTGGATGTTAAATCCTTCTTTTGTGTTATGGTCAAGAGTATCCTCAGGAAGTAAAAGACTGGATGAAGATGATCAAATGGACCATTGGTTTCCTTGAGTTTCTTGAGTCCCTAAAGGATATCTTTTCAAACCATATTCTTAGAGGTCTGTATTGGATGTGGTGGAAGTCAATTGTTAGTAATAAGACTCGGGAATATTTTAACTGGTAGTTCTTTAAGGATTTTTTCATTAGTCGATATTTCTCTACTTTCGGGAAGGTAATAAAGGCAATTGAGATGTGTTATCTTTAGAAATGTGCTATGTTGGTGTTGTAGTTCATTAATCATTTCATGGATATATGTCATTATCTTACATAATGTTTTGAGGAATATTCTATGATGTCTTGACATTTTCAGAATTTTCATTGTCCTGATTCAAAATCATAGGTGATAGAGTTCATTTTAACCACCTTTGTCGATGTGGTGGGTAATTTTGTTGGGGTTGAAGCTATATTAGCAGGAGTGATTGATATGGATAATATACCTTTAGTCTATGGAAGTGATGAATAGATGTAAGTATTTCAGAAATTGGCTTGATGTTGGTGGTGATGTTTTCATTTTCAACAGGCCTTTAGATCTTTCATCAGTTTCTTCTAAGTGGAGGATCCTAGCATCTCATATCTATAGAAAAACGAATCATAAGAAGTTTTCATGTTCAATTTCTAAAAATAAATTATGTACCTGTAGAAACCTATCTCACTTCCAACAATTTTCTATGGGTGTTTCCACGAAGATGAATGGATCTATAACCACTCCTTCAAAAGACACCCTAGCCCATTTTAGGAGTATGATGTAGTTCCTGGCCAATATTGAACGTATATTCTGTTTGAGTGTTCTATCCATTTTAGTGGTTATGATTTGTAGTTTCTTCATGTCATTCATGAAATGATGGGTGTTGTAAACTTTTTAGCAACCTATGTTTTAATAGAAGTGTGTCTTTTGGAAAAAATTATTACTTATTCCATTCGAGTGGAGGTGTGTTTCTTCACGTATCTTGTTTTTTTTTGCTTATCATTTGGAGTAAAAAATGATAATATGTGGTATTGTTCAAAATAATTTTTCTCAAAGAAGTACCTCAATGAAGTGAAGCAAGTTTTGTGGATTTTTAAGTTCATTTGATTAATTATGGGGTTTTTTTGGATTTTCTAGTTTAATGTGATGGTGATTGGAAGGAGATGCTATTAAGGCACCCCAAAGAAATTTTAAAATTGTGGGTATTCTATTATGGACTCCTAGGATGAATCTAGTGAGTCTCTATTTCTGTTTATATAATTATTAATTTCTTCTATTCTTAGTGAAGGTTGGCATATATCAGTACACCCAATGGTTTTGTTTTTTGTATGTTTGACGAGGTTATAGTTCGAGCTTTTAATAATTCTTCAAAAACATGTTTGGGTTAGTTGGTTCATTTTGGGTTAGAGGCATGAGTTCTATTTTGGTGGTGGTCAAGGTTTTATGGGATAAGTATTTGGGATATGCAAGTGTAGGAACATTTTTATTTGATTGATCAATTGGATATGTTGTGGGTTTCTTGTGGAATAAAGTGTTATAGTGGGTTGAATTGTCACACCATGGTTTTTATTTTCTTATATTAATTTGTATTACGTTTTTTCCTTGTTTTACCTCTCTATTTTCTCATGTTTGAGATTTAAATTATGAGTTTTTTGTTTAATTCCTTCTATTTCACAGTTTTGGTGCATCGTTATGGGGAAACTATGTGACTTGTTGATGTTGAGTCTCTTATTAGTTAATTTTGAACATTCACAATTTTAGTTGAATAAGATTCGTGTGGTTTGGTCCAAACCATGTAGCTCCAATGGAAAACTATGCAGGCTTTGGGATTTCTATGGTCGAGGGTGCACGACCTAATCATAGTTAGACAAACAATGCAAATGGCATGCACATGGTTTGGCAAATTTTCACAAAACCATGACATACAATTAAAACAATGTTTCCAAAACTATGTGTACCAACAGTGTGGGTGCCTCATATATCTAGTAAGGGGTTCATGGTTTGGTAAATTTTGTGACCTAACCATGTGTAGTGATTAGGTGATTAATAGTGTGAATTTTCCTTTATATCCTCTTTGGTTTTGAACCCCAAAACTCCAAATTTCATCTTCTTTTAATTTGTTAGACCCAAATGAAGATCCTTCATTCCAATCCAAGAATCCAATCCTCTTTTGAGGGTTATATATAGCTATTTATTCATGTTTTAGGCATAAATATTCAAGGTATTATCCTCACTTATCCATCTTCCTACATCATCAATTTTCATGGTGGTTCCTCATCTCCCTTAGTTGTGTGGATCAAGGGTTCTTATTTCTTTAGGACAAAATTATGGGTTTTGTGCTATTAAGGTTTCTCTTGGAAGTTATTTCCCCATTGATCCATTATGTAGTTAATTCAGTTTGGTGTTGCTGAAGAGCATGTGGTTTGAGATAGGTTTTCTCTGCACTTTTCCATTCAATTTAGTAATTGGAGATTTATTTCTTTTTTCACTTTACTTATAATTATTTATTGATGTATACTTTTTATAATAATGGTTTCATATTAAATGGGGTGGTTTATTTCTTGTTTTAAAGTGTATTAAATTAGATTTTTATGTGTTTCAAACCAAGAGTTTGATAAAACTCTTGGTTGGATATTATATGTGATTTATGACTTTCAGGTCATGGTTTTTACTTGAAAAATATATTTGGATTCTATAATGATGGTTGGGGTTTTTAAATGGGTCTCTATGTGGATTTGTAATTGTAAATGATTTGTTTTATTTTGTTGATAATGGGTGGTTTCTCAAATAGTTCTTGAGGACCATTTGGATCATTTATTAAAAAAAATTATCATGCAAAATCTATATGAAAAATATCCATTTTTTGGTTGTGTTGAACGGTTTGGGGTTTTCCTTATTGTGTAATCCATCGTGATCAAAAAATTTGAAGGAAATGGAGTGATCCTTGGGGTGATTCTAGGTGATGAATTTTTGTGATGATTATGTGTGTGAGATATGTATATGTGGTAAGTTTATTTTTTTCATTGATTGAATAACCCCACTATTCTTGACATAGGAACTTAGAATATATTTTTTAGGTTTAATGAACAATTACTGCACTATATTTGGATTATTCTTAGGCTAGTGGCACTAACTATAGACCTTTCTCTGCTTTTGGAAAGTTCCCCCCAGTTAGGCCAGTTAATATTGGAACCTAGCATGTGGGTGACAATAATGTCATCTGGTGAGGCATGCCTATGGGATGAGTCACATGTATAGTATGTTCTAGATTATTAATTGATCTTTTAGGTTCTCCCATATACTTCGATAATTAGTTATCTATGACCTCTGATTGAGATACATTATTGGTTGGTCACTCTTGTGTGATATTTCCCATTTCCCTTGTTGTATGTTTGTTGTTCTTTCTTCCTTATGTAGTGAATCTTCATACTAAAAGTGATAAAATGGTTTGAAGTGTTTATGAAAGAAAGTTTAGAAAATGTTATACACCTCCTTCCCCACATTTAGGTAAAAACATCATCTTTATCCCATAAAATTATAGTGAAACATTCTTGGAAATGAAAACAGTTTTTAAATGGGAAAATCTAAATAGAACTTTCTTTGTTTTAAAGATATAAATATGTGAAAAAAAACCTATCTTTATATATTTTATTTCAAACTTAAAGTTTATTGTTGTTTAATTTAAAGTAAATTCATTAAGAATATTTTTTGGGGGAAAATTGTATATTTTTAATACTCATTCCGATAGTTTCATCTAGTTTTTAAATTCTGGTATAGGTTCCATCTTGGTTGTGATCACCATGCGTGATATTGGGTTTTGAGATCGGAGAGTGACCAAAAGGGTCACGTGAAGTTTTAGTGATCATATGATTTTGAATATATTGTAATTTTTTTTATTTATTTCTAGTTTATGTATAAATGTTTTTTAGTTTTAGAAATGAATTTATGTTTGGGTTTCTAAATTTATTTCCACTATTTTTTTATTTATATTGGTTGAAATTATTCCCTTTAGTTCTCATTAATTCCCTTGACACTTGTTTCTTAATCCATATGATCAAGAAAACCTCTTGGGCCTTGTCCTAGGATGACTCGGGTTACCACTTTGGGTGTACTTGGGTTGGTTTATGAAACATTAAATTTATCCTCATTACCTTCTATGCAATGTGTTAGTGAAAAATGAATCACATCACTTTGTGAGGTAGAAATCCACTATATAGAAGAACAATGTTATCATTCCCCCCATGGATTTGATAGTAAAAAGGTTTTTGTGATATAATAATTATAGAGAATAATTATTATTAATATCATATATATTCATTGAATCTATCCTTATTACTATCCTATAAAATAGTATTGAAAAAACACATCACATTGGTTCATGAGATAGTAGTCCGATGTAGAGACGAGCGATGTTATTGTTTTCCATTAGGATGGGACGTAAGATGGTAGATGTGGAATTATAATAAAATAGGTATAATAATATCATAAATATTATATTCAAACATAAAATATATTTTTATAACTATATATGAGATGTGGTGATTGGAAACAGATGACATCAGTTCGTGAGGTGGTAGACCACCATACACATGAATTATCATTCCATATCCCATTTCATGGCAGTGGAGATGTATATAGATTATTCTATTAAAAAAAATTATGTATATAATAGATACTGTTTTTTTTTATTTTATCATATTTGGAAAATATTTAAAGTATTTAGAAGAATAAGTAAAACAAAAAACACATAGTTAAAAACAAGACCTCGTATTCTGAAAACCTCACTAGGTTTAACCTAATACCTTCATTGATTATATTTATAATCTCATTGTGGACTATAGCATTTTTATAGGTATGTAATGATGGTATTTGGTTAGGTATTGGTCCAAAAAAATGGTTATAGAAGTGTGAATATTAGAGGATAGTGGAAGGCCTTTTATAAATGAGGTGGGCAGCACACTTGCACTTTTTGAAAAGAAATAGTTATACCCATGTTTTGTACATCCCAAAATTCTCCAAAATGTATCATTACCAAACCTTATATCTCTATGGTCTCTATAATCCCATAAAATGTATTTTTGATATATTCTAGGTCATTTTACCCCTATCTTTTTAGTTTAACCCAACACTATACATTTTTTAACCTTAATCATGATAATTAAATTTTATTGTTTTTACTATTCATTATGGAAAAAATTATGTTTAAATAAATATATAATTTAACATTTTATTATTAAAAATATGGAATACATTTTTTATAATTCTATTCACATATGTAGGAAAATATAATTTAATATTAATTCCACAGATGCGATGAAAATTCAGTTTTCCATGGATAAAAGTTTCAAAAGATTAAAATGTTTATATGAAAATTAAATATAAAAAAGATTCCAATAAAAAAAATTGGATTAAAATAAATATAATGGAACTTATTTTAATTTTAAAACCATACTATATTAGTCTATATGTTTTTAAAATATATAAATGAGAAGACAATTCTTAATAAAAACTATTATTTCTAACTATTCGTAGAAATATTTATCGTTTTAGAAAATTACAAAAAATAAATTCAATAAAATTTTTAAATTTAGATTCCAAAGATAAATTATATTTTTTAATATATATTTTTTTAGGGGTAAAAAATAATTTTTAAATAAGCTCACAAAAGGTGACAAAACTTCTTCGTAGAAAAATAAGTATTTAAGCATAAAATTGGTTTTATTCTTATCTATTATCTAGAAAACAGAATAGATTAAGGATAAATTTTATTGAATAAATAATATATACATTTCTAAATAACTATTTACTAAAATTTATTTTTATTTTAGTGAGGAAAAATTTGGTTTTGCGCAAATTTTTTTTGGAAAAATAATACCTTTATTTTCAAATAGTTTTTATTATCTTTTCAAATTCATTGGTCACCCAATAATTCATTCTATATACATGTGTATACAATATATTTATTTAATATTATTCATAACCACAATTCCAATGAAAATATTATAACTTTCATATTAAATGATAATATATTAATAGTTTGACATATTTTTTTAAGATCAATGTTGCATATAACAGAAGATAAAATAAGTGTTACTTGTAATAAAAAATATCTAAAATAAAAAATTTATTTGAAGACAATATTTCAAAATATCTCAGGGTGTAACATTATAACCCCACTAAAAGGAATTTCCCATAGAAATTCATCTAATTGGTACCAATAATTAAAGATAATTTTTCCTCATTACATCATCTGGTTCTAACAATACTTTCTAAAGCTAGATGATTTTCTATAAAACATTAACCAGGTGAGTGGTATTATTTTTTATAAGATTCTCAATAAGATCCAATATCATTATATGTTGTTCCTCGTAAGAAAGATCTTTCCCTAGAGGTATGACCTCTGAGTTCTGTACATGTGATTGATTAGGTATATACTTTCTTATGATAGACACATGGAACCCATCTTGAATTTGGGGGAGGATTGGAAGAAGCACCATGAAATACACTATAGTCTTAATATGATCTGGAATTCCAAAGTGACTGATATACCTATGGATTATATTTCCTATCTTTCTTCCATTAAAAAATTCGTATAAACACTTTCTCACTAATTTTAAATTATAGTTCTCTATAATTATACTTACTAATTATCAAAATAAATATATTATTCTATGAAAAACCAACTCGATGGGGGTCTTTGTCCCAAAAACATTTGAAATCTATAGAAAAACATTTTTTTCATAACCTCTTGGATTTGAATTGTTATATCAGAGTGACTATATATCTAAGGGTGATACACTGAACTGAAACTCAACTCTGTATCAATATTTTTCAAATTATTTCACCCAAACATTAAGGTAAACATTATTTCCTGATCAGATACAATGAAATGTGGTAGTCCATTAATAATTACCACTTTCTCAGTGTATATTTCGGTAAGTAAAAAGGGGTTTCAATGGATTTTTCTTTATGATCATCCTTAAACTAATAAACCCTAGATAATATCAATAAATATTAATTTAATATTACATGGATACATATACACTTCTAAAATTTAATTCACTCTTTATTCTTTATGTATACTCTTATCTTATATGAAAAAAATTCATTTGAAACTTCCCGATACTGATAGAATATAAAAGATGGTTTCATTATTCCGGAGTCCATTTAGAGGGAGATAATCACAAAAAGAAAATCACTAAAGGATTAACAATAAGATTCTCATAGGGATTATTCATATAAAATCAAACATGAAATTACTATCTAAGGAGGGGAGGATATGGGTTCAATAATTATCATGATTCACTTCATTCATTGTGATTTCATAATAGTCACATTTTTTACTAGTCTTCATATGTTATTGTATATTATCATCCCCATTATCCGTTTGATTAGAGCATTGATTTTCATAATTCCAATCATTTACACTTTTATAACTTGAGTGTGGGGGTTAATTTTATGGAGCTTTCACTCTATTTTCACTAATATATAACATATTTCCAAAACATCATCATTCAAGAACATGATAACCTTCCTTTAAAAACCAAAAACTTTTTGTAGACCCATTAAGACAATTTACTTTATATTTTCTTCAACAATTCAAGCATAAGGTGAATATCATATTCTTTTCTCCACGGTTTTTAGACTTTCCCATGAATTAAATCATTCTTTTCGTATCAAAACCATGAAATTGATGGGTAACAACAATATCAATTTCCACCTTCCTATAAAAAATGGTCTATTTAAATATATTAATGTCTCTTACCGATAAAAACCTTCACAAAAATATTTTTAAGACCTTCAAGAATCATTCAACCTTACTTTCAGGTAGGATGATAATGCAAGAAGTGTACCTCAGATGACTTGTAATATTAAAATTATTGGTACCAATAGATTAATCATCCTTATTATTTAGATGAATTTATTATTTATCTATTTTTTACAAAAAATATTAGGGAAGTAATTATTATGAAATATAATCTTAAACTACCCCACTATATGATGTCAATTTTATTATGTTTGTTCGTATTATTGATTACAGTCCACCATTGATCCGCTTCTCATTCCAAATGTCAGTTATCAAAAACTAATTTTCCATGTTCAAAGCATGATATAATAGATAATATATTTTCAAAGGTACTAATCCATTTATATGAAACTACTATACTTGAAAAACAACTAAAAGGTGTTGGACATAGCTTTATGATGGACTCAATAGAACATTGTTCCCTCTTTTTCTTAATTGGAAGTTTATTATGATTTATTGAATGTTGGGTGATCATAGAAATGAGAATATTCATTATACCATCTAAAAAATTTATTTCCTTGGGAGTAAAATTACTATATTTTCCATTGTATTCATTATTAACATGATTACTTCAGGTACCATCCATTGACAAAAACAAAATCATATTGTGAGTAATAGAAATCAGAGTGGAAAACCACATAATCATGAATAATCACGTATAGTATGTCTAAATAATGAAACCTTCTTTATAATATATGTCACATTAGGCTTAAAATAAATCATTCATGGTCATTATTTAAATCCTAAATTATGGTTTGTAAAGATTTTGTTAATCATTAAAACACATACCCCAGGAGTGTAAAATCAGGTGTGCATCAAGGCCTACGTCATGAACCATGCAATGATAATTTCTAGTTTAATGTAAAATTTTCAATGTTTTTACCCCTAGGTACCTCTATGGTTGATCCACATCACCTGTAGTATCCATATGAGGATGTAATTTCCTATAAACCGATTTCTCAATTCTTTAACAAAATTCATGGAAATGTTCCTATACTTTGACCCAACTATATACTTATCCCTAGAAATATCTATATAAACATCACTATGGATATAATTTTTTTTATCATCATGCATTACAATTTTTTACTAAAAATATAATCTGCTCCAACATTAATGACCATGTATTTTCATATATAAATATCACATCTTTTTTATGAATATTCAATAAATTTCATAAACACACACCTGAGAAATATAATAGATTAGTTTCTTTGGATAGAAGAAGAAAAATATTCTTATTTTATAAAATAACTTGAACCACTCCCACAAATATCTTCCCACATATTACTCCCCTTTTCCATACACTACCTAAACCATTATTAATAACTTGGGTAATGAAACATAAGAAAGGGTGAGCATAGATTCTCAAAATGGGTAAACCTATGAAATATCAATCTATCATCTTACTAAATCATTTGAGAATAACAAGGGTATGTTATTAGGAACAAAACATATAATTCTCTTATCAGTCCTTTGATATATCCTAAAAAATTTTCTTGAAATAAAATATTTTCCTTTTAGAAAAAGAAGAGCCATAATAGAGAAAAATCGTCATAAATCAATAATGATTCATAATATCATGTCATAAAATTGTGGAACCATCATAAATATCGAAATACATTTTATATTTCAAGTTTAACTATAAATATGACCAATATAGTTGATCATAACCTATAACATGTTTCCCATTGTGCATTAGGAGGCACCTGTTTCACATTTTGGATTACGACACGCCTATTTACCATATTTGATCAAGCATATTTACATGTTTTCCATTTTTATCTCATGAGATATAATAAAAATGGTATTATTTAATATTTTTCCATATAAACCATAAATAACATCCATGAATTTCATATTATATGTAAAATGATTTGGAAATTTCACTTGGAACATCTCTTTAGAAAAATAAACTTTCAACTTTCAAAACACATTTAAAATCATAAAATATATTAAAATATTTTTTTGAAAAAAATCAATTAAAAATATAAAAGAATATTTAAAATAATTTAAAATATTTCTTGAGGAAAAAACCATTTAATGTTGTAAATCACTAAAAATTCATAATATATTTTGGATATAACTTAATTTGAAAAAAAAATCAACTAATCTTATAAAGTAATATTTTATGAAATAACTAACCACAGTAGTGGAAAATACAATTCATATTGTAAACCTTAAATAAAATATTCCTTTCACATTTTTTGTAAAAAAAAATTGAAATTGTCTAAAAAATGAAATGATGATTCATTTCAAAAATAATTGTAAAAAAATAAAACTTGTTTAAAAATTTCATGAAAAAATAATTTGTGTGACTTTAAAAATATTTTTGAAAATATTTTTATAAAACATGATTTATAATGAAAATGGATTTTTCATCAAAGGGAGAAATAAACTTTGTTTTATTTAAAAGAATTATTTTGAACCCTTGAGTGCATAAAAAGAGTAAAATCAAGGAAAAATGTATTCTTAATACATAACTAGTGGAAAATAAAATTACAATTTTTCTTCTGATTTTGGTTATAACATTATATCACTAGAATCATAAACATAAATAATCCATATAAACAATAAGATTATAACATAAAACCTTTACCAATATGGTATATTTTTAATAATTTAGACAATGAAGGAATATTATAAAATAAATAATTTAATATCATAAAAATATTTTGATTCGTGATATAACATGTCAAAGGGGTATTATATAAATCTCATAGAAGAAGATAGGGGTATAACATAACTAATGTAGAAATGAAGGAAAATTGAGACATAAATATCTAAATTAGAAGGCACATGAGTATGAATATTGACTAAATATCAATCCTTAGTCCTAACACAACCCATAATACCTTCAAAAAGTCATTAGCGAAAAGATATAGTTCCAGATGCACCAACATAGAAAATGGTAATAATATTCTAGAACGGTATGCTCCCCCTAATCTACGGTCGGAGACTCCAAGGTCTTGCTTACACCCAATGTCTCAGAGTAAACATTGGGTTAATGATTTTATTAAAAGAATAACAGGTAATATCATTGTGTAACTTATCTTTGATAATAGAGTCCAACCATCTCATCCTGAGTCAATCGATAAGATATGTAAAGAAACCCACCGTAGTGACTTTATAATTCATCAATAATTTTAAGATCCTATCTATCTTCTCAAGACAATACTCTTATTCTTGGGGACCATCCTCACCATGAATTATGGGAGGATGTGGGTGAAACAAATTCCAAGCTATGATCCACCACATGTCAAGGGTTCCTAACACACACTTATCCTAGAGTCTGAACAATGAAGATAATAGCATCTACCAAAGTAGTGTCTACTGGAGGGTTCACCAGTGGAACATATCTTTCAACTTCCTCTCTCAGATTTGGAAAATCTCATCTAGGATACATTGTCTAACAAAATACAAAAACAATCAGTTATGAATGAATTCCAAAATCATAGGACACGCATTAGGTATTGACAAAAAAACTTTAACACATTAATAATGTAAATAAACAATGAAAAAAATTAATTAAATAGGGAAAAGTAAATTAAAATAAACATACCATGCAGTTCATTCCAATGAACGAAAATTCCATGTCTCAAACCTGGTAAATTTCACCAACCACCCATGGTAATTGGGTTTCGATAATAGAATTTAGCTACATAGGCCCCATTACCACAAGTATTATCTGAATTTTAATGGTACTAAATTCTATCTACCTATTAAACAGAAACAAAATCAAGAAGTTCTAAAAATCATAAGACTGAGAAACCCTTTGACATGAAATTTTATCAAACCAACCTCATTCAACTAGAAAATATACCAATACCGCCCCATCACATGAAATAGGAAAAATTGGTTATCAAAAACTAGTTTTGAGTATAAAAAATAAAAAATAAAATCATACAAATAAGGAAAAATATATTAGATACAAAAAAATACTTAAACAACAAGGAAAAAATGTTAACCATATTGTATGTCAAGATCGCATGTGCCAAACAATCACTACAAGACCAACCCGAATCAAAAGCTGTAGAAACAAGAGACGCTATCATTATATAAGATACTCTTCCCTTTACATGATTCCGACAACAAAATGTCTAAAAATTCCCAAAGGTACAACTAAAATGTTATCCAAATCCATTTAAGATACCACAATACTATCTATACATGGTTTGATACCATGAATTAAAAAAATCAATATAAAAAATAGTTTTAGAAATCATTTTTATTAATCCAAATAATTTATTAATCATTTCCCCTTTTCTATCCTTCGGTTTTCACAAAATCCTTTCACATTCCAAATCTATAAATATGACATGTTTAAGTGATAAGAAGAGTAAATAATGTTCATACCACAATAGGTACACATATCAAAGAAATAATCTATCATGCGAAGCTATGTCTAACAACCTCATATACAAGTCTATGAGAAAAAAACTACATGATAAAAATATCATCCAATAAATAACCATATATAATAAATGAAAAAGAACCTCATATTGGGTTCTAGTCGATGGGGAAATGAAAACTAGTCACTCACAAGTCTTATTTACCATTTTATGGATTTAATAGATATCAATTCCATCTAGTCAATATCAAAAAAATTTAACTCCCACTGGTGTGACGCACACTAAGGCTACCCATGTATCTTTACCTAATATACCCTAGGTTACCAATGTGTAATTTTACAAACACATTTTTAAAAAAATTATTTCAATTTCTCAAACCATTTTTAAATACATGTTAATCCAATTCAGAGTATGAAACCCCATATCCTAATCAAGAAAAATAATTTTCTAAGAAAACCCATTTTTGAAACTGTTTTCCTTTCCATGAAATAATTTGAAACAATTTATCACATCCAACCAATGAAAAAATCATATAAATTTATCAAGAACAATATACAATAAATCAAATTAACCCATTTTATAGAATAACATACCCCAACTTGATAAAAAACAAGATGTACTCGAAAATATTGACTAGAAACCAAGGAAACGAACTTCAAAAGCTATGGTAGGCCAGGAAAATTATTATAACCAATAGAAAAAATATATATGATCACAAATACAAACCAAACCATAGAAAAACCACAACCATAGCCAATAACAAATAAAAACTAAATGTATTGCATACCGGGAGAGAACTAAACCAACCCAAAGACAATCAATCGCAAAATGATGTGATGAAGAATGAAATGATTCACCCAAAATCACATAGTGTAAGCTTTAGATAAAGAATGAGAGGCTTAAGGTTTATTGAAATAATAATTCATCTGATCTGTCTATGTAAAACTACCCTAATTTTTATTTTCACAATGTGTGATCACATTACATGTCGTACAATACTCGAATCCAATATACACTGAAAAACCTATTGACTTTTTATTAAAATCCAATTTTTTTATTTTATGATGTGAACATGTTACACAGAGTGTAAATATTTCACATTGTGTATCCAGTTCATGGATTCGGTATGGAATCCATTATAGGGTGTGTACTCTACATACACGGTGTGTAAGTCCCCAGTGAGCAGTAAAAACTATATTTATATGTGGAAAATTCCAAAAAATCTAGAATATCACTATTATAAGTATCGTCCCATTTCCTTTTCAGCATTAAAATACCAACAATAATGGGAACCAGTAACAAAGATTAAAACATAGCTACAGAAAGGTAACGTGGCATTATAAATCCACACAAGATATTTGATGTGGTGTGCAACGTAAGTGTGTTACTATTCCCATATAAAAACACACTTTTCATAGGATTTATGATGGAATTGATTTTCGATATTTGATATACCAAGCCACTCAAATTCAACCTCACACATATGAATCCATTCATGGATGAGGGATGTCATACAAGAACCACATACAAATATATAACTCTATAAGAATAAATCATCTACAAAAAATATTTAAAAATTTACGAGATTATCCAAACCTATCCAAGTGTTAGAAATAGGATGAGTACAAATGTATGTAAATCAGAAAAAATTATTTTTGAGTTGAGTTCACATATACATGGGGCTTTGAGGAATATGATATTTATTGTGAAATGTTGTGTGCAGAAGATAATATGCTATTTTTTAATTCTTTGAGAGAGATCAATAAACTAGATAAATTTTAGTGGTTTGATCATAGTGATGATCATCTTCTTTTTATGTGTTGAACCATTGGATGGTAATGAAATTACATAAAAAGAATGAAAAAAAGTTTCAAATGGTATATGAGATCATTTGAACCATGATAAAAGGGTGGGTAACAAAAAATTATAGACCTCCCTAAATCATATAAATTATCTTCAATGTCAAGTCAGATAAAGTTAGCTTCTATGTAGTTAAAGTTCTATGTAGAATACTGTATGTAGATGATATTCCATATAGATTCATCCTAAACTTGAAGGATCACTATCATATAACCAAATAAGATTTTCCACGAGCTGTAAGAACAATTTCCGGATTGTGACTATTGATTATACTAAGTATATATGAAGAAGATTTAATTAGATGCTTCATAGGGAAGATCCGTTTATGTCTTATACATCTTGTTAGGAAAAATTCCTTTCAGCCATACATTATGCGATCATGAGAAAACTATTTTAGGTCTTTTTTTCTAATCAACCGCAGATCATTTATATTATTTGTGAGAATGTGAGATAAAGATTGAGTACCTAAAAGGTGAGTTTTCAAAAGAATATACTAGTGAACTAGGTGAATGGATTCTATATGGTTCGCACACTACTCGAGTCACAGTTATCAAAATAATATAATTGTTCTTGGTCTAATGTGGTACATTTTTTGGTCCCCTACAAACGAAATTCATTTCCCGTATAAGGTGTATTTCTTTATGACCCACATATACACATTAAATTTCATTTTCGATATAATTTCTAAGTAGACCCCCATGCTAATACAAATATGAGTTCATGGAAGAAAATAATAGTTTTCATACATGATAATTATATGATAATTCCAATTGGTGATTTAGTATGTGGGACTAGATTCATTTTTTGTCCAAGGAGACATAATTTTGGACTCTCAAAAAAATTTATTTATTGTACGAGGAGTCTTTTTTATGGCCCCACATAGAGAAGTAGTCACTTTAAGAAGTTATTTATGATGCTTCAATGCCGACATCCTATGAAAATCTTCTACAACCACTTATTGGGACATGGCTATCAATTTTATAAAAGTGGTTACATACCACTGCCTATAAATCATATAACAATTTTTGGATTTAGGATAGGATTATTTTTTGTGGAGAAAAATTTTTATCATGTAGGAAAGATAGTAAGATATAATTTTTAAAGTGAATTTGTAGTGTATAAATAAGGATGAATAAATATATATGACATGTATTAGGCAGGATTCACTCTCTTAGAATCACTCCATTAAAATTCCTCAATTTCAAACTTTGGTAAATCTATATAAAGGTGATTTGAGGAATCCCCTTTACAAGGAAGTACTTTATAAATGTAATTCCTCTTCAAACCATATGATGCCAAATTTTATACAACTGACAACACATAAAGATCCTATACGAACTTATTTTCATAAAGTCTCTGATCAGACTTCACAAAATACATTTGGTACAAATCTATATATGAGGCTCCCTCATGAAATTACACATGATGATACTATATAGATATCCTATTTGGAAAATCCCTAAAAGGAAGCTCCTATGAAATCATGTGATAATTTTCAAACTATGGCATGAGCATACCCTACATTTATTCCTTGACCTAACCATTAATAATCCATGAGTTGAGATACTCATTTTGGTTCTAAAAAATTAGATCTCCTCATAGATGTAATCCCTAACCAAACCCTTAATTATCAACAAGTCGAGATACAATTTTTTGTTCCATAAAATCATCCATCCTCTTATGTGAATTCCCTAACCAAACTCTTAATTATCCTTGAGTCTATATACTCTTGATGGTTCTATAATACTATGATTACTCCTAGGTGTAATCCCCAACCAAGCCCTTAATTATCCATGAGTTGAGATGATCCTCATGGTTCTATAAAAAATGGGCATCCTATTGGGTGTAAGCCATGATAACCCCTTACTTATCAATGATTCATGATACTACTCATGGTTTAATAAAATCTGGAATCCACCTTGTTTTAGGCCCAAAAAACCTGTAATTATCAATGACTCAATATACTCCTCATGGTCCCAATAAAATGGGAATCCTCCTAGTTTTAAGACCCAACCATTCATTATTTATTCATGAGTTTAGAAACTCTTCATGGTAATGTAGAAATGATAATCCTCTTATGTGTAAGCCCCAACCAAAACATAAATCACAATGAGTTGAGATACTCTTCGATGATCCAGAAACATGAGCATCAACATAGTTGTAAGCACCAACGAAAAATTCAAATATAATGGCATGTTCTCATGTAATTTTTCTGATCAAACACTATCTCTTATTTCTCACACCAAGAATTAATCACATGGTCTTTGAAATCTATGATGTTCATACCATCTTCATTATGAACGAGCCTCCATTATGGACCTCCTCCATAGATGTAATCCCCAAACCATGACACAATGTGGTATTTGATTACCACTCAAAAGGGATATTTAGGAAGCCTTCCTAAGGTCCAAAATAGACGTCAAACTCACCCTAAAATTCAATAGACATTATTCCCAATAGGGTTATATCAAATCAAGGAGGAAACATCCCCTCCTGGCCCCCAGGGCTTCTTGAAAATAAGTCAGAAACTATCCTTAATTAGGCACCTTCCACCTAGATGTCCTTGGTGAATGATATAATATAACACCCCAAGATTTAAATGTACATTATCTCTTTAAAATAATTTAATAGCTTATATTTCACACAACACTTACTTGGCTTGCGTTATACGCAGGATTGGGTTTCTGAAAAACAACACATTAGTATTATAATTATTTAAAAATATATTTATTTATCAATTAAATATTGTAATATGAATAGTAAAAAAATTTAAATGTTATTATAAAATTTCCACATAAATAAAACATATTTATAATGAAATGTATAAGTTTTGTAAAAATAGTTATATATTTAGAAAAAATATATTTTCTTAAAAGAACAACTTTTTATGTCTTTTTGTGAACAATAATAAAATTAAGTTATGACACTCCTAAAAAAATGAATTTGGTAAAATAGATTTCATTTTAGAATTCAGAATATCAAAAATATATTAAGGTGAATTTTTGGTATTTATCTCAAAACATTTGATTTTTTATGAATATTGAAAAATACTACAAAGTGCATAAAAACCGACATTTTCATTAAAATAATTATTTTTAATAAAATTTTATCTTAAAGTAAAAATAGATAAATAATACCTATACTATTTCAATTTATTTCTATAGAGTCATTTTATAAATAAGATCAGATATACAAAAAAAATTCAACTTGTTAACATCTTTTATCGACCATGTAGGTATATTTGAAAATTTTCATAAAATGCAATTTTATCTCTTCGGTAAGTTAAATTTAATAAATATAAATGACATGGTTTTAATCAATAATTAAAATTTGGTTCAATAGGGTGTCAATAAGTTTTTTTGAATAGTTTCTTTTGAATATTATTTACTACGATTAATGGTAAATAGAGTAATTAAAGGTAAAAATAATATTATAATAATTTAAGATTACCCCAAAACATGTTATAATTCTATTGGATAAGTGTTTTTAGACCAAAATAAACCATATTATAAAAAATATCTTTTTTATCCATTTGGTTTAGATTAGGACATTTATTATATTTTATTTAAAGAAGAGTTAAAAGTGTTAAATTCAAAGTTTAATAACTAAACAAATTTTAATATAGGGTTAAACGTAAGATAAATTCGACTATAAATATTAATTAAAATAAAAAAAATATTTCTTACATCATTTTATTTTATTTAAAAAATTTAGACATTAAATAATTAAAATTATTTATGACACAATGATGATGCACTAATTACCTTATTAATGAATGATTAAAATAATTGATATTATAAATATTAAAATAAATGTAAACTGACACTTTTGATGACATATAAATATTTTCTAGGTTAATATGAAATCTTATTATTGATTAAATGTCTTTTTTCCAAAGTAATCATATTTTTATGACTTTCACAAAAACCAAATACTAAATCGTGTCAAAATTGACATAATTGAGTTTTTAAAACAAATACTATTTTAAAAAATGATATAATATTCCTAAAAATATAATATTCAGAAAAATGACTTATATAATGTTAGATATGTAATTAATGAACCACTTGAGGTTCTTTTGGAACTTTATAGTAACTATATTAACCATGTAGTATATAAATACAAGAAGACATGCTAAAAGTTATACTATTTAACTAAGAGTTAAATCTAAACGATAAGGTTAGTATAGAGACATAAACTTATACAAAACCTATTTGATGAGATTATTTAGACCCCTACCCATATTATACATGAAATAAATTCATTTTTATCTCTTAGAAACCAAAAATTATTTTATAATAAATTAATATTTCAAGATTTTCCTAAAGTGGCCCTCACCTCTCATATAAAAGGGTACTTCACAATCTCTTAAATTCACACAACCAAACCCATTTGACTAGGACAAACCCTGAAAAAATATCCTAAAAACTACCCTCACGTAAACCTAGAGGCCTTACTTTGTTTAAAAATCCACCCTACGTATCCCTTTTTTTCAAATCAAAAGGACGCACCTGAAGAAGATGTACTTATTTGATCACCTCTTTCATTGTTATTTTCTTCTTCTACTTCGTATTAAATTGTTATTACCATACTAAAATAATAACTATGGTAAATTCTACATTATTATATTTTATTATAAATATGGTACAACCATATTCATTATTATATCCATCCTATGAATAAAAAATTAACCATGTGTGTGTGCATACGGCTTATCGTCTCCACGTTGTGGTGAATTTTGTTATTCAACACTATAATATTTGTATGGGTATAATAATGAGTATAATTAATTGAAATAATAAATATAACATGGTAATTAATGTTTATATATAATATACCATCAAATTAAACACCTTTTCACCATAAATACAATGATATTGTTGCTCGTGTGTACGTACGTCTTACCATCTCCACGACGCGATGAGATTCATCTTCAACTATCACCCTTCAAGAATTTTTATAATATATATATATATATATTAATTATGAGGTATATGAAATAATATTTCTACTGGAATAATTTATATTTATGTAGATAAATATATTTCATTTACTTACTTTCATACTATACGATAAGAAAACGGAAACAACATTTAAGTGTATGTACGGACTAATGTTTCCAAGAACGGTGTTTCCATTTTTTATATCTATCTATTATACATATTTATATTCTGAATATATATGATATATAAATAATGTTTTATATTATAGAAGTATGTAAATAATGATCTTTTTTATACGATCAATAATAACAAGTTAAAACACGTACAATAAAGAAAGCGATCATTACCCAAAATGTTTCTTTATATGAAAATTATTATTAAATGGGTATTATAAAGACATAAATGAATCATATATGATATCAAAATTATTAATATGGTTCTATTATAACTTAATAACATACTATGGTCATTATATATTAGGTTAAATGTACCCGCAACTAAAGGAAATTACATGTTAAGGGTTAATTCCTCAATCTCGTTATTATCCGAGATTGTTTATGTGTATGTATTTACATGGAAATATTTATCATCCATGTCCATGTTTCATAAAAAGGTTTACAAAAGGAATATTTTAAGGTCTTTTGGAATTGAATCTTTATAAATATCACCATTTTAAATGTTTTAATGATTTATTTTTCTAAATAATTTTAATTAATGTTCTTGTTTTAAAAATGATTTTAAGGATTTATTTATATAGACACGGTTATTTTAAAATGATAATTCCATTAAAATTTTCAAAGTGGTATAAGAAAATTTGATTCAAATATATCTTTTAAATTACTTACTTTATAAATGTGTGATTTTAAATGATTTCACAAAAAAGGATATTTCTCTTAAATAGTTTTACTGATCATTTTCAACTATGTCAACATCTTTTACTAAATATTATTCTTGATTGAGGTTGATTTATTATAATACAGTCTTCCATATTGTATTGAATGAGTTATGATATGTTTGAATATTGATGTGATGTTTTTATACCATTCATGGTCTGTGGTAAAATTATTGACATTTAATATGCTAGTTTAAAAACGAATTTTTATGTTATGTTTCAATATTTTCATATGAGTAATGAATTGGACATAGTAGGAGATGGGTGGGGCCCTCTATAGCCCCTTGATGGATTGGTAGGTCTGATGATACAAACTAGTGTCTTGACATAATCCCTTGAAAAAATCTATATTTAGGGTCTTGGAATGAGGCCTTGACTTTGTGGTTAAGATGTCTGGAATTATGCATTCCATCATTATGAGAATAGTTATTAATGTTACATGTGATTATTTGACTAGTAAAATATCTATTTGAATAAGTAAATTGAACTATTTGATTTATCTTTTCCACATTATGCTGAAGTTTATGTTTAATGGGCTTGTGTGTTAATTTTATACCTTTCCATAAAAGTTTATGATTATTTATGATAGCTTCTGCTATATTGTTTATCCTTACTCAGCATCTAAGCTCACCCATTTCTTATGTTTTATTTTCCCAGGATGATAATAAGTGTATTATTATTTATATGCAGTTCTAATCTAGGAGAATAATGTAATTCTCAAAGGATTATCTACGTTGTATTTTATATTTGAAATTGTAATGTGAAGTTCGTGTATGTAATCTATTTTCCAAGACTACTAAACTAATCAGTCCTTTGGGACTTGATTCTTTGTAATCATGTCAATGTATTAAAATAATGCATTATCCATGGGTTTCTGTGATCGGGGTGTTATGGTTGGTTTTAGAGGATGTTTAGAAATAACCTTGGAAACTAGATTTATAAAAACTCCCATTAGAAAACATTGCCCTAAGAGAGATTTTGACGATTATTATATAAGAACATCCAAAAATTTTGGTAATGTGGATGATATGTTGGTTTTCCAAGAAATACATCCCTGTCTAGATAATAAAAGTGGTCGTGGTTCTGGAAGAGATGTACCTTGGAATGAAAACTCAAATAAAGAGTTTCGGGCTTGACCTTGGGTATCCTGGTACACGACAATGGGCCTTACTGCACACCCAGTTTGACACTCCCAGTGGATATGCTTAGGATAATTCAAATTTTATTTACAAACCATTATTAAGGATTTAGGAGTAAATATGTCAGAAAAAAACCATTTTTATGATTATGATACTAGATGTGTAAAAATCTTCAGTTAATGTTGAGAGTTTTTCTAGTTATTGGAATATATATTATGATATGATCAAACCTAGTGTATTTCTTCATTTAGAAATGGCGTCTAGCAGGTGGAATGAGAACTATAACAATAATCATTATCCATAGAGTATGAAGGATCATATCATTCATGGTCTTAAGGTAACATTTATAAAGAAAATAGTCTCCCGTGTATTCTAATCACATGAAGAAATAGTATCATGTGTTAATAAGACAAGTAATGAATTCTATAAGTCCTATGGATTTGAAGATAAGCAAGATAAGAAGAGGATGGAAGAAAAAAATATGGATAAGGGGAAGAAGGGAAATAAGTATTTTCCCACATGTGATAAATGGGCAAAGAATTGCCTAGGTAAATGCATGAAGGGAATGAGAGTTGGTTATAAGTGTGGAGAAAAAATACACCAAGTATGTGATTTCAAGTGTAGGAAAATGGTTTCAAATGTACAATGCTTCATATACAAGGAGTTGGGACACTATGAAAATCAATGTCCCTATCATGAGAGTATACCCCAAATTATTCTATTGGATAGTAATCATGTTATGATACTACTGCAGATAAAAACGAATAATTAGTGTTCTTATATTTTTATCAATTAATTATGTGATTTGAGTGTTGTATCAATGATGTAATGGTTATTTGAATTATGAAACTAATTTAGGATTGTACCGCAGTACTATTTCATTAAGGATTGGAGATTGTGTGGTACTAATAAAAGTGACTCAATAATAGGTTAAAATCTTTAGAAAATATATGTTTGAGAGAATGATAAACCTTTATATGGTCCTGATTCTGAGGTAGTGATTTTGGGATAAGAAATGATTCATTTGGATAAATGATATTTGATATTCTTGATTACCTTAGAACAAATTAATTGGTTGTTTATTCCATCATTTTTTGATATAAAAACAATTCTAGATTTATGGATTATATCCAATATTGTATATTTTACCGAAGGAATAAGTAAGTACACAGCTATTCAAATAAGGTTTTATGATAATTTTGGTTTTTACCGTGACTTAAGAGAATACATGATGAAGGTATTCGCATGTTATTATGTAGAAAAAGTGATCTTCATTTTTTTACCTCCCATATAAATTTTTGGACTGTGAGTTTGGACACATGTACTTTGGATAAGTCTAAAGGTTGGAATGGAGTAAGTTGAGAACTTGTTTTTTTAGGTTAAAGTATAATTTATTGGATAATTAGACCTAACCGTTGGGATTTTAGTAAAATTATATAGGATCAAGGAAATACTTTTGGGCCTTATTATTTGTAAAATTTGCTTCAGGCAATTAAAAAAATTATTTTGAACCTTCATTTCCTAGTGTTTGGGATGATGTGAAAATAGATAATCACAACCAAATGATGAGATTATGATTATGAAAGGTAGTAAAATCAAGTATGTTTCTTCAGTTCATGTCTTTATAGTAAATTAATCCATCGTTTTCAAAAAAAATTATAAAAAAATGTGTTATCCTAATACCTTATGTTTTGTTGACAGGTAGTAAAATCAAAGTTCTTTTATTCTGATACTTCATCTTTCAATGTTGTTACCAAAATAAAATAATAAATTCAATACCTTATACATTAAAAGATTTTATTGTAGATATTTTACAACAATATTTATTATTCTATCAATCCTATTAATAACAAAGTCACTATGTGTGCGTACATACGGTTTACCGTCTCCATGTTGTGGTGTAATTTGTTATTCCACACTACATTATTTGGATGGGTATAAAAATGAGTATAATAAATTTAAAAAATTAATATAACATTGTAATGATTTTTTATATATAATATAACTTCAAATTTAACACTGCTTCACCATCAATAGAATGATATTGTTGCTCGTGTGTACATATGACATACCGTCTCCACGATGCGATGAGATTCATCTTCAACGATCACCCTTTAAGAATTTTTATAAAAATATGTATATTGATTAATTATGAAGTATATTGAATAATATTTCTTTTGGAATAATATATTATTATGTAGATAAATATATTTCATTTACTTACTTTCAGACTATACTATAAGAAAATAGAAACAACGTTTATGCTTACATACAGACTACCGTCACCATGAATGGTGTTTCCATTTCATATATATATCTATTATACATGTTTATATTCTTAATATATTTGATATATAAACCATGTTTTATATTATGGAATTATTTAAATCATGATCTAAGTGATACTATTAAGAATAACAAGTTAAAACACGTATGATAATGAAAGTGATCATTACCTGAAATGCTACTTTTACATGGAAATTTTTATTAAATGGATAGTATAATGGCATAAATGCATCATATATGATATGATAAATATTAATATAGTTCTAGTATAATTTCATAACATACTATGGGAATTATACTGGAGGTTAAATGTACCCTACACTAAAGGAAAGTACAAGGTAATGGTAAATTCCTCAATCTCATTATTATTTGAGATTGTTTATGTGTAAGTATTTACTGGGACATATTATAATCCATATACATGTTTCATAAAAATGTTTTCAAAATTAATTATTTATGTTTTGTGTAAGGGAATATTTTTCATGATCATCATTTTAAATGTTTAAATGATTTATTTTTCTAAATAATGTTAATTACTGTCCATGTTTTCAAAATGATATTAATGATTTATTTATATGGACATGATTATTTTAAAATGATAATTCATTTAAAAAGTTTCAAAGTTTTATGTCATACTTTGATTCAAAAATATCTTTTATATGACTTCCTTTATAAATGTGTAACTTTTAAATGATTTTACAAAAAAGGTATATTTCTCTAAAAGAGTTTTATTGATCATTTTCAACTATGTCAACATACTTTACTGGATAATATTATTTATTGAGGTTAAAGTATTATAATACAATCTTCCATATTTTATTGAATGTGTTATGATATTTTTGAATGTGGTTGTGTTATTTCTATACCATTGATGGTCTATGGTTAAAGTACTGAAATTTCGTATTCTAATTTTAATACGAATATTTATGTTATGTTTCAAAATTTTCATATGAGAAATGCATTGGACTTAGTAAGTGATGGCAATGACCTGCTATAGCCCCTAGATGCATCGATAGGTCTCATGAGACAATCTAGTATCCTGGAATAAGGCCTTGACAAAATTTAAATTTGGGGACATGGAACGAGGCTTTTATTTTGTGGGTAAGATGTCTGACATTATCCATTCCATCATTATGAGACTAGTTATTAATGTTATATGTGATTATTCGACTAGTAAAATATCCATGTGAATAAGTAAATGGAATTATTTGATTTATATTTTCCAAATTATGCGGATTTTTATGTATAAAGGTATTGTGTTTCAATTTTATACATTTCTATTGGACTCTTTATGATTTTGTAGTTTTCATAATCACAAATAATGTCAATATAAAGATTATCATCCCATTTAATATCTCTAAGTAAATCAATTATGTTATATATAACAATATACTTAAATAATTCAATAATCTATTCGTGAATTAATATGTTTACCAGTGTATTTTTTACATGTATTTTTGGATAACACTTAGTCATGTAATGATTCGTGTACGACCGAAGTTCGACACACCGAAGTTCAACATACCGAAGTTTGAAAGACCGAAGTTCAACACAACATAGTTTAATAGATCGAAGTTCGACAGACCAAAGTTATACAAACCAAAGTTCAATAGACTGAAGTTTGACACACCAAAGTTTGACACACTGAAGTCGACACACTGAAGTCGACACACCGAAGTTCGACACACTGAAGTCGACACAGTGAAGTCGACACACCGAAGTTGACACACTGAAGTCGACACATCGAAGTTAGAAACACCAAAGATGACACACCGAAGTTGACACACCGAAGATGGCACACTGAATATAATACAATGAAGATGACCCACTAATATTCATTAATACTTATTTCCATTTAATTAATTAAAATTTATATCTAACGGTCATATTTAGAAAAATTAATGTTTTTTACATTATTTAACGATGGCTGTAGGACTATCCGTTCACAGTATGACGTACATGAATGTGCGAAGATATTCATGCCAGGTGGACCTTGATGTATAAAATAACTATGTCGACTTAAGAAAGGGTCCTCAAAGAATGCGCTGAAAAAAAGACTGTGCGAATAGGCAAAGAGAGGAACAAAACACCTGAGATTACAAGAAGTTTCGAACAAGTAATATTTATTGAAGCTCACTATACATTGAGACACAGACGAGCTGAACCTTTTAACATCTGGAAGCTAGATTACATAAACTACAATACTCTAATTGGATGTAAACTTCCTAATGAGGACTCAAATATCATTTTCTCCACATCTATTGAGTCCAGAGCATTACTGCATAACACAGAGAGAATTCTTAACTCTATTATCTTCCAAAACATTGTTGTGTCTTATCATTACTATTTAAGTAGTGTGTATATTTGTTACACACACTGTATCCTCGGAATAACAGGAGAATATTAAAATATCCTCACTCTCAATCCCTTCTTACACTTGTATCCCATGTATAACTGTAGAAGAGATCCTGTGTGATCTGTTTATTTGTTTTTCCCCCAAATAACTGTGGTAGAGGTCATGTGTGACCTAGACAGCCTGGTGTGCTGTTGTGAACCCTGATCAAGGGTGTGGATCAAAAGTTTATTAATATAAACTGTTTAGTGGTGGGTGATCACCAAGTTGAGAGGACTCAGTCTCATCTTGAGACTGGACCACTAGTTTTATCCGCTGTGTTGTTTATCTTGTATTTCTTATGTGTTAAGTATTTCTTTCATTAAGATAAACTGAACTTTGATAGTTAGTTTAGAAAGTTTTTACATCTGGTATGAATCAGTGAGATTGTTTAGAAAGATTTACTAATCATAAGATTGGTACAACTGAGAACTAATCAATCTTCTGAGAACCAAATTGAACCTTCAAGAAATTTATAAATTCACTACAAACTAACTTTGTTTTAATTTTATAGGGGGTATTATTTTGTAAAGAACCCTTTTTAGCATAACTTTTTATAGACACTCAATTCACCCCCCCCCTCTTGATTCATCTAATCTGACCAACATTTGGTAGTAGAGGAATTTGAATGTTACTGTTATTTTTTCAAATCATGTCAACTGTGATTATAGTTGGGTTTCAAAGATCTTAAAATTTATATTATTTCTAAATTTTTATCTCTTTTAAATTATTTTACAAACTTTATCATGGAAAATAGATTGGAAGGGGATGCTACTAATTGACCATCTTTCTTTAATGGAACTAACTATTCTCAGTGGACGCTTAAAATGAAAATACATCTAGAAAGTGTGGGATTTGAAATCTGGATAACTATTGAAAGTAAATATGCAATACCTGAAACTACTAGAATCACTTGGGATGAACCTAAAAAATATTCCAATAACAATAACCGTAAAGAAATTAATTCTCTATACTGTGCACTAGGAGATGAGGAGTTTAACCGTATTTCTGCTTGTAAAATTGCATATGAAATTTGGGATACTCTCTCTGTTTCACATGAAGGAACATCTAATGTTAAAGAAATGTGATTCAATACTTATACTATCAAAAACAATAACTTTAAAATGAATCCTGATGAGTCAATTTTTGATATGTATCTCAGGTTCAATGAAATTGTGAATACCATGATTTCTTTAGGAAGAGAAGTGACTTCTAAAGAGAAGATCATGCGGATTCTGCGATGCTTACCAGAAAGATGGAATGGAATATATATGTCTATCAGAGAATCGTGAGATATTGATAAAATGTCAGTGAAGGAATTGATTGGAAAATTAATGATGTATGAAGAAGAATTCAAGGTAAATCAATAGGAGGACGAACCAAAACGAAAGTATGTATCTTTCAAGAAAACTGTATCTAAAGGTAAGGTCAAAGATAAAGATAAAGCTACTGCGGAAAGCACAAGCAGTGATGAAGTTACTTTAGACAGTGATGAAGAAATGGCCCAGTTGGCTAGACGATTCAAGAAATTCTATACGAAAAATAAGTTATTCAAAAATCTTGGTTATAAAGGAATGTTTGATAATAAGAGAAATTGAAAAAAGGAATGGAAAAGAAATTATAAATCAGAGGAGATAATATGTTAAGAATGCAAAAGGAAATTACATGTAAAGGCTTACTACCCAAAGATAAAATACAAGAAAAAGTATAAAAATGAAAATATAAGGTATAAAAAAGCAATGACGGCCACCTAGAGTGCCTTCGAGGACAGCTCAAGTGAATCTAGCTCTTCTCATAATGAGAAAGATGATATGGATAATATGTGTTTCATGACAAACACAACTGAGATAAACTTCCTAAAGAGTTCATGTAAAAAGTTATGGTACTTGGATAGTGGGTGTTCAAGACATATGACCGGAGATTTTTCAAGATTAAAAAGTCTTATCAAGATCGATGGAGGAAATTTCACATTTGGGGACAATGGTAACATAAAAATCATCGTCCTAGGCCAGATTAGTAACCCTAACTCTATTTTAATTTCTAAATTATTGTTTGTTGATGGATTGAAATATAACCTACTCAGCATATCTCAACTATGTGATGATAGATTTAGTGTTAAATTCAAGAATGATTTATGCCATGTTTTTTATGCAAACAATAATTTAGTATTTCCTACTTTTATAAATGATAATTTATATGCTATAAATCTAGACACACTAGCCTCACAGAATGTCACTTGTCTAAAGTCCTTTCACAAAGATTCATGGATCTGGCATAGAAGACTAGGACATTGTAATATACACTCTCTTAAGTAATTAACTATAAAAGGCCTGGTTAGAGACTTACCCAAATTAGAGTTTCCAGACAATAAAATATGTAATCCTTGTAAAAAAGGAAAGAAACTGAAAATCTCTTTCAAATCAATGAAAGAAGTAACTATTTCTCAACATCACGAGTTTGTTCACATGGACTTGTTTGGACCATCTAGATTTTCAAGTCTCGATGGGAAGAACTATGTTTATGTTCGTGTAGATGATTTCTCTAGGTACACCTGGACCTTTTTCCTAGATCATAAAAGTGAATCTTGTTCTCACTTTACTAAGTATTCTAGGACTGTAGAAAATCTCATTGGATTTAAGATTAAATCTTTAAGAAGTGATCATGATCATGAGTTTGAGAATCATGATTTTGAATCCTTCTACTCATAAAATGGATATAATCATAACTTCTCGACACCTAGAACACCTCAACAGAATGGTGTGCTAGAAAGAAGAAATAGAACCTTATAAGAAATTTTTTGGACCATGCTTAATGAATATGATTTACCCATTTTTTTTGGTTGAATCTGTTAACATATCTAGATAAAAAATAAAGAGAGTCTTAATTAGACTAATTCTTAAGAAAATTATTTACGAGTTGTCGAATAAAAATAATACCAATGTAGTTTATTTTAAAGTGTTTGGATGTAAAGTTTATATTCGGAATACTAAAGATAATTTAGATAAATTTACTTCCAAAAGTGATGAAGGAATATTTCTTGGATGTTCTACATCAAGTAAATCCTATAGATTCTTTAATAAGAAATACAAATGTTTGGAGGAATCTGTACACATCAAGTTTGATAAATTAGATCCACATGATCCCAAGACCTCGCTAGAAAATGTTGAAGAGGATATGTCCAATATGGACATTAATGATAAAACCTAAAATCATCATGTGAAGGAATCTGTGAATAATTATAATTTTGAAACTTCTCCACATCTAAACCATAGTGAACCAGATCAACATGAAAAACTTGAAATATCAAGTCCTACTTTCACTAGACCAACCAAAACACTTAAGAATAATCCCTTACATGTTGTTGTTGAAGATTTAGATAGAGGAACTCAGAACAGAACTTCCTTGAGAAACTGGGTTAAACATCTATCCTTCTTGTCACATATTGAACCTAAAAATATCAATGATGCAATCAATGATGAATTTTGGGTAATTTCCATGCAAGAATAACATAATTAGTTTGAAATAAATAACGTCTAGAAACTTGTAGATAGACTTAAGGATACTTTGACAATAGGAACCAAATGGGTGTTTACAAATAAGATTGATGAAGATGAAAATATAGTAATAAATAAAGATAGACTAGTTTCACAAGGATATAATCAAGAAGAGGGAATTGATTATGAAGAGACTTTTGCTCTAGTATCTAGACTTGAGTAAATTATGATCTTACTTAACTATGTAGAACACTTGAATTTTAAACATTATAAAACGGATGTCCGAAGTACATTCATAAATGGTTATATAATTGAGGATGTTTTTCTTGAACAACCCCGAGGTTTTACAAATCCACTTTTTCCAAATCATGTGTTTAAATTATCGAAAGCTTTATATGGATTTTAACAGGCTCCAAGTGCTTGGTATGAAAGGTTAAGTAATTTTCTTATTTCTAAAAGTTTTACAAAAGGACTTTCATATCCTACTTTATTTATAAAAAGAGTTTCCAAAAAAGTTTTAATAGCCCAAATATATGTTCATGATATTATTTTTGGATCTTCTAAAAATTCCTTATATAAAGATTTTTCAAACATACTCCCTTGTGAGTTTGAAATGAGTTTAATGGGTGAACTTAAATATTTTCTTAGATTTCAAATATTTCAAAATAAATATGGTATTATCTTACATCAAAGTAAGTATACAAGAGATATTTTGAAAATATATGTATTTAATAGCATTAAGAGTAGTGAAACCCCTATGAGTTCTACATGTAAGTTAGATCATGATGAAAATGGAAATCAGTTGATCAAACTGCTTACAGAGGAATTATAGGGAGTTTTGTGTACTTAACTACTAGTAGGCCAGATATTATGTTTAGTGTGTGCATGTGTGCGAGATTTCAAGAAAAACCAAAAGAGTCGAATCTAAATAGTGTTAAAATAATTTTCAAATACCTCAAATATACAACTAACTTTGGATTATTCTATGCAAAAGGACAACCATTTGATTTGGTTAGCTATTCAGATGATGATTTTGGTGGATGTAAGTTAGGTCGAAAGAGTACCTCTGGAACATGTCACTTTTTGGAAAAGTCACTAATATCATGGTGTGGTAAAAAGAAAAATTCAGTAGCATTATCAAATGCTGAAGCAAAGTACATTGCTGCTGGTAGTTGTTGTGCCCAAATTTTGTGGATGAAACACACCTTATTAGACTATGGATTTAAATTCGAACATATAACCATAAACTGTGACAACACAGGTGCTATTAACATTTCTAAAAATTTAATTTATCATCATAGAAAAAATCATATTGATGTAAGACATCATTTTTTAGAGATCGTTATCAAAAAGGTGATATAACTCTTGAGTTTATTGGGACTGAACATCAGCTTGTTGATATATTCACTAAACCCCTAAATTTTGAGAGAATGAATTACATCAGACATGAACTAGGAATTATAAATTAGTAGAGTGTCCTTGAAACTGATCCTTAAAACTAATCCTTGAAACTGACCTTCTTGAAACTAATCTCATGAAACCGATCTTTTTGAAACTGATCCTTGAAACCGATCTTCTTGAAAATGATCTCATGAAACTGATCTTCTTGAAACTGATCCTTAAAACTGATCCTTGAAACCGATCTCATGAAACTGATCTTCTTGAAAATGATCCTTGAAACTGATCTTCTTGAAACCGATCTTCTTAAAATCGATCTCTTGAAATCAATATCATGAAACTGATCTCATGAAACTGATCTTCTTGAAACTGATCCTTGAAACTGATCTTCTTGAAACTGATCTCATGAAACCGATCTCATGAAACCGATCTCATGAAACCGATCTTCTTGAAACTGATCCTTGAAACTGATCTCATGAAACTAATCATCTTGAAACCAATCCATGAAACTGATCTTCTTCAAACTGATCTCATGAAACCGATCTTCTTGAAATTGATCTCTTGAAACCGATATCTTGAAATTGATACCATGAAATTGATCTCATGAAACTGATCTTATTGAAACTGATCTCTTGAAACCGATCTCATGAAACCGATCTTCTTGAAACCAATATTCTGGATACCGATCCTTGAAACTGATCTTCTCGAAACCTATCTTATTGAAACCAATTTTCTTGAAATTGATGTTACAAAACTGATCCTTGAAAACGATTCATTGAAGCTGATGTATTTAAGGATTCTTTTTTAAATTTAGTATGTGTTAAATAAAACAATGTTGTTTTGTATGCATATTTTTTCCACTTTTAATGTTTTATGATTTAAGATTTATAATCCCTAAAGGATATATTTAGTTCAATCCATCCTGACATTTCACCTTCTACTTTGCTATAAAACCTTTTACCTTTTTCACTCTTCCTCTAGACTCAATACCTCACAACTTTGTTGGAATCTTAAGCCTTGTCACGGTGAGGACTAAGCGCGCAATGGAAGAACCCAGCAAATCTCCTTCTGCAAAGTGACAAAAAGGTGAGTCTAGTGGGACTGTGAAATCAAGTCTGGAAATCCAAGTGGTTACGGTTGAAAAGGAGGTGTATGTTGAGTGGTTTATATCAAGAAAATCATTTTTTGTTGAAAGTACTGGAATCTCAAGGGTGGATCAGTTGGTTCTCCAACAATGAAAGACCCTATTATCCTCAGCTAGTGCATGAGTTCTATCAACATTTGAGGATATCTCTAGATTAAGTTGAATAAGGAAGAATAAAATTAGTAGTAATGGGAAAGGAGATAGATTTCTCATCCAAGGAATGGGATGAATGCTTAGAGATACCCCATGAAGGTGGCTATGCTGACTATCCTAGTAATATTCCACCTTCCTAAAATTTGTTCTCTTATGAAGATGCTCTGAAGGAGTTGACTGGAAATGGAGAATCTAGAAGGACTATTGCAAAATAATTTGAAGGATAAGTAAGACAGCCTTTTAAGTTCATAAAACACCAAATATGCCCAAGGAAGGGATATTTCTCTACTGTGAAGTATCAGGATGTTTTCTTGTTCTTTTTATTGAATCATAGGTTAAAATTGAATCTGTGTAGGTATATAATGGTTCATATCTCTGATTTGATTAAGCCCTCCAAGAAGGAAACATGCTTATACTATCCAAGGATGATTTCTGTTATGTTGAAAAGATTGTGTTGAGTGGAAGATGGAGATAAAGTGTTAAGTTTCTGTAGTGGATTTTCTCTTCAAAAAGACATTTTTATAAGGATGAAAATCTTCTAGAACCCATGGAAGATATGTTGGGTAGGAGATGAGGAAGGGTTTTATAAGTATTTCAATCTGTTTGACCACCCTTCTAGACTAAAGGACCAAGTTGATTCAGGTCTCAAAACAGGAGACGTTCTAGTTTATTCTGATGAGGAAGCTAAGACTGAAGTTCCAAGGGAAGAAGGATCTCTTTTTGATGATAAGAGTGATCCTGATATTACTGGATGCCCCAATGATATGAATTATAGATCTACTAGTCCACCTTTGGATTTTTCTCTCAATAGAATCTGTTTTAGGTGATAAGGATGAGAAAGAAACTAAAGTTACTGGAGTTGAAGTCTATGTTATTAAATCTGATGAGGAATCAAATGATGATGATGATGACGATGATGGTGGTGGTGATAATGGGGGAAATGATGAGAATGTTAGTGACTCTCTAAAAGTGGGACAATGGGTGGTTGACAGATCCAGGTAGGAATCTGTACATGGGGCTGGTGATGGTGATGAGCATAATGGACAACAGGCTATTGGTCATAGAGATGCTGAACATGAGGACAAACCACACCATCCTAATACTGAAAATCAAGAGATCATTCAGGAATTGAATGATCTTATGGATGCTGGCCAAGAGGAAGAAGATGAAGTTCCAGTGCCTTAGTTTGAGGAAGTGCCTGCTGAAGTTTCAGTGGCTGGATTAGAAGCAAAACCTGATGTTCGATTGGTCCCTATTCTTATATAAGTTATTATGGCCTGAAACCAGAATGAATAAGTTGATGTTGATGATGTTGTTTCTGAGCCTCATGGAAGGAGGATCAAAATTGATATTCTTGATCCCAGATACTCGACCTGTACTAGATAATGGTATGATAATCCATGACTAATTCTTCTTGGTTTATAGTATGACTCAAATGAGGAGAAGATACCTCCTCATTCCGCTCCACAAGTCTAGGCTGAACCAAAAAAATTTCACATGTACCACCAACTTCACCTCCATGAGTAAAACCTGTAGTTCAGTCAGTGCCCAGTGAATATTTCATTAAAGCTGATTTGGATAAATTTAAAAATGAGATATGTGAGTCTGTGATAGCTTCAGTTGGATCTAGAAGAGAAGACTCCACCTCTATAGGTATCTCAGATGCTGATGCAGCAAAGATTTCAAGAATAGTGATCCAAGATATTCAACTGAATCTCATTACTATAGTAGAAAAAATTATTAGGCACAACACCTTGTTGAGAGAAGAAGTGTGAAAGATGAGAAATGATTTAAATTCATTAACCTTAGACTTTAAGACCTAATTTTATGGTGTTATAGAAGTTCTTAGTAACTTGGTAACTCATCTACCCAGTGTGGATCTGAAGAAGTTGGAAGAAGAACTTGGGAAATGTTGACTGGACCATCCAGTTCTAGAAGAGGGAAAAGTGGTGTTGCTGATTTGGAATCTCTCATGGTTGTGATGAGAGATGAAATTAAAAAACATAAAAGTGTTTTAGAAAAATAAACCCGTGAAAATTTACATCGAAATACAAATCTTGTATTCAATATGGTCAGATAGTGCGCAAATGAATCATCTGCATCTCAGAAAGAAATTCCAGAAATGGTGGATAAGTATTTCACTAAGATTTATACCAAGAATGATCTCATAAATAGCTTCAAGTTTCTCACAGAAAATCTTAGAATTCTTTCATTCAAAGAAGCATTTAAGAAGAAAGTCCTCAAATTGAAGGAATTTACCCCTTTTTGTGTAAATTTATGGATAAGAATGATGTCTACGAGAAGGCGATGCAATATGGTGGTGAAATCATTAATGATTTCATCACTCTCCTTAAGCCTTATCTATATGTTTAGGACGAAGCTATTTTGGTCCCTCCAGCCACATCAATTGGTACTACCTCTCGACCTCCTACTAAAATGAATGTCTCTGAGGCTCTTACCCAGATTCGACTGATCATTACAGAGAATACTCTTAGTCATGTGTTGTTAAAAAGGAGGCCTACTCTTGTAGCTACTGTTCCTACAGGTGTTGCCCTACCTGGTGTTATCTTTAGACTACCTGTTCCCTCTACCACTTCCAAACCTTCTCCTTCTCCCTCAGATCCTTCAGAAAAAGGAAAACCTCATTAGCATCCAAATCCTTAGTGATGGATTGAATCTTTTTATAGGGATTTGAATCTTTTTTTCCTTGTACTTTTATGAATTTTAATGAAAATCGTTATGCTACCCTTTCTGTTCTATTATTTCTCCTTATTACTTTTGTTTTTCTAATACCAAAATGGGGACAAAAATAGGGCATCCATTATACCTAATCTATACATTATTTATCTAAGGGGGATTTTTTCTGGTTTAGGACAGATGGAATCTACTCACCTTAATCCATTTAGTGAGGGGGAGTTTTGTTTTTTTTAAATTCATTCAAGAAAAACATTTAGTTATATTTTACAATTACTTTCGGTGAAGCATACTATGTTAGGTTATCTTTATTCTATATATTTTTGCATGTATTCCATAATTTGTGATTATCAAAAGGGGAGATATTGTTTGACCCTCTATGATTTTTTAGTTTTCATAATCACAAATAATTTCAATATAAAGATTGTCATGCCATTTAATATCTCTAAGTAAATCAATTATGTAATAAATAACAATATAATTAAATAATTAAAGAACCAATTCATGAATCAATATGTTTACCAGTGCATTTTTTACACGTATTTTAGGATAACACTTAGTCTTGTAATGATTTGTGTAAGACCAAAGTTCGACACACCAAATTTCGACAGACCGAAGTTCGACAGACCGAAGTTCGACACATCAAAGTTCAACAGACCGAAGTTCAAAAGACCAAAGTTCGACACACCAAATTTCAACAAACTAAAGTTCAACAGACCGAAGTTCGACACATCGATGTTGACACACCGAATTTGACACACTGAAGTTCGGTAGACCGAAGTTTGACACACTGAAGTTGACACACCGAAGTTGACACACCAAAGTCGACACAGTGAAGTGGACACACCGAAGTTTGACACACTGAAGATGACACACCGAAGTCGACACACCGAAGATGACACACCGAAGTCAACACACTAAATATGACTCACTGATAGTCATAAATACCTTTTTACATTTTAATAAATAAAATTTATTTTTAACGGTCATATTTAGTCACATTAATGTTTCTGACATTATTTAATGTTTTCTGTAGGACTATCCGTAGATAGTACAAGGTACATGAACGTACAGAGATATTCATTACTAGTGGACCTTAAAGTATAAAATGACTACATTGACTTAAGAAAGGGTGATCAAAGAACACATTGAAAAATAGACTATGTGAATACGCAAATAGAGAAACAAAATGCCTCAGATTACTAGAAGATTCGAACTTGAAATATTTGATGAAGCTCGCTATACATCGAGACACTAACGAGCTGAACCTTTTAACATCTGGAAGCTGGATTAAAAAAACTGCGATACTATGTTCTAAATTCAACTTCCAGAAGAGGACTCAAATATCATTTTCTCAATATCTATTAAGTCCAGAGCATTACTGCATAACACACAGAGAATTATTAACTCTATTCTCTTCCATAACTATGTTGTGTTTTATCATTACTATTTGAAAAGTGTGTATATTTGTTACTCACACTGTCTCCTAAGCATAACTGGAGGATATTAAAATATCCTCACTCTCAATCCCTTCTTACACTTGTATCCCACGTAGAACTGTGGAAGAGATCCTATGTGATCTATTTATTTTTTTCCCACGAATAATTGTGGTAGAGGTCAAGTGTGACCTGGACAGTCAGGTGTGTTGTTGTGAACCCTGATCCAGGGTGTGGATCAAAATTTTATTAATATAAACTGCTTGGTGGCAGGTGATCACCAAGTGTAGAGGACTAAGTCTCATCTTGAGACTGAACCTCTTGTTTTATCCACTGTTCTATTTATCTTATATTTATTATGTGTTAAGTATTTCCTTAATTAAGATAAACTGAACTTTGATAGTTAGTTTTTCAAGTTTTTACATCTGTTTTGAATCAGTAGGTTTTTTTCGAAATTTTTTCTAATCTTAAGATTGGTACAACTGAGAACTAATCAATCTTTTGAGAACCAAATTGAACATTCATGACTTTTATAAATTCACTACAAATTGAATTTGTGTCTATTTTTATAGGGGGTATTATTTTGTAAAGAACCCTTTTTAATAGAAATTTTTATAGATACTCAATTCACCCCCACCCCCCCCCCCCCCTCTTGAGTCATCTACTCTGACCAACACTTCCCATAAACGTTTATGATTATTTCTGATAGCTTCTGCTATATTGTTTATCCTTACTGAGCATATGATCTCACCCATTTCTTATGTTTTATTTTCCCATGATGCTAAGAATTTTATTATGATTTATATATAGGTTTAAGTTAGAAAAATAATATAATTCTAAAAGGATTATCTACATTGTATTTCATGTTTTAAATTGTAATGTGAAGTTCATGTATGAAATCTATTTTCCAAGGCTGCAAAACTGATTGGTCCTTCGGGACATGATTTCTTGTAATCATACCAATGTATTAAAATAATATACAAACTCTGGGTTTCTGTGGTCAGGGTGTTACGTATAAAATTGAACGGTTTTCTCCGTTTCACCTCACTATAAAAATTATGGTGTGTCCCATTAAGTGGCACCGAACTACAAGGGTTCTAATTCCATTCACAGTAATTCGTAGGTATCCCCTCTCATGGGCCTGATACCAACATCAGAATATAAACCACCTTTCAAGATTGTATTAAATTGCAGAGAGACCAACTATTCGGCTTTAAACCACACATCAAAAATTAATATGAGAATAATTGTTAACCTACCATATATATAGGTTTACATTAGATACATGGTATCAGTCATATCATTACAAGATGGTTATGAAGTCCCAAACTAGTAATTGGGAAGGATTCTCTAAAAAATATTAAACATATAAGAGTGTCCCAATGTAGGAAGTAATTCACCCTAATAGAGTTTGATGAGCCCGACTTCCCACCCTCTCAGAATTTTTTTTTTCAAATTTGTCATTATAAAAACACCAGTGACCGCCTTTCATTGTAAAGTTGGTACACATTATCTTGAAATGAGTGTGGGGATGAAACCGAGTTAAAAACTAAAAATGGAAAACCATAATTGAATCATTAAACTGTGAAATAAATTTAAAATCAAATTCCATGATATTATCATGTGAAACAATGTTTTCTATTTTGAAACCATAAACTATGAATAAAATATAACAACCGTGAAATATTAAAAATGATTCTACACATATGAGTATATGTATTATGTTTTAACATAGAACACTTAGAAATTAATCTAAATGGAATCTCTAAATCCACAAATGAATTATAAGATCATAAAAAATGATGGAATCATCTTCAGGGGAACTATACAAAAATAGAATACATCCAAGACATATCCCTCAAGGGAAATAGAGACCATGGCCTCATGGACTTGACATACATTGTTATCAATACAATAGCTCAAAAACCATATGGAAAATGTAATTGTGTGGAAGTTTCATTTAATTGGTTCCATCTTGACATTTGATGTAGATAATGAATTTATCCATAGGATGAATCCACCTAGGTTGTCTTATAAATGATGGTCCATAAAGAAGCAAGTGGCCCCCAACATGTGCACTATGGTCATCATAACCAACATTTGTCCCCAATTCAATAATAAACTCTAGAGGAAACAATGTGTATCCCAGTTATCTAGATCCTCAAATACAAAATGAGGGATCAGTGAGGAAAACTAATCATTGAAACTCCAATTCAGGTCCTGATCATTGATAAAAAAAATATTCCTACAAGGCCCATTAGTGCATCCCGACAGTTGACCAAATACAATTCTACGTCACTGTCAGCTAGAAACATCAATCATATAAGAAACTATCCTTAGTGATAGTAGAATCATGGATAAAACTCCATCCCAAAGGGATGAAAGCTTATTTATCCCTGAAGACATATCCAATATCATCTATTGTACAGAAAAGTACATAGAACAAAGATATTCCTTTCCCAAAGAAATATATGTTACCTTCCACATGTTTCAAATTTGTACATTTCATCATTATTGGTCTAGATGATGATGATGTAAACCATGATATTTTTGAAAAAAAATATTGGGTTTGACACATTCACCACCCACCCAACACCCATCCATGGTGAAGATGTCTTGGAATATAATAATATTTCTCAGCCTGAATCCATTGTAGTATAACATTCATAGTTCAATAATAAGTAGCTAATGTGAGTAAAATTATTTGAGTATAGTCGTAAAATTAAAGATATCCTACCTTAAAAACCTTAAACTATTAGAAGGCTACTTGAATCATAATGGAATAATTGATCCACCTAATTGAATTATGACTACATGAATCATATCATTCCACTATAGTGCTAATAAATTTCCATGTTATCTGACCACTGGTAAAATTTTATACATGTTCAGGAAACTAATAAAAAATTAACTCATATCGATACAACTAAGGAATTACTAGATTCTATTATTTTCTATATGGATTATCATGATAGTTGAAATGTGTGAGTAAAACCAGAGAGGAAGTCAAATCTTGAGTGTGTGAATTCAACAAAAACCCCTATCAACTTTAGTAACTCAAATTTATCGTCATTAAATGGTGTGGGTGATCAATAACAACATCTCTCCCACTTCTCTTCCACATGTGGACCAATGTTGGTAACCTCGAAACCACAAGAGGTTACCAATCATATATTATTTTTGCAGGCCTTGGAAACCCCATCATTTTCTGGTTATAATAACCATATAGATGGGTGTATCTCAAGCCTCAAAGTCCTGCATTAAAAATTACTCTACCAGTTCATCTCCAAAATGAAGAAAACAGTAGTCCTTTACCTATGAAATTTCATTCATGATAAAAATGGGAGGGTTGTGGATTTATTTGTAAGATGAAAGAGTCTAACATATTCCATGGAAATAAAAATTCCAAATGAATTGTTACTAGATTTCTTTTTGGAGAACCTATGAGATTATTTATCAACTACGCTTATTCATATGAAACATTTTAGTAGATTCTATGTATTTCAATGTGCATAAAAATTTAATAAAGATTTTATTCACTAATCAAAGGAATGATATTATCAAGAAACTCCAATAAGTATATGTAATCTAGGGAATATTGATAAAATTACTATTCTCCTAAAGCCAAAAAAAAGAGAGGTGATGTAACCTTCAAAGGAGGAAGAATAAATATATTCCTTCTATAATGATAAGTTCTCGGGATTCTTCACCCTTGATTTGAAAGGAAACCTGATTACTCTTACAGTAATCAAGAATCCATATGATGCAAGGATGATTGAACATCCAAATTAGTTCCCTTATCATCAGAATGTTGGCTCACGCAACTCAAAGATGTTTTTTCCTCAATGTTCTACTATAAAGGATGGTTGAAGATAGGTATATATCTTTTCATGACCCCAATTCAAACATGGAATATGTTTAAACCATATTAATTAGAAGGGAACTGACCTAAAAAATGAGAAAATGGGCACCAAACCACCAAAAAATATATTTAGCTGAAGATGGTCACCAGATATACTCTGCTTCCATCAATATGGAATCAACCATGTCATAAAAATACCAATCTAGTTTGGACAATCACAATCTTGTTAGGTATAGTTTCACATTTCTATAATATTCTAATCCCTAATAGGTTGTATTACACTCTTCGCTAAGCATTGGTTAAAGAAGGTTTCAATGATACCCTATCAACCTCTTCAAAATTCACTAACAACACTACTTCTGTTTTAAAGTAAAACATTGATGGAAAATGTGGAAAATTTCAACATCGTATCCAATATATGGTGAATAAGTTGAGAATCCTATCATACATTTAAAAAAGGAATGGGTGATAATGATTTATCTACTTCTTATCCCATTGAAGATGATACATCCATATTTTTCAAAGAATAGATCGCACAGTAAAAAATGAGGATCTCTGTGAGGAAATTATAATGATGCTTCATGGATCATTTACCCATGATGTAATATCACTATACTCTTAAATAGGCCCACATTATAGTGAAGTATATCATCCCATTGGGTTGGGTTCCTTCTAAAAAATTCACACTCCATTATTAGGTGAATTCCAGACCATGTTTCACATCACCCTTGCTCATAGGGCTAGGCGATTTTTCATATATTATTTTCACCCATCACACATGGATAGGGAAATTTCATATTTTCATTCTCATCATAAACTGAATTCTAGGAATTTTATGACAATAATAGTTTTCATAGAACCTATGGGAGAGTCAAATATACCCTTTCTAAGGGAGACATCATCAGCTTCTGGGGCCTCCAATGCTTCATATTCTCCCATTAAATTGATAAAGATCAGGGAACTTCCTTCCATATCTAAAATTAATCCACATGTGCATATAAATAGTGGTAGATGATATAGAATAGAGAATTATTTTTTTCATTTATTAGTTGAAGAAAAATAGAGGAAAGTGTATGCATTCAAAAAATAGAATGTTCCAGAATATTTTTCTTATTCCATGGAAATTGATTTGGTCAAGCATGAATGAATTAGGATACCTAAAGTGGTAGATTTTATAAACATCCAAAATAATTCACTTACCATCAATTTTCAGGAAATAAAATCCTGGGGTTATTAATCTTTAATGGTTGGCATAAAATAAAGATAAATAAGGGTATATTGGAGACAACAATAAAAAATCACTTCATCAACCATTTGGAAATCATAAAATGAGTACAGAATGTGTGTCAAAGCCTTTGGGATTCCCATTCCCCAATAAAATACAGAGTAACATATATCATATTAACTCTATGTATATGGCTACATACATTCCATTTTCACTGGAGTAAAACCTCCTCTTAGAGTTATAGAATCTTGAGACTCATGCTACATGCATGAAATTTATTCTCAATCCATCAAAAGGATACCATGCCTGATAAATTATATCACCACATTCTTTGTCACATGCCTTTAAAAGGAATGTCATAGTGATCCATTCATAAGATCTTAAACTAAAATACATCACCATTGACCTAGTCAAAAGACCTTAAACTGAAAGACATCACCATAGTCATAGTCAAACAATCTAAAATTGCAAGACACCATATTTATAGCTATAAGACTTTAAACTACATAGACTAACACACTAGTCATAAGGATTTAAAATGTATGATAACATTATTTCCAAATGGCATAAAACTATTTGGTTCACATCCTTGTTGCATGATGTGAAATTTTATAACATTTTGGTATATACTTGAGAATATCACAATCCTTGGTGTTATACTCTTAATGCACATACATTCTATAACTATGTGTGTATTGATTCTCATCGCAGTGGGATACACTGTTAAACCATGACCTTATTTCTTAGAAGAAACCACAAATCATGGAAAGTTTTCATATCATATATATAAATAAATATCTATATAGGTAACTTCACACTCCAAATCCAATGCTGGTAGAAAATATTTCCTTATGATTAAACACAATCCTCCTACACATCATACTAATTGTCATGGATAGATTGAAATATCCTTAGGATTTCCTTAGACATTTATGATGTAATGTTAGATTCCTAAGAACACTTTTTTTACTATTCATAGTATGACCTTATTTTGATTTTCATATGTCTCCCTTAAAAGCCCTATAAACCACTAGAAAAATCATTCTCAACAGTGACCTCTTAAATATCTCTAATAATTATCAAATTTATAATAGAACCCTCTTTTTAAACATGGATCGAAATAATTCCTTTAATAATTGTAACATATCACTCCTTCTAATCTGATAGCCCCTGAGATCTTGGTTTACAATTCCCTTTCTCACATCCAATTCATGTAATAGCATCCATTTAATAGTAATCCTTACATCACTAATAATTTCCCTGAAATTGGGTAACCATACATTCTTTCCACAATACATTAAATTCCATGGTTTTGTACAACTTCATATGACTTGATTCTCACCTAGTGTGATGTGTAAAAATGTCTAGATTCTACATCCTAGTCCATGCACCACTTTTTCAGAATTTCAAAGTCCCATATTTTAATCAACTCTATATAGTGAAAGGATAATTTTCTAATAATTTTTATCACACTGACCTTAACTCCCATGAGATTTATAATTTTGGTAAAGGCTTCACTGAATGATTAGTGTATCAGTTTACAGTAGGGTTAACATGGTCCTAGATTCATGGTATTAAAAGCTACACCTCACATCCCTCCCACATGACATTAAACTACATGTTTTATGTATCTTAAATGGTGTATATGATCCTCTCCTAAGCAAACCACTATTGTGGTTATTTTTCTCCTACCACCCCTCCATCCAAGAACTACGTGTGGCTTGATTATTTAATTAATGATATATATTGGGATTCTCAGATCCTATATCTCAGACCATTTGAAATATAAATACTCCCCCACTCTCTTGAGTATGATTTAAATCTCCATTATAGGGTCTAGTATGGATTCTCACTCTATTAAGGATACTATATTTAACAAAAATTATCATTATCCACATGAAAATTCGATTGAGTATGGGGAATCATTTCTAGAATTGAGAGTTGTTTGGTTCTCACTTTGACAAGATACACAGTGGTTTCCATACCATATATATAAGGCCAAGCTGCAAAAAAATACTCCCTATTTATGGTTTAAAGTATGTAGGATACATTTATCCCTATTCAAGAGTGTTTTTACATAAAATTATCATTCCATTATAAGGTGCATTTCTTAAAAATATAAATATTTTTTTTAGAAAAATCCAAATCTCTATAATATTCCCACATAAATCAATGATGGAATATTATATTCTTCAAGAAATATATATTTTTAACATACATAATATGCCATTATTTGGATTTTAATAAGTCAACCATAAAAGGCCAGTTAATGAGAGTAAAATTATTCTATAGGAGAGACCTCATATATCTATATAAGCCTTGATATCTTTATATTGGAAACCAATTTTGAAATAGTTTCTATTATCATTCCTTTTAAAAAAATCCCAGATCAGTTTTCTAATTTAGAATCCCCCATATTGGCTCTCAAAACCATTCCTCTTCATTCATAATGGATGATGGAAATTATCAATTAGATCACCATTGAAAGTTAAATCACTAATATGTTGTTCAATGATATGTGACCTTAAACTAAAATTACCCTTCATCCTTTTCAAAAGATGTTAAAGTACACAACATGCATATCTATCCACGTGATATTTAAACTAAGTGGTGCATGGAAAGGATCTCGTGACCATGTATTTATCCTGGAGTTTAGTCAAAATTTATCTTAATCAATAACCTTGATGCCCCCAAACATCTTAATTTCTAGTTCCACTCTATATAAGGTTTAAATGAACCTTTAATTCAGTCACGGTTTTTTTTACCTATCAATTTAGTAAGATTCAAACATGACAGTATAAATATGGAATTTTACAAAACATTTTTAATACCACTTCAACAGAACAACAAAAATGATAACCTTTTATGCCCAGATCATCATCTTCATTTATTCTATAAATCCTCTTGGTTCATTCTCCCTTGGATATTCTAGTATAGAGGTTTTACTAACCTAAAGGCACCCAACAAGGAAATGATGGTAAATAACATAGTTTTCCCCTAAGCCTAGATGTAAGCCCTAGTTTATGTTATTTTATCAGAGGAAAACTCTATATGAACCCCATGTTATTTTCCAAGATTGAGTGTGATATGTTGAGAATAACCCCATCAGTCACCATCAACTATGTGTGACATTAATATTTTACCATTACTAATGGTTATTTAACTCTTTCCAGTCTTCATTCCTAATTCAGAAATTTAAGGACACAATTTACATTTTCCATTTACCTGTGTTCAAATGGATCAAGAATATTTTTTCTGTTTCATGAAATCCTGATCAACATGTGCTATTAAAGATCCCCAAATTGGTCCACCCTACTTGGATATAAACATCATTGAATGGTCTATTCTACTAGACTCACCTTCCTTACATACAACATTGATCTACATGAGATCCCTCAATAAATTGTAATCTATCCATGAGACTATGAAATTATATAAACTTACCTTTCATACATACTTCCCAAACTAATGTATGGTTTTTCTTAATATTCATATAAAAATATTTACATCGGTTCAAAATTTCTTAGTTACACGATGTTAAACTAAATATTCCTTATCCTCACCATATGATGTTAAACTCCATGTTCATCATCCTCAATGTATTTCATTAAAATGCATGTTCATTATCCCCTCCATATGAATTTAAATATCATTTTCATCTTCCTCGCCCTATGACATTAAACTAGATGTCCAACACTGTTATGACATGACATTAGACTATATTACATCCATCAAGACTACGTGATGTTCAAATATGGAGCAAGGTTCTCATCATATGACCCATAACTATAGAACATATGATTCCATGTAGCATGAAATTTAATAGCAAGATACATGGCCCATTCTATGCAGCATATTACATATATTTAAGCTAGATCATTGTAATGTTACCTAATATATTATCCCTATATGTAGATAAATAGTAGGATTGAATAATCCATTTTCTAAAACAAATACAGATATTCTATCATTTTGTACTAGCTTTGTAGCATATCATTGTTTAAATTCAATACATGGATGAAATATAAAAGTTCATCTCCCCTATGTATGAGTTTAATTTATATAGGGGTCTCTTCACAAGAACTACACATGGATTGATGCCCATATCATGGGATATGTATTGATGCCTTGATCATATATTTTAAATCCCATCCATGATTTTTCAATGATTTTAACTATGTACATCCATGAAATCTAAATCAATATATAGATTATTATTTTAATTGAAAAGAAAATTCCCCCACATATTCCCTTTCATATGATCTCATGTGGTCTGAATGATTTCCTAAGTGGAATTTTGTTTCTCATGTTTAGAATGACTCATGTGAGGTTAGATATCCTGAAGAGTCATTTTGACTAACATGATTGAGTTTCCTACTTACTAAAAGTCATGGAAATTAGTTTATGATTTATGAAATTAAAATGTGTATGATCATAATCTGGATATTTGATTTTGAGACATGTTATCTGGTTTATAGAAACATTCTCAGAATAAAATTCCTCTTCCAATGTATATGAGTTAGATATTATTAGGAGGCCTTTTAATTCAAATAAAAACGTGTGTATTTATTACCATTTTAGTGAGATACTTAGTGATGTAAAGGTTTCTTATCCTTGGCCAATCCTCCAAAATTTAGTCCAATCTATATAACCTTAAGCATTAGCTCTTGGTGTTTCTAAGTACATGACCATAAAATATTAATCAAAATAATCTAAGATCAAATACCTTTTCTATGATAATGTGATCAATCTTCGATGGAATAACCTTTAGAGTGCTTGAACCATTCTTGAATATTAATTTTCCCTAAGCGCCGACCTCATACCTTTTTATTCTAGAGTAGTCATGTTCTTGGAGTATATTGATCCTCTAATTTCTCTCATGAATGGAAATTATGGTAGAAATGTTTTAATGACCTTGGGGAATACTTATAGGAAATGATGGGGGATATCATAGTTTTCCACAAAACTTTTTATGTAACCCATAGTATATTTTTTCATCATGTAATAAAGGTCCACCTAAACCCCATGCATGTTTCTCGTATTTAGTTTGGATAAGGGCACCATAAATCCACTAATCTCTATTGACTGAGTTTCTTATTAGTTTTCATACATTACTAATGGTTATTCTATTCCCACCAATCACCGATTTAAATTGATTTAGTTATTCATAAGTAATGATTTACACAATTAATAACCCTCCTATTTCGAGAATATTTATGTACCCTTAATGTTAGGCTTTCATGAATTGTTCCCATTTTCAATGAATAACCACATCTTTATATTGTTATACCCTTCCTTTACGGCTATATCTCTATTTTAGAGAGACCAAATAATTATGTTTTTCTTATTTTGAAAACATAAACCCAACCACGGTCCAAGTATCAGGACCATGAAATAAATTCCATAGTCAAAGAACTATGAAATTAAACTATGTCTACATAACCATGAGATCATCTATACCAATATCGACCTCTTTATTCATATTGGGTTTCTATTAGCCCCTTTCAGTGTGTATTTCCTTATAAGCTATTCTTGGACCATGTTTTGTGGCTTTAAAACAATATTAATAGTTAGTCAAAGATGTAAGACCTCAATGTATAGTTCTACATTGGTCAGACATGAAATATATTAAACTACCAATGGAATGAGACATAGAACTCACAAGGTTGAAAAACCACAAAAGGAATCCTTGTAAACAGATGATTCATTGCTCACATAGCTTGAACCCTGCATAGACTAGGAAAACAAATTCATTTGGAACAAAAGGGAAAAAAATAAAACTTTTCAAGGTGAAAAAAATAAGGGGAAACCTGAGTGATATTCATTCCCTTACTATTAGGTCCCCCATTAAAGGGTTTAGAAAAATTTTGGGTGAAAATAAAATGTACAAAGATCATTCAGACCATGATTTTATTCAATAAAAAATTGATTTATTCTTGTTATGTCCACTAGCCATCGTGAAAATTACAATACATTAATATTTCTTAAGATACGATTGATGGTACCTACTCCCATTATTATAATAATAATAATATGAAATTGTTTCCATAATGGTGGAAAATAAAATTCTTAGACTTTACAACTCTATGTAGCCTTAAATGTAGCACAAGGGTCAGATTCATGCAATATCCCTATAGAATCATGGGCCATTTCCCATGAAACTAGTTTGGGAAGATTATATACTTTCTCCAACATATAATCTAGATCTATATAGGATAATTAATCATAAATTTCATTAATAATTAAAGTATGTTTAAAACTTTATCCTTCTATGTATGAGTTTTATCTACATAGAAGACCCATTAGTCAAACTATGTGTGGATTGATTACCATAACATGGGATCTAAAACGATGTCTAGATCCCTTACCCTGGAAAAAACCATAAATTCCTTTCCACCCAATTTCCATTCCATCCTATAATATATAATAGAAATATGATTTTAGGTCCCTTGTGTCCTGATCCAAGATCATTTAAATGAGATACCTAATTCTATAGAAAATTCTTCATGTTATAATTTCAATGGTTACATATCTTATAAAACCAAACACATTGAGTAGAGTTTATCCTATTTTAAGTGAAAAGGCCTTCCATTCAATTCGCTCCCTTTATGGAACATCCTTTCATAGGGATCATTATCTAATCCATTATACATGTACATGGAAAAGTGAGATAATTTTTACCTTAAAACTAAACTCATTTCATTCTGAATGAATCTAATTATAATTGGCTTGTTTTTCTAGAACCCATAATTGTGTAAAAAATACTTTTCAAATTAGTTTTAATAAGGATACATATTATACTACTTTTGTTTAAATTTATTAATCAAATTATTTGAATTATCACCTACCCAGAAATGGCCTTCCATAACTAACCATGTAATCCAAAAGTCTCCTCAACCGTATACAAGAGATAGTGGTCTGACTAGAATAGGTGGAAAATAGTAGAAAGGGATAAAAAGGGTAAGTGTTGGAGAAGGATGGTTTTTGGGAGAAAGGTTTTCAAACTTGTATAGAAGCTCATAGAAATGTATGATTTTAAGGAGTTACCCAACCCTATTGATTCAACTCGACTGAATAATTATTTTTCAACATAATTGTCTGAAAAATCACAAAATAGAGATAGACATATTAACGTGGGTAGACTCGCTGTGTAAAATGATAGATTTTATAAAAATATTCAGGGTGATTTCATTAAATCTGAAGCATCATATTTCCAAGGGCTCAATTTGAAAATCATCCATGAGAGAAACCCTCTTATAGAGGTGGTGAAGAAGGGGAATGGATCAGTATTGTGCCTACGGGGAGGATGGGAGCAACGAGGTGAAGTGCCTATGGGTAGGGTGGGGGTGGGAGCAACATGCTATTAAGGAGGGGTTTAGGTGACATGGTTGGGCAGGTGGGGGAGGGACCAGCTCTGATGGAGAGGGGTTTATGCATGTTGATGGGGAGGGTTTAGGTAAATAGAAATACTCTTGGAGTATAGGTGAATAAAGGGAGGGGGATGGCACAAGGGGGGCTTCCGTTGAGGTGTCAAGTGGAAGGTTGTAGAATAGATATGTTTCACACAAATGCTTACTATATGAGGCATAAATATGGTATGTTCATTTCACTCCATTTCCCAAAAGGTTTTAATTTTATGGCATCGAGATGAGGTTTTTCCATCAATGTATCTTTCTAGCCAAGATGTTCCTTTATTACAGTTCACTTAAGGGCCACCATTAATATTATACTATTAATTTGTCATATTGAGGTTAGGGATACAAATGATGTTGTATTCCTAAATATATTTCCCTTTTATTCTTGTTATATTTTTTTATTTCTATTTTAATGTTCTTGTTTCACTATATATTAGGTGTTGGTGTGTCTATTTTATTCTATTATTATTTAGATGACTTGAACATTGATACTCCTCTTAGATCTAGAATGCTCATGAAATTTCCATTTCTCTATTAAGTTATATGAAAATTAACATTCCATTAATATAATTATTCTTCATTGAGTTATCTCATTTGATATTTATAATTTTATGTGTGAGGTTTTCACATCTCAAATGGGTAAAAGTGACAAAAATTTAATGTTTATCATGAACACCTCAAGGGTAATCTGAGCTTTGATATAGAATATATTCAAGTGGGGGAGATTGTAACAATCCTATACAGGATTCTTATATAAGGTTCTTAGGATGTTTACACATGGAAAAAATATCAAATGGATGCCTTCTGGTTGAGATGATATATCCTACGATAATTTTTTTTCTATGGTGGTCGAGGAACTTGTGCAGTATTAATTTGAACACTTTGGGTGTTACTTTGATTCCCATCATCCATTATTTCCTAAAAAATTTCTTTTTTTAAAATAAAAATCCATAGTGTTATTAGAATAAAAGACATTTTGACTTGGTTTTGGTCCCTCCAAGTACAACTCCTCTCATGGATAGGTGAACATAACATGATATAGATCATCATCCTACAAGCTTCTCGTTATCATTATTTCTATTATTTCATTCCTGGATATAAGCATCTAATTTTTTGGATCTCCAACATCGTCCTTTTAGAATTAATTTATTTTTTGACTATTTATTTGATTATAATATTGGTTCATGGGTGAGGAAATGTATTCTCATACATTATAATTTTTTCCATCAATATTGAAATTTATAACAATCTATATTAATTGTTTTTTTATTGTTTGTTCCTACTGCAAGGGAGTTTCTGATATTGGTGTTGGATCGAGTTGAAGTAGGCTCTTACATGTCTTCAAGTCTAGTATATGAATTGAGTTCACCTATCTCAAACGAGTCTAGGTGGACTCTCGAGTTTGACTACCATGGCTGGGAGTGGTTCCCTTACTCCCTTTGGAAGGTCTATAAAAATCTATTTCACTAAAAACCCAATGTAAAGCCTCATGAGATATTCAATATGGGTTATAATTTTCACATTAAAAACATACACAAAACTCATGGACTATCTGATGGCATTGATATGGGAAATTGGATCTATGAATCCACTCTTCTTGAAAGTCTCTCATAGGAATCCTTTTATGGATGAGGGATCCCATTTAGGAACCACATATGATGATTGATCACTTTTTGAGTAAGTCAACTGTGGGATCATCAAAGCATCACTGAGAGTTTGAAAATTATCTATGTAAAAATTTCTAAAAATTAAAAAATAAATTGTGAGTTGAGTGTGCAGATGTAGGGTTATATGGAGAATATGAGTTTGTGAGTGAAATAATTTTTGTGAATGATAGTATTATATTCGGTAATTTAATGATAGTGATCAACATATTAGATGAATTTGGTATTTTTTATCAAAACAGAAACCATCTTCCTCCTTATCACAAAACCCCTTCATGAGAAAATGATGTTACAAATAAAGATCATATATGAGTTTCAAATGGTATTCCAAATCGTTTGAACCTGCAGTAAATAATATAAATTATTAGTGATTTCATGTTGGAAAATATGAGGTGCCTTATGGTAGATGTTATATGTGATACACTCTATAAAAATTATTTTCCATGAGTAATAATCCATGCTATTTTGTATCCCTACCACATGACCAAATAATAATTTCCATGAACTATAAGAACTATTTACGGATGGTGATTATTGTATGTGGTTATCCACTATAGAGAAGATGACATGTGATGCTTCTCTATGGAGATCAGGTTTGTGGTATATACATCTTGTAGAGATAAATTACTTTCATCCATGCATTGTGAATCCAAGAAAATACTATTTTATGTTTTCTATGTAGATCAACTTCCAATCATTAATATTCTTTATGAGAATGTAAGATGGAGATTGAGTACCCAAAAGGTGAGTTTGCGGTATTATATTCCATTACACTGTGGAAATTAATGATATAAAGTGACCATACTACATGATTAATAATTTATAAAATAATAAAATCAGTTATGGTCCAATTAGATATACTTTTAAGACTCCAAAAAATGAAATTCATTTATGGTATTAGGAATCTTTTTCCTGATCCACGCATACCGAATAAATTCCACTGTAGATGAAATTTCACCATGCTATGAAAAATATTAATTCATGTATAAAAATAGTAGTTTATATACATGAAAATCATTTTAAAATTACTTACTCTTCTTCATAATGATGGAATATTTTCATTTGTGGTCTAAGGAAATAAAATTTCATCCTCCTACGAACAAAAGTACTTTGTGATCTGAGGTGTCTTTTGTTTTCTTACCCTCGCATAGTGAGTTATATAATTAATGAATTTATTTATGTATACTATATGAAAATAAAATGAAAATATTATACAACCACTTATTGGGAAGTGGCCAATAGTTCCATAGCAGCAGTTACATATCAATGTATATAAATCTCAGTAGCATTTCATGACTCAAGAGAGGATCATTTTTGGAGGAGAAGGATTTTTATCTTGAAAAAAGGACACTGAGAAAGTATTTTTATAGATAATTAGTAGAGGAATAAGATTGAATAATGTCTAGAGAGTATATGACTCAGACATGATTCTTTATCCTATAATCACATATGTATGATTTTAAAGTTTCAAACATTGGTATATCATTATAATGTTGATCCCATGGATCCCCTTTACAATGAATTCTTTCAAGAAGGTAATTTATTTACAAGGAGTATTATTCCAAATGAAATAAAAACAACACATAATAAGGATCCTATATGGACTCATATTCACAAATCCCCTAGTTGTAATTCAAAAAACACGTTCGGGCCAATTTTGTAAATGATTCTTTATTATGAAATGATAGATGATGCTCTTATATAATAGTTCTATTTGGAAAATATATTCATTGAAAATACTATGAAATCATATGATTGTTCAAAAAAAATTGACACAATCATCCTCTTAGTGAAAGAATATACCAAACCCATAATTATCTATGAGTGGAGATACACCTCTTGGTTCCAAAAAATTAGGCATCCTTCTTGGTGTAAGCTGCAAAAAAACCATTAATCATCCACCAGTCAAGATACACCTCTAGATTCCTAAAAATCAGGCATCCTCCTAGGTATAATTCCCAACCAAACCCTAAATTATCCATGATTTTTTATACATCTCATGTTTCTCAAAATTTAGGCATTCTCCTAGGTTTTATCTGCGAATAAACACTTAATTATCAATGAGTTGGGATACTCCTTTGAGTTCTCAAAAACTGGGCATCCTCCTAGGTATAAGACCCAAATTAACCCTTAATTATCCATGATTATAGATACTCCATATTGTTTTATAAAATTTAGCATCCTCATATGTGTAAGACCCAAAAAAACCCTTAATTATCCATATGTCAAGATACGCCTCATGGTTTAAGAGAAATAGGCATCCTCCTAGGTGTAAGCCCAAACAAATCATTAAATATCCTCAAGTCGAGATACTTCTAAGGTTTCATGAAAATAAGGAATCCTCGTAGGTGTAATTCCAAAACAAACCTTAAATCACCATGAGTCAAGATATTCCTCATGGTTCATGAGATATGAGCATACTCCCAGGTGTAACCCCCAATTAATCCTTCAAATATAATAGTTTAATCTCATGAAATGTTACTAATCTTACACTATCTATTTTACCTCACAAAGATCATGAATCATGTGTGATTAGATATTTTTTATGACTATCCAATCATCATTTTGATTGGGCCTATATTATGAAACTTTTATATAGGTGAAATGACAAACTAATCAAACTATGTGGTATTTGATTCCCATCAAAATGAGAAATTTAGGAAGCATCCATAAGGTTCAAACAAAATACCCCAAACTCAAACTAATATTTAAGTTATATTATCCCAAATAGGTTAATATCCAAACTATGAGAAACAATCCCCTCCATTTCACTTAGGACACTTCATATAAAGTCCCATATCACTTTTAACTAGGAACCTTCTACCTAAACATACTTCTGATAAGTGGTAAAACTGAAGGTTTTGGGCCTTATCACATGATCCACAAAGATATGATGTATCCTATAAAGATTCACTAAACTACAAGGCTTTAGATTCCATTCACAAGGATACATATGAATCATATCTATTGGGTCTGATCATAACTTAAAAATACCAACTACCTCCATGGACGATAATAAATTTAAGGGATCCCGACTAGTCAACTTTAAACCAATTCATCCCAAATAAATAATAAAATAATGTGGAACCTATAATATATATAGAGGTTTAAATGAAACACAAGATCTTGATTATATCATTAGAACAGGGATTACCCATCCCATGCTAGGATTCGGGAAGGATTAATGAATACTTCTTAAATATATAAGAGAGTCCTGGAGTAGGAAATAATTCCCCCTAAAAGGGTGTGATGAACCTATCCTCCCTTCCTATCAACCGACATGTTTTATAAGATGCCATTATAGAAATACCAGTGACCACCTTATTTTGGAAATTAGGTCCATATTAGATTTAAATGATCATGGGAGTAGATCCTCATAAGAAACATTCATGATCTCAAACACCATGATATCAATACAATTAAGACCCTTTTCTAAGATAGTTTAATAGATAGATTGGTATACACTAGTAACCTGTTTAATGGTATCCTACTCATTCACCTCACATGACTATCAATGCATTGAGGGGCTATATAATGTTTGGAACCACACATCACTGTATGTTGGATTCATTCCTTATATATCGAATGATTGATTTAATTCATGAACAATGTGACTTATCAATAAATGTATGTATTGAATAAAGAACCTAGAATATCAATATTTACTTAGTCAATAATGTAACATTCAAAGTAAAACACCATATATAGAAATGATATATGGTTTAATAAATAATAATATCTAGGACAAGTAATATATATAGTTAAAGGAAATTTAATGTCTAATGTTAATGAGGTTGTTAATATTTTAATTTAAGGCTAATAATCAAAAAATTAATTGTTAAAGTGAATTTTAATACTTTCCCTGGCCAAACTAATCCCCATCCATCCAAATAATGAATTAGGATAGTATCATTATAACATATTCCTAGTGTATTTTGAGTAATATAATGGGTTATTTCAATTGATGAATAAAAAAGATAAAAATATTATTAATAAAATCTTTGAGGGAAATACCATTTTTAATTTAATCATCCCTTTTAAAAAATAAAAATTTCAAGAATATTTGGAAAAATATTTTATTTTAAAAGAAACTTATAAAATTTTAAAGTTATCATCAATAAAATTGGTGGTAATTATGGATTTAAAATTCCTTACATGCCGAGTAAATTTTAAAAAACATTCATTTCACTTTTTGTAAGAAAAGTCAAAAAGGAACCTCATTCAGAAAACAGTGTGAATATTCATTTTAAAACATTTTTAATAGTTAAAAATTGGTAAAAATATATTAAATACATCAATAATTAATATTAATTTATTTTAATAAACATGGATTTGGATTAAAAAGGATTTCTGACCGAATAGTCATTATGTAAGGATTTTTTAAAAAAAGATATATCAATAAATTTAAGTAAAAAATAAAGTAAAATGGTATTATTATTTGAATATTTGTGGAATTACAAGTAAAAAAACTAAATTAGTGTATTAAAAAGTTATAAAATAATTTCATTTAATTTATATCTAATCTTAAAGAATATTTATTAAAATGAGATTGTAAAATCAACCCATGTAAATATTATTACGTTGATGTGGGAATTAATCAGAGAATTTATTTTTTGTTTTATATGTAAATCTGTCGAAATGAGGTGGTAATACAACATAATGTAATCACGAGTCATTATTTACATACTTTTAGATAATCAATGATAATGAATAATCAACATAACATAAAAAAAATATGTTGGGTTATAAAATTCTTTACCACTTACTAAATTTCAATTCAAATACTCTTAGATGAAATATTTTAAATTGAAACATAAAATAACAAGATTTAAGAATAATTCATGATATTAAATGTAAAAGTGTCATTTTACACACCATATAAAATAAATCACATGAATAACATTAAAATATACCTCAATTTAGAGAAATTGAGACGAAGTCCTTCACCTCATGTTTTTCTTCTATTTATAATGATTTAACATGAAATAAAAAAAATAACATGTAATTAATTTATTATAAAACTATATTCATTGTTATAATATCATATATTATCTTTGTATAATGAATTTTCACCCATTTTTAAATAATATTTCATTATTACCATTGTTTTGAGTGTCAACTGCTTTGTTTTTTCATGCGTGTATTGTCATAGAAGATCCAGTTCCAATTCATAATATATGGATACGTCATCTACATTATTATATTAATTTTAGAAATAAAAATTATTCATTAGATACATTTTTATAACCCAGTATTAAATATCCATGTGGAAAAATAATCCCATTTCATTGAGGAGATGTTATCATACACGTACGCACGAGCGCTGACATCATTCCCCTAATGGTATAAATTGTAAGGAAGTGGATGATATATATTTTATATAATTAATTTCATTTCATATTTATCAAACATACTCATTATTCCCATCATTATTACTATGTATTTGATTCAATGATGGAAAACAAATTACATCGGTTCATGGGGGGGTATTTTGTCACATGCACGAGTGGTGAATTTTTTCCCATTTGATGGAGAAGGATATGGGTAAATATTTTGTAATGATAATAAAAAAAAATTATATATTAGATATTGATGTTATCAAATTGGATGTTTTCATACATAATTATATTTTTTAAAATAATAATACAAAAATAAATAGCTTCTATAAAGCGATTACCTTCTCTAAGAGAAACCCCATTTAGACCACTTCCTAAAGACTCTAGGGTTGGTATTTTGAAAATAAATGAATCTATATAACTTGTATTATGATTTATTTTATATAATTTGGTATGTTATGGTGGATCTAAAGGGATATATATGTGTAAATAAGTGAGGGGAGGGAGTACCGTTTATAATTAAGGAGTGACATTTTTGTAAATACCCAAAACTATACAATAATGAAATTTTAATATCACATCAAATGCCTAAAAAATTTCTAATAAATATATTGCAGATAACGGAATATCTATACAAAATTAAAATTCCAAAAATAAACATTTTTAACAAGTTATTCCCTTATGAAAAAGTTTTACTCACCTTTACCATTTTATTTTTCAGTAGGGCAATTAGTTTTTTCACCTATATAATTTTTAATTTAAGAATTAATTTAAATGATCTTTACTAGATAACTTTTACACAAATATTATTAATAATAAATAAAATTTATCAAATTAAAATTCCTTGTGATTGGAATATTAATTTTAACATAAGTACATGTAACACGAAGAACCTCATTTTAACCTTAATCGTGGTAAATAAATGTAGCTATCTTTACTAATAAATATGAAAATAAATTAAGTTAAGATTATTATATAATATTAACTATTAATATTCTAAATATGTTATATAATTTATGAAATTAAATTCACATAAGTTTTTTATTTTTATTTAAAAATAAACTCGTAAATTGTGTAAAAAACAGTTTTTGAAAAAAATGAATTTTTTGAGAATAAGATGATCTTGCTTTGAAAATATGAATATTTATCATCCTTATATGAAAAGAAATTAATATATTTAGATATATAATATTTATATTTATTTTATATGTTTTTATATTAGTGGTTTTTATAATTAATTAAAATAGAGGAACATTATGCCTTTAAAAAGAGTTTACCGAAAATGTGTTCTTAAAGATAATATTATAATTATACTAAATTTTTTTATAAATATTATCCAATATAATTAATTATTATAATTATAAATAAATAATAAATATGTTACCTTGATATAAAATTATAATAAAAATAGGACTTTTAAATTACATATATTTTTGAAAAGAAATAATAGTTTTACAAAAGGTTTATTTTTTTCAATTTACAGAAAAATATATACTTCTAGAAAAAAATGTCTAGAATATGATAATTTTTATATTATATTTTAAAAAAATAAATTATTCTTATACTATAAAATTTTAAAAAATAGTATAAATTAATTATAACTCCCTAAAAAAGAATAATAAATACATTTTTAAAGAAAATATATTTTGAAGCATAAACTTATTTTATTGGGAATTAATATGAATTAAAAATTACATTATTTAAAACCTTAATGAGTTATTTCTTAATGTGATTAAAAATTTTAATTATAGCTAACTTAATGGATATGTTATAATGGTTGCATCTAATTATAATATTTTAATATTATATCCCAATTCGCTTAAAACTAAATGTTGTGTGTCATATTCACTATCAAACACAATTTTATTATTTTAAAATATATGGGTGTTACATTATCCCCAAATTTAAATAATTACATCATCTCAATTAAAAAATAACTATAAAAACCAAGGGTTTGAAATTTGAATATACCTTTTTTGAAAACACACATAGTAAAATTGGTTAATAAAGTATCCTCTTAAAAGAGGGACATAGAAATATGATGGTCATATAGAATAAACAATAATTAGGTTTCCAAGTAAGAGAGCATTTAGGGTAAGTGAAAATATGGAAATTGAATAAATGTGTCAATAATTATAGAGATTATTGAGGAGAAGAAAGTGATTGATGAAGATAAACTCAATGACCACAAAAAAAACATGTGATTTGTTAAAAGGTCGTGATTAATCCAATATGAAGGTAAGAGGATATCATTTTTTTCAAGATGTTGTTTCTAATGTTAATTATTTATATAAGAATATAAGGAAATGTAATTAATTGATATCTTTCCATTTCATAATCATAATTTCATCATTTTGTTTTGTTTTTATCAATTTACACTTCACCACTTACTCCATGGAATAAATGTGAAATATGATTTTTTGGGATAATGTACTAAAAATAATATTTAGTAGATCATAAGATCCATAAAAATTAAAACTCTATTCCAGCTATATTTGAATACTAACTCAAACTAAAATATCTATATGAAGTTAATATAATAACAAAAATGTGTAAACCTCCATATTTATAAATAATCCATTTTACTTCATGGTTTCCACTAAAGTTTCAACACATATTTGTCCAAAAAGAAAAAACACTACATCACAATAAACCATAATATTCTAAATATTGATGAATGTTTTCATCTCAAAGGTGATATCATACCTTTTAACTAACATCACCAAAAATATAATTTCATTATCCCAAAATAATATATTTTGTTAATTTTAATTTTTTTTAAAGGTGGTGCCTCAGTCAAAGACCAAGGCACAATTTATTGATCAAAAAAGGAAAGAAATTACAAAAGTATGAAAGATGGAACCTTATTACAGTCCTTATGAAAAAAAATGAAGCGATTCGTCAGGAAAATTATCCAACTAGGTAACATCCTGGTAGACACCCTTATTGGAGAAATTATCAAGAACCATGTTCACTTCACGGAAAACATGTGTGGCAATGTAGTTGAGATCCATGAGCGAAGCAAGACATTTCATCCATTTAGGGGTGAGAATCCATGCAATGTACACCACTCGTTTATAGATAGCTTGAACAATAGTGGTTGAATCACATTCAATCCACAGCTGGTTCCAACCCTTTTGTTTGAAAAAATCCACCACATGAATCACTCCCAACATTTCCGCTTCCAAAGCTGAGGCCGTACCACACCCACTAAAGAAGCAACCAAGGCATCTTCCAAGAAAGTCTCTGAATATGGCACTGCAACCTGCTATACCCGGATTTCCTCTAGAGGTGCCATCGACGTTCACTTTGATCCATCCTAGAAGCAGAGATTTCTATAAGAACTCAATGGTTTGTCAAGGTTGCCTATAAGATCCCTCAATCTAGAGACGTCAAAAGATCTCAAATTCACCAACAGAGTTGTCATAATGATCTTTCTGAAGAGTGACATCATCCTTAATGGCAATGAGAATATGAATTTTACCTGCATCGAGACTAGATGAGAAATTATTATGAATAAAATTATTTCTATCATACCAGATCCCATGCATGAGTTCCACCACCACAGTCAGAAAGATATTTTTGACTTGCTTAGAAAAGTCCCAATTAACACAGAGTTGCAATTGACAGCTGATATGAGAGGGAAAAGACCATCTACAACCAAAAAGATCAAGAGTGTAATTCCAAAGAGCTGCAACTGTAGCACAAGACAAGAACAAATGATTAGCATCCTCACGGTGTTGATTGCATAGATGAAATCTCGAACAAAGAGGAATCCCAAATGATTGAAGCACACTTCTGTTGGGACCCTATTATGGGCGATACGCTAAATATGAGTAAGTCTCGAGGGCTTAATCCAAGTTTTGTTAAAATCTTTCAACCAAGCAAAATTAGAGACAATATTGGTGAAATTGTTTTTGTAGAAGCATTTGGAATCAAGGACTCCATTAAGGCAGGTTCCCAAATGAGGAAATCATCCGTGTTAGTAAAAGAATAATTATCAACAATGTGACTGATTTGATTTGGAAGGGAGATGTTACGGGACTTAACAACATCCCTAATAGTGAACGTGGTGTTTCTAGGAGTATTTGAGGAAGTCGGAATGGAGATTAGAGGGACACCGGTCCAGTTTTCCATCCAGAAATTCAAATAAGAATTCGCACTAACCATCCATATAGAGTTGTTCATGATGTTAAGGAAATAAAGACGAATGGATGGACAGATGGAAGAAGAAATGTAACCCAAGTTACCATTTCGAAGCCTGGTAACAAATATATTCTTGAAGAAGTCCAAGGAGTCAGAGCTATTATGGATCAGATTCCAAGTCAGCTTAGCTTGAAGGTATTCATTGAAAAGTTTGAGATTCTTAATACCAAGGCCACCTTTGTCCAGGGGTTTACAGCAAGAGACCCATGGTATGGTGACAAGTATCCTTTCAACCGTACTACCAGACCAAACAAAATTTTTAATACAAATGTTGATTTTCTTAAGAAGACTGGCAGGCCGGTTATAAACCATCATTGAGTGTAACATTTTGGAAACAATTTTATACTTAACAAGACAAACCATGTCAGCCATCGAAAGAGATTTACCCTTCCAAGATGAAAGTTTTTTGATGATTTAATCCACAATTTTGTAGAAATAGCTGGATTTAGTTCTACCCCATAAGATAGGAACACCCAGTTATGTGAAGGGGAAAGAGCCTTATTTGATACCTAAATAATTAATAATGTGGATTTTTCTGTTGGGGGAAAAGTTCTTTCCAATGTAAACAAAATATTTTCTCCAACTAATCGCTTGGCCCGAAATATCTTCATAATGAGCCAGGGAATTTTTAAGGTTTTGGATGTTCCTTTTATCACCTTTTAAGAAAAAAATAATATCATCAGCATATAAAATGTGGGAAGGAACATTTAAGTTTCTAGAGGCCTGAATGGGCTTAATCTTGTTTTGGGCCACCAGGCTCATAAGAAGTCTACTTATGTAATCTTCTTCAATATAAAAGAGGATGGAAGAAAGCGGATCACCTTGCCTAACCCCCTTGGTGCATTTAAAGAAGCCTTTAGGTGACCCATTGACCAGCACAGAGATGGAATCCGAATTGAATAAGGTGTGAATAAGGGAAATAAAAGAATCATTAAAACCAAAGCTCTTGAGGACCTTTAAAATAAAGCCTCAATCCATGGTGTCAAAATATTTCCTGGTGTCAAGTTTAATTGCCACACTACCACCACTAGAAACATTATTCAGCATATTAGAACAATCAGAATCAAGGAAGATAAAATATTGAATAGTTCTACCCTTGATAAATCCAAATTGATTCCAAGAGACAATTTTGTTAGAAATGAGGGTGAGTCTATTATCAAAGAGTTTAGAAATAATTTTATAGATTTTTTTGATGAGGGAAATATGCCGGAAAAGATGAATCTCATCATCATTGTCCACTTTGGGAATAAGAGTAATAAATTGAGCATTTATCCCAAGAAGAATAAAATCATTGGAGAAAAAGGAAATAACCATCTTACAAACATCCACCTGAATGAGATCCCAGTACTGTGTTCAGTCTCAACCCTAATAGTGCCCTGGGGAATATCTCCCAAACTATCCTTAATTACCTCAAAATAAAAAATATTTGATATTATAACATGTTTTACAAAATAAAATTTTTATCTTACTGTGAAATTATTTATGAAAAAATAATATCATATTAATCATTGCATCATGTAAGATAGTGGTAGGAACCACACCCTTATCATCCTTTGGATCTGGTTTCATGCCCCACAACATTGCTGGAAGTGATGGGTTATCAACTAAAATATACGTTTTTCTTTCTATAAAACTATATTTATATAATTCTTATAATGTTACAAAAAATGTAATAAAAATCCTAAAAAATAAAATTAGTCATTAAATCACTTTTAAACCACATGGGTTTTCTATAAAACATATTTTCCATGAAATAAAATAATCATAAATGACTATTATTATATTAACATAAATGATCATAATAACCCAAAAGGTTATAAAAACATTACAATTATCTACAAAAAATATAATAATAATTATTCCTAATATAACCTTTTCATATAAACATATACTAACCCAAAGGGTTGTTTCCCCATAAATTATTCCCAAAATGTACTTAACCATCTTAAACTCTAATCACATAATACCTTAAATAGAGTATCTATGATTTGAAATATATGATTTCCCTTAAACATACCATCCCAGATTATTACTCATAAAAACCAAATTTTCTATTATATTCAATTGTAACATGATTACTCAGGGTTCTAGAAATTGATCCAAACTAAAAATAATATTACGAGAAATAATAACCATATTTTGAGAAATAAATATTCATTTATATGATGTCAAAATCACGAAACCTTATTTTAAATGTAAGACACATTATGTTTAATCCAGATTATTCATTATCATAATCTATTCAAATCCATCATGGTTGTTCATTGATGCATCTAAAAGACATTCTTAAATCCTTTATAAAAATAAAATTAAAATTTTGTAATGTTCACAAATGACACTAACTAAAAAGTTGTAGTAACGTGGATGCACAGGTTCAACCCCATAGATATTGGGGATTGTAGTGATGAAAAATCTCTATCAATATTTTGTTCATCCAAATTTAAATTTATTTTATTTTATTAATCAAATGCAATGTCTCGAACTAAATAATTGAACTAAAGAAAAACATCCAAAGAGGGAAACCAGTTTCTAAATAAATTAATTCATCTTTTCTTGGAAAAGAAATATATCATGGCTCTATTAAACCATTATAGTTTATTTATATAATAAATTATCAATCCCAATAAATATACTCAAGAATACCAATATTTCTTGGTCTACAGAATTAATATAATTAAAGTGATTTCAGGTGAAATTTCCAAAAGAAGAAGAATAATTCAATTCAAGGTTCATGAATAAATTATGTCAATCAAGTTAGATTTCCTTCATTATTGAAAGATATTTTTAATATAAATAAATGATGAATAAAATAAATACATAAACATAATGTGATACAATTGAATAAATAATCATATGAGTAGAGTAAATTTTAATATTTTGGTACGCAACCCCTGGAATCGATTCTGCTCTCCCTATGGGGTTTAACCAATCATTGTTAGATGGTTGTCAGTGTGGAATAAACCTATACACATAAAAGAGATATTATAAAAAATGAATTATAAATGGAATAAAAAATAGATAGATATTGGAATGAAAATAAATTTCATTCAATGTTATATCAATGAATGGAAAGTAAAGTAAAAGTAGAATGAAAAATCTATATACTAAGAACACTTTTTTAGAACCCTAGAGACATCCTCCAAGTGGACAAGTCCCCATACCATGAATTGATTCATCATCCTTTGAATAAATACCATATTTATAATCATATATTATATATGTAGTCATCCCTTGGTCCAAGACCACACTTTGTAACTATTCCTGGGTCATATAGATTGTCTTCGTCAACATGATATGTCAAACTATCTATTTTCAGATCTGTCCAAGGTTTTTCCATCATGTAAATTTGAAAAAAAATTAATGCACAAGTGGTCCATACAATGTCTTCACATCGTGTAATTTTTTACATTACATTTAATGTGAAGGGCTAGATTTTATCACATCTTGCATAGGCTTCATGAATTATAAACTTTCACATCGTGTAATGTTTACATGATGTGTAGTGTAATCTTCCATAGCTAAAACCTTATTTTTCTAGGGATCTTTAGTTAGGATCCTCCTAAAAAAAATTTTGTTATCCAACATCGTGGGAATCCTTAATTAAATGGATTTATTGTTTTATTTGAATTCAATAATAAATTCTAGATTCATCTCTATTTTCTATTATCGCATTATTTTGTTTTGAAACCTGATGTAATGATACTTTATGTTCCTCAATTTCCACATTACCTTCATATTATTACCAATTACATTCCCTCCATAAGAGTATAAAATTATTATATTTGGCATGAATCTCAAATATAACCATTAAATATTCAACTAAAAAATAGATAAAATCACAATGAAAAATGAATATAAAATGGAGATATGATTTACCCCCACACTCAAATCAGTCATTTTTCTCGAGAAAAATCACAAAATTGAATCACACGAGGTATATACATAATCCAGGTAATGTTAAAATTATTAATCTCACAAAACAAGTTATAAATAATGATTATAAAATCATAAAATATACCCATTAATAATGTCAAAAATCATGCTTCATTTCTAATTTCTATGTCTATACATTTTCTGCATTTCACATATAGATTACATCCTTTCATTAACACACATTCCATTTATGATTAACCTCACTAAGAATTTTTTCTCTCTTCACTCATAATAGAAATTTCGATGTAGTTATGTTCACACCTCGATTACATTATCCTAACCATAAGATTTTATTGAATATAAATTCTACACCCTATAAAGAAAAATATTATAGTTAATATAGTGGGCTTTGTAATTTTTATCAAATGATTCAGAGGATGAGGGTTGTTAAGTATTGATGGTTAAAAAACTGAAAGGTGAAAAAAGGTTGATAAAATCTAAAGTACAATACAAGATATTCAGAAAAAAAGATTAATAAAATTCCCCTCATAAAAAAATAATGTCATCGCACACTCTGAAAAAACACAAAGTAAAGGCACTTGGAAAATTTAATTAGAATGAATTAATTCCCATATTTCTTTTTTAGTTTTTTGAAAGTCTATAATTGGGATAAATATTCCATCCACCACATAACTACATATGATCTCAAGATCATTAGTATGGTAATGATGAATTTGAAAAACATGAGAAACAACCCAATTTTTTTTTCTTCTTAAAATCCATGATTGTAATAAACATGAAATCCACCAAAAACCCACATAGGATAGAATCATAAGACTATTAATTGATATTTTGGATTCTCCTTACTCACAATGCATTTTTATTTTATTTTATTTTATCATTTTTTTTAATATGAGGGATAAACATTGAATTACAATGAATATAAATATGAAACATACCTAAGACATCATAGAAACACCCTATAGTATCCTATCAAGGAAAATCATCAATTATTACCATTAATAACCACTCACCTAAACTAATTCAATTAAATATCATTAAAAAAATAGGAAATGAATTAAAAATGGTTGCTCATAATTTTTCATAATCTTGAAAAGGTATCCATATATTCTATGGGATAAGAAGGATAAATGTACAGGTGGGTCCCATGATAAATACATTTGTTAATAAAATTTCTTAATCAATTCAAAAGTGAATTTTTTCAGCAATGAAATTGACAAGATAAAAAATAAAAAATGAGTATGTTAGCATGCCCCATGTAGTAATCAATAAATATAATCTTAAAATAATTATAAATATTAGTTTATAGTAATATTGGGAATGGAAAAAAATAAATTTCAATCAGGTCATGGAATGGAAATAAATAATCAGTTTACTCAATGAATTCTTATAGGAATAAACATATATCCATACTATCATATCACCAATAATTTCAAGAAATATGAATTGATGTAAGAAAGATACAATTTAAATGAAAATTTATATCTTTTTCATTTATAGACATTATATTTTAAAAAAATCAACATGTAAAAATAGTTCTTCTATGTGTTGATGTATCATAGAATAATGACTAAATGACAAATAATTCAATCATTTTTATGGGTTAAGATAATTCAATTCATTTCATACCAAAATTCAATTCATTTTTTCCTTTCACTTTTTCACCAAAATCATGTGGCTTTAAAAACTAGGGGTGAAAAAATATTAACAAGTAAAAATTAATCCTCTACTAATGAATCATTTGAATTAGTTTTTAGGATCTTTCTAACCCATGTTCATAAAGTGAATTTTCATATCATGATGTAAATTTATCTTGTGACATGAATTGATCTAATAATGAAAATTGGTCTTATATGAAACAATTCATTGTCTTCTTACTTATTTAATCCATGGGTATGGAAAATAATATTAAATATTGAATGTAAAGTCCCTTTGATAATTTTAAATACATTACTTAATAGATGAAGAGATTGATGATAGAGAGTGTTGTTATAATAATAATATAATATAAATACATTTCCTACCAAGAAATTTAAAAATATGAGTTTCCTTATATTAATTTCACTTTTTTATGGAATTTTACATTTTTTCTGTCTTTTTTATACAATTGTAACATGGTATAAAGATAACCATTTTGGATTTTCCCAAATTTCACTCTATTGTGCATAATGTGTAGTGTTTTTGCTTCCACCTCAATTGGTTTATCTTTAATGGTTACTATGGTGGGAGGAATATTTTGGAAATGTTTAATAAAAAAAATATTGAAATCTAAATTTATTTTTTAGTTCATCAAATACACCACTACCTTTCCACCTTCTAAAAAAATTATTGGGGGTTGTTATTTCTTAACTAATTCAAATTTGGTTTTTTCGCAATATATTTCAGCTTATTCTTATCTTATATTTAATTGATGATATTATCCATGGTATTATATACGTCTTAAGGAATTATTCTAAAGGAGTCTCATGTATCTCTATTCTCCAAAATTTTAGTGATGTTGGAACATTTATTCTTATAATAAACTACCTTTTATTTTTCTCCCACCTATTATTCTATGGAATATAATACTTCGACCTCCAACTCCTAATCCTCTTCAACCATCCAATAAAAAATATCCATCATGTTTCTTTTATCTTCTTCTTTTAGTCACAAAATGGTTTTATGTTCTTACTGGTCTATTTGTATGTGTAGAAGGGATGCCTTAGGTTTTGATTCTTCTTCATCAGGATCCAAAGGTCCATCACTTCGAGAAATATTAGTCTTCTAAAAAATTTATTCATTGATATCCACAACCTCCATTTTTTATCATTTTTTCTATTTTAAAATATTGAACTTCTTCAACCACCTATTAATCATCATCTTCTCGAAACAATTCTAACCATGTATCTGATTTTAATGGTATTTTGTATATAAGGGAATTTAAATTTAAAATAACCTGAGAAAGGTGAGTAGTATGTTCTCTATAATCCATGATAAATGTGTCATGGTCACCCATCCTTTTATATATAACATGAATATATTGTTAAGGTAGTCAAGAAAGTCTATATTATGAGTTCTGAAAATGATATTTCTAAAAATAAGAACCCTCTAGAGTGTATTTTCTAATCCCATTAATTTATTTTAAATCCTTAATAGTCGGTAATTACTTCATCAAGTGGGTAGTATAAGTCCCTCCACAATGTAGATTGGAATTTACCATACTCATAAAAATAATAATTATTCTGACTTTCTTCTTGTGTTGACCACACATCTAAATTTATTACTACCCATGTGGTCAGATACTCTATATATTGAATATATTCTGTTGGTGGATCAGTATAAGAATGATATTAAATTTAATCCATCATACACAATACCATCAACTAATAGGAATTTAATATTGATAAGTAATAATAATAAAATAATTATAAAATTATAAAAGCAATTTAAAAAACATAAACTGAAATTAGTAAACAAATATAGGACAAAAAAAGTCTTTACCCTAAGGATTTGGTCTCATGTCGCATACTATCCTCTACTAATCCCTGAAAACGATGCCAAATTTTGTTACGATCAAAAGACTTCATTAAAGTAAATGTAGAATTTTATAATATTCCCAAAACAGAATAACTATGATTTCATGTTAAATTTGAAGTGCAAGGTTGACCCTAAGGAGTGCGGGGAACACTAAAATAAAAACTCTCAATCAAAGGTCAATTTTTCCAATTCAAAATTGATTATTTTTATTAAAATAATTAAATTATGCAGACTAAATAATTGAAATGAAGAATTAAAATAATATTTGAGGGGAATCTATTCTATTGGTGAGTTCATATATAAATTTATTCAATTTTTATTGAAAAAAAACTATATTAAATAGTTTTTCAACCATTTGATTTTATTGATATGAGAAATGATAAATCATTACCATTCTAACCTGGAAACCTAATTCATCATGTTCTAAAAAATTAAAATGACTAAATATATTTCAAGTCATATTTATAAAAGAAGAATAATAATTCAATTAAACAATAATGATTAAATTATTCACCCATGTTTCTATTACACCATTGTTGAAAGACTTTTTTCCACAAATAATTGATGAATAAAATAAATTCTCACGAATAACATGATATTATTGAATAAGAAAGTACTATGAGTGAATAAAATTATGATTTTTTGGTATAAACTTATTTTTTACATATTATACTCCCCCTTAATGAGTTTAGCCAATCATTTTTCGGTGGTCAATTATGATTAATAAACTAACACCCATAGAAGACAGGATGTAAAATTATGATTGATAAATGGAATAAAGAAAAGAGAGATATTGTAATTAAACAAAATACCACTCATCATTAAATAAAATAAGGTGAATTAAAATATATATAATAGAAAACAAATCTATGAAGAACTTCGGGTTCGAACCCCACTGGCAGACTCCTTGTAGTCGAGTCCCCACACCTCGAATTTATTTCTCCTACATTTTATAAAACCCATATTTATAATCCTAGATTATTTTTTTAACCCTCACATGGTCTAAGGATTAATTCAACAGCTATTACCATGTTATACGGTCCATATTCTTTGTAAATATTTTTGAAAATCACTATTTTTTGGACTCTTTGAGGTTTACATATCCTATAATTTTTACATTATGTGAAATTAATGGGTGGAATATTCATGGTTTTACATCACATAATATTTAAAACATTTTTATTGTGTGATATGTAATTTTTTCATGACTCTTAATGGCATCATGACTAGTAAACATTCACATCTTGAAAAGTTTACATGGTGTGTAATGTCAACTTCCAATATTGAAAAAATTATTTTATTTGGTTCTTCGGTTCCAAGACTCCCAAAAATATTGTGATCATAAAAAATCATGGGAAACCATCATTTAATGGATGTATTTTCTATTTTGGCTTCAATAACCATCCCTAGTTTCATCATCATTTTTTTCTTTCACATCGCACCACTTCATGACCAGACTTGATGTGACTTTATGTTCCTCAATTTCCTTGTTCCCTTAATATTATTTCAAATTTTTGTCCTTAAATAATAATATAGAAAATTAATATTATGCATGAATATAAAATTCAACCATTTAATATTAAAATGAACTACAGATAAAAATAAAAGGAAATATAGATATAAAATAAGTACATCATTCCTAAAAAATAAAAAAAAATCAAGCATATCCATTGGGAGATTCAAAACTAGTCTGCGGTATGGCTTATTATCATACAATATTTGATGATCACGTTAATGACCAATACACCATTTTTAGAGCCATTACCCCTAAAACTGTGATAAAGGCATATCCAATTATAGTATCTATATAGGGATGTATTTTAGGAAAAATCACATAATATCTTCCATACTAAAACAATTATATGCTCTTATATAAATATACCCATGTTATACCACAATGTTATGTTCCCTAATATATTTTTTCATAAATATGTCTCCCATTGTTTCTAATAAACATTCTATAACATTAACTCTAAAGACTTGAATCCCAAATTTCTAGAGTTGGTGGTTACTGTATTACATTAGTGCTTGATACAAGTGATCACATCATAAAGGGACAAATAGTTTAGTAGAATTACTAAATAAGATTCATAATTGATCCTTGTATTATATTTTACAACATAAATTTTAATATAGTAAAAGTAAAAATTCTAAATCCTTCAACAGATTCAAATATTCATTATTTATATCATGGTAAAAGGAAAAAATAAACAAGATCTCAAATGATCTTTAAGGGTTGTGTAAAATATAAGATATAAAGAATCAAAAAGTAATAATCAACATGGAAAGGAAAATAATGAAGCACAAACTCTATATAATTGATAACTTAACTTTTGGTAATAGATAAGGATTAATAAATATGAGTTGATAAGTAACTAAAAACGCATTCCATTTAATCAATAAATTGATCAAAAGATGCATTCATGGGTAATATCAGTGAAATAATATCATGGATAATAATTATAGAATTCATAAGGTATAAAATTTTGAATATTGGAAATCTTGATCTCAGAAATCGTGATATTCATACAATCAATACCTTTCACCTGGAAAATTTAATCAATGTGTCGGTATAAAACAAAAAACCATTTAATTATAGGTTACATATGCACCTCATGAAAAAATTGATACATCAAGGGGATATATAATTGTATGCACCACCCATCACATCATGTTAAATTAATTCCTCATATTTTAATGATCGAATAAATTGTTGAACAATACACCTTATCAATAAATGTTTAATTTGAATAATAGATATGAAATATAAATATTTATCCATTATGTGAAATAAAATTCAATATAAAAACCCATATGTATAAATTTTGTATTTTTTATTAAATAACCAGCGACAAGAAAAATAATATGGATATTTAAGTGAAATTTAATCTCCATCTTTCACTATAAAGAGATTGTTTCAAGAGAAGGTTAATAACACAAATTATTCTATAATATGAATACCAATACATAGCGAAAATGATCCTAAAATACCCCAATAATGATAAGTATGATTTCATTAAAATATATCCACAGTGTAATATGAGTAAAATAAGTGGTTATTTCCATTTTTATAATTAAATTCCATGAAAATATTACTAAATAATTCTTGAGGAAAATTATCTTCTACACTTTAAAACCCCCTTTTAAAATTAAAAAAATCCCAGAGTATTAGGTAAAAAAATTTATTTGAATATAACCATGTAAACATGTAAAGTAATATTCAAATCCATGAATGGTCATGATGGTGGGAAAAATCATTACATCTAGAGTAATTTGAAATGAATATTCCTTTAAAAAATTTTAAGAAAAGAAAAAAGGTAAATTGATCAAAATATGATTAAGAGATTTATTTTAATCAATTTTTTTAAATAATAAGATTTTTCAAAAATGAAATTAATCAATCATTTTATAATACTGGAAAAGTATTATTTGAAACATTTTTAGAGAATATGGATTTAGAAGAAAACATATTTATAATGGGAGTAAAAAGGTTATATTTTTTAGAAAAATATTTTCTCAATAATTATAAGTACTAAATAAAGGAAAATGATACTATTAAATCAAAAATTCATGAATAAATAGGGGTGAATAAAATTAAAGGGGTTTATTTGAAAATTATGAAATAATATCCTTATATGTAAATTCAAACAAAACTAATCTTGATTAAAATGAGATTGGTAAATAAACCCTTACAATGATCATAACATTAAAGTGATAATTAATAAAATAAGTGGTTATTTGTATCAAATTTAAATGCAGATAATATAACTGGAAGTAACACATAAAATAATCAAAAGTAATTATGAAAAAAAAAATCAAAATCAAGGACAATGATGAAGTAATATAACCCAATGAAAAGAAAGTGTGTTACGAAATTCCTCACCACATAGTACCTTTCAAGTCAAACCCCCTGGGATGAAATAATTCAAATTGAAACATATAATACAATTAATTATTAATTATTCATGATATTAAATATATAATGGGAATCACATTGATCATATAAAATACATTATATATATATAACATTCAAATATTCCTCAATGAACGAAAATTTAGATGAAGTCATGTACTTCACATTTACCTTTAGTTTATAATGAATTAAAACCTTTTATATTAGTTTTAAACATTATATTATTGTATAAAACCCATATTCATATTTATCATATCATATATGATATTCTTAAAACATCAACTAACCCATTTTTTAATAATATCGTAATTCTTCTATTGTTTCAGGTGTAAACTGATTTTTTTTAATGCTTCTTTATTTATGGATGTTCAAGTTATTTTTCATTTTATATAGATCCAAAATATGAATAATTATATTAATATTATAAATATGATAATTATTCATTTGATATATGTTTATAACCCTTATTTAATTTTTAACATGAAAAATTACCCGCAGTGCGTCATTGGGATGGTAGGTCATACATACGCATGATCTATGATATCTTTCCCCTTAATAGGTGAAAGGGTATTGAAGTGGTTCATATTTTAATATTCCAAAATTAATATCATGTAATATTTGTCCTATATGTTCATTATTTCTACCATTATGACTATCCATGTGATTTGGTTATGGGAAAGAAATTACATATATGTGTCAGGTGGTTATCCATTGTACCTACGAGCGATGCCTTTGTTTCCAATTTGATAGAGAAAGAGATGGATAAATATTAATCCATAAAAAATAAAATCTAATTATTTGTGAGATACTCATTTTATTATATTATATAACATAATACATATTTTGAGGTTGTGAAAGATAAAAGAATATGAAAGAGATTATTTAGGATCATTACCTTATCTTAGAAAAACCTCCTTCAGATCTATTCTAAAGAACTATAAGGTTGGTACTTTTAGAATTAAAGAATCCATAGAATTTATATAATATTCTTGGGGAGATATTTTTAATGTTTTTTCAAGATAAATATATCTAGAGGTGTGAAAAATTGAACGGGGGGGTTCCCTTTTATGATTGAGTAGGAGTGGAATTTTTGTAAATACCCAAAACAATTCAATAATTGGAAGTCACTCTCACCCAATGTGACTTCAAAAATGATAAAAAAAATAGGCGGATATAATTTAAGATCGATCCACAAATCCAAAACAAAAAAATATACATGTTTTAAACATGTCATTCCCTTATTCTATATGGTTACATACATTTACCATTTTATTTTGTGATCAGAGTAATTGGTTTTTTTTACCTCAGGAAATTTATCCTTTATCACTAAAAAAATGAGACATATTAGATAATTTTTACCAAGAAATAATTTATATTAAATCAAATTTATGAAATCAAAATTACATGTTTGGGTAAAAAAGTTTTTTAATACAAGCGCATATAATGTGGAAAACATTTTTTTAACCTTAATCCGATAAAATAAATTTGACTTTTTTTACTTATCATTATGATTAAAAATTAAGATAAAATTATCTTGTAATATTAATTATTGGGATTATAAATATGGATTTTATTTTAAATTAAATACACATAATTTGATGAATTTAATTTAATAATAAAATCACATTTCATGTTGAAAAATAGGTTTTCAGGAAAATCATATCATGTGCATAAGATTATTTTACATTAACTATTTTAATTGTCATAATAATTATATGGATTTAAATTTTTATAGTCAGATATATAATATATACATTAAATTTAAACATTTCAGTATTAGTTATAGCAACCCTAGATTTTCATACAATAACATATTATCATTTTTGTAGAATACTTAATATATTACAAAACTAGATTCCCAATGACCATGTTAATCTAGTGACTTTGGAAACAAGTAATTGTAAAGACTAGTAAATAAGTGAGATACATTATATACTACTGGATTCTCTAAGACTATCAAATTTCTTAAAAATATAACACATAATACATATCTTCATAACCTGGGGAATGAAACATAAAAAGGTATTAGATCATATGCTCAGTAAGTGCATACAAGGGAGATATTTAAGCAAAAACCTGAGCATAGGGGTATGAGAATGTGATCATAAAATTATATGGTAATACTATAAATATAAAATATCAACAAAATGAATCATTTCATAATTATTTTGTGTTAATAAGGCATAAATTTAAATGGAATCAAGAGCATAATACATGAAAGAATAACTTAGGAAAAAGACATGAAATTTGTGGCATGCAAATAAGCATAGAAAATATGACATGAGGGATACCAACCAAAACCTTCATAAAACATTAGGCATGGTATAATAACTAGTGTAACTAAATCTGGATTAGGATAACAACCTGTGTACCCTATAATTTTTGGTCTTAGGATACAACCTTGAAACCATCTTACTTTCAGGATTAAGCTACGACCAGCGTACCATCTTATTTTTAGGCTTGGGCTACAACACATGTAACATATTATTTTTTGTATTGGGAAACAAACTATTTACCCTTTTCTCTCATATACCATTAATCATTACCCAATAAATTGGTTGGTGATATAGGCCACACCCATCTCATAATAAAATCATACATACATGGGCCACAAGAATATAAGCAATCATAACATAACCCATGAAACAAAATTGGTATCATAAATATGTAAGCATGTTATAAATTGTATAAAATATACACGTTTCATAATAATTTAATAAAATACTATCCAATGAAATGAATCTTGTTTCATTAGGATATCACCTGTGAAAGATAAATGAGTCTCATAAACATTATGACATCGACACATAAACCATTTAAAGAAAGAATATTAATGGAACCTTTGGATCATTTCCAAATAATGTCATGGGTATCACCTACATATATTATCTTCAACGGTAAATAATTGGTAAATATATTTTCAACAAATTTCTTGAGGAAATTATCCTTTCTTCTTTGAAATATTGTTCTTAAAACATAAAACCTTTCTATAACCATATTCATAAAAATAGACATGACAAATTATAATGGAATCTTTGAAAACATTTTGAAATAATATTCCTAGAAAAGAGTATAAATGAATCTATAAAATCATTTAAAAAAAATTTAAAATAGAAATTTTTTTTGGAAAAACTTTTTTGAAAACACATTTTTGAAAGAACACAAATTTTCGATTTAAATGTAAAATGATGTCGTATTTTCATAAAAACATTTTCTTAATTATATTATATAGGAAAGAGTGGGAAACTTTGTATTATTTCTTAGATATAACATGAATAACAATAGGGTAAGAAATTTCATGAGACTTCATGAGAGAGGGATAATATGATTTGATTAATTGAAGGAGAATCATAAACATTCCTGATAAACAATGAGATTGTATCAATAAACTGTTACCACTTGGTAACATTGAATAATACTCCCCATGTACGAAAATGAAATTACATGAAACTTATAATATCATTAAAAGAATTATATTTATTTTATAACATGTCAAAAGGGTATTATATACATCTCTTAGAATAATACAGGGGCATGACATGTTTCTCAAAGAAAGAAAATTGAGCTAAATCTACTTTACCGATTTGTTAACTTTATAACCATAAACCCCTCTAAAAATATAATTAAATGGATATATAAATTCTAATAAATATATGTTTAATTTTCATATACTAAATTCATGGGTATTATATACATCACATAAAATAATCGAGTGGTGAATGTGACATGTATCCTAGAGATATAAAAAAGTGAGATGATAAAACTTTTACTACGTAAGCAATATTAAAATCATGATCCCAATGAAAAAGTAAAATTAATTAAATATTTTAACATCATTAGATAATTAAAATTAATGATATAACATGACATGGGGTAGTATATATACCACACTACATAATGGAGTGATGAATATGACATGTATCTAAGGATGATAAAAAGTTAGATGAAATTCACTTACCTTAAGTCTTCACTTTTTTGTATAGGGTAAATCCTCCGGTATAATAAATATATGTTTATTATAAATATAAAACTAAGATATATTATTATATATAATTCCATATATTATTCAGTTATGATTTTTATTACCAGTTTATTAACAATTCCGTGTTAAAGTAATGTTTTAGGTAATTACAACTTTGTTTATCATACACGTTTTGATTTATTATTCATGATAATTATACTTGTCACATGATTTAATTACTTCAAGAATTTAAAACATAAAAAATTTATATAATATATATTCATTATATAAATATTTATATCAATCTATAAAATAGATATAAATTAAATGAAATACACCATTCATGGAGATGGTAGGTCATACGCACGCACGAATGTTGTATCTGTTTTATTTTTATATTAAAGGAAATAAAGTAAATGAAATATATATAATATAATTATAGTAAAATTATTAATTTTTATATATAGTGTAAATTAAATAAACCCATACTTAATACATTAAATCTGATTTGTGAATGAATCACATCACTTTGAGGAGACGATAGTCCACACTTCCACAAACGAAGTTACCGTATATCCGCCATATGAAAAGCATAAAGGTATATTTCATATAATAATTACAGAAGAATAAATACATAATAAATATCATATATATCATATAAAAATAGTTTTTCCATCATAATACCGACCCATTAGTGGTGTTAAAGGAAAAATGAACAACATTGTTTCATGGGGCGGTAGTTTTTCATATAGAAGAACTGTAAGTTCGTTATCCATTAGATAGAAGTGAAACCCTTATAAGAAAAACATGTCATTATAATTATGTTACTGATGGTATTAAATAATAACTAAATGAGAATATTTGAGAGTATTTAGAATGAAAATAAAACAAAGGAGCTTGAGGAAGGATGCCACCTCTTCTTTGGGTCATTTATTTTGGTCTGAGAAAAAAGGATTCCTTGTTTTTCATTCTTCCCAAAGTTATGATTCTAGGTGGAATTTATTGATGTTGGTATATTATTTTATTATATCATGTTCAATTAAAATTGCTTTATAGGTTTAAATAAGGGTCATGTTTAAGTATATTTTTATAGTAGAGGAGGAGTTTCATTCTTGTAATTTTTTGGAAAAGAGAATTCCACTCACGTTTTTAACATGTATTGAGGATCCAATAATGGAAAAAATTAGATCCAAGTGTGTATAGGGTCAAAATATGAACATATAATGGCTATTGGAAAATATTTTAGGTAATTTTGGCCATTAATTTACAATTTAGTCCCTTGTTAAGCTAATTTTTCTCTTCATTGTTGCAATTTATTTTAATTACATTCTCTAATATATTTTTGGTAAAAAACTAAATTGGCCTTATTAGAAATTATAAATTATTCTGATCCCAAATATGGAATCAATTTTTCCATATTCAAATCACATAATTGATAGAAATTAATTTAAATTTAATCCTAAAAACAGGATGACAATGGGGGGTTTTAATGTAAAAATGTTCAAAAATTTGCTAAGTTTTTATATCTAATTTCAAAATGAAATTCATAAATATGACCTAAATTGGTTTATTTTATATATAGTTTATATTATTAGGAAATAAAATAATCTATAAATTTCATTTAACATTATAGATAAACAAGACAAAAAATTGTCTTTCATTTATGTTCATTATTTTTCATTATTCATCAAAAAATTAAACTTCACTGAAAAATACAAAAAATTCACCCTAACCTAATTTTTTTATTCCATTTAAAAAAAGAAATTTATTTTTACAAATAAATTTTATAAATTTTCCAAAATATATATTTAAAAAAATTTCACCATTAAAAGTCAGTAAAACTGCTTTTAAAAAAATATAGGTTATTATGAGTAATATGTGGTTTGTTCCAATCATATTCCTATAATTTATAGTCTATGAATGTAAAAAAATATTTTATTGAATATATAAAAAATATTTTTCATTAATAGTATTCACGAATAGTAATTATTTTAATTTTTTTGGATTAAATTCCATTGTGATCATAAAATAAGTTTTTATAAAAACATTTCTGTTATATTGAACTAATTATTATATTCGTTTATAATTAATTCGTAAACATTGAATTAAAAAAATTGTTTTCATAATTAAGTTAATAATATTCATAACCACCAACTTAATGGTTTAGTTATATCTTATTGTTAAATATATAAAAACATTTTTAATATTGTATAATTATTCGATAAAACTCGGTCTTGTGTGTTATGAAAGCTATCATGGAAAGCCAGTCTCACATGTAACATAAGCTAACATCTATGTTTTATATAGAGAAATATAAAATTTATGTTGGTTGTAGTTCCTTATTAACTTTTTTTTGTATATAATACATTCCAAACCTACTAATTTAAAATATAGAAAATTATTTTCAGTGTTGTGTGAAATGCTTAATATCAAAAAGATTAAATTAATTCGAAAAAAATATTTTCTACAAAATGATAGGGAGTAACATTTTACCCACCATAAAATTAATTTCACCCTGAAAATTCCATTGTTTTATTAAATTTTAAATAATTGAAAGTTCCTTTCTTAGAAACCCTTATCATAAAAATGAATACTAAAACATCCTTAAAAATTTAAAGTTGGAAATATAATGGTTACCCAAAGTAACACATAACTAGGATTCCACATTAAGTAACATAGTTGGGAAGTAAAAATATGTAAATGGAAGAGAAATTAAATTATCATGTTTTGATGAGGAGTGATAGAGAAAAATTTTATGAGAAATTTAACAATCACAAAGCCATAAATCTATGATGATCTAAGGGTATATTTGATTCATCGGAAATGAATATACTAGGATAATATTACTAGTTTCATGTTCCTTTATAGTAATGTTGAAATTAATTTTTATAGAACATACCCTTACATGATTTTATTCAATTCCATATTCAAAATATATCCCTTTGATTATGCCTTGATCAATTCCCACTTCATCTATTACTTTAGGGGAAAAATGTGAATTTTACATTCCTAAAGAACTAATAGATCATGATATCAATAAATAAAATGTTAAGTCATTAAATATGTCACTTTTTATCAGAAAAATATTATCACAAGTTATTCAATACAAATTAATCCTTATGTGGTGAGATAATACATTAATCTCACAAAATCTCATTAAAATTTTAACCTAAAATTTCCGTAATTGGTAAATCTTATAACCCTTCATAAATATAAAAATCCAATATATTATAAATAATGTCATGAAATCATTTTAATATTAATCCCCCATATAGCACAAGCTATCTATCAGTTGTCAAATTCCAAACATGTGAAAACCCTCATCGTATCTTCTCTTGAAAATGGTAATAATCTAAATAACTATACACCATTTTTTTAAACATACATTCTTCCAAAACATAATTCACCCTTTATTCCTTAAATTGGATCTTATCTTAAAAACCCATTTCTATTGGAATATTGGGTTCATCCTTTTAAATCTAGGATATCAATGTTATTTTTTAATCCAAATTTCATGTATAGATAGATAATAAATTATTATACTCTATCATGTTCTACTAAAGGATAAAATATAATATTTTCAGATATATTAATTGAAAAAAAAACATAGAAAATTTCCCACTATTGAGTACCCCAATTATCAATGTTCACTTAATCTGTTTTGATTCCATAAGCTCTACCTTCTTTACTTTTTTAGAGGTTGTTGGTACTGATCACATTTATTAACCCTTGGATTTAAATCTATTTTTGAAAAATTCCCCAAATCCTTACAACTAAAACTGTGAAGTGTGAGAGGTTAATTTGTGGAGTTTTCTAATTATTTTCATTATTATATAAATTTTTTCATTCACTTTGGCATTCATCCACTCAATTTCCTTCCATTCGACACATAAAACATAAACTAGTCCCATTACGAAAATTCCCTCTATGAATATTTCCACATATAGAGCATAAAGAATGGATCATATTCTTATCTCCATGATTTTTAGATTTTCCTTTGAACTCCATATTCCTATTATTGTTAAAACAAAAATATTGACACATTACTCAAACAATCATTTCAAATTTGATTGGACAATGCATAATCTCATCGTGGCTACTAAAGTCTCTTATGAACAACACTAATATGATACTTGGATTTTAGACACTGAATAAACAATCAACCACAAATTCTATTTTGACGATATTTCTAGAAGCATACCTCACATGTTTTGTGAAATTAGACTCTTAGGTATAGAAATTTTCATCTTCTGTTTATATCAACTCAAGGAACACCTTTTTCATCATCTTACACAGAACATGGGTAATATAATTAATGAAGAAAAATTTAATGAACTCATCTCAATCAATGGATTATATTTCATCTTGCTTCCTTTTATTCTTGATTAGATTACACCATTTTTCTACATCACATTCCAATTGATAAATAGCCAGAATGAATTTCTTGTTTTCTGAACACCGGGGAATGGGGAATATCTTTTCAGTGGTACTAATCCAACGTTGAGAAACAAATGGATCAGAAGTCCTATTTAAAGAAGGTGGATGTTTCCATATTAAAGACTCAATAGAACATTGTTACTTATTATTTTCATTTGGAATCTCATCATGATTCATATATTTAGAAATATGGGTGGGCATAAAAACATGATTTTTCATTATAACTCCCATAGAATTTGGATGATCAGTTGGGAATTCATATAATTGTTTATCTCAATAAATATTAAAGCGGTTCTTTAGGGTTCCATCCATTGACAAAATCAAAAAAATAAGGTAGTAAAAAATTATCTTAGCGAGGAACCACATAATAATAAACATTTACTAAAAGGATGTCTAAATTATGACAACTTCTTTAATCTATGACACCATAGGTTTATCCTAGGTTATTCAGAGCCAACTTATTTGTAAATAATTTTTGATAGTTCGTGAAGTGTTTGTGAATTCCCAATGGATATACCCTAGGTGTGTCAAACCAGGTACACAGTAAGAGTTGTTGATGTGTAATAGGTTATTCTCATGTCAGACCCAGCACAACCTATCAGATTTGTTACACCTAGTTATATCTATGTGAGAACCACGCCCACTAGTATTATCCAGATAGAGAATTATTTCTAGGAAACCACCTGATCTATCCTTTAACAAAATTCAAGAAAATTATAAAATACTTTTTATTATCCATATACATATTATTAGACTTGTAAATAGATTTCTTACTATGGTCTTCACATCCAAGATTTCAAATGTTAAAAAAACGTTTCTCTGATTCAGACTATAATGACCCTCACTTTTCATAAAATAAAATTTCATCAATTTTTCTAAATACTTAATATATTACACAAACTGATTCCCAAAGATCATTTTAGTCTCTTGTATTTGGAAACATGGAAATGTAAACATTCGTATATAAGTAATCCATAATCTCTCCCACTATTTTATCCATGATTAACACACTTGTTAGACATATCACACACAATACATATCTTTATAACCCAGGTAATGAACATAAAAAGGGTCGATCCTATATTCTCAATAAGAATAGACAAGGGAGATATGTAAGAATAAACTTTAGCATAGGGATATGATAATGTGATCATAACATTATAAGATAATACCCAGCATATCAAAGATCATCTATATGAATCATGGAATAAATATTGGAAGCTAAAATGACATGAATCATAACAGAATCAGGAAGATATTCCAGGAAAGAATAACATATGAATAATACATAGAATTTGTGGCATACATGTTAGCATATGAAATTTTATGTTAGGTATATCTACCAATACCTTCATAACATGTTAGGATCTTCCTAATAACCCATGTACCTTCATTGATATTGGTATAAAAAATCATACACCCTCTTATTTTTAGGCTTGTTTTACAAACTATATACCGTCTTACATTCAGGATTTGGCTATAACCAGTGTACCTACTTATTTTCAGGATTATGATACACCTTGTTTACCTTATTGTCTTCCATCATGGGTTACAACCCATGTACCCTTTTAGATTTTTTACTATTTATCATTACCCAATGAATTTGATGGAGATATAGGTCCCAAACATCTCTTAATAAAATCATACAAATGTAATCCACATGATCATCAAAAATCATGTCATAACCCATGAAATTAAATTGGTATCATGAACATGTAATAATATCCTAACCCATGGAAAATAGATTGGTTTCATAATCATTTGATCAAATCATAACTTGTGAAAGTAAGTGGGTTTCATTATAATATAACTTGTGAAATTTAAATGGATTTCATAAACATCTTGACAATGATAAATAAACTATTTAGAGAAAGAATATGAATGTAACCAATGCATAATTTCTTTAGAAATTAATGATTAACACTAATAGAAGATATCTTAGGTGTGAAATAATTTAGAAAAATATTTTAAAAATATTTCATAATGAAATTATCATTTCGTCTTTGAAAATTTAGTTTCAAAAAGTAAAACCTTTTGGATATAGTCTTTCTAAAATTAAACATTAAAAAATATAATGGAAGATTTTAAGACACATTGAAATCATTTTTTTTGAAAATCATATGAATGAATATTTAAAAATATTTAACAATCTTTCTATTCATAATTTTTATGAAAATATTTTTATAAAACTATGTTTTGAAAGAATAAATATTTTATTCTAAGAGGATAAATAAAGTCAAATTATCCTAAAAACATTTTATTTGTAATATTATGTACCAAATAGATGAAACATTGTTACCATTACTTGGATATAACATGAATAACTAGAGTTTATGTAAATTTATGTGTTTTCTTGAGAGATGGATATAAATATTTGATCAATGGAATCATAATTGTAAACAATCCGGATAAATGATGAGATTGTTTTAATAAACTCTTACCACATGTTAACCATAAATCATAATCCCCATTTATGTATATGAAATTAAATAAATCAAAAAATATCATTATAAGTAGAAGATTTATTATATAAAATTTTTAAGGGGAGTATGTACACCTCTTATAAGAATATATTAGCGTGACATGAAATGTGTCTCAAACAAGAAAAATTATGACAAAACTAATTTATCGATTTCTTATATTATTAGCCATACAAACAAAAAAGTTCATTAAATAGATTTTTAATATACTTAAATATATATATAATTATCATATAATAAATTCATGGTTTTTATATACAACACACAAAATAACCAAGTGGAAAACATGGCACGTATCTTACAAATATAAAAAAAGTGAGATGAGAAAACCCTTAATACTTGAGTAACATTATAATTGTGATACCTATGAATGTATAAAATTAAATAAATATTTTAATATCATTAAATAAAAGGAATTATTGATAAAAAAGTACTTGTGAGATATATATACCACACAAAAGAAGTGAGTGGTGAATATGTAATGTATCTCATTGGAATAAAAAGTGAGATGAAATTCCCTTATATTAAGTATTACCTATCTTTGTATAAGGTCAGAAATACTGTATAATAAATATAATTTTTTCTATAATAGAACCATATTTTTATATCTAATACCATATATTAATCACTTATGACTTTATATTACACGTTTACTAACAATTCCATGCTAAAGAATAGTTTTGGGTAATAACAGCTTTGTTTATCATATATGTTTTGATTTTTTATTATGGATAAACATACTTAATGAATAAAAAAATTAAATATAGATGACATATATTAAATATATAAATATTTATAATAATCTATAGTATATGTAAATATTAGACAAAATACATTGTTCATGGGGATGGTTGGTTGTATGTACACATGAACAATGTTTCCTTTTTATTGTCATATTGGAAGAATAAATTTAAATTACATATAAGTATATATATATATATATAATATAATTCCATAGTAATTATTATTTAATTTATATCATAAACATTTAGTGAATCCATATTCAATACACTCCATGTAAAGTGGGAAGAAATCACATCACTTTGAGGAGGCAGTAGTCCACACTTTCAAAAATGATATTATCGTATATCCATGATTTAGAAAGCATGTAGTTATATTTTATATAACAATGATAGAAGAATAAATACATAATAAATATAATATATATCATATAGAAACATAGATCACATGATAATGACTGCCCATGAGAGGTGGTAAATTATAAACGAACCACATCTTTTCGTGAGGCGGTAGTTCACCCTACACAAGAACGGTAAGTTATTTACCCATTAAATGGATGTTTATGTATGTTTAGGATGAAAAATTAGAATATAATAATATATTTTTATTTAATATATTGAGTATATTATATAATAATGGAATAAGAATATTTTTGGGTGTGGAGTATGAAAATGAAAAAGTGAATCCTGATGAAGGACGTTATCTCTTCTTTGGGTAACTTCTCTTGGTTTGAACCAAATGGATTCCTTGGATGGATTTATGCTCAAAGGGACTTTTCTATAGGGAAGTTAGGGATTTTGGGATATTATTTGAGTATATTTATAGTATGAAAAAAAAAAAATTTATAAGTGCGAATAAGGGGGATGGATGAGTGCCTTTTTTATAGTGGAGGAGGACTGACGCTCTTGTACATTTTGGAAAAGGGAATTTCACTCACATCTCCCATATAAAGGGAATAAGATAATGGAGAAATTATAGAAAATTGAGGATACATAAAATTTATAAAAAAAATATGGATTTGGACTAGTGTATCAGTCATTTTATCCCTTATGTTTAAGGTTTTGACCCTTATTAAACTCATTTTTCTCTTTTTTTAAAGGTTGGGGTCGAAGCCTCATTTTATTAATTAAATAAAATACCTCTTTAGACTAGGTAGAGGGATACCCATTACATATCCCAAATTCCCAAGGCCAAGTGGCCTGAATACTAGGCTTGAAAGCCCATTTTTTTGGCACAAAGGGCCCCTCAGTGAATAGTACTACTATAGTACCTGGGCTGCTACAGTTCCATCGTCGTTACAGTTCCTGCAATAGTGCCTCCACTGCTACATTATCGATGCCGCTATAGTTCTGCTGCTGCTACAATACTACTATAGTGCCCTGCTACAGTGCTGCTACAGTGCCTATAAATTAGTCCCTACCCGGATTTGATCCTGGGTCTTTTGGATGCCAAGTAGGAGCTTGTACCACTAGGATATAGTCTTGTTGGCAACTAATTTTCTTCTTAGTTGTTGTATTAATTCTTAATTAAATTCACTAATATTTTTGGTAAAAAGAAAATTTGAACTTACTAAAAAATATAAATTAGAATTATTTCAAATATGGAATCCATTTTTTCAAAATTACAATCATATAAGTGGGATAAGTAAATTTACATTTAATCCTGAAGGTGAGATGATAATGCGGATTTTAGTTCAAAAATGTTCAAAATCTTGCTATGTTTTTATATTTAATATTAATGTGTAACTTATCCTAATAAAAAATTGAATTAATTTAAGTATAAAATATGAAATGATTCTTTGAAAAAAATTAAAAATATAATTTATCATTATAAATTAATGAGATGAAAATGTAGTTTTGAATTAAAATTCAGTATTTTTAAGTATTCATCAAAAAATGAAACTTCATAGTAAAATACCAAAAAATCACCATAATGTAATTTTTAAATTTTTATATAGAAAATGATTTTTTTATGACATATAATAATTATAAATGTTCCAAAATTTATATTTCAAATAGAATCTCCATTAAAAGGTGGTAAAACATATTTTTATAATATAAAGTTTTTTATGTGTAATATTGAATTGTTTCTTTCTTATCCTATCAAATATATTACATAAACATAAGAAAATATTTTATTGAATATATAAAATATATATTTGATTAATATTATTCCCCAGTATTAATTAATTTTATTAGTTATGGTAAGATTATTTTGTGTTCATAAAATTGTTTTTTTATAAAAACATTCCCTTAATATTGAATTGGTTCTTAAATTCATTTATTATTAATTTTCAACCAACGAATTTGACCTTGTATTTTAATAATTTATTTAATTCTATACATGAGTACCAAATCAGTAGCTAGGTTATATCTTATTATAAGAAATAATATTTTTAATAATATATAATAATATGGTAAAAATAGGCCCTACTAATTAAGAAATTCAATGAGGAAAGTTAGTATTGCATGCAAAGTAAGTTAACTTATGTATTTGGTGTCGAGAAATATAATCATTATTTTTCTTTTCATTAATGATTAACATGGTGTTACGTATAACATAAGAGAAACCAAGTTCATTAATATATAAAAAAACTATTTTTAGTGTTGTGTTAAATATCAAAAAGAGTAAATTAATTTGAAAAAACAATATTTCAAGAAATATTAGGTGTCACAATATTAATAATTTTAATTAATTAAATTGGAGGTACATTATGAATTTAAATTTTTTTTTTATCAAAATGAATTTTAAGGTTAATATTAATATTATTCAAAAATAAGGTATAAAGATAAATAAAAAGTAATTAATTATTTAGAAAAACAAAATAAAACATTTTTAAAAAATTTAAGTTAAATTTATATATTAATTATAATTTTAAATTTCTTAATTATTTAAAATCATTGATTGTTTTACAAAAAGTAGTATTTTTAACTGTTCACCAAAAAATCAGTATTTTTAGAAAAATGCCAAAATTCCATCCTATGATAATTAGGATATGATATTTTAAAAAATGATATTATTTTTTTAGAATAAAATTCATAAATATTGTATAAATTAATTATAATTCACAATAATAAAATGAAAAATAAAACCATTATTGAATAAAATATATTTAGATGCAAAAAATGATTTTATTGAGAATTATGTTCTTATTTATAAATAAATTAAATAGAAAATTTATACATATTTCATATTGTGATTAAAATTATTCATTCCCATCAAATTAATAGTTATTTTATAATTGGCACATCAAATAATAACATTTTTAATGTATATAATGGTTCACATAAAATTGGTGTTTCGTGTCGTTTACACTATTGAGAAAAATATTCTTCTTTTAAAATATCTGGGTGTTAAATTATCCTAACTTTCAATAAATTCAATCCTCTAAATTTTAACATGCACTTATAAACTAAGGTTTTAAATTTAAAAATATCATTTTTGAATACTCACTTCATAGAAATGGTTAATGCAATATCCTCTTGAAAGTGGGGAAGGCATAGATAAATTTCTTCTAGATTAACATATATATATATTTCTATATAGGAGAATGTTGTTAGGAAGTGAAAATATGGACATAGAATAGAAATTTAATTAATTGTGAAAATTAATATTGATCATTGATCACTAAAATAAGAATTAATAATAGAAATTTAACAAACACTAAACCCAAAATCTGTGATGAGTCAAAATGGAATGGATTAATTAGATATAAATATAATTGGACAATTCTTTTATTTATGATAATTTTTTTTAAGATGAGGAATTATTTTAATTTCTATGAACATAAGGAAATATATTTACTTAATATCTTTTTTATTTAGATAGAAAATTTCATCCTTTGATTCTAAATGAGTTTCAAAATATGGATTTTTTTCCTAAAGAACAAAATAAAAAATTTAAAAGTTCATAAGATCCATAAAATAATATTAATATATTCCACCAATCTCGAAATATTAACTGAAACTAAAATTGTTACCACAAGTTAAGATAATAATAAAAATGTATTAACCTTTATATGAATAAATAATACTTTTTATATCAATCATTCCACCAATGGTTCAATATATATTATTCTAAAAAAATAACCCTACATCCTAATTAACCTCAATATTCTCATTATAAAATAATTTTTACACATCAATGTTATCTCATACCATTTAGTGTACAACCCCAAAAATTTAATTGCATTATTCCCAAATAATCCTTTACCAAATTTCTATTTATACCTAAACAAAAAAAAATCATCTCCTAAAATGTCATTAATTACATAAAATTAAGAAATAGACGATCCTATAATGAAAATAAAAAAATAAACGTAATATTTAACCATCAATTTTTTTATTTAAAATAAATGTCATAATAACCAAAACATTATATAAGTTAGTTGTAGGAACCACACCCTTGACACCCTTTAGTTTTGGGTTCAAGCCTTGTGGCCTTATAGAATCATATGGGTTATCACTTGAATAACTTTTTGTTCTTTTTATAAAGCTATATTCATATTATTTCTATAACGCTCCCAAAAAATTTGATAAAATCCTCAAGAATAACAGGCTTCCTCAAATCACTTTTTAACCATAAGGGTTTTCTATATGACTTATTCTTCTATTCAATCAAATAATCTTAATTTTCCCCTATTAATATAAAATTTATAATCATATTAAACCTATATATTATCAATAAATTTAGAATTGTGTCAAAAAAATATAAATAATTATTCATTAAATAATCATTTCTCAAAAATAAATAATAACCAAAGAGTTGTATTTCTATAAATGTTTCCCAAAAATATCATTAATCATGTTAAATTAAAATAACATAATTCCTCTAATAGGTTGTCTATGATTTTAAAAAAATAAAAGACATTACATCCCATTTTTTTACTCATAATCACTAAATTGTCCACTATATTAATACTTAACATGATTCCTTTAGGTTTTATCCATTTAATAAAACCAAATAAAAGTTTGGTCCATAATAATTATAGTGGGGAAACTGTATAATCATTTATAGTATGCCTAAAGCATGAATATTTCTTTTAAATTTTAAGGAACCTTAAGTTTAATCTAGATCATTAATTTTCATAGTATATTAAAATCCTTTATGATGGTTCATAAAGAAAATGTGAATTATCAATGTATATCCCATATGAGTGTCAAACCAGGTGCGCATTATAGACCATTTTCACACACCTTTTGATGATAAATTCAAATAATAATGTACCCTTTTCTTATTTATAACCCTAAGTAAAACTGTTCCACAACCACTACCACATATATTATCCATAAATAGATCTTTTTTAGGAAATATTATATAATATCTTCCTTAAAAATACTATATAATGTTATTGTTTTATTATCCCAATGGTATACTATATTTTTATATTTCATAATCATTTTTTCCTTAAATATATTTCCAAAGGATTCTTGTTTAATTGATATGATATCAATATTAAATACCAAAAACCTAGTATCTATGAGTCTGTGGTTACATTATTACATTTGTTCTAGATACTATATATCACATCCTAATAGAACAAATATATTCACAGTCTTGGAAAATAAGATAAAAACATGATTCTTTCATTACATTTGAAAACATAATTTTCAAACTAGTGAAAGTAAATATCCCACATCCCTAAACATATTAAAATATTCCTTCTTCATATCTTAGATAAGGGAAAAAATAATGGTGAGATTAAATGAACAGTGAGAGATACGTACAACAGAAGATATAATGAGCCAATAAGGTATAATCAATATGGAAAGGTAAATAACTGAACTCAAATTTCATTTAATTAATAAGATGACTATTAGGATTATAAAAGTATTAATCAATATGTAATGATAAATAACTAAACAACACACTATTTAATCAATAACCTAATCAAAAAATGAATAAATGGATAATATCAATGTATGAATATTATGGATAATAATAACTTAATTCATAATAAAGGAACTGATATATATTGGATGTTATAATCTCATACATCATATTATATATATCATTACGAATTTCACTCAGACAGTTTAATTGATGGGTGGGTATACATGAGAAAACCATTTAATTATAGCTTACTGATTCGTCTCATGATATTACATATTCAACAAGGGGATATAAAATTTTAGTCCCCACCCATCATTATATCTCTAATTCACTCCTTTTATATGAAATGATCTATTTAATTCACATTCAATATGATTTATCTATAAATGTTTCTATTGAATAATGAATAAAAAAGATCAACATTTTCTTAGTCAATTAAATAGAAATCAATGTCAATAACCATATGTAAAAAATGATATATATTTTACGAAATAACCATATAAATGATAAAAATATGAATAATTATGGGAAACTTAATTTTTTATGATTATAAGAAAGTAAATGATTCAAGAGAATTTTGACCACCATAAAATTACTCAATAACGTAAATGATTATAATTTCCTTGGAAAAACTGATCATAAAACACCCATATATAATATAATAGTGGTATCATTTCAATATATATATATTGAGGTATGAGTATAATAAAGGGTTTTTTACATTGATGAATATAAATATGATAAAAATATTGTTAGAACATTTCTAATGAAAATACCCTTTTCACTTTGGAAATTGCATTTAAAAAATAAAAATTCTCTAAAATATTAAGAATAAAATCTTATTTGAAAAAAACTATATAAAATTTTAGAGTATCCATAAATGTAATGAGTATTACTATTGTTGTGAAATCCCAAAAATTATGAGTATATTAAAATAATCATTTATTTCACATATATATAGGAAAAGTCAAAAGGTACTTCATTCGAAAATTGATTGGAAGATTCATTTTATACCATTTTTTAATGTAAAACTTGGGTAAAAATGTTTATAATAATTCATAAAATAATATTAAAAAATCATTATTATTTTTTGAAAATGTTAGTTTGGAAGAAAAAAGATTTCGGACCAAAGTAAGTAGTAAGGTTAGATTTTATTAAAAATATTCACTTAATAATTTTAAGTACCAAAGAGATGAAAAAGGTATTATTATTTGATAATTTCATGAGTAACTAGAGGATAATAAAATCAAAGTGTTATATTAGTCAATGATCAAATAATTTTCTTCAATGGAATTTTAGGAATAAACAATATCGATTAAATTTGGAATGGGAAATAAACCCTTACCAACATCATAATTCTAAAGTGAGAATTAAAAAAAAAGATGTTATTATGTGTGTAAAATGTAAATCAAAATAAAAAAAGTGCAAATATAACCTTAAATAGTCAACATTAATTACATAGAAAATCTTACAAATTTTCGATAATGAAGAAGTAATATAGACACATAAATGAAATTTAGATACAAAAGTCCTTACCACTTGGTAATTTTCAATTCAAATCCATTTGTCCGAAATAATTATAATTAAAACATAAAATACCAGTATTTATGAAGGATGCATTATATTACATGTAAAATGGGTAGTATAAGAACCATATAAAATAAATTAGGTGTATAACATTAAAATATGATATAATAAAGGGGAATTTAGGTGAAGTGCCTTAATTTATGTATCCATTTAGGTGATGATGCATTAACCTAATGTATATTGGTTTTATATATGTTATTAATTAATTAAATAACAATATTCATTTTTATAATATCAAAAATGATATTCTTATAACATATTTTCACCCTTTTGTTAATAATATTTAATTATTACCATTTTTTGGGGTGTTAATCTATTCATTTTTCAATGTATTTTTGGTCCCTAATGTTCTATTTATTGTGCATAATATAAAAATAAATCATATATATAATTTTCTTAATTTTATAAATATAAAATTTAATCATTAGATAATTTTTTATAGCCCTAATGGAATGTTTTACATGGAAAATGAATCACATCAGTTTAGAGCGATGGTAGGTCGTACATTGACAAGATCAATGATATCATTCCATTAATGGGTGAAATATTAAGGAAGTGGGTGATATATTAATTTTTTAGAATGAATATTGTGTTACCTTATATATTCATTATTCTCATCATTATAACAATCCATGTGATTCAGTGATGAAAACATTTTCATCAATTTGCGAGGCGGTATACCACTGTACACAAGAGTGATGATTTTGTTTCCCATTTCGTGGATAATGAAAATTTTAAATATTATTATAATAACATAATAACTTGTGAATATATTTGATACAATGCTATTACTATATTTTAAGTTTGAATATTTAATTTATTTATTTAATTTAGAAAGAAAAATAAAAAAATCATCACGATGATTACCCTCACTTAGAGAAACATTATTCGGATATATTCTAAAGGACCCTAGGGTTGGAATTTTAGAAATAAAATCAACTCTATAATCCGGATAAGTATTACTGGAAGAGATTTATGATTTTTGGAGATAAATTTCTTGAGTGGTGTGAAGAAGTGAGGGGAGGTAGTTCTCTTTTCTAATTAACGGGGAGTGTAATTTTTGTAAATACCCAAAACTATTCAATAAAGGAAAATCTCTCTCACACCAAGTGCATCCAATATTGATATAAAATTTAATTTAGTGAATTTATGGTCAATAAATTACTACACCCAAAAAATTTAACATTTTTCAAACATGTCTTTCCCTTATCCTCTATATTTACATACTTTTTCCATTTTATTTTTCATCACAATAATTTATTTTTATATCCTTGGTTATTTATCATTTAAGACTAAAATAAAATGATAATTATAATATTATTATTACCCATCAATTATTAATATTAATCCCAATTTTTCAAATAAAAATTCTATGTCTTTGGTAAATTAATATTAACCCAAGCACATGTAATACGCAAAACATCATTTTTACCTTTATCGTGATAAATAAATTTAATTGTATTTACTAATCCTTATATATAAACATTATTTAAATTTTATTATATAATATTTATGATTTTTATAAATTAAATTTTAATAATTTTTATATTTTAATCTAAAAATTATTCCACAAACTGCGTCAGAAAATAGTTTTTCTAAAATGCATTTTTGATGTATAAGATGATATTACATTAACTATATGAATAATGATAATCATAATATAAATTTTAATTATTATATTTAGACATAAAATCTATAAATTAAATTTACATATTTAATTATTATATTTATTTTAAATTACTTTAAATGGTGAAACATTATACATTTAATTACCATTTTTTAGAAAATTACGTTATTATGCGAAAATACTTATTCAAAAAATAGATATAATGATGATTAAAAATAAATTAATTATTTTAAATATAACTAAATATTTATTTTTTATCTTCATAATAAAACTAAATCCATAATGATACTTTTTAATCAATTAATTTATTCAAAATAAATGACAGTTTTATAGAAAGATGTATTTTTTCTATTTATTGAAATATCACAATTTTTTATGAAAATTACCAAAATTTTACCCTAAGATAATTTGGATATGTTATTTTAATAAATTATATTATTTCATAGAATAAATTTTATAAAATTGATATAAATGAATTATAATTATGAAAGAAAAAATGCAAAATAAACCCATTTTGAATGAAAATGTATTTTGAAGCATAAATTAATTTTATAAAGAATTAAGAACTTAATTATAAATACATTATATAAATACATTATACATATATTCATAGTGTGACTAAAATTTTTAATTCCCACTATGTTAATTTATATATTATAATAGTTACATCAAATAATAATATTTTATTAGTATATCACGGTACACATAAAACATGTTGTAGTGTGTAATATGTGGTACCAAACACAAAATTATTCATTTAAATATCAAGGTGTCATATCCTCCACACCTTTAATAAATTATATCATTATAATTTGAAATTCATCTCAGAAATCAATGGTATAAAATTTGAATACACCATTATCAAAAACCCACTTCGTAAAAATGATTAATAAAACTTTCTGTTAATAAACGGAAGGGAAATAAAAAGGTTATCTAGAATAAAAATTTAAATTGTTTACAAGTAGGATAAAATTGTTGTGTAGTTAAAATATTTACATGGAAGAAAAGGAAAAATAATTATAGAGAGTGATATTGTCAGACCCTGACCGTAGATGTCCTTGTTTTTTCTTCTTTCTTGTTCCCATTTTAAATTTTTCTAAGTTTAATTGTGTTGGCAGTTTCATGCCGGTGCGCGGTCACCGCATCGTTAGCGGTGACCGTGCGTTCAGCCCGGGTGACTGTGTGTTCACCCTGTGTTTTAAATATTAAAATTTTTATTTTTACATTTTATTATTGTTATAATTAACTATTTTTTTTATCATTATATTATTATCATTATCATTATATTATTATTATTATTATAGAGTTTTATTATTATTATAAAGTTTTATTATATTTAGGGTTTGTTTTATTTAATTACTTATACTATCTTTCAATATTATTATTAGTATAGTATTTTTATTTTATTATTATGATTATAGTATTTTATTATTATTAGTATTATTATTATTATTATTTGTTTATATTTTTTTTTCTAACCCTAATTCCCCACTCTCCCCCACACCCCCTCCCCTTCTCTCTCTCTTCCCCGCGCGGCTCCCCCTCCCCTCTCCCAGCCTCACTGCGCCCGGCGCCCTGCTCCCGCACCCTCCGGCGCTCTGGCCGCGCCGCCCAGGCCTGCTCCGGTATCCCCTTCCCATCGCCTCTGTCACCCACCGGCGCACGCGGCTCGCCGCGCCGACCCCGTTTCCGGCCGCCCCTCCTATGCGCTCCCCTCGACCAGCCTCCCGACCTCCGGCGCACCACCCCTAGTTCGGCCTCTATTCCGGCACACATCCCTGCCACGCCGTCTCACCCCTCCCACGCCGGCTCATTGCCCCCGCGTGACCCCCAATCCGCCCATCCCCCTCTTCCCCTTCACCGGCTTCCCGTCGCCGCGCCGATGCCTCTCCCTCACGCAGCACCCCGGTGGCCCTGTTTTTCCGTTGCAGTCATCCCACCAGCCCGTCCGACTCCTGTTCCAGCCACCCCGACCGCCGGCCGACCTTCCCATCCGGCGGCGACCACTTTTCCGGCGGCGACCCTCCTGTCCGGCGGTGACCTACTATCCGGCCAGCCCGCTTCCGCCCACGCCGCACCCGACCTGCCCTGCTCGCCGCACCCCTGTTGCGCTCGCTTCGACCCGCAGGCCTTCCGCGGTGTCGACGTGTCGTATGTTCAGCCTCGTGCATCATCGTCGTGCCGTCTAGCTCCCTCAAGACCAGTCGCGCGTCTCGTTCTTGTTTGGGCGAGCGGCGAGCACCGCTGCTGAAAGTGGGCAATTCGGGTTCATCTTTTTCACCTGCTTCGGTGTTGAGGTGAGGTTTGCACTGATTTGGCTTGAAATATTTTATATATAAATGTCTATATATTTTTGTGTATATATATATATATATTTATATATATATATATATATATTAGTTTTTATATGAATTATTATAAGTCGGTGGTTATGTGATTTTAATTGTTGTGTGTTTGATGCATCGTGTTGGCGAGATAACCTCACGATACTGTGGTCGTCAACGTGCGTGTTTTTGTGTGTTCGTGCGAGGTGCGACACACCATGCGTTTGGATTTCAATCTGAGGTAGGTCTCCCATTTCACCCGCCTTTAAATTTAGAATTTTCTTATTCCTTGTCTTTTTATTGAGTTTCATTAAATTTAAAAGTATTATTAAGTAGTTATTTATAGTGTAGTGATCTGCTGATAATGAAAGCTGTTTAATTCTAGAGTTTCATTGAAATTTTTTTTCTTGGTTTTAATTGTGTGCTTCCATAGTAATATTTCTAAATGGGTTCTTTATGAAATATGAAAGTCATGTTGAATTGTGTTTTGAAATGTTTTTGGTGTGTGTAAATTGGTAGGTGTATTGTTTATGGAAAAGGTGTTTCTTAGAACCTTGATTAAAGGAAATGTTGTATGACCTTTAAACATGATTTTGGGAAACTTTAAGCATGGTTCTTGGTTGTTGAAAAAAAAATCCTTTGACGTGTGAATAAAAGTTTGGATTTCATTTGAGAAATAGCATTCCTTCAAAAAAAATGATTAAAGGCCCGTTTGGCCCTTGAGCTGGATTTTGGAATTTGTCAGTGGTGGTTTGGTTTTCCTTAAATGGGTTTCTAGGTATGTTTTTTTGGTTTTCAACATGATGGCGTGTGTTATATCTTTTTTCAACGCTTTGATATTAAATGGTTTAAATGTAGTGATGTGGCGGCCCGGTTTGCACTTTATTGAATGTGAAGTGAATATGTAAATATACATACTTATGGGGCATCTCTACAGAGGGACTTCCCTTCGAGGGTTGTCGTGTAGCGGTGTCTGTGTAAGGGGTTGGTAAGTACGGTGAGATGAGTCATGCATGCGAGGGCCTCCTACTTACACAGTATTATTAAAACTACCATGGGTTCCTGGGAATCTTTTAGAGAATCGAGTGACGGTTGCGGGATAACCCCGATTAGACGGGTTAGTCCCCCCTTGGTAGGTAAGTCCTTGTGGGGCGTATCACTGGTTGGCTGTTAGGGAGGCCAGTTGGTTATTGACTATGGAGTACCATGCCGGCAGGTAGTCTGAACCCGAGTAAGTCCAGGGTTTTTCTAGGGATGTTCAGGATCCCCATGGTTACTTGATTTTCCCTGCTTGTTTACTTTCAGTTTTTTTTTCTTTAAAGCTTATACTGGTTACATTGTGAAAATGGATTTCAAATGAAAATGCGTTATTCTCTTGTGTAAATTTTAAAATGTAACACTTCTTTCTATTTTAGAACGAATTTAGAACCAATGTAAAGAAATTCAACTTTTGAAAAAAAAAAGTAAGGGTAATGGATCATGTTTTTATTTTCAAGTGAAACATTATGAAAGCTTACTTTTATACATTGTAGTTCAAACCTGGAATATGTAGATTCTTTTTTTTTAGCAGTGCTTTGGGATTTGTTGTTTGGCTCACTTACTGAGTACTTTCTGTGCTCACGCCTATCTTTTACCATTTCAGTTGCAGGTTTCTTGTGTTCAGGTTTTTCCTGGTTTGAGTCGCTTAGTGATGGAGCGACGCTGGTCTTTAGTTGGGTGGTGACCGTGAGGTCACGTGGAGGTATGTTTGTGATGTAGTTGTGTTTCTGTTGTTAGTGTTGTCTGTTTTGTTTAGTTATATTCTTTCTTTTGATCGTGTTTTTGGTTTGGGCTGAAATCATTCCCAACGATTAAAATTTCAATGCCCGGCACTAGTTTCCATCCCGGGGGGATCCGGAATGCCCCTCGGGACTTGCCGCGGACCGGGTCGGGTGGCCGGTTCAGTGTTGGCCCGGGCTGGTTCATGACAAAATGGTATCAGAGGGGGTTCTTGTTATTTGGGTTGTCTGGTAGGTAGAGATTAGGACTGTCGAGACTCGAGAGGTATGTACGGGTAGGACGTCATGAACCCTCGCTCGTCCCACACCTCGAGTCGCCAGGGGTAGTTCGGGAATTGTGTCCTTGTCACTTTCTAGTTTTTCTTGGATTGAGAGATGACAACGGAGTCAAGCTGACGTTACATCATGATTTCACATGGAGTAGTGACCCATGTGGAGTCTGAGTACATGGTTTTAATTCATCCTAGTGGTCGACGCTGACTTGGGACATGGCCCACTACCATGTCACCAGGTTGAGCGTGACTACTAGTCCCTCACTCCAGTGGTTGATGTAAATTTGGATGCTGCTTTTGTTTTGGTCTGTGTAAGTACATTGTTGGAAATGAAAAAGGTTTTTGAAAAATTGGACTGGTTTCTTTTAAAAGATTTTAAATGTATAAAATGGGTTTTGAAACTGAAATATATTGAATTTCAAATTCTTTATTGCTTGGAGTTGGTCGATAATGGTTCGGGATGAAATCCCAGGTCCTCTTTATGAACGTTTGCACATGTGTGAGAATGCATGGAAAAAAAATGCGTGTTGGTGCGAGTATTATTGGATAGTGGATGAAGACATGTGAAATGGTTCTGGAGATTACCTGCGTCTGTATTTGAAATTAAAGTCTTGACCTTGTTTTCTAAATTGGTTTTAAAGGGGAAACAGTTTTGGAAAGTTTTTGGTTTGAAAGTGGATTGGTTTTCGAAAGTAGTTTTGAAAGAGGGTGGTTTTAAAGTCTAAAATAAAAAGGGGATTTTAAAAAGGAGATTTTATTTTGGGTTTTGTTTGTGTTTGTTTGTGTTTGTTTGGTCTTTATACTGACTGTTTTTAATGAAATTGCTTTTATTGATGTTGCTTCGGTTTGATATTAGTTTTGGATTTGTGTTTTATATGTCGCTCAGGAAATACCGCCCAGAAAGGTCTCTAAGGATTCAGATAAGTCATGCCCAGTTTTTGGTCCTCCTCAGACTTTGCCTATTCTCCATGGTCATCAGGGTCCGTTGGAGGCAGTGGAATGGCTCGAGGGAGTGGAACATGTCTTTAGAACGTTGGGAACTCCTGATAATGTTAAGGTTCGTGCAATTATGGAGTTGTCTGAGGGTCCAGCTCTGGACCGGTGGAAGATGGTTACCCCATCATCAACGCAATTTGGAGTGATGTGGGATGTCTTTAAAATCGTTTTCATCCAACGATTTGTACCTGAGGAAGTGAAGCTGGAGAAAAATAGGGAGCTTGTGCATATTAAATAAGGCCAACAGACGGTGAAGGCATATGTTGACCATTTCAAGGAACTGATTTCCTTTTCTCTAGAGGTGGCGTCGCATGAGCTCATGAAGGCCTCTCTTTTCACCAGGGGTCTTCGTCCAAAGATCAAGGAGTGAGTCCTTCCTTCTAAAGACCAATGTTTCGAGAAGCTGATGCAGGAAGCATTTTTGGCTGAGTTGGTTTCCGAAACACATTTGGTTAGTACTCCAGCATCCCAAGTTGTTCGTAAGAGTTCCCCCTCTGGTGTGGAAAATACGCCAGAGATACCTATTCCTCAGGAGTTATCCCCATTGGTCCCAGCTTCCAGTTCATCAGTTCGTTCAATGGTATGCTATCAGTGTGGTCGTTTCGGGCATTTAAATCCTTCTTGTCGCAAACCTCCGAAGACATGTCATCGATGCGGCTGTCTGGGTCATCTGGTGAAGTTTTGCAGGAAGCGTCGCTTGAAGAGGACGCCGTGATGGGAGAATGTCAGTACCTGACTGTGAGGCAGAAGATGCTTCAGCCATCAGAGCCCCAGCCACAGGTCTCGAGGTGAAGCTCGCGCACAATAAGGAGTTCCCAAGGCTATGAAGCTTTGGTCAAAGTTTTGTTCCGTGTTGGTGGTGGAACAATTAGAAATCTTTTCATATTTGCTTATCTGCTATTAAAGTTTCAACATCGTTGTAAGTACATTGTCCTGCTATGAAGTAATGATGAATTTGTTCAATTAAAATCCAAACAATCTTGTTTGTGTTGATGTGATATTGCAAATCATGTGTCTTTCGTAAAGTGTATTAGACCTTTGTGTAGGTTGACCTTGGTTTAGTTATGCTTGTCGGATGTAGTTATGTTTTGTGGATTTATGTGGGTCCTGTTTCTGACTTGATGTCTGGTTAAGTATTTTTTGCGGGTTATCCCTGGTGTTGAAGTTTGTTGGCTCTAGTTAAGGGTTCAACATTCGACAGAGGTGTTGTTTTGATCATGTTATAGGAGTCGTTTTGGATCAGTTATGAGTCCCCGCACTGGAACCAACCCCCCCCCCCCCCCCCCTTATGGTAGTATGTTTGGAGTGTTAAAATTTTCGAACTAGTTGAGTTCTTTTGGTGGGGAGAACCCCTTCATATTCTCCCCTCAACCTCAGACTTCAGTTTTCTCTTGAATCGGTTGTGACCTGTGTAGAGTAAGTTCATCCTGAGATTCTCTGTCCTCTTTGGTTCCTTTAGTTCCGTTTGGGCATAGACCTGAATCTTGACCGACTTTTGTCTTGGTGACTTTCTAGGGGCAGAAAGTGTCTGTGGTTGGGAGAATTGTCACACCCTGACCGCAGATGTCCTTATTTTTTCTTCTTTCTTGGTCCCGGTTTAAATATTTCGAAGTTTAATTGTGTTGGCGGTTTCGCGCCGGTGCACGGTCACCGCATCGTTAGCGGTGACCGTGCGTTCAGCCCGGGTGACCGTGTGTTCACCCGGCATTTTAAATATTAAAATTTTTATGTTGACATTTTATTATTGTTATAATTAACTAATTTTTTTATCATTATATTATTATTATTAGCATTATATTATTATTATTATTATTATTATTATAATAGAGTTTTATTATTATTATAAAGTTTTATTATTTTTAGGATTTGTTTTATTTAATTACTTATACTATCTTTCAATATTATTATTAGTATAGTATTTTTATTTTATTATTATGATTATAGTATTTTATTATTATTATTATTATTATTATTATTATTATTTGTTTAGATATATATTTTTTTTCTAACCCTAACTCCCCCCCTCTCTCCCGCAGCCCCCCTCCCCTTCTCTCTCTCTTCCCCGCGCGGCTCCCCCTCCCCTCTCCCAGCCTCACTGCGCCTGGCGCCTTGCTCCCGCACCCTCCAGTGCTCCGGCCGCGCCGCCGAGGCCTGCTTCGGTGTCCCCTTCCCATCGCCTCCATCACCCACCGGCACCCGCGGCTCGCCGCGCCGACCCCATTTCTGGCCGCCCCTCCTGCGCGCTCCCCTCGACCGGCCTCTCGACCTCAGGCGCACCACCCCCCGTTTGGCCTCCGTTCCGGCGCATAACCCCACCACACCGGCTCGTCTCTCCTACGCCGGCTAGCTTCCCCCGCTTCCCCTTCACCAGCTTCCTGTCGCCGCGCCGACGCCGCTCCCTCACGCAGCACCCCGGCGGCCCCGTTTTTCCGTCGTCGCCACCCCCCCCCCCCCAGCCCGTCCGGCTCTTGTTCTGGGCACCCTGACCACCGGCCAACCCTACCGTCCGGCGGAGACCACTTTTCTAGCGGTGACCCTCCTGTTCGGTGGTGACCTGCTGTCCGGACAGCCCACCCCGGCCAGCCCGCTTCCGGCCAGCCGCCCCCGGCTGCGCCGCACCCGACCTGCCCTCATCGCCGCACCCCTGTCACGCTCGCTTCAACCCGCAGGCCTTCCGCAGTGTAGACGTGTCATACGGTCAGCCTCGTGCATCGTCTTCATGCCATTTAGCACCCTCACGACCAGTCACGCGTCTTGTTCTTATTTGGGCGAGCGGCGAGCACCGCTGCTGAAAGTGAGCAATTCAGGTTCATCTGTTTCACCTACTCCGGTGTCGAGGTGAGGTTTGCACTGCTTTGGATTGAAATATTTTATATATCAATGTATATATATTTGTGTGTGTATATATATATATATGTATATATATATATATTAGTTTTTATATGAATTATTATAAGTCGGTGGTTATGTGATTTTAATTGTTGTGTGTTTGATGCAGCGCGTTGGAGAGATAACCTCGCGATACTGTGGTCGTCAACATGAGTGTGTTTGTGCGTTCGTGCGAGGTGCGACACACCGTGCATTTAGATTTCAAGCTGAGTTAGGTCTTCCATTTCACTCACCTTTAAATTTAGAATTTATTTATTCCTTGCCTTTTTATTGAGTTTCAGTAAATTTAAAAGTATTATTAAGTAGTTATTTATAGTGTGGTAATCTACTGATAATGAAAGCTGTTTAATTCTAGTGTTTCATTGAAAGTGTTTTTCTTGGTTTTAATTGTGTGATTCCATAGTAATATTTCTAAATGGGTTCTTTATGAAATGTGAAAGTTATGTTGAATTGTGTTTTGAAATGTTTTTGGAGTGTGTAAATTGGTAGGTGAATAGTTTATGGAAAAGGTGTTTCTTAGAACCTTGATTAAAGGAAATGTTTTATGTCCTTTAAACTTGATTTTGGAAACTTTAAGTGTGGTTCTTGGTAGTTGAAAAATGTTTTCCTTTTACATGTGAATAAAAGTTTGGATTTCATTTGAGAAATAGAATTCCTTCAAAAAAATGATTAAAGTCTCGTTTGGCCCTTGAGCTGGATTTTGGAATTTGTCAGTGGTGGATTGGTTTTCCTTAAATGGGTTTCTAAGTATGTTTTTCTGGTTTTCAACATGATGCCATGTGTTATATCTTTTGGAAACGCTTTTATATTAAATGGTTTAAATGTAGTGATGTGGCGTCCTGGTTGACACTTTATTGAATGTGAAGTGAATATGTAAATATACGTACTTATGGGGCATATCTATAGAGGGACTTCTCTTCGAGGGTTGTCATATAGCGGTGTCTGTGTAAGGGGTTGGCAAGTGCAGTGAGATGAGTCACGCGTGCGAGGTCCTCCTACTTACACAGTATTATTAAAACTATCGTGGGTTCCTGGGTGTCTTTTAGAGAATTGAGTGATGGTTGCTGTCTAACCCCGATTAGACGGCTTAGTCCCCCCTTGGTAGGTAAGGCCTTGTGGGGCGTGTCACTGGTTGGCTGTTAGGGCGGCCAGTTGGTTATTGACTATGGAGTACCATGCCGGCAGGTAGTCTGAACCCGAGTACGTCCTGGGGTTTTCTAGGGATGTTTAGGATCACCCATGGTTACTTGATTTTCCCTGCTTGTTTACTTTCAGTTTTTTTTCCTTACAGCTTATACTGGTTACTTTTTGAAAATGGATTTCAAATGAAAATGTGTTATTCTCTTGTGTAAATTTGAAAATGTAACACTTGTTTCTATTTTAGAACGAATTTAGCACCAATGGAAAGAAATTCAACTTTTGAAAAAAAAAGTAAGGGTAATGGATCATGTTTTGATTTTCAAGTGAAACATTATGAAATCTTACTTTTATACATTGTAGTTCAAACCTGGAATATGTAGATTCTTTTTTTTTCTGGCAGTGCTTTGGGATTTGTTGTTGGACTCACTTACTGAGTACTTTCTATGCTCACGCCTATCTTTTACCATTTCAGTTGCAGGTTTCTTGTGTTCAGGTTTTTCCTGGTTTGAGTCGCTTAGTGATGGAGCGACGCTGGTCTTTAGTTGGGTGGTGACCGTGAGGTCACGTGGAGGTATGTTTGTGACGTAGTTGTGTTTCTGTTGTTAGTGTTGTCTGTTTTGTTCAGTTATATTCTTTCTTTTGATCCTCTTTTTGGTTTGGGCTGAAATCGTTCCCAACGATTAAAATTTCAATGCCCAGCACTAGTTGCCATCCCGGGGGGATCGGGAACGCCCCTCGGGACTTGCCGCGGACCGGCTCGGGTGACCGGTTCAGGGTCGTCCCGGGCTGGTTCGTGACAAAATGGTATCAGAGGGGGTTCTTATTATTTGGGTTGTCTGGTAGGTGGAGATTTGGACTATCGGGACTCGAGAGGTAGGTACGCGAAGGACGTCATGAACCCTCACCCGTCCCGCACCTCGAGTCGCCAGGGGTAGTCCGGGAATTGTGTCCTTGTCTCTTTCTGGTTTGTCATGGATTGAGAGATGACAACGAAGGCAAGCCGACGTTACATCGTGATTTCACATGGAGTAGTGACCCATGTGGAGTCTAAGTACACGGTTTGAATTCCTCCTAGTGGTCGACGCTAACTTGGGACATGGCCCACTACCATGTCGCCAGGTTGAGCGTGACTACTAGTCTTTCACTCCAGTGGTTGATGCAAATTTGGCTGCTGCTTTTGTTTTGGTCTGTGTAAGTACGTTGTTGGAAATGAAAAAGGGTTTTGAAAAATTGAACTGGTTTCTTTTAAAAGATTTTAAATGTATGAAATGGGTTTTAAAACTGAAATCTCTTGAATTTAAAATTTGTTATTGCTTGGAGTTGGTCGAGAATGGTTCAGGATGAAACCCCAGGTCCTCTTTATGAACGTTTGCACATGTGTGAGAATGCATGGAAAAAAATGGGTGTTGGTGCGAGTATTATTGCACAGTGGATGAATACATGTTCAACGGTTCATGCGATTACCTGGGTGTGTATTTGAAATTAAAGGCTTGACCTTGTTTTCTAAATTGGTTTTAAAGGGGAAACGGTTTTGGAAAGTTTTTGGTTTGAAAGTGGATTGGTTTTGGAAAGTAGTTTTGAAAGAGGGTGGTTTTAAAGTCTAAAATAAAAAGGGGATTTTAAAAAGGAGATTTATTTTGGGTTGTGTTTTTGTTTGTTTGGTCTTTGTGCTGACTATTTTCGTTGAAAGCGCTTTTATTGATGTTGCTTCGGTTTGATATTGGTTTTGGATTTGTGTTTTATATGTCGCTCAAAAAATGCCGCCCAGAAAGGTCTCTAAGGATTCAGATAAGTCAGGCCCAGTTTTTGGTCCTCCTCAGACTTTTCCTATTCTCTATGGTGATCAGGGTCCATTGGAGGCAGTGGAATGGCTCGAGGGAGTGGAGCGTGTCTTTAGAACGTTGGGAACTCCCGATAATGTTAAGGTTTGTGCAATTATGGAGTTGTTTGAGTGTCCAGCTCTGGACTGGTGGAAGATGGTTACCCCATCGTCAACGCAAGTTGGAGTGACGTGGGATGTCTTTAAAATCGTTTTCATCCAATGGTTTGTGCCTGAGGAAGTGAAGTTGGAGAAAAAGAGGGAGCTCGTGCATATTCAACAAGGCCAATGGATGGTGAAGGCATATGTTGACCATTTCAAGGAACTGATTTCCTTTTCTCCATAGGTAGCGTCGCATGAGATCATGAAGGCCTCTCTTTTCACCGGGGGTCTTCATGTAGAGATCAAGGAGTGAGTCCTTCCTTCTAAAGACCAACGTTTCAAGAAGCTGATGGAGGAAGCATTTTTGGCTGAGTTGGTTTCTGAAACACAGTTGGTTAGTACTCCAGCATCCCCGGTTGTTTGTAAGAGTTCCCCCTCTGGTGTGGAAAATACGCCAGAGATACCTGTTCCTCAGGAGTTATCCCCCTTGGTCCCAGCTTCCAGTTCATCAGATCGTTCAATGGTATGCTATTAGTGTGGTCGTTTCGGGCATTTAAAGCCGTATTGTCGCAACCCTCCGAAGACGTGTCATCGATGCGGCTGTCTGGGTCATCTGGAGAAGTTTTGCAGGAAGCTTCGCTTGAAGAGAACGTCGTGATGGGAGAATGCCAGTACCTGACTGTGAGGCAGAAGATGCTTCAGCCATCAGAGACCTAGCCACAGGTCTCGGGGTGAATCTCACGCACAGTCAGGAGTTCCCATGGCTATGAAGCTTTGGTCCAAGTTTTGTTCCGTGTTGGCGGTGGAACAATTAGAAATCTTTTCATATTTTCTTATCTATTATTAAAGTTTCTACATCGTTGTAAGTACATTTTCTTGATATGAAGTAATGATGAATTTGTTCAATTAAAATCCAAACAATCTTGTTTGTGTTAATGTGATCTTGCAAATCGTGTGTCTTTCGTTAAGTGTGTTAGACCTTTGTGTAGGTTGACCTTGGTTTAGTTATGCTTGTCGGATGTAGTAATGTTCCGTGGATTTATGTGGGTCCTGTTTCTGACTTGATGTCTGGTTAAGTATTTTCTGTGGGTTATCCCTGGTGTTGAAGTTTGTTGGCTCTAGTCGAGGGTTCAACATTTGACGGAGGTGTTGTTTTGATCATGTTATTGGAGTTGTTTTGGATCGGTTATGAGTCCCCGCACTGGAACCAACCCCCCCCCCCCCCCCCTTATGGTAGTATGTTTGGAGTGTTAAATTTTTCAAAATAGTTGAATTCTTGTGGTGGAGAGAACCCCTTCGTATTCTCCCATCAACCTCGGACATCAGTTTTCTCTTAAATCGGTCGGGTGTGACCTGTGTAGAGTAAGGTCATCCTGAGATTCTCAGACCTCTTCAGTTCCTTTAGTTCTGTTTGGGCATACACCTGAATCTTGACCGACTTTTGACTTGGTGACTTTCTGGGGGCAGAAAGTGTCTGTGGTGGGGAGAATTGTCACACCCTGACTGCAGATGTCCTTATTTTTTCTTCTTTCTTGATCCCGGTTTAAATTTTTCGAAGTTTAATTGTGTTGGCGGTTTCGCGCCGGTGCACTGTCACCGCATCGTTAGTGGTGACTGTGTGTTCATCCCGGGTGACCGTGTGTTCACCCGGCGTTTTAAATATTAAAATTTTTATGTTGACATTTTATTATTTTTATAATTAACTAATTTTTTATCATTATATTATTATTATTATCATTATATTATTATTATTATTATTATTATAGAGTTTTATTATTATTATAAAGTTTTATTATTTTTAGGATTTGTTTTATTTAATTACTTATACTATCTTTTAATATTATTATTAGTATAGTATTTTTATTTTATTATTATGATTATAGTATTTTATTATTATTATTATTATTATTATTATTATTATTTGTTTAGATATATTTTTTTTTTCTAACCCTAATCCCCCCCCTCTCTCCCGCAGCCCTCCCCCCCCCCCCCTTCTCTCTCTCTTCCCCGCGCGGCTCCCCCTCCCCTCTTCCAGCCTCACTGCGCCCGGCGCCCTGCTCCCGCACCCTCCGGCGCTCTAGCCGCGCCGCCCAGGCCTTCTCCAGTGTCCCCTTCCCATCGCCTCTGTCACCCACCGGCGCCCGCGGCTCGCCGCGCCGACCCCGTTTCCGGTCTCCCCTCCTGCGCGCTCCCCTCGACTGGCCTCCCGACCTCCGGCGCACCACCCCCCGTTCGGCCTCCGTTCCGGCGCACAGCCCCGCCTCGCAGGCTCGCTGCCCCCGCGTGACCCCCACTCCGCCTAGCCCCCGCTTCCCCTTCATCGGCTTCCTGTCGCCGCGCCGACACAACTCCCTCTCACAGCACCCCGGCGGCCCCGTTTTTCCGTCGTCGCCACCCCCCCCCCCCCCAGCCCTTCCGACTCCTGTTCTGGCCACCCCGACCGCCGGCCGACCCTCTCATCCGGCGGCGACCACTTTTCCAGTGGCGACCCTCCTGTCCGGCGGCGACTTGCTGTCCGGCCAGCCCGCTCCAGCCAGCCCGCTTCCGGCCAGCCGCCCCTGGCCGCGCCGCACCCGACCTGTCCTGCTCGCCGCACCACTGTCTCACTCACTTCGACCCGCAGGCCTTCCGTGGTGTCGACATGCCGTATGGTCAGCCTCGTGCATCATCATCGTGCCGTCTAGATCCTTCACGACCAGTCACGCGTCTCGTTCTTGTTTGGGTGAGCGGTGAGCACCGCTGCTGAAAGTGAGCAATTAGGGTTCATCCGTTTCACCTGCTCCGGTGTCGAGGTGAGGTTTTCACTGCTTTGGCTTGAAATATTTTATATATCAACATCTATATATTTGTGTGTATATATATATATATGTATATTTATATATATATATATGTATATTTATATATATATATATATATTTAGTTTTTATATGAATTATTATAAGTCGGTGGTTATGTGATTTTAATTGTTGTGTGTTTAATACAGCACGTTGGAGAGATAACCTCACGATACTATGGTCGTCAACGTGCCTGAGTTTGTGTGTTCGTGCGAGGTGCGACACACCGTGCATTTGGATTTCAAGCTGAGCTAGGTCTCCTATTTCACTCACCTTTAAATTTATAATTTATTTATTCCTTTTGTTTTTATTGAGTTTCAGTAAATTTAAAAGTATTATTAAGTATTTATTTATAGTGTCGTGATCTGCTGATAATGAAAGCTGTTTAATTCTAGTGTTTCATTGAAAGTGTTTTTCTTGGTTTTAATTGTGTGTTTCCATAGTAATATTGCTAAATGGTTTCTTTATGAAATGTGAAATTCATGTTGAATTGTGTTTTGAAATGTGTTTGGTGTGTGTAAATTGGTTGGTGTATTGTTTATGGAAAAGGTGTTTCTTAGAACCTTGATTAAAGGAAATGTCGTACGACCTTTAAACTTGATTTTGGGAAACATTAAGCGTGGTTCATGGTTGTTGAAAAATGTTTTCCTTTGACGTGTGAATAAAAGTTTGGATTTCATTTGAGAAATAGCATTCCTTCAAAAAAATGATTAAAGGACCATTTGGCCCTTGATCTAGATTTTGGAATTTGTTAGTGGTGGTTTGGTTTTCATTGAATGGATTTCTAAGTATGTTTTTCTGGTTTTCAACATGATGGCGTGTGTTATATATTTTTGCAACGCTTTGATATTAAATGGTTTAAATGTAGTGATGTGGCGGCTCGGTTGGCACTTTATTGAATGTGAAGTGAATATGTAAATATACATACTTATGGGGCATCTCTACAGAGGGACTTCCCTTCGAGGGTTGTCGTGTAGCGGTGTCCGTGTAAGGGGTTGGAAAGTGTGGTGAGATGAGTCACGCATGTGAGGGCCTCCTACTTACACAGTATTATTAAAACTATCGTGGGTTCCTGGGCGTCTTTTAGAGAATCGAGTGACGGTTGCTGGCTTACCCCGATTAGACGGGTTAGTCCCCCCTTGGTAGGTAAGACGTTGTGGGGCATGCCACTGGTTGGCGGTTAGGGAGTCCATTTGGTTATTGACTATGGCGTACCATTCCGGCAGGTATTCTGAACACGAGTACGTCCAGGGGTTTTCTAGGGATGTTTAGGATCACCCATGGTTACTTGATTTTCCCTACTTGTTTACTTTCAGTTTTTTTTCTTTACAGCTTATACTGGTTACTTTGTGAAAATGGATTTCAAATGAAAATGTGTTATTCTCTTGTGTAAATTTGAAAAGGTAACACTCCTTTCTCTTTTAGAACGAATTTATCACCAATGAAAAGAAATTCAACTTTTTTAAAAAAAAGTAAGGGTAATGGCTCGTGTTTTGATTTTCAAGTGAATAATTATGAAAGCTTACTTTTATACATTGTAGTTCAAACCTGGAATATGTAGATTCTATTTTTTTTTTTTGCAGTGCTTTGGGATTTGTTGTTGGGCTCACCTACTGAGTACTTTCTGTGCTCACGCCTACCTTTTACCATTTCAGTTGCAGGTTCCTTGTGTTCAGGTTTTTCCTGGTTTGAGTCGCTCAGTGGTGGAGCGACGCTGGTGTTTAGTTGGGTGGTGACCGTGAGGTCACGTGGAGGTATGTTTGTGACGTAGTTTTGTTTCTGTTGTTAGTGTTGTCTTTTTTGTTTAGTTATATTCTTTCTTTTGATCCGGTTTTTTGTTTGGGCTGAAATCGTTCCCAACGATTAAAATTTCAATGCCCGGCACTAGTTTCCATCCCGGGGGGATCGGGAATGCCCCTCAGGACTTGCTGCAGACCGGCTCGGGTGACCGGTCCAGGGTCGGCCCGGGATGGTTCGTGACAAAATTTTATCAGAGGGGGTTCTTGTTATTTGGGTTGTCTGGTAGGTGGAGATTCAGACTGTCGGGACTCGAGAGGTAGGTACGGGAAGGACGTCATGAACCCTCGCCCGTCCCGCACCTCGAGTGGCCAGGGGTAGTCCAGGAATTGTGTCCTTGTCTCTTTCTGGTTTGTCTTGGATTGAGAGATGACAACGGAGGCAAGCTGACGTTACATCGTGTTTTCACATGGAGTAGTGACCCATGTGGAGTCTGAGTACACGGTTTTAATTCCTCCTAGTGGTCGACGCTGACTTGGGACATGTCCCACTACCATGTCGCCAAGTTGAGCATGAATACTAGTCCCTCACTCTAGTGGTTGATACAAATTTGGATGCTGCTTTTGTTTTGGTCTGTGTAAGTACGTTGTTGGAAATGAAAAATGGTTTTGAAAAATTGGACTGGTTTCTTTTAAAAGATTTTAAATGTATGAAATGGGTTTTAAAACTGAAATCTCTTGAATTTCAAATTCGTTATTGCTTGGAGTTGGTCGAGAATGGTTCGGGATGAAACCCCAGGTCCTCTTTATGAATGTTTGCACATGTGTGAGAATAAATGGAAAAAAATGCGTGTTGGTGCGAGTATTATAGGATAGTGGATGAAGACATGTGAAACGGTTCATGAGATTACCTGGGTATGTATTTGAAATTAAAGGCTTGACCTTGTTTTCTAAATTGGTTTTAAAGGGGAAACGGTTTTGGAAATGTTTTGGTTTGAAAGTGGATTGGTTTTGGAAAGTAGTTTTGAAAGAGGGTGGTTTTAAAGTCTAAAATAAAAAGGGGATTTTAAAAAGAAGATTTTATTTTTGGTTGTGTTTGTGTTTGTTTGGTCTTTGTGCTGACTGTTTTTGATGAAAGCGCTTTTATTGATGTTGCTTCGGTTTAATATTGGTTTTGGCTTTGTGTTTTATATGTCGCTCAGGAAATGCCACCCAGAAAGGTCTCTAAGGATTCAGATAAGTCATGCCCAGCTTTTGGTCCTCCTCAGACTTTGCCTATTCTCCATGGTGATCAGGGTCCTTTGGAGGCAGTGGAATGGCTCGAGGTAGTGGAGTGTGTCCTTAGAACATTGTTAACTCCCGATAATGTTAAGGTTCGTGCAATTATGGAGTTGTTTGAGGGTCTAGCTCTGGACCGGTGGAAGATGGTTACCCCATAGTCAACGCAAGTTGGAGTGATGTGGGATGTCTTTAAAATCGTTTTCATCCAATGGTTTGTACCTGAAGAAGTGAATCTGGAGAAAAAGAGGGAGCTTGTGCATATTCAACAAGGCCAATAGACGGTGAAGGCATATGTTGACCATTTCAAGTAACTGATTTCCTTTTCTCCAGAGGTAGCGTCGCATGAGCTCATGAAGGCCTCTCTTTTCACCGGGGGTCTTCGTCTAGAGATCAAGGAGTGATTCGTTCCTTCTAAAGACCAACGTTTCGAGAAGCTGATGGAGGAAGCATTTTTGGCTGAGTTGGTTTCCGAAACACAGTTTGTTAGTACTCCAGCATCCCCGGTTGTTCGTAAGAGTTCCCCCTCTGGTGTGGAAAATACGCCAGAGATACCTATTCCTCAGGAGTTATCCCCCTTGGTCCCAGCTTCCAGTTCATCAGATCGTTCAATGGTATGCTATCAGTGTGGTCATTTTGGACATTTAAAGCCGTCTTTCCGCAACCCTCTGAAGACGTGTCATCGATGCGGTTGTCTGGGTCATCTGGAGAAGTTTTGCAGGAAGCGTCGCTTGAATAGGACTCCGTGATGGGAGAATGTCAGTACCTGACTGTGAGGCAGAAGATGCTTCAGCCATCATAGCCCCAGCCACAGGTCTCGGGGTGAAGCTCGCGCACAGTCAGGAGTTCCCAAGGCTATGAAGCTTTGGTCCAAGTTTTGTTCTGTATTGGCGGTGGAACAACTAAAAATCTTTTCATATTTTCTTATCTGCTATTAATGTTTCAACATCGTTGTATGTACATTGTCCTGCTATGAAGTAATGATGAATTTGTTCAATTAAAATCTAAACAGTCTTGTTTGTGTTGATGTGATCTTGCAAATTGTGTGTCTTTCGTAAAGTGTGTTAGACCTTTGTGTAGGTTGACCTTGGTTTAGTTATTCTTGTCGGATGTAGTTATGTTTCTTGTATTTATGTGGGTCCTGTTTCTGACTTGATGTCTGGTTAAGTATTTTAGGTGGGTTATCCCTGGTGTTGAAGTTTTTTGGCTCTAGTCAAGGGTTCAACATTCGACGGAGGTGTTGTTTTGATCGTGTTATAGGAGTTGTTTTGGATCGGTTATGAGTCCTCGCACTGGAACCAACCCCCCTTATGGTAGTATGTTTGGAGTGTTAATATTTTCGAACTAGTTGAGTTCTTGTGGTGGGGAGAACCCCTTCATATTCTCACCTCAACCTCGGACTTCAGTTTTCTCTTGAATCGGTCGGGTGTGACCTTTGTAGAGTAAGGTCATCCCGAGATTCTCAGTCCTCTTCGGTTCCATTAGTTCCGTTTGGGCATAGACCTGAATCTTGACCGACTTTTGGCTTGGTGACTTTCTGGGGGCAGAAAGTGTCTGTGGTGGGGAGAATTGTCACACCCTGACCGCAGATGTCCTTATTTTTTCTTCTTTATTGGTCTCGGTTTAAATTTCTCGAAGTTTAATTGTGTTTGTGGTTTCGCGCCAGTGCGTGGTCACCGCATCGTTAGCGGTGACCGTGCGTTCATCCCGGGTGACCGTGTGTTCACCCGGCATTTTAAATATTAAAATTTTTATGTTGACATTTTATTATTGTTATAATTTACTAATTTTTTTATCATTATATTGTTATTATTATCATTATATTATTATTATTATTATTATTATTATTATTATTATTATTATTATTATTATAGAGTTTTGTTATTATTATAAAGTTTTATTATTTTTATGATTTGTTTTATTTAATTACTTATACTATCTTTCAATATTTTTATTAGTATAGTATTTTTATTTTATTATTATGATTATAGTATTTTATTATTATTATTATTATTATTATTATTATTATTTTTATTATTTGTTTAGATATATTTTTTTTCTAACCCTAATTTCCCCCCCCCCACTCTCTCCCGTAGCCCCCCCCCCCTTCTCTCTCTCTTCACCGCGCGGCTCCCCCTCCCCTCCCCCAGCCTCACTGCGCCCGGCACCCTGCTCTCGCACCCTCCGGCGCTCTAGCCGTGCCACCCAGGCCTGCTCCGTTGTCCCCATCCCATCGCCTCTGTCACCCACCGGTGCTCGCGGCTCGCCGCGCCGACCCCGTTTCCGGCCGCCCCTCCTGCGTGCTCCCCTCGACCGGCCTCCCGACCTCCGGCGCACCACCCCCCATTCAGCCTCCGTTTCGGTGCATATCCCCACCGCGCCGGCTCGCCGCTCCCACGCCGGCTCACTGCCTCTGCGTGACACCCACTCTGCCCAGCCCCCGCTTCCCCTTCACCAGCTTCCCGTCGCCGCGCCAACGCCGCTCCCTCGCGCAGCACCCCGGCGGCCCCGTTTTTTCGTCGCCGCCACCCACCAGCCCGTCCGGCTCCTGTTCCGGCCACCCCGACCACCGGCCGACCCTCCCGTCCGGCGGCGACCACTTTTCCGGTGGCGACCCTCCTGTCCGGCGGCAACCTGCTATCCGGCCAGCCCGCTCCGGCCAGCCCACTTCTGGCCAGCCGCCCCCGGCGGCGCCGCACCCGACCTGCCCTACTCGTCGCACCCCTGTCGCGCTTGCTTTGACCCGCAGGCCTTCCGTGGTGTCGATGTGACATACGGTCAGCCTCGTGCATCGCCTCCGCGTCGTCTAGCGCCCTCACGACTAGTCGCACGTCTCGTTCTTGTTTGGGCGAGCGGCGATCACTACTGGTGAAAGTGATCAATTTGGGTTCATTTGTTTCACCTGCTCTGGTGTCGAGGTGAGGTTTGCACTACATTGTCTTGAAATATTTTATATATCAACGTCTATATATTTGTGTGTATATATATATATATATGTGTATATATATATATATATATTAGTTTTTATGTGAATTATTATAAGTCGGTGGTTATGTGATTTTAATTGTTGTGCGTTTGATGCAGCGCGTTGGCAAGATAACCTCGCGATACTGTGCTTGTCAACGTGCGTGTGTTTGTGCGTTTGTGCCAGGTGAGACACACCGTGTGTTTGGATTTCAAGCTGAGGTAGGTCTCCCATTGCACTCACCTTTAAATTTAGAATTTATTTATTCCTTGCCTTTTTATTGAGTTTCAGTAAATTTAAAAGTATTATTAAGTAGTTATTTATAGTGTGGTGATCTGCTGATAATGAAAGATATTTAATTCTAGAGTTTCATTGAAAGTGTTTTTCTTGGTTTAAATTTTGTGCTTCCATAGTAATATTTCTAAATGGGTGCTTTATGAAATGTGAAATTCATGTTGAATTGTGTTTTGAAATGTTTTTGGTGTGTGTAAATTGGTAGGTGTATTGTTTATGAAAAAGGTGTTTCTTAGAACCTTGATTAAAGGAAATGTTTTATGACCTTTAAACTTGATTTTGGGAAACTTTAAGTGTGGTTCTTGGTTATTGAAAAATGTTTTCCTTTGACGTGTGAATAAAAGTTTGGATTTCATTTGAGAAATAGCATTCCTTCAAAAAAATGATTAAAGGCCCGTTTGGCCCTTCAGCTGGATTTTGGAATTTGTCAGTGGTGGTTTGGTTTTCCTTAAATGGGTTTCTAAGTATGTTTTTCTGGTTTTCAACATGATGGCGTGTGTTATATCTTTTGGAAACGCTTTGATATTAAATGGTTTAAATGTAGTGATGTGGCGGCCCGGTTGGCACTTTATTGAATGTGAAGTGAATATGTAAATATACGTACTTATGGGGAATCTCTACAGAGGGACTTCCCTACGAGGGTTGTCATGTAGCGGTGTCCATGTAAGGGGTTGGCAAGTGCGGTGAGATGAGTCACGTGTGTGGTGGCCGCCTACTTACACAGTATTATTAAAACTATCGTGGGTTCCTGGGCGTCTTTTAAAGAATCGAGTGACGGTTGATGGCTAACCCCGATTAGACGGGTTAGTCCCCCCTTGGTAGGTAAGGCCTTGTGGGGCGTGCCACTGGTTGGCTGTTAGGGCGGCCAGTTGGTTACTGACTATGGAGTATCATGCCGGCAGGTAGTCTGAACCCGAGTACGTCTAGGGGTTTTCTAGGGATGTTTAGGATCACCCATGGTTACTTGATTTTCCCTGCTTGTTTACTTTCAGTTTTTTTTCTTTACAGCTTATACTGGTTACTTTGTGAAAATGGATTTCAAATTAAAATGCGTTATTCTCTTGTGTAAATTTGAAAATGTAACACTTATTTCTATTTTAGAACAAATTTATCACCAATGAAAAGAAATTCAACTTATGAAAAAAAAGTAAGGGTAATGGCTCGTGTTTTGATTTTCAAGTGAAACATTATGAAAGCTTACTTTTATACATTGTAGTTCAAACCTGGAATATGTAGATTCTTTTTTTTCTAGCAGTGATTTGGGATTTGTTGTTGGGCTCACCTACTGAGTAATTTCTGTGCTCACGCCTATCTTTTACCATTTCAGTTGCGGGTTCCTTGTGTTCAGGTTTTTCTTGGTTTGAGTCACTCGGTGATGGATTGACGTTAGTGTTTAGTTGGGTGGTGACCGTGAGGTCACGTGGAGGTATGTTTGTGATGTAGTTTTGTTTTTTTTTTGTTAGTGTTGACTGTTTTTTTTAGTTATATTATTTCTTTTGATCCTTTTTTTGGTTTGGGCTGAAATCATTCCCAACGATTAAAATTTCAATGCTCGGCACTAGTTGCCATCCCAGGGGGATCGGGAACGCCCCTCGGGACTTGTCACGGACCGGCTCGAGTGACAGGTTCAAGGTCTTCCTGGGCTGGTTCGTGACAGATATAAATCATTGATCATAATAAATTGATTGATTAAGAGAAATTTGACTACTGAAGAAACATAAATCTGTAATAAGTTAAAAGACCATTGATTCATCAGATATGAAGGGAATTTAACACATTTTTTATTTCATGGTCATTTTTTCAAATATGAAGAATTATTTTACTGTCTAATAATATAATTAAATATACTTACTTGATATCTTTATATTTCGTAAGCACAATTTCATTCTTCGGGTTTTCTTCGACCAATTTCCACTTCACCTCTTACTCCAATGAATGAATTTCCAACATGATTTTTTCCCTATGGAACTAAAAATAACTTTTTATATATCATAATATCTATTAAATCATAATAATACATTCCACATATCATTTAATATTAACTGAAACAAAAATGATTCCAAAACGGTAATATAATAATGAAAATGTATAATCCTTCATATAAAAATATTATATATTTAACATCAATACTACCACCATAGAGTTAACTACTGTTATTATAGAAATAAATAACCCTATATCCCAATTAAAAAAATATTTGAAATATTAAATAATTTTTTCTCATACCCATTAACGTAAATATCCATAAATATAAATTTATTCCTCCAAAATTATCCTTTTCTCTTAAACCTAATGTTTATATATAAATATCTCATTACAATTAAAAAATCCCTGAAATATAATTAATTACATCAAAAAAAATTATTTGATCCTATAATATGTTCCCCAAAATCAAAATTATATATAAACATAAAATTGTTTATGTAAAACAATGTCTTAATAACCAGTACATTACAAAGGCCAATAGAAGGCACCTCACCCCGGTCTCCCTTTGATAATGGATTCAAGCCCCGTCGACTTTCCAGATGCAATTGGTTATCATCTAACATATATTTTTTCCTTTTTAAACTAGATTTATATATTTTCAATAAATTTTCAAAAAATATTATGTACATTCCCAAAAATAACATTATTCATCAAAAGTATTTTAAGAAATAATGACTTTTTATATGAATTATTTATCCATGAAACAAAATAATAATAATTTATTTTTATTACCTTAATAATACTGATCATATTAACCCTAACGGTTATCCATAAATTGAAACATATATCCACAAAATATAATATAATTTTTCCTTATATAACATTTTCTCTAAAAATATATACTAAAACAAAGGGTTATAATCCCATAATGGTTTCCCAAAATATTATTAACTATATTAAAAAACCATAACATAATACCTCAAAGAATGTATCTATGCATTAAAACATAAGATTAAACATAGACATACTATCCCTTTTGGTTACTTATAATCCCCATGTTTTCCATTATAATCATTTTTAACACAATTCATTTGGGTTTCATCCATTGACTAAAACCAAAAATAATAGTGTGATAAATATTAATCATTGTGGAAAAAACATATAATAATTTATAGGATATCTTAATCATGGCTCATTATTATCAATCCAAGACACCTTAGGTTTAACCTATGTCATTCATTATCATAATCTATTAAAAACCATTAGGATGGTTCTTATATAAAATGTGAATTATCCTAAGAATATTCCCCATGTAATGCTTCGACCCAGTTACCCAGAGTCGGTGCATTATTACATAACATTGGCATGATTACAAGGAATCACGTCCCGAAGGACCGATCTGTTTAATATTCTTGGAAAATATATTACATACACTAAATTCACATTAAAATTTCAAATATAAAATTAAACGTAGATAATCCTTTTATAATAACATTATCTTTCTAGCTTAAACCTACATATAAATCATAATACACTTCTTGGAATCCTGGTAAAATAAAACATAAAAAAGGTGTGAGCTCCTTTGCTCAGTATGGATAAACAATATAGTATAAGCTATTATAAATAATCATAAACTTTTATGGAAAGGTATAAAATTGAAACACAAGCCCTTTAAACATAAACTTCAGCATAATGTGTCAAAGATAAATTAAATAATTTCTTTTAATTATTCACATGGACATTCTGCTAGTCAAATAATCTCATGTAACATTAATAAATAGTCTCATCATGATGGAATGAATAATGTCGGTCATCTTAACCACAATGTCAAGGCCTCATTCTAAGACCCTAAATATAAATTTTGTCAATGCCTTGTGACAAGACACTATTTTTTCTCATGATACATATAGATGCATTAATGGGTTATAGCAGGCCCCACCTATCATTTACTAAGTCCAATGCATTCCTTATATGAAAATTTCAAAACATAACATCAACATTTGTATTAAAACTAGCTTACAATATGTCAATACTTTAACCATATATGATGAATGGTATAAAGACAGCACATACAATGTCAAACATATCATAAATCATTCAATACAAAATGGAAGAATGTATTATAATAAATCTACCTCAATCAAGAATAATATCCAGTAAAGGATGTTGACATAGTTGAAAATGAAGAGTGAAACTCTTTGAGAGAAATATCCTTTTTTTAAATAATTTCAAATAACACATTTATAAAGGAAGTCATTTAAAAAATATTTTCGAACCAAGTGTCCCATACCACTTTTAAACTTTTTAAAGTAATTAACATTTTAAAATAATCATGTCAATATAAATAAATCCTTAAAATCATTTTGAAAACACTAAAATTAATTAAAATTATTTAGAAAAATAATTATTTAAAAGTTTTAAAATGATGATATTACTAAATATTTCCTTCCACAAAACCTTCAAATATTCTTTTTGAAAATATTTTTATAAAACATGGACAAGGATGAAAAATATGTCCTAGTAAATACTTACACATAAACAATCTAGGATAATAATGAGATTGAGTAATTAACTCTTGCCTTGTACTTTCCTTTAGTTGAGGGTAATATTAACCACCTGTATAATTTTTAAAGAATTTTTTTTAAATTATACAAGAACCGCATACATAAATATGATATCATATAAAATCCTCAAATATTTCTTTGTTAATAATATTTCAGTAGTATCATTGTTTAGGGTGTTAACTAATTCATTTTTCTTTATATGATTAGTTATTTAAGTCATGTTTTTTATGGATATGATGTATTTTATTCACATACACAATGACATTAATTTTATAAAAATTATTTTTTAATCATCAAATGAAAATTATTCTGGAATGGTTATAATTAGTAATTAAATCTCATCGTGTCGTGGAGATGATAAGTTGTACGAATGAATGAGGGATAATATGATTCTATTGATGGTGAAATCATATGTAATTTGATGGTATATTTTATATACAGAATAATTAACATATTATATATATTATTTACATCAATTATACTCATTATTATACCCATCATGATAATTTAGTGTTGAATAAAAAACTACACCACAACGTGGAGATGGTAAGATGTATGTACACATGCATGGTGACTTTATCATTCATAGGATGGATAGAATAATGAAAATGGATGTAAAAAATTTATAATAACATCTAGGTATGTATAAGGTACTATATTTATTATTTTTTATGGAAAAAACAAATAAATTGGAAGTAGAAGAAGAAACAAATATTGAAATAGGTGATAAAATAATTACCTCTTCTTCGGGTGCATCCTTTTGATTTGAACAAAATGGATACTTAAGTTGGATTTTTGTTATTGTAAGTCCTCTAGGTTGAATTTATGGTTGTTGGGATGACATTTGAGCAGTTTTTGGCCAATCCAAAGGGATTAGTAGGTGTTAATTTAATAGAAGGGGAAGTAACTTTTTATAAGAGAGTTGAGAGGCACTTTAGGAAAACTTTGAAATATTAATTTATTATAAAATCATGTTCAGTTTCTAATAGATCCAAATTGATTTATTTAGAGGATAAGGGGTTTATAGGTCTATAATCTCTCAAAAAATGGGTTTTAGACAGGTTTAGGTCTCCATATTGACCTTATATTTTAGATTTAACTCTTAGTTAAATAGTTTATCTTTCACCATGTCATCTTGTATTTTTAAACTACATGGTTAATATAGTTACTATAAAATGACAAGAGGACCTAAAGTGGTTCATTAATAACATATATAACATTATATAATTCCTTTGGCTAAATTTTATATTTTTATAAATATTATATAAAATAATAACACTGTATTTGTTTTAAAGACTCATTTATGTTAATTTTGACACTATTTGGTATTTGGTTTTTGAGAAAGTAATAAAAAATTTATTTCATAGAAATAAATACATTTAATTAACCCTAAAATGTCATGTTACTCTATAACATTTGTGTATGCAATAAAAAGTTTCAATTTATATTTATATTTATATTTATAATATCGATTATTTTAATATTTCATTAGTAAGGTAATTAATGCAACATCATTATGTCATAAATAAATTTAATTATTTATTGTTTAAAATTTAGAAATAAAATACTATGATGTAGGAAGAAAATTATATTTATAATTAATATTTATAGTAAAATTTATCTTATGTGTAACCCTGTATTAAAAATGGTTTAGTTATAAAATTTGTATTTAACACTTTTCATGCTACTTTAAATAAAATATAATAATGTCCTAACTATACCCAAATGGATCAAAAAGGATCTTATTTTTGTCCTAAGATTGAGTTTTTTCTAAAACCACTTATCTAATAGAATTAGGACATGTGTTGGGGTAATTTATATTATTATAATATTTTTTTTACCTTTAATTACCATATTTAATTTTACCCGTGGTAAATAAAATTCAAAAGTTACTGTTAACCAAAAAATTATTTTCATTCTATTCAACAAAATTTTACTTAATGATGAAAACTATGTCTGTTTGATTTTTGAAATTCAATTCAAAGAATTGGTGAAATTATGTTTTATGAAAATTTGTGAATGTGCATAGAAGGTGGATAAAAGACGTTAAAAAGTTCAATAAAATTTTATATATCTAATATTATTTACAAAATTACTCTAATGACTTAAATTAGATTAATATAGGTATTATGTATCTATTTGAATTTAATATAAATTTTAATTAAAAATAATTATTTAAATAAAAAGGTCGTTTTTTATGTACTATGCATCAATTTTGACTATTCATTAAAAATTGAATGTTTTTAGAAAAATACCAAAAATTTACCCTAAGCTTATTATGATATTCTGAATTCAAAAATGATGTATATTTTAAAAAATTAAAATTTTAGGAGTTTTAAAATTTTATTTTATTATTTTTCACAAAAGAACATAAAAAGTAGTTCTAATAAAAAAATAGTTTTTGTCTAAATATGTGACTATTTTAACAAAAATTATATATTTCATTATAAATATGTTTTATTTAAGTGAAAATAGTATAATAAAATTTAAAATTTATTCTTTTACTATTCATATTAGAATATTTAATTGATAAATAAATATATTGTTTAAATAATTATAATACTAATGTGTTGTTTCACATAAACCCAATATTCCATATAACGAATGCCAAGTCAGTGTTTCCTCTAATATAAGATATTAAATTATATTAAATAGATATTCTACTTTGAAATATTGGGGTGTTACATTCTCCCCTCCTTTAATAAATTGCATCCTCGCAATTTAAAAATTTTCATTGAAAATAAAACGTCTAATATAGAAAATAAATTTGTGGAAAACCCACATCAAAAATAGGGTTTATAAAATATAGTCTTAATAAGAGGGAATGGGAAATAAAAGTCACCACAAAATTATGATTTGAATATGGGAACATTAGTGGAAATTAGAGACACACAATTGGAGAAAAAAATGTAAATATTTATAGGTATTTATTATGGTCATCAATCAAAAACATGTAAAAAATAAATGTAAAATTGAAGGCCTCAAATCCATAAATCTATGATGATTTAAAATATAATTGGTTAAAAAACATAAGGTATTAGGATTACACATTTTTCTTAGATACTATTTTTTGGAATCGGTAGAATTAATTTACTATCAAGATAAGAACTCAAGAAACATACTTCATTTCATTACCTGTTATAATCATAATATCATTATTTAGTTGTGATTCGATTTATTTTCACGTCATCCCATACACTAGGAAATAAATGTTCACAATAATTTTTTAAATTTTTAAAGCAAATTTTATATATAATAAGTCCCACACATATTTCCTTAATCCTCTATATGTTTAATGAAATAAAAAAATTTATGTCTAATTATCCAATAAATTATACTTTAACCTCAAATATAAAAAAAAAAGTTCCCAACTTACTCCATTCCAACATTTAGACATATCCAAAATACTTGTGTCCTAACTCACTGTCCCAAAATTTATATGGGAGGTAAACATAATTTAGATGTGTTTTTCCACATAATAACATGTGAATACTTTTATCATGTATTCTCTTAAGTCATGGTTACAGCCTAAATTATCATAAATTGTTTTTGAATAGGTATGTAATTACTTATTCCTTATATCAAACATATAATACTGGATATACTGCTTAAATCCAAAAATGTTGTAATCTCCAAATATTATAGAATAATTAATTAATTAATTAGTTCTAAGGTAATCAATAATATCTAATATAAAATATCCAAATCAATCATATCTTTTCCCAAAATCACTACCTCAGTATCAGGACCATATTAAGGTTTATCATTCTCTCAACCATATATTTTCCAAAATGTTTAACCTGTTATTGAGTCACTTTTCTTAGTACGAAACAACATCAAATCGTTAATGAAATTGTATTGCAATACAATAATTATTTATTTCTACAATTCATATAACCCATACATCATTGATATAATACTCAAATGACATAATTCATTAATTAAAATATAATAACACTAAGTATTCCTCTTTATCTACAGTAGTGTCATAATTTGATTATTATCCTATAGCATCATTTGGGGTATACTTTAATGATTGGGACATTGATTCGTGTAGTGTCCCAACTCCTTTAGGATGAAGCATTATAAATTTGAAATGTTTTTATTACCCTTTCAATCACGTTCTTGGTGTCTTTTTTCTCCAAACTTATAACAACCTTCCATTCCCTTCATGTATTTACCAAGGCAATTCTTTCCATAGTTATCAAATGTTATAAAATCATTCATTCCCTTCTTCCTATTATCCATATTTTTCTCTTCCATCCTCTTCTTCTCTTAATTCCCTTCAATGTTATAGGACACAATGAATTCATTACTTTTCTTATTAACACATGATATTGTTTATTCATATTATGAGAATACATGGTAGACTATTTTTATTCTAAATTTTGGCTTTAGACCATGACTGATATGATCCTTCTTAATCTTTGGATCATACATATTTTTGGGTTTTTCATTCCTTCTACTGAGAACCATTTCTAAATGACGACATACACTAGGTTCGATCATATCATAATGTATAATCCAAAAACTATAAAAATATCAATATTCATTGAAGATTTTCACACATCGAGTATCATAATTATAAAAATGGTTTATTTGCTAACATATTTACTCATAAATCCTTCATAATGGTTGGTAACGAAAGTGTAAATTATCCTAAGCACATCCCCTGGGAGTGTCAAACTAGGTGTGCAGTAAGGCTATTTGTCATGTACCCAGATACCTCAGGTCAAGCTCGAAACTCATTGTCGAAGTTTTCACTCATAGGTACATATGTTCCTGAACCACGTCCACTTGTAGTATCCTGATATGAATTTATTTTTTGTAAAACCCACATTAAATATACATTACCAAATTTTTTTGAAGTTCTTATATACTAATACTCAATGTCTATTATAGGGTGATGTTCTTTAATCAGTGTTTTTTTTATCTCAATTCGAAGGTTATTTCTAAACTTCTTCTGATACCAACTGTAACACCCTGACCCAATTACCCAGAGTCGGTGCATTATTACATAACATTGGAATGATTACAAAGAATCAAGTAACTAAGGACAGACCAGTTTAGTCATCTTGGAAAATAGATTACATATATAAACTTCACATTACAATTTCAAACATAAAATAAAATGTAGATAATAATTTGAGAATTACATTATTCTCTTAGCTTAAACATGTATATAAATCATAATACACATATTTTCATCCTCGAAAAATAAAACATAATAAAGGGGTGAGCTCAGATGCTCAGTAAGGATAAACAATATAGCGGAAACTATCATAAATAATCATAAACATTTATGGAAAGATAAAAAATTGAAACACAAGCCCTTTAAATATAAAATTCAGCATAATTTGGAAAAGATAAATCATAAAATTACATTTACTTATTCACAATTACATTCTACTAGTCGAATAATCACATTTAACATTAATAACTAGTCTTATAAAGATGGAATGCATAATGTTGGACATCTTAAACACAAGCCAATGCCTCATGTGAAGACCCTAAATATAAATTTTTTCAAGGCCTTGTGACAAGACACTAGTTTGTCTCATTATAGCTACTGATTCATCAAGAGGCTATAGCAGGCCCCACCCATCACTAACTAATTCAAATGCATTCCTCATATAAAAATATTGAAACATAACATAAAAATTTGTATTAAAAATAGAATTCAAAATGTCAATACTTTAACCATAGACAATGAATGGTACAAAAATATCACATACACAGTCAAACATATCATAACTCATTCAATACAATATGGAAGATTGTATTATAACAAATCAATCTCAATTAATAATAATATCTAGTAAAGGATGTTGACATAGTAGAATATGATCAGTAAAACTTTTTGAGAGAAATATACCTTTTTGTGACGTCATTTAAAAGTCACACATTTATAAAGGAAGTCATTTAAAAGAGATTTTGGAATCAAAGTTTCCCATACCACTTTGAATCTTTTTAAAGTAATTAATATTTTAAAATAATAATGTCCATATAAATAAATCCTTAAAATATTTTTGAAAACCTGGAAATTAATTAAAATTATTTAGAAAAATAAATCATTAAAACATTTAAAATCATGATCTTGCTAATAATTACCTTCCACAAAACCTTAAAATATTCATTTTGAAAATATTTTAATGAAACATGGACATGGAAGATAAATATGTACCAATAAATACATGCACATAAAAAGTCTCAGATAATAATGAGATTGAGGAATTAACACTTACCTTATGCTTTCTTTTAGTCGAGGGTAAGTTTAACCAATTGTATACTAGTTAAAAAATTGTTAATAAATTATACAAGAACCATATACATAAATATGATATCATATATGATATTATAATATTTATTTTTAAATAATATTTCAGTGGTATCATTGTTTCGGGTGTTAACTGATTCATTTTCCTTTATATATATTGTTTAGTAAACCATTTTTATTATGGATATGATGTATTTTATTAATATCCAGAATGATATTAAGTTTTAAACATTATTTGTTAATCATCAAATGAAAATTCCTCTTGAATGGTTATGTTGGTGAATGAAATCTCATCACGTTGTGGAGACGGTAAGCCGTACGTACGTACAAGTGAAAATATAATTCTATTAATAGAGAAATAGTATATAATTGGATGGTATATTATATATACAAAATAACTAACATGTTATATTTATTTTTTAGATCAATTATACTCATTATTATACCCATCCAAATAATGTAGTGTTTAATAACAAACTACACCACGGCGTGGAGACGGTAAGTTGTACGTATGCACGTATGGTGACTTTATCATTCATAGGATGGATAGAAAAATGAATATGGTTGTAACATATTTATAATAACATATCATTATGTATAAGGTACTGGATATATTATTTTATTTTGGAAACATCATAGAAAGAGGATGTAGAAGAAGAAATGAACTTTGAAAGAGGATAAAATAATTACATCTTCTTCGGGTACTTCCTTTTGATTTGAAAAAATGGGATCCATAGGTTGGATTTATGATAAATTTGAGGAATCTAGGTTGATGTGAGGTTAGTTGGGAGTATATTTTAGAATTTTATGGACAGCCAAATGGCTTTTGAGGTGTGAATTTAAGAGAAGGGGATGTACCATTTTATAAGAGTGGTGAGGGGCACTTAAGGAAAATCTGGAAAAATTAATTTATTATAAAATCATTGTCTATTTATAGTGGGTAAAAATTTATTTATTTCAATGATAAGGTGGGTATGATTCTAAATCTTCTCAACCAATAGGATTTAGAAATGTTTGGGTCACCATATTAACTTTATCTTTTAGATTTAACTCTTAGTTAAATAGTTTAACTTTTACGGTGTCTTCTTGTATGTTTATACTACATGGTTAATACAGTTCTATAAAATTCAAAGAGAACCTCAAGTGGTTTAGTAATGACATATATAACATTATCTATTTCATTTGTCTGAATCTTATATTTTTAGTAATATTATATCATTTAATTATTTATTATATTTTTAAAAAACTCATTTATGTAAATATTGACACCATTTAATATTTGGTTTTTGTGAAAGTCATCACAACTCTATTACATTGAAAAAAAATTGAATCTACCCTAAAATGTTATATTCTCCTAAATAATTCATGGATGACAGAAAAAGATTCAATTTATATTTATTTTAATATTTATAATATCAATTATTTTAATCTTTCATTAATAAGGTAATTACTGCAACATCATTTCCTCATAAATAAATTTAATTATATAATGTATAAAAATTATAAATAAAATACTATGATGTAGGAAATAGTTTTATCTTTCTAATTAATATTTTTATTAAAATTTATCTTATATATTACCCTATATTAAAAATGTTTTTGTTAAAAAAATTGAATTTAACACTATAACACTTCTTTAAATAAAATATAATAATGTCCTAATATAACCCAAATGGATCAAAAAGGATCTTATTTATGTCCTAAGTATTATTTTGGTCGAAAACCTATTATCGAATAGAATTAGTTCAAGTTTTGGGGTAATTTTATATTATCATAATTTTTTACCTTTCGTTACCCTATTTACTTTTAAACATAGTAAATAAAATTCAAAAGTTACTATTCACAAAACATTATTTTCATCCTATTGAACAAAATTTTATATACTGATGAAAACTGTGTATGTCAAATTTTTTAATTTCAATTCACAGAAGTGGTAAGATTGCAGTTTATGCAAATTTGAAAATGTGCCTAGAAGGTGGGTAAAAGATGTTAAAAAGAACAATAAAATATTATATATCTAATATTATTTATAAAATGAATCCAATTAATTAAATTGTACTAATATAGGTATTATGTATCTATTTTTACTTTATGATAAAATTTAATGAAAGAAATTATTTAAATAAAAAGTCAGTTTTTATGTACTATGCAGTATTTTTCACTATTCATAAAAAATTGAATGTTTTCAGAAAAATACCAGAAAATAACCCCAAGTTAATTTGGATATTTAAAATTCAAAAATGAACTCTATTTTACCAATATAAATTTTTTTTATTTTGTAAAATTAATTTAATATTGTTCACAAAAAGACATAAAAATAGTTCTTTCAAGAAAATAGTTTTTTTCTAAATATGTAATTATTTTAACAAAACATGTACATTTCATTATAAATATGTTTTATTTATGTGAAAATATTATAACAACATTTAAATTTTATTTTTTTACTATTCATATTACAATATTTAATTGATAAATAAATATATTGTTTAAATAAATATAATACTAATGTGTTGTTTCGCAGAAACTCAATCTTGCGTATTACGCAAGCCAAGTCAGTGTTGCATGAAATATAAGATATTAAATTATTTTAAAGAGATAATGTACTTTGAAATATTGTGGTGTTACACCCCTAGAATGTCAAACATTGTGAACATTAAGGCCCACTTTCATGCACAATGACACGATCATGTTTGTGCACAGTGCACCATTTTCACAGTTATTACCCCTAGGTATAACTGTTATAGATCGACGTCCACTTTTAGCGTCTAGAAAGGGATGTAATTTTAGGATAACTATATAATATATTCCTTACCAAAACATTAGGATGTTATTCTATACATATCCACAAGGTATACAATAGGGTTTTTCTTTTATAATCATTGTTTTCATAAATCTTGTTCCCAAGAATTCATCTAAACATTCTATAATACCAAATGTAAATACTCTTACCCTAGTAGCCCATAGTCAGAGGTTACATTATAACATTAGTGACAAATATAAGATATTGAATCCAAAAGTAAAAAATAATTTAGTAGTATTGGTAATATATATATATATACTTGAGTCTTGATTTATATTTGAAAACATAAACTACAAAATAGTGAATGTAAGTATTTCGCATCCTGGAAATCATTCAAATATTGATTCTTCATATCCAAGGGAATTGAAATAATATAAGTTTTATCTCAAATTCTCAATAAGTTTTATATATAGTGGAAGCTATCAAAAATCAATAAGTAATATCAATATAAAAAAGTAAATAAATGAGCACACAATCCATTTAATTAATAACTTTATTATCATGATCAGGTCAGGCTTAATGAACATAGAAAGGTAAATAACTAAAAAAAATTCCATTTAATTAATAACATGAACCCAAAATTAATCCATGTATAAAATCAACAAAATAATCTCATGAATAATAATAAAAAAAATCTTAATGGAGGAAATGATTAATATTAGACCACATCATCTTAAACATAATGATATCTATATCGTTATGTCTTTATCCAAGACAGTTTCATCAATGCGTAGGTACATTATAGAAATGCATTTAATTCTAGATTACTAATTCAAAACATATGATTATCGATGCATAAATTGGCTAAAAAATCCTTATCCTCACCCATCACTACTTTTCAAATGCATTCCTTATATAATGAATGGTCAATTCAGTTCATGAAAATTATGTGTTATCAATAAATTTATGTATTTATTACATAATATATTATATCAATATTTCCCAAGTCAATTAAATAACATTCAATGTAATTAAATTTATATAGAAATTATATATTATAAGAATTAACCATATCCAGGATAAATAATATGGATATTTAAATTAAATTCAATGTCCAATGATCATGAGAAAGTGATTATTTCAATAGAATGTTAACAAGAAAAAAATAAATTGTGAAAGTGAACATTATTATTTTCCCTCATAAAACCATCCAAATAAATAATGGGGATGGAGTCATTTCAATATATCTCTAGTGTAGTATGTGTAAAATAAATTTCTGTTATCCTTGAAAATAAAAATACTGTAAATAGATTATCAAAACATATTTGAGGGAAATTACCTTTCCACTTTGAGAAACACTTTGAATAATTAAAAATATAAATAATTTTGGGGAAAAATATTTTTTAAAAATAATATAGAAGTCATTTAAAGGACGATTTGAAGAAATTAGTGGTCATGATGGAGGAAATATTATGTACATGTCAAGTAAATTACAAAATTAATTCACATTTTTTTGTGTGAAAAGTAAAAAAGGTACCTTTTTTGAAAATAATTGCAATGTTCATTTTAATTAATTTAAAAAAATGTGTGAAAATATATCTAATAAATAATTTAATAATTTATAAATTTTTTTAATCATAAAATTTTTAGAAAACATGTATTTGGAATAAAAATGATGTCCAGCTGTAGAGAGTAAAAATGACATATTTTTATAAAAAAAAATTCTCAATAATTTTAGGTACTAAAAATAAAAAATGGAAATATTAATTTAAAATTTAATTTTTTAAAAAAGGATAATAAAATTATTAGGGTTTATTATACAATTATCAAATAATTTATTCAATGTAAATTATAGTATAAATAATCTCAAATAATTTGGTTTGTGAAACAAACCCTTACAAAGATCATAACGTTGAAGTGATATTTAATAAAAGAAGTGATTATGTGTATAAAATTTAAATCCATATAAAAAAAGTAGAAATAAAAAATAAAAAATTTAAAATTCATTACAAACATAATCTTAGAATATCAAAGATTATGGGTAATAAATATAACCCAATGAAAATAAATTATGTTATGAAATTCCTTAAAACTTGGTAACATTAAATTAAAATAAAATTGAATGAAATGATTTAATTGGAAACATAAAATCCCATTGATTATAATGGATTCATGATATTATATGTAAAATGTGTAATATATACACCATATATGATAAAGTAGGAACATAACATTAAAATTTTCATCAGATAAGGGAAATTGAGACAAAGTATCTTATCTCATGTTTACATTTAGTTTATTTTGAATTATACTCCCTTATAATATATTAAAACTATTTAATTATTTATAAATTACCAATATTCATTCTTATAGTATCATAAATTATCTTCTTTTAACATCTTTTCACCCATTTATTAACAATATTTCATTTGTAAAATTGTTTCTGGTGTTAACTCCATCATTCTCTCATGCATTTTTTGTCATAGATCTTCTAGTTATAGTGAATAGAAAATAGATCCATAACCTAGATAATTATATATATTTCATAAATATAATATATAATCATTAGATACATTTTTAGAAAAATTCTTGAATTTTTTACATGGAAAATGAATGTTATTGCTTGGTGGAGGTAGTAGACCATACACATGCATGGGGGGTGATATCCTTCCCTTAATTAGTGATAGGGTAAATGGGAGGATGATATATTAATTTAAATTAATTAATACAATGTAATATATATCATATATATTCATTATTTTCATTATTATTACTATTTATAGGAGTTGGTGATGAAAACCAAATTAGAGCGGTTTGTAAGGATGTATTCTACTATACACACGAGCGATGACATTGTTTTTCATTGGATGGAGAAGGAGGAAGATGAATATTTTTACATCAACATAGTAATATATTAGTATATAGGTTATAATGGTATTATTATATTTCAAGTGTTAATAAAAAATTGAACATGGTGAATGTAGAAGGAGGAAGAAATAGATTCATTAATATGATTACCTTCCCTTAGAGAATCCTCATTTGGATGTATTCTTATGGACCCCAATGTTATTATTATATAAATAATAATATCTATAGGATGAGAATAAAAAAATTTGAGATAGTGGTATAGTTTTTAGATAAATTTATTTAGAGGTGTGAATAGGTGATGGGAGAGAATTCCCCTTATAATTGAGGATAAGTGAAATTTTTAAAAATACCAAAAAAATATTTAATAATGGGAAGTCACTCTCACCCAAAGTGCACCCAAAATTGATAAAAACATGTATTAGAGGTAAGTTTTAGTCAATAAACACATCCACAAAAATAATTGAACATGTTTAAAATATATCATTACCTTATCCTCTATGTTTACATAATTTTACTATTTTAATTTTCATAATGATAATTAGTTTTTTTAACCTATGTAATTTATCCTTTAAGAAAAAATTAAAATGAGTCTTATAATATATTAATGATTAAATTATTCTTAATATGAAATAAAATTTATTAAATAAAAATTACCCGTGTGTGTAAAATTAATTTCGACCCAAGCACTTATAACCCCCAAAACCTTGTTTTTACCTTGATTGTGGTAAAAAAATTTAACTTTCATTACTAATCATTTTGAAAAAATTAAGATAAATTTAATATATAAAACTATATATTAAAATGATTAATACTTAATCAATTTTAGGATATTAAATTCAAATAGTTGGTATAACATAATTTACAAATAATCCAGAAAATTGTGTCGAAATATGAGTTATCAAGAAATTCATTGTTCGAGCATAAGATGATCTTACATTAATGATATGAATAGTGATATTAAATATATTAAAAAAACTAAAAAATTAAAATATATAATATATATTTTTTTTATTTAAATATTTAATTTTTAGTGGTTATTTTAATTAATAAAAATTGAGGAATAATATGAATTTTAAAACTATTTTCAGAAAAAATGCATTTTTTAGATAAAATTAATCTTACACCAAGATCAGGTATAGAGATTATTCAAATGTAATTAATTTTTTAACTATAAATAAATAATAAATTTATTAATTTTAGATAATAGTATCAAATTATTTGGACTTTGAAATAATTTTATTTATTGAAACGTAAAGATAAATTGACAAAAATTGGTAATTTCACTATTCATTGGAAAATCAATGTTGTTAGAAAAATCCCAAATTTTAATCCTATGATAATTGAGATATGATATTATAAAAATATATTTTATTTTATAGAATGAAATATCTAAATTAATATAAATTAATTTTAATTCCCAAACATAAAATTCAAAATAAAAACATTTTTGAAGAAAACTTATATTGAAGTATAAAATGATTTTCTATAGAATAGAGTTATTATATATAAATAAATTATATAAAAATTTTGTACATATTTTCATAATATTATTATAAATTTTCATTCATATTTAGGTAATGTATATTTTACAATTGTAACATCAATTAATAATATTTTAATAGTATATCGTGGTTCACTAAAAACTCGGTGTTGCACGTCATATACACTATAAAAAACAATGTTCTTATTTTAAAATATCATAAAGATAAATTATACTTTAAAAAATAATTTTTATAAACTAAATATAATATATAAAAATTAAATCTATCCTAATAACCAACCTTTAATGATGATGGTGGAAAATGAATCGTGTTGCTGGGTGGAGGAGGTTGTCCACACGTATGCATGAGTGACACTTTCATCTCCCATTTGATTGAGAAGTGGTGGTAAATGGTTGTGAATTCAAAATAATATAACCTATGAATTTTTATGATATTATATTAAACATTTTTTAAGTTTTCAACATTCTTAAAGGGTTTATATGGAGATATAATATTGAATGAGCTTGGTTATTATCTATACCTCTTTTTTGAGAGACCTACTCGGACTTACTCCTTAAGACATGAAGGATTTATATTAATTGAATAATATGAGATATATGATGATTTTAAATAATTCAGTATGGTTTATAGTAGGGATTTTCTGATAATAAAGGCCCAAATGGAATGAATAAGAGAAGAGAAGTGGTGCCTTTTTATAAGTTAAGGAAGATACACACATGAAATTTTATAAAGTATTTGAATGATATAAGTTATATTTCATTGGAAAGATGATCCAAATAGTCAATTATTATAAATTAGGGTAATATAAGGTTTAAATAACATACATAAATAATAATTATTCATGTTTGGGTGATATTCAAACCCATACCTCCTAGTTTATCCCCCAGTAAACTTGTTGCATCCTTAGTTATGTTCATAAAATTTTACTAATTTTTAAATTCACTATGAAAAGAATTATATTGAACCAATTAAATTAAATTAAATATTAATATTAATTTTTTTATACATTTTAATAGTTTCAATTTTAATATGTTTTAAAATTTTATTTTAATTAAGCTCTCAAATCATTATAAAAATATATTTTAGAAAAATGATTTTTTATGCATAAAACATAATTTAAATCTATTTAATTCCTTGTAAAAAATTGGATGAATTGTAAATATATTATAAAATATATATTCTATAAATTTCAATAAAACCATTAATTAGTAGATTTAAATTTAATTTATAATTAAAAAAATACGTTGTGTGTGTAATGTTTTTCTATGAAATGTCTTTTTAGCCTAAGAAAACTTATTCCATAGTCAAGTATAATAAATATGATTATTAAAATAATTATCTTATTTATAATTTAATTATTATTATGTTAATTTATGATCAAATTCAAAACATATTGTTAATTGTAATTAAAAATAAATGCATTTTTTACAAAATATTTTATTTTTCACTATTAACTAAAAAAGATTCCATTTTAGAATAATCATAAAACAACACCCTATGATAATATAGAAGAACAGATTTTAAAAATTATATTCATTTACTCGAATAAATTTCTTAAAAAATAAATAAATAAATTATAATTTTCATATGAAAAATGTGATAAAAACGTTTTTTGGTGAAAACATATTATTAAAAAAATGAAATTACTGAAAATTGATTACTTTTTTATTATGTATACATTTTCACTATTTAAAAGATTATTTATTTTTTTCATAATGTCATCATTACTATTCATACATAAAAATTTAATAGATAGGTTATAACTGTTTAATATATCAAGGTTTATATCGACTCGAGGTTGTGTGTTTGACAAGATATTGAATACCTCATGTTTATTTCAAAGGAAATACATATAAAATAATAGGGTGTTACATTATACACCAATTTAAAATAATTTTTCCTTTGAAATTATTTTTCTATAATACAAAAAATGATGATATCTTTAATTTATCACATCCATGTGTTCCCTCATAACATCCTCAAATTTATGATTCCTATAAAGAAATTTAACCTTATGAGTAGTCATGTTATGTATAATTTTATTTCTAAGATCCAAGATTTTTGTTTATTTCTCCTAATCGGAAATATAATTCACTTGTGGTATAACCATTGATTTTAGTATATATGAAGGATCAGGAATGTACTTTCTGAGGAGTTAAACACATATGACGTTATGAAATTAAGAGAGGGTTGGTGGGAGTTCCATGTAGTGATAAACTATACCAATATGATAAAGAATCAAAAAAGGATCAATATACCTAGGTATCATCCTTACATTATTTCAAAATATCGTAACCTTTTTTCATGTAAAATCACTAGAAACCATCTCACTAACATCAAATTGTAGAACTTAGCAATGATTGGCAGCATAACTCTTTGTTCTATTCTGAGCTGCCTTGATGTTATGATAAATTTCTCTAAACCTCTTTTAATTTTTCCTTGATATCTTTGGTCCCAATTTATTTATTTATCTAAATTCATCATATTATGTTTTATATCTCAATTTATTTCCATAAAGGTATTCATAAGGGTCCATGTAAATTTTTGAGTGAAAGATACTATTATAAGAGAAATCGACTAGAGGAATGTGTTGATCCCAACCACCTTTGAAATCATGAGAACATAATCTCAATTTTTTCTTTGTGTTTAGAATATTCCACTCAAACCAACCTTCTATTTAATGATGATAATAATTAATAAATCAAAACAACTTATCTATAGATTATATAAGAATTATCTAAAACATTGATTTGCCCCTTAGATCTTAATCAGATATAATATGATTTGACTCTCCCTGAAACCCTACCAAATTTTTAATATATATCCTATAATGATGATAAATAGAGAAATCCTATTTGATTTCTATGAAGTTTGAGGTCTTCATAATTTGATCGACTATAACCCATAAAATATTATTCCCTGTATTTTTTTAGGAGTGTTCAATAATGAAATCCATATAGATGTTTTTTCATTAATATTTTGATGTGGATAATGGTTATAAAATACAATTATAACTCTATATCATAGAATTAACTTGATTATATACCATGCCTTGAGATACATACAATATAACATCTCTCTTCATGTTATCCCACCAAAACTTCTCTTTCAGATCTCTATAAATATTTATAATTCATGGATTAATAAAGTATGTTAACCTATGATATTCTAAAAATAGTTCATTCGCCATGTTTTTATTATTTATAGGACACATAACCAATTCCAAAACCTTATCATTCCATCACAATAAAGGTTAAACTCATGAATATTTCTTAGCATCATTTTTGGCTCCATATCACCCTTGCATGTCTCGTTAATCTTCACATGGATAGATAGTTGAAAATCCATTTGAGAAATATAATTTTTCTCCCCTTTCTTCATGAATTCAAGGTCCTTACATTAAAATCCGTAAATATTATATCTTTTTTATCTTCATCATAGTTAAGATAGCATTTTCCTTTTAATTCAAAGCATCAACCACATTATCCACTTTCCTTGGGAGGTAATTTATTGAGTAGTCATAGTCTTTAATAAAATCAAACCAACTTCTCTGGAATGTTCTCAAATATCTCTAGGTTAATATATACTTCAAAAATTTATAATCAATATATATGTCACACATTATCCATAAAGATAATTAATTTTTATCTTTAATGAATAGATTACATCTTCTAACTCCAAATCATGTGTCAGGTATTTTTTCTTATGAATCATCAATTATCATGAGTCATAAGATATCACTATATCACCTTGCTTGAGAAGTCATCCCAACTCTTTCTTTTATGCATAATTATAAATCAAAAAACCTTCTCAACTATAGTTTAGTTTGAGAATAAGTGCAGTAACCAAACTTCTCTTCAATTCATTGAAATTTTGTTAACATTCATTCCTCCAATTTTACTTAACTTTTTTATTATTAAACATGGTGAGTAGAATAGATAGCCCTAGTAAATCCATTAAAAAGTTTATATAATATGTATCCCTTCTATAAATATATCGATCAATGTTATAATTATTGGTCTAGGATATTTTTTAATAACATATTTCTTTTATGGATCCATCGATATTCTCTTGGTTGATATTATATGACTCAAAAGTGAAACTTTATGTAGAGAAAATTGAAACTTGATAAATTTTTCATTCAGTTTATCCTTCCTTAATGTCTTCAGTACTATAAACATGTAATCATAATTCTCATCCTTTCCTATGGAATATATAATTATATCGTCTGTAAAAACTACCACAAACTAATCAATGTAATCCGTAAGGACTATATTCATTAAATCCATGAAGATAGGGAGGGAATTAGTAAAAATAAAAAAATATCACTATAAATTCATAGTATACATACCTCAATTAAAAGTATGTATTTAGTATCTCTTCACTTTTTAACCTTAATAGATTGTACCAAGATCAATGATCAAGATTAGAAAAATACTTACTTAAATATAATTAATCAAAAAATAATAATTAATATGTGTTAGAAGAGTCTTATTCATGATCATGATATTTTTAATTTATCAATAATCAATGAAAAGTCACATTGATCCATCTTTATTCTAAACAAAAAGAACTGGTGAACCCTAAGGTGGCACCCTTGGACAAAATTTACCCCTTATCAAGATTCACCTAGAGTTATATCTTTAATTCCTACAACATACTCAATGAAATTCTAGGTGGATTCTATAAAATTGTTGTAAAATTATGTATAATTTCAATTGTATATTTAACATCACAATTAAGTGGAAGACTATGATACTATTATTGAAATACATCAACAAAATCTTGTATAATATGAATATGTTTGATGTTGAGTTCTTACATAACCATATGAGATGAAAACCCATTTTGAATAGGAATCAAGACCAATGAAACATATCAAATTTCTATTAGAATGTAATAATTTTCCCCACACTGATATAAGATCATATGTCTATTCAGAATACCAAAATATTACTTAAATTCCTCATGAAATGATATAAAATTTATATAAATAAATCCAATCCATGCCCAAAATCACATCAAATTCGACTAGAATAACTATAAAAATATTTATATAATAATAAATCCCATAAAATTCAATTGGGGAATAATTATAAACTTAAGATGTGATCATCATTCCATTTTTATTTCTTATTGTTATTTAAAAATTTAATTGAAGAGGTGGTAATGTGATTTATTTAGAAAATTATTCAGATATAAATGATTTGTTAGTACAAGAATCAAATAATACATTAATAGTTTTAGATTGAATGGTAAGAGTACATTTCACAATATCATTACCATGCACCACACCAACAATAGGGATTGCATGTTATTTCCTAGTATCTATGGGATTAAGAGGTTGATGATGAAAATAATTATCATTAACCCTTAGATTTGACCACTAGTTATAATAATCCCATACTCTTTTCATTTGAAATTGTGTAGTGTGGTTTTTTCATTATTTTGATATTTTTTATCATTCCATTCATTTACTTACTTCTTTACATCACTTAAGTGATTTGTTTATTCATGACCTTTTTTCACAATTATTTAATTTATAAGTCCCCTTAATAATACTTTTTTCACACTTATGTCATATAACAATGATCAGACTCTATAATCCATGGGTTTTAGTAAGAATATCCTTTGAATTTAATCTGGATTTTATTATAAAAACCATCATGAGATTGATAGGTGTCTATGATATCTATATGTACCCTAATATAATATCGAATGATTCCTTCATAGATACTGATGTCTCCAATGGATAACAACCTTTGAATATTTGGTTTTAAAACACTGATGTACTAATCAATATCACTTTCTAGTTAAATGATAATATTAGAAGAATAACTCCCAAGTTTTATAAAATTTACTCATAGGTGGAAATAGATTCATCATCCTTTTACTTTAACTCAAGAAATTCCTTCTACATTTTTATATAATGAATTCAGGGAAACTAATTATTGAAAAATAATATCCTAAACTCATCACACAATATAGATTCAATTTCATCATGTTACCTAGTATTATTTATAAGAGTAGATGATTAATCTGATTGATCTTTGAAATGATAAACAACTAATATAACCATTTAATTTTCTAAGAACTAGTTAATGAGAAATATATTAATAGTGTCTATAATCAATTACTCATCAATTTTAAGACCAACTAACCCACTATAGTAAGGTGGATATTTCATCATTAAGGAATGAATAATATGTTGTTCACTGCTTTGATCATTTGAAAGTTTATCATGATTCTGGGATTAAACATGTTACATAAGAATAACAAAATGAATTTTCATAATTTCCCTCATAACATTCAGTTTTAATGGTGTAAAATTATTTCATTTTTGACAATATTAAATTTAAAAATAGTTCTTCTGAGTCCAACCATTGAGAAAAACCAAAAATCATATTATTATCAAAAAAATAATAGTTATAAATAATAAAATTATGAAAAAATTATGTATAATAGGTATAACTCATGAGAAATTATTTTTAATCTACAATTCCATAAGGTTAAACCTAGGTTATCCATGTTCAATATCTATCTAAATTCTTCATAGTGCTTTATAAATAAAAATCAACTTAACTAAAGAATATCCCTCGATAGTGTCAAACCTGGTGCACAAAAAGGTCCCATTCACCATGAACCAGAATGATGGATGAGATATACTAAACTAACTCTTTTCAAGTTCATTACCACTAGATGTATATGTTCCAAAACCACAACCACTTGTAGTATCCAAATCAACATGTATTTTATTATTGAAACCACCATTATTTGATTTCCAAAACATAGGATGTTATATTATAAATTGTCTTATCCTAATGTGTTTCACTAATTTTTTATCACACTAGTTTTCAAAAATGACCAGACCTATATTTTATACTAACTATAGCAACCCAAAACATTCATAAAAATACTACATCTTATTTGATAAATATTAATTATATATTCATACGATATACTCCATAATAGTAATGGTTTAGTGTCTTTGAAAACAATATACATAAAAAATTAGTATAAAAAATATACATTTTTTCTTTAAGTTATTCACAAATATATCCCTTCTTTGAAATTGTTTCCGATGCTTTCATCAGGGCATGCACATCCGTGTGATTTGAGGATGATGAGGAGGCGCTGACTGTTTCTATAAGGACTCAGCCTTAAACATTACTTAATCTTGAGTTAAATCAAGAATTCATATTGAGGATCTTTTCAGGTTTAGAGTTTTAGATAATTAGGCCATAACTAATACATATCAACTTGAATATTACAAATTAGACACTTGTATTATAACCTATTTTTCCCAATAATAAAACTCCTTAAATAAAACAAGAGTTTTTTTCTTGATATAAATCATCTTGAATACTTATTTTCTCTTACCCTTTCTTATAACCTATGAACACATTTCAAAAACTTTGGGATGATCATAAAAATATTAGTAAGTGTTATAAAATAAGGAAAGGAAACATTAACCCATTAGTAAATACAAATCAATGAAACCATAATTTTCAATCATAACATACCTTATCAAATCATAATATTTATGAATAACACATAGAAATGATAAATCATAAAGGTAACTTATGGCATTCATAACATACTTACATTGTAGCTGTCACAGATACATAGGGAGTCACATTTGGAATAATCATCATAGTATATTACATAAATCTCTAAGGATAAACATTAACGTTTACCTCTATCATGTTACCCAATGCATTGGAGAGCTATCTCAAGCTCACTCAGCCTAGGTTTATCACAGAACCACCTGTATACATAAACAATGCCCAATAACCATAATATAATCATAACACATAACACAATTATAAAGGAAAGATGGGGTTTGGCTTAGTGGTAAGCATCCCTTAATTCTATATGAAAAATGGGGGTTCAAAACCCATTTGGCGTAGGGGGTTGTAGCAGTACTGAAGTGACTGTAGCAGTGGCGGCACTGTAGTACCGACGAGCACTGTAGAAACGACAGGTAACTGTAGCGGCAGCAGGGTATTGTAGTAGTGGCGGGTACTATGCAGGACTGTAGTAGCATGGGTAATGTAGCAGTAGTATTCACGGAATGGGCCTTAAACCAAAAAAATGGGCCTACGGGCCATGTAATGGGCTAAATTTTCAATGGGCCTTCAGGCCATGTAGGGGGCTAAATGCCCACTGGGCCTTTGGGATATGTAATGAGTCTCCCTATACCCAGTTAAAGAGGTATTTACTTTGATTTAATAATAAATGAGGCTTTGGCCCCAAATTTTTAAAAAAATAAGGGAAATATAACATTTCCACATTCCAATCACAATATATCAAATCAAGATATTTAAATAAACAATGCTTTATCAAACCATTTTCAAAACCATTTAAAAATTTTAATAAAGATATTTTTGAATAAAATTTTCCCATACCACTTTGAAGATTTTAAACGAATTAAAATTTTAAAACATTAATTTCCATGTAAATAAATACTAAAACCCATTTTGAAAACATGGACAATAATGAGAAAGATTTAGAAGAATAAATCTTTAAAAAAATATTTTAGTTAAAGAGTTCTTAACCAGATGAGATATGCTAGAATAAAAATAATTGAGGAATAAAATTCAATAAAAACATTATAATATAATGAGAATAAAGTTATTCATGATATAATATGTCAAAGGACAGTATATACACCATATAAAGTTGAATTGGTGCATAACGACAATGAAGTCTCAATGGAGTGTAAATTGAGATGAAATCCCTTATAAAAACTGTATCCTTAGATTAAGGAAACCAATTACATAATAATGTGTGACAAATATAAATACACTAAATATGATTGGATATTCAGTGTAAATTAATAATAGTTAATTCACACATGTTTTTTTTAAGACAAAACCAATGACTTTAATGTTTAACTCGATGAATATAAATTGAGATAAAATTACTCTTATCAAGTTCATATCGATGACTTGAGAATGTATCAATGTAGTGATTATGTGTATCAAAAGTATATCCACACCAAGGGGAGTGGAAATTAAAACATAAATAAATAAATAGTTATTCCACACATAATCATAGCATGACATAATTAAGAATTAAAAGATTAACCCAAGTCATGGAAATTGGGTTAAAAGGTTCCCTTACCGATTTGGATAAATTACGAAACATATAACCCATGAAATAAGGATCATAAAATAAAGATTTATATTCCCATAAATTGAATTATATTACACATTGAATACAATAATGGTCAGTACATACACCACACAAAAGGAAATAGTTTCAAATAAATCATGAATCTCAAGGGAATAAAAAGGTGAGAAGAAAATATTTTACCATGTTGTAATCAGTCGATTCATATGACCAAAATTTAATAACAACCAAATTATTCACATAATAACATGAATATAAAGATAATCATGATAATATGTATCAAATGAAAATACACAATACACCACATGCAATAAATTAGTGGCGAACAATGGAAATCTCACAGAATTAAAAGTGAGATAAGAAACCCCTTACCTCGTGTCTGACTTGACTTGTTTGTTCCTTGTTCTTCTTGAATAATAAACATAAGTTAATTTATACTTTATTAAGAACATTTTTTTCAAGTTTATTATTCCTTTTATATCACTTATTACCATGTTATAAACATTATGTAATCTTTTAAGTTAATAATGGTCGTTTTGTCGATATTTGGTACTTGAGTCAAAAATGAACACCTTATAATTAAAAGTTGTCCATGTGGTCAATATTCTATTATCTCCATAATTATATTCATGATTTAGATATCATATATATCTATTATATATATGTATTTATAATAGTACATAACATTTGGAGATAAGAAATGAAATGCACCGTTCATGGAGACGGTAAGTCATACGTATGCATGAACGCTACTTTCATTTCTATTCCATATTTTAACTGAATGAAAACATAATGATAAATAGTTATATTATAATTCCAGTATAATATCATATATAATATCATTAAATACATCCTTTATATATCCCTCATATGGAATTAACAAGTCATATCACTTTGAGGGAGCGGTAGTCTGCACTTCCTTAATTGAAATTATTGCGTTTACCCACAATGGAAACCATAAAGGTATGATCTAAAAGAAAAAAATACAGAAGCATAAAGAAAACATAAAAATAATATATTTCATATATAAATACAATACCATCCTAATGGACAGCATGCGAGGTGGTAGGAGATAATTGAATAATCATCGTTTCGTGAGGCGTTAGTTTTCCATCCACAGAAATAGTATGTTCTTTACCCATTAGATGGAGGTGTGTGAAAGTGTAGTTTGAATCCTTCTCATAAAAACAACATAGTATATTTATAATACTGGTGTTTTTATAAAATAAAGGAATAAAAATATTTTAGGGGTTGGATATTTAAAATAAAATAAAATAAGTTAAGAGAATCGTTACCTTTAATTTGGGTAACTCCATTTGGTTTGAACCAAAAGGACTTCTTGAAGTGCCTTCTGCCTAAGGAAAAGATTCTACGAGGAAGATAGGAATATTGAGATATTATTTGGGAAGGGGTTTGTTGATACAAGGGGCTTGAGAGGTGTGAGGAATGAGTTATAACTTAGGACTTTTTATAAGGGGAGGAGGGGTTCTTTAAGAATGTGTGAAAATATTATTTTATTATATAATGATATTCGGTTTCTAAAGGTACCAAACTAATTAAAGTCAAATATAAGATGACTAATGGTCGAATAAATTCATCCAATAATAATTTGACAGGTTTTGGATGTTATTTTAATATTTATAATCTTATTTATTTAAATCATTTATTAATGAGGTAAGTATTGTATCATTTTTGTGTCATAAATAATTTTATTTATTTGATGTCTAAAAATTATAAAAAAAATAACATGATGATGGAAATATATTTATCCTTCCAATTAATATTTATATTTTAAAGGATAACTTATATAAACCTATGTAAAAATTAATTTATTAAATGATATTTGTTTTTGTCATTTTTGTCTTTACTTTAAAAATTAATTAATCTAAAGTGTCATTATCACTCTTAAGTGGCTCCATGGGGTCCCAAAATAGACCCAAGTATGCCCATGGTCTGCAATGACTCATAAAATAAGGTTATGACAAGTGTTAAGTTAATTTTGTATTTTTATGATATTCTTTTTACCTTGAATTACCCTTTTTATCTTTAACTGCGGTAAATAAAAGTCAAAAATTACAATTCACCAAAAATTATTTTCATCTTATTGAACCACATTTTACTTACTAATAACAACCATTTATGTCAGATTTTTGAAAATTAGTTCATAGAAGCGGTAAAATTTCATTTAAATGAAAAATCCTGTTTTTAACTACTACTTAGCAGTTTCATTATTCATTGAAAATTGAAGTTTTTCAGAAAAATACAAAAAAATCAGCCTAAGATATATTTGATATTCTGAATTCAAAAATTATTTCTATTTTACAAAATTAGAAACATAGAAGTTTCCTTAATTAATTTAAAATTAATTCTCGTTTCCAAAACAAATAGCCTGTTTTTATGAAAACAATATCTATCAAAAGATTGACACTTTCTTGTGTCCAATTTCAAAGTAAAATTTATTCAAATAACCACCATTAGATTAAATGGTAAAAGTAAAATATAATTACACTTTAAAACAAATTAAAAAGATAATATAACCATATAAATAAATTATATTAAAAAGAATATTTGAATTAAAATACAGTATTTTTCACAATTCATTTAGAAAAGATTTTTATCAGAAAAATACCAAAAAATTACCCAAAGTAAATTTTGGCATCCCGATTATAAAGAAGAATATTATTTGGTCAAATTTAACATATAAAAGTGACCAAAACTAGAATTATTTAGGGTTCGCTATCAAAAGGTAGTAAATCGACCTTTTAGTGAAAATTAGGGTATTTATGCTTAAAATCGAATTCTTTTCTTATTTTATGCCTCTAAATTTTGTTGGATAAATGTCAAAATATTTAATAAACATGTATAATCATATTTTAGTTAGTTATGTTCATTCTCGCCAATCCAAATTCTAGGTGTTAACTGCCATTTAAAATAATAATAATATATTATTAGTATGCAACGTAAGATTTCAAAGAAACCCATTGTTGTGTATCGGGTACGCCATCGAATATAGCGTCCACTTTAAAGTATAATTAATATTTAATTCACAAACATTAATAAATATAAAAAATGTCATGTTCTTTATTTACCTGGGATGTTACATCTTTCCCCCCTTTTGGGAATTGTTTCCTCGCTTTTTTAAAACTGGGCTTGGAAACTTCATTAAAAGTCCCTCATCGGAAAAGAGTCAGTAAAACTATCACTTTGAAAGAAAGAAAGAGAAGTAAAAAGGTCACCTGAGATAACCCATACTATTATTCAATGTAGGAAAACATGTATATGGAAGATAAAACCAACGGTCAAGTTCTGATGGACAGTAATAGGAAACACGATTAGGAGAAAGTTAACCACCAGAAAATCACAAACATATGATGTGTTAAACAATCTTTGATTACCCAGTAGGAAACGTAAACCAACAATGTTTTTTTTTAATTTCCTTTTCATAATTTTTAGGAATTCATTCACTACATAGAATAAGAACATAATTAAATATACTTACCTTCATGTAGAGTTTCATCCTTTAATAAGTTTCTACCAGAAACTAATATTTTCTCCAAACAATGAGCATTCAAAAAGACTTATTCACATCTAAAGCACAAGAATCATCTTTTATAGAATCACATAATCCACAAAAGAAGAACTATATATTTTCTTTTTATTTATATATCAACTAAAAGAAAAAAAATTAATATGAGATCATATAATCCCCAAAAATGATAATCCTTTATAAAAAGAAGATATTATTATTAATCTCCAAAATTCCAAAAAAAGTACCCAAAGATCATGAATGACCATTCAATACACAATTTTCTTTAATATTCTTCAAAATAATCTATACTAAGATTGAATCCCAAAACTCGATTTAATCACATAGTCTTCCAAGGTAAATTGTAACATTTAACTCCAAAAAACATAGACTATTCTTAAAGTATCATAATAAATCAAAATTAACCAAATCACATATTCTCTATGATAGGTTAATCATTTCCATAAATTACCCAAATCTCTATATGTCCATAATAAAAATAGATATTCTTCCAAAATAAAATTTCAGCCACTACTCCACAAATGTAATCCCATAGTATTTTATTTTTCTTAATCATATTGTGTTCCCAAAAGAGAGAACATCTTCCAAAATCACTTTTATCACTTAATCACCAAATAATTTTCTTATACTAAGGATATCCATTTGATAAAACATAAGATCCCAAATAAACTTATTCTTGATCAATAAAAAAATTTAACTAAAAATAATAATTCATACTAACCAGGGACTTCACGTAGTCCAGTGGAAGGCGATAAATCCCAATCGCACTTTGGTTGTGGGTTCGATTCCTGTAACTTTGTCCGAAATGATGGTTTTCCACACGGTCTGTGTGTTTTCCTTTTTATAACACTCAAAAATAACCCTAACATGTTTAAACCTTAATTGTTTTCTTATACCTCTCATTTTTATCCTGATTCATTATGATCACAACATCTTAATTCATGAAGTCCTATATATATTGTCATTTTTTCATTTCACCACCATATGATAAAATAAAATGATCCCCAAAATAAATAACATCATACCTTGATCACGATGTCCACTTTGTTTCATCTTCATCTTGTTCGCGTAGGTAGAAGGTCCATGCATTTAAACAATGATTTAGAGATCCTTCAAAATCATTTGCTTCCTTCATCCAAATACACCTTGTACAAAATGGGCCATATGGGTGTTCACAGAAAAATAGTTTTGGAAAATAATCTGGTATGACATATAATTTCAAAACATCTGATAAAACATGATTTCTATAAAACAGTCGAATCGAATTTGAGATGAAACTTTCAATTAATATTCCTTTTAAAATACCATAGGTATGTGCTGAGAGACTATATTATAAAATAAAATATAAATAGGTTGCCCGAGGGTCTCCTTCTTCACCACCTTTTTCAAAATCATAACATGCTTCAAATTCTTGTGATAAGGTAAAATATTTGAAAATTCCTAGAAAATATTTACCTTTCTTGAAAATATAAAAATATTGTGAAAATTGGATTTATTTAAATGCATTCCAAGATCCACAATGATAACAAGGTATTGTGGAGGTTTTTGATATCTCAAACAACCACATTCAAATGAGTTGTATGCTAGAAAAAGTATCACAATCATCCGAACATGACTTTGCATTAATTATTGCAAGAAAGTCATTAGGAATAGATAGGAATGTCTTTCGAGATCCTCCTCCTTCCATTTCTAACTGACTTTCCATGATCTGAAAAAGTTATAAAATAAGGATTTAATGGAAACAATAGACATAGGGACTAACCATGTGTCTAATGAAAACTCATAATCCATAAAGTTGTATAAACCGACCTCTGATACCAACTATAAGGACCCGACATTAAACATTACTTAATCTTGAGTTAAATCAAGAATTCACATTGAGGATATTTTCAGGTTTAGAATTTTAGAGAATTAGGCCATAACTATTACATATCAACTTGAATATTACAAAGTAGACACTTGTACTATAACCTATTTTTCACAACAATAAAACTCCTTAAATAAAACAAGAGTTCTTTTCTTGATATAAATCATCTTGAATACTTCCTTTATCTTACCCTTCCTTATAAACTATGAAAACATTTCAAAAAACTTCGGATGAGCATACAAATCTCAGTAAGGGTTATTAAATAAGGAAAGGAAACATTAACCCATCAGTAAATACAAATCAATGAAACCATAATTTTCAATAATAACATACCTTCTAAAATCATAATATTTACGAATAACACATAGAAATCATAAATAATAAAGTCAAATTATGGCATTCATAACATACTTACATTATAGCTTTCACAGCTACATATGGAGTCACATTTGGAATACCCATCACAGTATATTCCCTAAATCTCTTTAGAGAAACATTAACGTTTACCTTCGTCACGTTACCCAATGCATTGGAGAGCTATCTCGGGCTCACCCACCCAAGGTTTATCACGAAACCACCCATATACATAACAAATTCCCAATAACCATAAAATAATCATAACACATAACACAATTATAAAGGAAATATAAAGTTTCCACATTCCAATCACAATATATCAAATCATGATATTGAAATAAACAATGCTTTATCAAACTATTTTCAAAACCATTTAAAACATTTAATAAAGAGATTTTTGAATCAAAGTGCCCCATACCACTTTGAATCTTTTAAAGGAATTAAAATTTTAAAAAACTAATTTCTATATAAATAAATACTAAAACCCATTTTGAAATCCTTGACATTAATGAGAAATATTTAGAAGATTAAATATTTAAAAAAATAATTTAGTTAAAGAGTTCTTAACCAAATGAGATATGCTTGAATATAAATAATTGAGGAATAAAATTCAATAAAAAATTTATAATATCATGGGAATAAATGGATTCATGATATAATATGCCAAAGGATAGTATATACACCATATAAAAGTGAATTGGTGCATAATGACAATAAAGACTCAATGGAATGCAAATTGAGATGAAATCCCTTATAAAAATAGTTCCTTAGATTAAGGATAAATAAATTACATAATAATGTGTGAAAAATATAAATACACTAAATATTATTGGATATTCACTGTAAATAAATAATTGTAAATTCACACATGTTTTTTTAATAAAAAACCAATGACAAGGATGTTTAACTCAATGAATAGAAATTGAGTTAAAATTACTCTTATCAAATTCATATCGATGACTTGAGAATTTATCAATGGAATTATTATGTGTATAAAAAGTATATACACACCAAGGGGAGTGGAAATCAAAACATAAATAAATAAATATTGATTCCAAACATAATCATATCATGAAATAATTAAGAATTAGAAGATTAACCCAAGGAATGGAAATTGGGTTAAAAGGTTCCCTTACCGATTTGGTAAATTACGAAACATATAACCCATGAATGAAGGTTCATAAAATGAAGATGTAAATACCCATAAATTGAAGTATATTACATAATTAATACAATCATGGTCACTACATACACCACACAAAAGGAAATAGTTGCAAATATAGCAAGAATCTCACAGGAATAAAAAGTGAGATGAAAATCCCTTACCACGTTGTAATCAATCGAGTCATATGACCAAAAGTTAATAACCAAAAAATAATTCACATAATAACATGAATATAAAAATAAAAATTATATTAAATATCAAATGGCAGTACAAAATACACCACATGAAATAAATTAGTGGCGAACAATGGAAATATCAGGGAATTAAAAGTGAGATAAGAAACCCCTTACCTCATGTCTGACTTGACTTGTTTGTTCCTTTTTCTTCATGAATAATAAACATAAGTTAATTTAAACTTGATTAATAAACCATTTTTAAGTTTATTATTTCTTTTATATCACGTATTACTATGTTATAAACATTATGTAATCATTTAAGTTATTAAAGGTAGTTTTTCTGATATTTTGTACTTGAGTCAAAAATGAACACCTTATAATTACAAGTTGTCCATGTGGTCAAGAGTCCATTATCTCCAGAATTATATTCATGATTTAGATATCATATATATCATATATATCTATTATATATATGTATTTACAATAGTACATAACATTTGGAGATAAGAAATGAAATGCACCGTTCATGGAGACGGTAAGTCATACGTACGCATGAACACTACTTTCATTTCTATTTCACATTTTAACTGAATGAAAACATAATGATACATAGTTATATTATAATTATATTATAATATCATATATAATATCATTAACTCCATCCTTTATAAGTTCCACATATGGCATTAATGGTTGATATCACTTTGAGGGGGCGGTAGTCCGCACTTCATTAAATGAAATTATCATGTTTACCCATAATCAAAACCATAAAGGTATGAAATAAAAGAAAAAATACAGAAGAATAAAAAAAATTAAAATAATATAAATAATTTATAAATACAGTGCCATCATAATGTCCACCATGAGAGGCGGTGGGAGATAATTGAACAATCATTGTTTTGTGAGGCGTTAGTTTTCCATCCATAGAATCATTATGTTCTTTACCCATTAGATAGAGGTGTTTGAAAGTGTAGTTAGAATCCTTATAATAAAAACATCCTAGCATATTGAGGATATTTGTTTTCATAAAAAAATTAATGAAAAGAGTTTAGGGGTTGGAGAAGTAAAATAAAATAAAAGAAGTTAAGAGAAACTGTTACCTTTAATTTGGGTAACTCCCTTTGGTTTGAACCAAACGGACTTCTTTAAGTGCCTTATGCCTAAGTTAAGGATTCTAGGAGGAATATAGGGATCTTGAGAGCTTATTTGGGCAGGTTTTGGACGAGCCAAGGGGATTGAGAGGTGTGAGGAATGAGTTAGAAGTGAAGGCTTTTTAAAAGGGGGAGGAGGGGTTCTTTAGAAATGTGTGAAAATATTATTTTATTATATAATGATATTCGGTTTCTAAATGTCCAAAACTAATTAAAGTCAAAGATAAGACGACTAATGGACTAAATAAATTCATCCAATAAGAATTGTACCAGTTTTGGATGTTATTTTAATATTTATAATCTTATTTATTTAAATCATTTATTAATGAGGTAAGTACTACATCATTTTTGTGTCATAAATAATTTTATTTATATGATATCTAAAAAATATAAAAAAAATACCATGATGTAGGAAGTCTTTTTATATTTCCAATAAAAATTTATAGTCGAAATGATAACTTATATAACCCTATTTAAAAATTAATTTACTAAAATATATTTGTTTATGTTATTTTTGTCTTTACTTTAAATTAATTAATCTAAAGGGTCTTTATCACTCTTAAGTGGCTCCATGGGGTCCCAAAATCGGCCAAAAGATGACAATGGTAGGCCATGACTTATCCAATAAGGTTAGAACAAGTGTTAAGATAATTTTTTATTATTATGATATTCTTTTTACCTTGAATTTCCCTTTTTACCTTTAACCGCGGTAAATAAAAGTCAAAAGTTACTATTCACCAAAAATTATTTTCATCTTATTGAACAAAATTTTACTTATTAATAACAACCATATATGTCAGATTCTCAAAATTCAATTCACAGAAGCGTTAAAATTTCATTTAAATGAAAAAGTAAGTTTTTAACTACTACTTAGTGGTTTCACTATTCATCAAAAATTGAAGTTTTTTTTAAAAATATCAAAAATTCAGCCTAATCTATATTTGATATTCCGAATTAAAAAATGATTTCTATTTTAAAAAATTCAAAACATAAAATTTTCATTTATTAATTTAAAATTAATTCCCTTTGTCAAAACAAATAGCATGTTTTTAAGAAACAATATCTTTCAAAAGATTGACACTACTTTTTGTCCAATTTCATAGTGAAATTTATTCCAATGACCACCATTAGATTAAATGGTAAGAATATAATCTAATTAAACTTTAAAACCAATTAAAAATATAATATAACCACATAAATAAATTAGATTAAAAGGCATATTTGAATTAAAATACAACATTTTTCACTATTCATTTTTTAAAAAAAATTATCAGAAAAATACCAAAAACATTACCGAAAGTAAATTTTGGTGTCCTGATTATAAAGAATAATTTTATTCGGTCAAATATAACTTATAAAAGTGACCAAAACTAGATTTAATGAGGGTTTTCCATTAAAAGGCAGTAAATCGACCTTTTAGTGAATATTAGAGTATTTATGCTTAAAATCGAGTTCTTTTCTTATTTTAAGCCTCAAAATTTTATTGGATAAATGTAAAAACATCTAGAAAACATGTATAATCATATTTTAGTTATTTATGTTCATTCCCACAAATACAACGTCTAGGCGTTAACTACCATTTAAAATAACAATATTATATTATTATTGTGCAACTTAAGATTTCAAAGAAACTCATTATTGCATATCAGGTATGTCATAGAACATAGTGTCCCCTTTAAAGTAGAATTAAAATTTAATTCACAAATATTAATAAATATGAAAAATTTCATGTTTTTTATTTACCTGGGATGTTACAATTTCCCCACATTCCCGCTTTCTAGAGGCGGGTGGCATCCGTCGCTTATTTAGGGACGTTTGCTCCTTGATCTAAATGGGATGATGGGACGTCGGTTCATCCTTACATGGATTCCTCCTCGGAACTCATTACCTAGTTTAGGTCTCCCTTATAGATTAAAATGTTGTTCATGGAACTGTTCCTAGTGTCATATCTTCATGGACGTCGGTTAATTACACTTCTTCTGTCAGTACATTCCAATGGGTTCGGTCAGGGCATAAACCTTTGGTCAGGGGAGTAGTCACGTTGGACATCACCGTCGTGTCTAGACACTGGAATAATAGTGCGTTTGGGTTTCTTCCCTTTATTATAGGGCTTCTCAAGGGCGCAGAAGCCCGCAGCATCCCATGTCGAGTGTGGAAATTATATGTAATAGGCTTGTCTCTGATGTTTTCCTTAGCTTCCCATGTTTAACACAGGGTATGCCGCAGGTTTAAAATCAAGAGGAGATGGATCAAACTGATCAGAACACTGACTAGAGTGGATAATATGGGTGTGACCACAAGATGACACACTGATATTGGGGCTAACGCGTAGTTAGTTTCCTGATTATTGTTAAAGGGAATGGGGAATGAGGTGGCATGATCCCCCTGGGATGTTGTGGCCCAGGTAAGAATCAAGATAGATAACGGATGGTTATGTGAAGTGGATGGAGAATGAGATATAGTCAACCTGAGAGAGATAGTGATGTTGGGCTTGATCCTCGAAGATACCTCCTATATATCCCCATGGCAGGGAATCAAAGTCCACATTGTTCAGGGTGGGGTATAGGATCGGGGTGTGCATAGTGGATAACAACCTGATGATATACTGGGGCTTAGGAGTGGTTAGTAGCCTGAGGATAGTCTGACGCTACTAGGATGGACCAAGGATGTGGGTCCCACCAAAGGGACGACAATGGTTTACCATCGATTGGGTAACATGATGTCTTACTGTCAATTGGGGTTGACAACATCTTACCGATGAATAGGGATCACAATGATTTACCACTGCATTAGGTTCACACTGACATATCATTGGGTAGGGTATCACAACAGCTTACCATTGGATGGGACAAAACGAATTACCACTGGATGGGGATAGTTTAGTGTTATGCGGGACAAAATAGGCATATGGTTTAACGTCATTCAGGATGAGGGTGGACCGACGTAGAGTGGTAAGGACCAATGGGTGTTGGGCTTGAACCTCAGGGAGGCTTCCTACGTACTTTTCCATGGAAAGGATCAATGTCCACGTAGTTCAGGATAGTGGGACCGATGTGAAGGGGGTCGTAACCAATAGGTGTTGGGCTTGAACCCCAGGAAGGCTTCTTACGTATCTTGCCTTGGCAAGGATCAAATTCCACATAGTTCAGGCGAGGTTTTTGGTGAGCTGATGTGAAGATGGTTCAAACCAATGTTTGTTAGGATTGAACCTTAGGGAGGATTCCTACATAACGTGGCTTATAAAGGATCAAAGTCCTCATAGTTCCGGATGGTGTTGTTGAAACGACGTGAAGATGGGTCGAAACCAATGGTTTTTTAGGATTGAACCTCAGTGAGTCTTATTATGTACCTTGCCTTGGAAAGGATCAAAGTCCACGTAGTTCAGGATGGTGTTGGTGAACCAATGTGAAGATGGTCGGGACCAGTTGGTGTTGGGATTGACCCTCTGGGAGGCTTCCTACATAACTTACCTTGGAAAGGATCAATGTCCACGTATTTCAGGATGGTGGGAACTGACATTAAGGGGATTAGAACCAATGGTTGTTGGGATTGAATGTTAGGGAGGCTTCTTGCGTACTTTTCCTTGGCAAGGATCAAAGTCCAAACATTTCGGGATGGTGGGAACCGACGTAAAGGGGGTCAAAACCAATGCTTGATGGGCTTGAACCTTGGGAAGGATTCCTACGTACCTTGACTTGTTAAGGATCAAAGTCCACATAGTTCGAGATGGTGTTTGGGTCTTACACTCTAGGCTGCCCAGGGATGATGTTATGGTCAATTATTACTCTAAGACCACATGAGTCATGCTTGGTGCGAGAAACAAGAGGTAGAAAATACCTAACCATCACGTCATGAAAGGTGCATCTGTGGGAAGTGGAATGGGGATGACACGTAGTTATCAGCCCAAAATGGAAACAGGGGCTTACACGTGGTCTGTAGCCCAGGGAGATGGAGAGTGGGAATTACTCCAGGGTGGAGGCCCGGTGGAGACAAAGCCCAAAAAGAGAGGTATTTGACACAGAATAAAGGAGGGATCTAGTGCCCATTCCCCTCCTCTTAGTCCTTGTCTAGAAAAAAGATAGGAGGAGCAAGGATGTTGCCTCCCGCAAGAAAGGCTAGGGGCTTACACCAAGGTGGTTTCCTTTTCCCTACAGCCAGACGTCGCTCTGATAAAGGGCATCTCATTCCATGTGAGGAATGATATCACTCTTAAAGGGACCTGTGGGTGTAGAGAATGTCTGAGATGGGGCACCCCACATATGATGCATGGGGTGGGGTCATCGTTTAATGTCATGTTCCAAGGACGATGGTGCTTGGTAGTTTAACGTCCTACAGCCCAAATGACATGGGTTCACTCCGCACCCCTGGGACTTACGTAATTTATACACACCAACCCTTGAGGAAGAGAAGTCATCAACAATGTCGTGGTGAGGGGGTGTTATGGAGTGATCCATTAAGGGGTCCACATTAGTGTGGCTATACGAAGAAGCAATAGTCGTTAGTGTGCCAATTCGAAGAATCATGATCCAAAGCAATAGAACAAGAAGTACCACCCAAGGGATCTTTAAATCACTTCATGCAAACCTGGAGGGTCTCATGGGAAAAGGAGTTTTAAAGAAAAGGGGTTCATAGGTAGAAGGCTCATGAAGCTCTGGTTATCCATGTGGTGGAGGGGCTTCGCGAAGGGGTATGATTTGCGAAGTGAAGTGGCCTAGCCTACGCGTAGGTCATAGGTTCATATGGAAGGGGCTTTGTGAAGTGTAAAGGAATCCGCATAGGAGTTCTTCGCGAAGCAAGGGTGCCCTGGGAAGCATAGCATTTCAAAGCAATGTGCTTCGTGAAGCACAGTGACCCTTCCTTAGAAAGTTGGTCACATGTGCATGTAGGGTATCTTGTGAAGCATAAGTGCTCCAAGAATACATGAATACCCTTGGGGATCCCCTTCCTTCACAGAGGCCCATGGGTCCGCGAAGGGAATCACTTTTTGAAGAGGGGATGAATTCAAGCCAAGGGAGAGGCACTTCACGATGATAAAGTACCTTGAGAAGCTCATGGTTCACAGAGAAAAATTTGCTTCGCGATTTGAGAGCAAAGAATTATAAAGGTAAGAGGATCCATCCTTTGGGATCGATGGGAGCCTGGTATTTATAAGAAAGATTTGCCGTGAAGAAGAGATTTCTGGGCAGGAAGACACGTGGAACATTGTCGTAATCATGGAGCCTCCTGCCTCCTTGATCTGCGGAAGGTTTGTGAACATCAAATGTGTTCATGAAGCATCCCACCTCCTTGCTCCATGGCGGGTTCGCAAATGTCAAAGGGGCTCTCAGAGCCTCCCACTTCCTTGCTCCACGGAGGGTTTTCCAACATAAAAGGGGGCTCATGGATCCTCCCACCTCCTTGCTCTGTAGTGGGTTGGCGAACATCAAATGGGTTCATGGAGCATCCCTCCTTTTTTCTCCGTGGCCCTTTTCAGAGGGGAATCTTGGCACCGGCTGTGGGACTATGAGGGCTCTGCGAACAAGCTTCACACGGAAGGCCTAAAGGCTCTCTGTTTGTTCTTGTTCTTCCCAAATTTTGGAACTAACAAATGCCCCACCCCCCTCAGACTGGGATCCGAGGAGAAAATGAGTGTCAAAGTCTGAGGGTCAATCATAAAAATTCTTCAACCAATCACGAAGCTGACTTGCGAAGGAGGCTCACAAAGAAGAGGGGAAACATACAGGATGAGCGTGTCGTGATGATCGCCTCGGTCAGATGCGTCGTGAATCACCGGGGTCCTTGCCGATAAATAGGGCAGGCTAACCTCTTTTTTGACATTTCTCATCTCCATGATTTTGGATTTTAGAGCTCTTGATTCATGATGCTTCTTGTACTCCACGATTGCTCTCTGTGAATCGGGCCTTCTACTTCGCGGCGCACATCAAGTTTTTTGACTTCACTATAGTGTGCTCTACGGCTTGTGTATAATGGATAGGGAAGGTCTACGCGAACAGTCTTCATGAACGACCTCCAAAAACGAGCACCAAGAAAAAGGTTTGAAAACCAAAATGATAGAAAGCCCAAACTCAAAAACTGAATGGCTCACCAAGAGACTTCCAAGGGGGTCATTGCAGGTGCTGCTCAGAGGGATGAGATAGCATATAGATCAGGTATATGGGAGTTTGTGCTGAGCCATTCTGACCATAATTCGCTGGTTGAGCTGTTGTCGGAAATCCAAAAGAACTATCTATTGTGTAATAGGCTTCCTCTATATGTTTTTGGACTGAGGGACGATGTATTAATCCCTGAAGAGAGTTGGGATGATCCCACTTACTATTTCAGGAGCACGTCATTCCAGTACCAGTGGGTCAGAGAAGGTGACGACCATGCCTGAGAGGACTTCACACCTGTCAATATTGACTGTCTGTACAATCACTTGAACAATGTTTACTAGAAGGAATAGCATTCAGAGACGTCACCCCTGTTGTATCATACTATCTTGAAGGCAGCCCTAAAGAAGTCTTGAATGGGGTGGTCCGATGAGTGGGATCTATGCCAGGGAAAAAACATCTCAGATGACTAGACCTAGTCATATTGGGTAGGTGCCTCGTGTGAGGAATTTGAGGCAGAGATGAGAAAAGTGGGCATGTATGAGGTGACTTGGGCCTCCTAATTACATATCTATCAGCTGAAGCAGCTAATTCCAGAGTTGTTGAAAAGATGGTCATCAAGGACCAATACCTTCCATTTGCACCATGGAGAGGTCAGTATCTGTTTATTTGACCTGCATCAGATCTCAGGGATCTCGATACTGGGGGCAATGTATGACGAGTTACTCTCTGTTATGGTTGCATGGGAGGATCCGGAGCAAATTCCACTACTCATGATGGTGTTGATGAACCTATTATAGGGAGACGAAAAGCAGTCGGTGAGGTATGTCCACTTAAAATGGTGTTTTAAGCAGTTCATAAACTTTCCATAAGATATGAAGTTTCTGGTGAGGCCTCCAACTTTCCCAAAGGGGTCCCAATGGGGCACGGTGCTCTTGTATTGGTAGCTCTTGGAGGACAGCCAGTGGAAAACCTGGAGATTCAACGTCAGCACTGAGCAGCATCCAGTAGTCCGATTGGATGCATTCATTGTGGCACTCATATGTGGTAGGATCCTTCCGGTGAGGGATACAAACATGGGTGTTCTATCAAGTACATTTATCATTGCATCCAAGTAGGCAAAAAGAGGGAGGTTCAACCTTGGGATCCCGATGCTCGCCAAGCTGTACAAGATGTTGTGGCATATCAGTGAGGGGAAAACACCACAGAGAATATGTGGGTCATTCCACATCTTGTGTGGGTGGATAGAGGAGTATGTCAGGGGGATCTATGAATATCTAAACCCCATCTCCCCTCTAGGATCAAACTTCTACCCATCCATTTTTAATGTTGTAGGGAGCTTTTCGGCCAAGCTGACCATGTAGGCGATACTGAACAGGGTCTGGAAGGTAGAGGATTTCAACTTTCACTCGTTCCCGTTTCCAAAAGGTATATTCACTAATAATGGATAGGGAATGGAAGAGAATCGGTCCTACCTCCTAGAATTTCGAGGTGGAGTCTTGGTGGCATGGGTTGACTGCGAGCCCCTATGTGAGTCGTACACACCGCACTGATTCTCCAGACAATTTCAGTGCATGCAGCAACTGACCCCACAGGTCTATTTAGGGGTGTGGTATAAGGAGAACCCGTGCATGATAAGGTAGATGTGTCTCATGTTCAAACGGTAAGATAGAACGATGAGGAATGAGTTGCCACCGCCCACAGCCGTCTTCGGGTTGGTGAAGAAGTCCGCCCAAAGCTGGGAGGCGGCCTACCTAGGGGAGATGTTGAAGCAGCCAACCGTTTGGGTTGGTGATGGTGTGCCACCCCAACCTCGAGGCTGGGGCCAGAAGGAATCAAGGACATCCCCCGATGGTGGGGCTGTTGTGGCGGTGGGGCCTGCACCGGTTGAGGGGGAGGCAGCGGTGGCAGATCCAGCAGCGGCAGCAGACCCAGCTGTCCCAAAACAGTAGAGTTATCCATCGGGGAGGCCACCAAGAGTATTCTGAAGAATATCCACCCAGGATTCGAGGAAGCAGCTACACCATATAGACATGTCGGAGAATTCAGTCTTCCTAGAGACATGGGACATCTGGGATGTCAACAGGAAATTCCTCAGCCCGTCTGAGATGTGGAAACACTTAAACCATCTTGGGATGGATTTTTTGGGAATCAGTCCCATCAAGGCCAGTTTTTCAGTATCCTAGGTGGAGGTAGAGAAAAACCTGGCATATTTGGAGGACTTCATGCACTCCTGGGGTTCCCCGCGTCCGATGATAGACCGAGTGAAGGTGTTGTTGGATCGAACGGCCCCTCCGTAGTTTTTGGCTGTAGAATTGAGGGAGCTCTTCCCTCTGTCAGAAGAATAGGACGAGTCCTCTTAGGGGAGGATGCAAGTAGAGGGATCCCAATGGAGGAGGGTGAAGTTGGTGACTTGGATCTAGATCTTGAAGAGTTTGCAGAGTATCTCAAGGTAAAACCCTGAGTCCCTTCCCCGGGATCTACTTCCAGGCTACTTTGGACCCCTTCACTAATATTTAAATTGTGCAAGAAATCCTCGTATGCAGAACCCATTCTTTCCCCTCAATAGATATAGATGCATGGCCTTTGGTATCTACACCCATAGATACAAAAATTACTACATTTAGTGGGGATAGGACATCTGAGGTGGTTCCCCCAGAGTCTTCAGACTTCACTGCAATACATGTAGGGTCGCGTCTCGAGGTCCTAATGGCAGCAACCCAGAAGTGAGACCAACAATTTGATCTCTGTAAGTCCCCTTGAAAATAATTAAATACTTCCACTCATTGATCAGGTTTACTGATATCTGTGAACTTCTTGGTATGAACAGTTCTTTAAATGGCGTGGGCTGCCATGGCGAGGTTGGTTGGTACTTCTGGCGGTGCCTTTCTTAGAGGAATGTTGGTGGTCATGGAAGCAGATATTCAGACCGACTAAGCTGTTGTGATCCTGATCACTGGTGGGACAGTTAGTGGGTCTGAGCCTAAGATTATTTAGGTGGGATCCAGTGATGAGGATCAATCAGATAGCATGGGTCCTACCATGCCTAATCAAACACCTGATGCGGACCCTGCTGACAAGTTCATTGGGGTGTTCCCCGTGTATGAACATTCCAAACCTATAGACTGGGATGAGACAACCTCTGATGAAGAGGAAAACAAGATATTACTCCTCCGATCATGGAAGCTAATCAAGAACTTTATCAATGACACCCCTCAAGAACAATGGATAGACCAGATGGAGAGACTTTGTTCGCGACTGCGCAAACTGTGCTCTAGGGGAGTGGATTCCCAGCATCCCCACATGATCATCGGAGATCTCATGGTAGAGAAGATCTGGGAGTATGACCACGACCTTGGTGTGGGTTGTCAATGGAGAAAATCCATGAACATAATAAGGCTCTAGGAGGTTTAAAATAGGATTTAGCAGCTACACATCTAAGAAGATGAACATTTTTCTTCCCTCAACGTGCAGTCAGAGATTATATCACGGATGAAGGCCCAGCTGGTGGAGGCCGAAGAGGGAATGAGGCAAGAATCCAAGGATATGACCATTATCCTAACCAATGAGGATCGGGACCAGATCAGAGCTGATGAACTATGACCCACCGCTGTTGAAGAGGAGCAGGAACTGAACAGGTGACAGCGAATCCTAGACGCCACATGCTAGAGGTAGGCAGAGCTGCAATCCTCTTTTGATGAGGTCAACCCGTCCATGAGAGGGGTCGACGAAGGGTACTATGATTCATGTAACTTTGAACTCACCTTCATGTTTTGATTATTCAGGTTAGATGCATCCATGATTTCTATTATCCATTTTTGGTCTATTTCATTTCGGTTACATTCATGGAACATCCAGCGATCAGTCCCTAAGCTAACGTGGGTCAGGCCAAATGAGAGAAACAAGGGATGACCACCTTGTAATTCCATCCGAATATAAGAGTGAAAATCAAGATCCAGACATCTAGGGTTTTAATAACCAATCCTGATTTTTGGGAAGAAAGGGAGAAGCTCGACTGGAGGATTAGGAATTCAGAACAATCGACGTGTCATCTTCCCAATGTGCTCTAGTGCACAAGAGGGGTAATGCCAGGGGAATCTGGAATCAACCTGAACACAAGGGAGTGGAAAGTGTGAATCACGATACCCCAGATTAGAAACACTATGATGGGTCGTGTGACAATGAAGTATTACTGCTGACCGCGTTCAAAACACAGTATCCTTATTTCTTTTGACTGAAATGGAGATAGCAAACAAGGGATGATCATTGACCATATTCGAAACTTAAGGCCTGACTCAAAATTTCATCCATTAGTCTTCCAGAATTTTGGCCTAGGATAGTAGGCGAGCCAAAGGCTTAGCATCCGTACTGTTAGGGGATTAATTTAGACGTGAAAGAGGATGAGGGTATGAACTAAGGGTACTCAAAGCATGGAGTGTGGAGTGATGGGTTGTTCGAATGGAGTCCAACACTCTTGAAATCACACCACCATGGTGGAAACACATTAGGTGGTTATATCTGACCGATCAGGGATCAAACATACTTCCAAACATGACTTCTATGGAAAGGACACGTAATGATATGTAGTTTTACATAATACCAATAAAGATGATAAACGCGTAGTTTAAACGTCATATGGTGAGGACGATGCACATAGTTTAAAGGTTACACTGCCTGGACCAGGATCGGGCCCGAGGGGCCAAAAGGGTCAATGACCCTGGGGCTGGGCCCAATGAGAAATGCCTGGGCATCGCTACGTAACCCATGAGGATAGGAATCAAGCTAGACGTAGTTCTAAGAGCACATTTTAATGTCATGTGGGACAAAGAAAAGAATGTGTGGCATGGTTGTTCCATTACACATCCTACCAGAACTATTAAGCCCACGTGAGTCGTGATCAATGTTGGAAATAAGGAGTAGTGATGGGACTTTCCTAGAGTAGGAAGGTACATGTTAAGGGAAATGGGACGTTAGGTGAATGACATCCAATAATGCTAACCCTCCTACTTAATACACCTAGATGCATGAAGGGGTAAAGACGAGTATGTTTAAATTCTACTTGAACATAAGGAAGTGGAAATATGTGAATCATGATGCTCGAGATCTAGACCACAATGATGGTGGAGTAACGATAGGGAATAACTGTTGACCATGTTTGAAACACAGTATCCATTTCACATTAGCCTGGAATGGGGATAGACAAATGAGGGTTGACAGTTGATCATGTTTGAAACATGGGGCCTGTCACAAATATTGTATGAGGTCCTCAGGGATGTTGGCCCAAGACGGTAGGTAAGCCAATGTGGCATGATACCATTCCATAAAGGGGTTCCCTTTCATATGTGGAAGAGGATGAGTATCCAAATAACAAGTTCATGAAGCTTGGACATGGAATGAGGGGAATGTCCCGTGAAAATTCCACTTTTCAGGATCTTTGTCCCGATGCATCTGATTATGAAAAAAAGGCATACCGAATAGAGGGAGTCAGGTCCCTTTCCAAGGAAAAGGGTCATGGGGTCGCATGATTCCAACGTAATGGTCGTTGGATGGGCCATAAAGGGGGCTTGATTTAATGGACTGTGCACAGGGTGGAGAAGTAGCCAAATCCAACGTGTAGTTCTTATAAGGAGATCTTAGTTTAGGGTCATATAATGAGGACCAGGTTGGAAAAATACGTGGGAGGCACATGGTGTGGCTATCGCAAAACCCGACATGAAAGATAACCCATGTGGTACTCGCCACACCACATGTTCTCAAAAGGGTTTGGGCCATGGCGCCGAAAAAGTGGGGAAAAGAGTTTAGATTCCTAGGGTTGGACCCAGATATGAGATTTTTGGGCATTCTTATATATCCCATGAGGATGGGAATCAATCCATACGTAGTTCTGGGAGATGTCGTGTTGTTTAACATCTTGTAGAAAGGACATAGAGTGGTATTAGTTTACGATCATTAAGCTCAGACCATGATAGAACTGAAGAAGGGAGAAATGTGTTGAAATAATTACAAAACCCGATGTGAGTGAGGATAGTAGGAGTCTGTTTCACCACAATGCGCTCCCCGGTAAACTTCTAGATCCGGGGACCAAAAGTGAAAGTTAGGCTAGGCCCGAGGCAAATTGCTCGAGCGTTCTTACGTACCCCATGAGGATGGGAATCAAACCATATGTAGTTATTAAGGTGTCATGGTAAGATACCAGTTCTAGAGATAATAAGGTCGTGTGGGTCTATCCCTCTCCCCAAAAGAATCGACATTTGATAGATCATGTTTTTCCTTCAAGATGAATGTGTATTTTTGTGAAGATAGGGATATAGGATATAAAGTCTAGGAATTTTCACAAGAATCAATCCATATGCAGGTTTTGACAAATGGTAAGGTGGGTGATCGATAACAAACATGATGTCCCCTCGAGTGAGGACACCACGATGCAATGTCATTTTTCTTCATCCGTCCAGGATAATAATGTCAGAGTTCAGGGTCATGTGATGGGACCAACTATGCACTTTTATGTCGTGTAGTATAGACATAATAGTTTAACATAATGTGGGACTAGGAATCCTAGTTTAAAGTCATATGGCTCAGACATATTCAAGAGAGATGATGTTCAATAGGGAATGTGCACGACGTAAAAAAGTGTACCCGATGTGAATGAGGATGAGGTCCACATCACATCGCGCGCGATTCGTAGAATGAAACCTCGGCCCGAGGGGCCATAAAAGGATTATAGAATATGGTTCCAGAGAGACTAGTTCTCAGTTGACATGGACCCAAAGTTTATATGTTTGGGCATTCCAATGTATCCCATGAGGATGTGAATCAATCTAGACGTAGTTATTGAAGATGACTTATAAGGAGATCTTAGTTTAGGATCTTAAAGCTTGGACCATGGAAGATGTGACACTCTTCCAAGAGAGCATAGACCTCGATCCAGTTCTTAAGCCCACGTGAGTCAAAATAAATGTGGGAAACAAGGGTAGAAGAGGTCTTTGCAATACATCCATCAAAATCTCTTTTTTTGAAATTTTCTAAATCCACATTATGGGTTAGTGGGAACTGAACACTTTCAGACCTCAAATAAAACAACAACATTACAAAATTCAAAATTAGAATTTCAAAACCAAAACCAGCAGTACCACAATCAAATTTGAAAACCGGACCACCGCACAGTTCACAAGATCGCGTGTATTGAGAATAAAATTCAGGATTACTACCATCGTCATCGTACTTCACTGTCATCACCATCCCATCAACGTCGTCCACTTCACCATCATCCACCACTGTAACCAAATTCTCTGTTGCTAACTCCGGTCATCGAACTCTTGCCAGAAATCATCCTAACGAAGCTTCAAACCACGGTTGCCTCCTTAGAAAACAACACCATGTGAACAAACCTCGATCACCAAAACTCTTAATGTCTTCAGCGTAGTCAATATGAGTAGTGTCAGTAACCTAACACAACACTTTCCATCATCCATGTCATCCAAATGCACATTAGAATGCTGATGTTAGTAATATTATCCCCCATCAAACCAAAAAAAACACCAAAACACCAGTAATGAATCCAGTTCCATTGACCAACAAAACCAAACATGGATGAAACCACTCCATAAACAATAAACAGGTTCAGCACCAAACAAACATCACACCGTAGAAGCACCAAACCTTCACAAATATATAAAACCAGAAAGACCAAGACATATAGTGGATGATGTCAAAACCTGAACATCGAGGGACAAGAAAACCACAGAGCAGATCGCATGAGGGGTACCGTCAGCCATCAAAACTCACCTCCCAAAACTTCTGAGAAGCCACTGCTCTAGATCTGACCAGGATAGGAGCTGAGGGATGTGAAGTCAGGGTAGAGGTTTGAATGGACGAACGCTCCGAACGATGAAATCTCGACAATGCTAAATCCAGAGAAAACGAAGAGAATGATTCGACTCCGGAGGGTGCCTGAAAACAATCGACCACTGATCCAAAAATCTCAAAACCGAGATGAACCATCACTCTAGATCCGACCTAGAGAGGCGTGGTGGAACACGATATCAGAGCAGGCTGAAGGGGCCTGAGGCTTCCATAGTGAACCACTTTCGATAGCAACACCATGAAAGATAAAAGAACCAGAACGAGATCTCGGACGCAAGCATATGAGAGAAATATGGAAAGATCAAAGGAACAAAGAAAAAATGGGCCGGAAGAGTTACACCGTCACAAGGAAACCCTAGGGGGAAGCAGGGAATGCTCGAGGGAGTGCTCCGTGAGAGAACGGGGCCATCCCTTTGTCTCAAAAATTGCCTTTCCAACACATGGGACATGCATAAAGGTAATGTCGGTGCGGGGCCCGAAATGATGCCCTATCGCGGGTTTGTCCTACTAACATGCAACTGCGCACTGAGGGACAGTACCAAGATCATTTAAATTTTACATGGATGTGATGGGGTGAAAAATTATGTGAATCATGTAATTAACATTTAAGTATTGAAGTGGTTATCATGACGATAGAGGATAACCGTTGACCATGTTTGAAATACAATATCCATATCATGTGACCTGAAATGAGAACAACAAATGTGCATCGACTGCTGACCATATTCGCAACGTGGGAATTGTATCAATTTTTTGTTCAAAACCCTCGAGGATGTTGGCCTGTAATGGTAGGAGAGCCCTTGGGCTGAGAATCCATGCTATTTGGGGGTCCCTTCAGATGTGAATGCTAATTAAAGCCCAAATGAAGGGGAACATGAAGCCTGAAAAATGGGTGAAAGCATGTCCAGGTAGAATCCGACACTTCAGGACATGAACCAAAGTACTATTGGGCACATTGATGAATCGCTGAAGAGGGTCGAGGGACCCAACATAAGAGTAGCTGACTCGACAAGATGAGTTTAGGGAAAGGGAGCGAAGGGAACTCAAAAGAGATAGGTTGGTGGTGTGGTTGTTATAAACCCAATGTGAATGGGGACATAGGCCCATACCACACCATATACCCCCTCCTGGAAGAACATAGACCAAGGGTCCAAGGTGATTGGGAGGTTTCTAAGAGATGGGTCTAGACCTAATGACTAGACGTTCAAGCAGTCCTACGTATCCCATAATGATTGAAATCAATTCATATATAGTTCTGGGAGAAGGATGTTGGTCAGTTTCATCATCATGTAGCGAGGACGGTGGTGCTCTTAGTTTAAGGTTGTAGGGCTTGGACCATATGCCTATTTTAACATCATATGCATGGGAAAACTGAGTAAAGAGGGAGAGTCATTGCACCCATGGTGTAACGCCCCGACCCCAGCTACCCAGAGTCGGTGCATTAATTACATAACATTGGAATGATCACAAGAAAGATCAAATCCCGAAAGACCGATTGGTTTAGTAGCCTTGGAAACACTAGATATATTCATAAGTTTTACATTACATCATAAAATGAAAAACTACTACAACAACATAATGTCTCCATAATCCACACTACTATCCCCTCATAAAATCCCTGCAGGTCATTCATAATTTACTTCTTCACATCCTGGGGAAAAATAAAACATAGAAAAGGGGTGAGCTCAAATGCCCAGTAAGGATAACAATATAGCGGAAACTTTCATCAATAAGAATAAACATTTAAGGCAATGTATAACTAAAACAAAAGCCTTTTAAACATGAACTTTCAACATGGTATGGCATAAATAAAATGAAATAATGCCATTTACTTATTCACATGGATATTCCATTAATCGAATAATCACATGCAAAAATAAATAACCACTTTCATAATGTTGGAATGCATAATGTCAAACATTAATTTCATTGTCTAGGCCTCATCCCAAGACCTAGGGGTTACTTCTAACCGGAACCCAACCCGGAGTGCCTCTAATAACCGGACACCAACCCGGAGTGCCTCTAATAACCGGACACCAACCCGGAGTGCCTCTAATAACCGGACACCAACCCGGAGGGCATACTTTTACCAGTCCCTAACCTGGAGGGCTTACTTTAACCAGTCCCCAACCTGGAGGGCTTACTTTTACCAGTCCCCAACCTGGAGGGCTTACTTTTACCTGTCCCCAACCCGGAACATACTTGTTTAGCACATTCATCTGAAGAAAAGTTTGAAATATAACATAAACATTCGGATTAAAACTAGCATACGAAATGTCAATAGTTTCACCATAAACAATGAATGGTATAAAATAGCACATCCACAGTCAAACATATCACAAAACCTTCAATACAATATAGAAGTTTTGTATCATAATAAATCAACTTCAAATAATCTTAAAATCCATCAAAGGATGTTGACATAGATGAAATCAAAATTCTTTTTAAAGAAATATCTCCTTTTATTTTGAAATCATTTAAGATCCATATAAAATAAAACATTTTCTTTGAAAATATTCTTATAAGCTTGTATGGGAAGCTTCGACGATTTTATAACGGCGGAAAATAACCGCACCCGCCGTATAAGTTAAAAAAAACATTCTTACCTCAATTCTATCGAAAAGGTTAAAAAAAGACCTTGTTTTGAAAACGACGGAAAGATTCCTTTATAAACCTCTTATAAAAAGTCAAACAAGGGTATAAATGACTTTAACCCATATTCTTGTAAATAGTAAAAATGTTTTGAAATAATTTTCGAAGAAACATGGATGTGGATGATAAAGAGATCCCAGTAGATTATTACGTATAAACAACCTCGGATAATGAAGAGATTGTGAAATAACCCTTACCAATTTGGTAACTTATGAAACATAAAACCCATGAAAGAGGTATCATACAATGAATATGTAAATACACATAAATTAGAGTGTATTACACAAAGAATATAATTATGGGCAGTACATACACCACACAAAAGGTAATGGTGGCAATATGGCATGAATCTCACGGGAATAAGGAGTGAGATGAAAACCCCTTACCTTGTACTTTTCCTTGGTTGTGGTAGGTTAACCTCCTCTTCTTCGGGTTCTTCCTTTTGATTTGATCAAAAGGGCTCCTTAGGTTGGCTTTCTGATCAAACTAAGGCCTCTAGGTTGTATTGAGGGATGTTGGGAGAGTATTTGGGCAGAGTTTGGCCGAACCAAAAGGCTTTGAAGGTGTGAAGAAATGAGAAGGAGGAGTGCCCTTTTATAAGAGGGGTGAGGGGCACCTTTGGAAAAGCTAGAAATATTAATTTATAATAAATTCATATTCGGTTTCTAAAGGCTCCAAAGTTGACTATTCAAAGTATGAGGTGGGGATAGGTCGAAAACAACTCATCCAATAGAATTTAGACAGGTTTGGGTACTTATATTAACCTTATCTTTAAGTATTAACTCTAAGTTAATTAGTTTCACTTTTACAATGTCTCTTTGTATTTTATATATTATGGTTAATAAACTTACTATATACATCCAAGCGACCCCCAAGTGGTCCATTAATGATTAACCTATCATAATATAAGTCTCTTGGCCGAACCTTATATTTTTAGGAATTTAATATCAATTAATAATATAATATTTGTTTTAAGAACTCTTTTATGTCAATTTTGACACTATTCAATAGTTGATTTTTGTGAAACTCCTAACAGATTGATTACTTCGAAGAAAGTCAATTAAATCAATCCTAATATATCATATTATCATAGAAAATTAGTTTAATTCATTAAAAGTTTCATATTATAATTATTTGGGTATTTATAAGATCAATTATTTTTATTTTTCACTATTTTAGTAATTACTGCATCATCATTGTGTCATAAATAAAATAAATTATATAATGTCTAAAAATTATAAATAAAATATCATTATGTAGGAAATCTTTTTAGCTTTCTAATGAATATTTATAATCGAAAATCCAACATGTATAACCCTATGTAAAAATTGTTCTTCTAAAAGATGTAAGCTTATGCCATTTTTATTTTTATTTTAACTTTATTAATATAATGTGTCCCTACCACATACAAGTGGCTCCAAGGGGTCCCCAAATTGACCCAAGGATGCCCATGGTCGGGTATGTGTCCACCAATAAGGTTATGACACGTTTTAGGGTAATTTTGTATTATTATAATATTATTTTGTTAACCCTTATTTACCGGATTTACCCTTTAACCATGGTAAATAAAATATTTACCACAGTAACTATTCAAAATGTCTAAAAATAAAAGTTACCTATATACACAATTTGAACATCCTGATTCCAAATATGGAATCCATTTTCCCAAATTCAAAACACAGAAGTGGCAGAAATTAATTTAAAATTAATTCCCGCTGTCAAAACAAAAAGCGTGTTTTTAAGAGATAATAACTATCAAAAGATTGACACTTGTTTATGTTCGGTTTAATTGTAAAATTATGTCCAATGACCAAAATTATATTAAAATGTAAAAATATATTCTAAATGTACTTTAAAACCACTCCAATTCATAATTTATCACTATTAATTATTTTGATTAAAAAAGTTGTTTTTAATTAAAATTTAGTAATTTTCACTATTCATCAAAATATGAAAGTTATCCGAAATGTACCAAAATTTCACCCTAGGCTAATTTTGATATTCCGAATCCAAAAATGAAGTCCATTTTGAAATATAGAATATTTATGATTTCAAAAAGTAGGTATTACTATTCACAACGGCTAGTTTAATTAGTTGTGGTGTGTGTTAGAACTCGAGGTTGCGTACAACACACGCTATCGCATTATTCGAAGGGAAACGTACCGTAGAAGCTTGGGATGTTTCATTTTAAATTTTTGATGTCCCCATTTAGTCAAAAAGTTTAAAATATAGTATTTAAAAATGGTTCACTATTAAAATTTGATAAAAGTGCAATACTGAAAATGAATTTGTTCTTGCATTATATCTAAGAAACTCATAATATGGAATCTAAAATTATAAGGATTATATAAAGTTTAAAATTTAGTCAATAATATTATTAACCTCTTTTTAATGGCTTTTTCCTTTGGTAAGTCATGGTGTGATTGAACTCGGTGTTGCGTGTAGTGCAAGTTATTGAATTATTTTGAAGAAATAACACACTATGAAATCTTGGGGTGTTACATTCTCCCCTCCTTCAATAAATTGCGTCCTCGCAATTTGAAATTGTTCTTCGAAAATAAAAGGTTGAAAGTAGAAAATATATTTGTGGGAAAACCCACATTAGAAATTGGGTTACTAAAATTTAGTCTTAATATGAGGAAAAGAGAAATCAAAGGGTCACCACCAAATTATGATCTCGATTAGGAGAACATTGGTGGAAATTGGAGACATATAATCGGAGGAAAAACGTAAATATTTATAGGTAGTGATTGAGGTCATAAATCACAAACAAGTATAAAATTGAGTTCCTTAAATTCATTAATCTATGATGAATTGAAATACCATCGGTTCAACAAAACATAGGGTATTAGGATAACACATTTTTGACGTTTCAAAATATCCTAGTTGAAATCCCACATCGAAAAATGAATTAATGAGGCCTCTATTTAAACTAAAGAGTGGAAAGTATGAAGATTACCGAAAATAACACATACTAGGGATCCATGTAGGAAAATATGGATATGGAGGAGAAATCTAACCATCAATTATCTGATGGAGAGTGGTAGAGAACATGGCTATGAAAAGGCCAACAATCCCAAAGCCATAAATTAGTGATGATTTAAGGTACCATCTAGGGCAACATTTTTGTTCTAAGTTCCTTTTCTTAATGTTGTGGAATTTATTTATGAGATTGGCTAAGAACATAAGGAGGTATACATACTTTAGAGTTTTATCCATTAATAAATGTCTACCACAAACTCATCTTTCACTCTAAAACATAATAGAACGTAAAAAAAAATTCTATTTACACTATTCGTATAGGGTTCCAAAATAATCGAATTTATAATTCATCTACAAGATCTTTTAATAAAAACTAAATTATTTAATCCAGGACATCTCGTGGGCCAGTGGTAGGTGATACACCCTTGTCACCCTTCGGTTGCGGGTTCAAGTCTCGCAGCTTTGCCGGACGCGACGGGTTGCCGCCCGACCTCCGGGTTGCCCTTTTTATGGCAGTCCAAAATTAATATCAAACTTAGAATTTATCCAAAATACTTCTGTCCAAACTCACAGTCCAACATTTATAAGGAAGGTAAACATAATGTAGATCCTTTTTACCCTATAATAGAATATTAATACCTTCATCATGTATTCTTTTAAAACACTGAAACATCCTGATTTACCATAATCCTTATTGATTACATTCATGCTCCCTTATTCCATATAGAATGCTGGATATACTTCATCAATCCAAAAATGTTTTAAACCCCACAATGATGGAATATACAGATCATTAATTAGTTCCAAGGTAGTCAAGAATATCCAATATAATTTATCCAAAACAATCATGTATTATTCCAAAATCACTAACTCGGTATCAGAACTATATTATGGTTTATCATTCTCTCAACCATATATTTTCCAAAAATTTATCCTACTATTGAGTCACCTTTCTTTGTTCCACACAATCACAAGTCCTTAATGAAACAGTACTGCAGTACAATCCTTATATACTCCATAATTATTATAACAAGTACATTGTTGATACAACACTCAATTGACATAATCAACATAAGAACTCTAATCATTCCTCTTTATCTGTGGTAGTATCATAACTTGATTATTATCCAATAACATCATTTGCGACATATACTGATGACTGGGACATAGGTTCGCATAGTGTCCAAACTCCTTGCAAATGAAGCATTGTACATTTGAAACCATTTTCTTACCCTTGCAGTCATGTACTTTGTGTCCTTTTCCTCTACACTTATAACAAACTCCCATTCCTTTCAGGAAAGTTCCAGGGTGTTTCTTTCCATAGTTACCACATATGGGAAAATTCTTCTTTTCCCTCTTCCCTTTATCCATCTTTCTCTCTTCCATCCTTTTCTTCTCTTGATTCCCTTCAAAGCCATAGGACTCAGTAAACTCTTTACTTATCTTATCAACACATGATATTATTTCTTCATATGATGATAATACATGGGAGACTATTTCTCTTATAAATTCTAGCTTAAGACCATGAAAGATATGATCCTTCCTTCTCTTTGGATCATGTGAATTGTTAGAGTTCTCGTTCCTTCTACTGGGCGCCATTTCTAAACAATGGCATACACTAGATCAGTTTATGAATCAAAATACATAATCCCATACTTATAAAACACTTAACATAAATTGAACTATTTAGGGATATAATCCATAATCATAAAAATGTTTTCTTTGAGGAAGTATATACTCATAAACCCTTCATAATGATTTGTAAAGATAGTGAGAGTTATCCTAAGCATATCCCCCGGGAGTGTCGTAACCAAGAGTGCAGCAAGGCCCGTTGTCGTGCACCAGTTCCCGTTCGAGTCTAGCTCAAAGCGGTGTTTTCGGGTTTTACCCCTAGGTACATCTGTGCCAGAGCCGCCTCTACCTGCTCGTATCCAGACAGGGATGTATTGCTCGAAAAACTCACAAAATCTCTACAATACCAAAATTCTAGGAAGTTCTTCTATACTAATCCTCAAAGTTCATCTTAGGTCTACGTGCTCTAATCAGAGTTTATCTAAATCTAGCTTCCAAGGTTTGTACTAAACTTCCTCTGATACCAACTGTAACGCCCCGACCCCAGCTACCCAGAGTCGGTTCATTAATTACATAACATTGGCATGATCACAAGAAAGATCAAATCCCGAAAGACCGATTGGTTTAGTAGCCTTGGAAACACTAGATATATTCATAAGTTTTACATTACATCATAAAATGAAAAACTACTACAACAACATAATGTCTCCATAATCCACACTACTATCCCCTCATAAAATCCCTGCAGGTCATTCATAATTTACTTCTTCACATCCTGGGGAAAAATAAAACATAGAAAAGGGGTGAGCTCAAATGCCCAGTAAGGATAACAATATAGCGGAAACTTTCATCAATAAGAATAAACATTTAAGGCAATGTATAACTAAAACAAAAGCCTTTTAAACATGAACTTTCAACATGGTATGGCATAAATAAAATGAAATAATGCCATTTACTTATTCACATGGATATTCCATTAATCGAATAATCACATGCAAAAATAAATAACCACTTTCATAATGTTGGAATGCATAATGTCAAACATTAATTTCATTGTCTAGGCCTCATCCCAAGACCTAGGGGTTACTTCTAACCGGAACCCAACCCGGAGTGCCTCTAATAACCGGACACCAACCCGGAGTGCCTCTAATAACCGGACACCAACCCGGAGTGCCTCTAATAACCGGACACCAACCCGGAGGGCATACTTTTACCAGTCCCTAACCTGGAGGGCTTACTTTAACCAGTCCCCAACCTGGAGGGCTTACTTTTACCAGTCCCCAACCTGGAGGTCTTACTTTTACCGGTCCCCAACCCGGAACATACTTGTTTAGCACATTCATCTGAAGAAAAGTTTGAAATATAACATAAACATTCGGATTAAAACTAGCATACGAAATGTCAATAGTTTCACCATAAACAATGAATGGTATAAAATAGCACATCCACAGTCAAACATATCACAAGACCTTCAATACAATATAGAAGTTTTGTATCATAATAAATCAACTTCAAATAATCTTAAAATCCATCAAAGGATGTTGACATAGATGAAATCAAAATTCTTTTTAAAGAAATATCTCCTTTTATTTTGAAATCATTTAAGATCCATATAAAATAAAACATTTTCTTTGAAAATATTCTTATAAGCTTGTATGGGAAGATTCGACGATTTTATAACGGCGGAAAATAACCGCACCCGCCGTATAAGTTAAAAAAAACATTCTTACCTCAATTCTGTCGAAAAGGTTAACAAAAGACCTTGTTTTGAAAACGACGGAAAGATTCCTTTATAAACCTCTTATAAAAAGTCAAACAAGGGTATAAATGACTTTAACCCATATTCTTGTAAATAGTAAAAATGTTTTGAAATACTTTTCGAAGAAACATGGATGTGGATAATAAAGAGATCCCAGTAGATTATTACGTATAAACAACCTCGGATAATGAAGAGATTGTGAAATAACCCTTACCAATTTGGTAACTTATGAAACATAAAACCCATGAAAGAGGTATCATACAATGAATATGTAAATACACATAAATTAGAGTGTATTACACAAAGAATATAATTATGGGCAGTACATACACCACACAAAAGGTAATGGTGGCAATATGGCATGAATCTCACGGGAATAAGGAGTGAGATGAAAACCCCTTACCTTGTACTTTTCCTTGGTTGTGGTAGGTTAACCTCCTCTTCTTCGGGTTCTTCCTTTTGATTTGATCAAAAGGGCTCCTTAGGATGGCTTTCTGATCAAACTAAGGCCTCTAGGTTGTATTGAGGGATGTTGGGAGAGTATTTGGGCAGAGTTTGGCCGAACCAAAAGGCTTTGAAGGTGTGAAGAAATGAGAAGGAGGAGTGCCCTTTTATAAGAGGGGTGAGGGGCACCTTTGGAAAAGCTAGAAATATTAATTTATAATAAATTCATATTCGGTTTCTAAAGGCTCCAAAGTTGACTATTCAAAGTATGAGGTGGGGATAGGTCGAAAACAACTCATCCAATAGAATTTAGACAGGTTTGGGTACTTATATTAACCTTATCTTTAAGTATTAACTCTAAGTTAATTAGTTTCACTTTTACAATGTCTCTTTGTATTTTATATATTATGGTTAATAAACTTACTATATACATCCAAGCGACCCCCAAGTGGTCCATTAATGATTAACCTATCATAATATAAGTCTCTTGGCCGAACCTTAGATTTTTAGGAATTTAATATCAATTAATAATATAATATTTGTTTTAAGAACTCTTTTATGTCAATTTTGACACTATTCAATAGTTGATTTTTGTGAAACTCCTAACAGATTGATTACTTCGAACAAAGTCAATTAAATCAATCCTAATATATCATATTATCATATAAAATTAGTTTAATTCATTAAAAGTTTCATATTATAATTATTTGGGTATTTATAAGATCAATTATTTTTATTTTTCACTATTTTAGTAATTACTGCATCATCATTGTGTCATAAATAAAATAAATTATATAATGTCTAAAAATTATAAATAAAATATCATTATGTAGGAAATCTTTTTAGATTTCTAATGAATATTTATAATCGAAAATCCAACATGTATAACCCTATGTAAAAATTGTTCTTCTAAAAGATGTAAGCTTATGCCATTTTTATTTTTATTTTAACTTTATTAATATAATGTGTCCCTACCACATACAAGTGGCTCCAAGGGGTCCCCAAATTGACCCAAGGATGCCCATGGTCGGGTATGTGTCCACCAATAAGGTTATGACACGTTTTAGGGTAATTTTGTATTATTATAATATTATTTTTTTAACCCTTATTTACCGGATTTACCCTTTAACCATGGTAAATAAAATATTTACCACAGTAACTATTCAAAATGTCTAAAAATAAAAGTTACCTATATACACAATTTGAACATCCTGATTCCAAATATGGAATCCATTTTCCCAAATTCAAAACACAGAAGTGGCAGAAATTAATTTAAAATTAATTCCCGCTGTCAAAACAAAAAGCGTGTTTTTAAGAGATAATAACTATCAAAAGATTGACACTTGTTTATATTCGGTTTAATTGTAAAATTATGTCCAATGACCAAAATTATATTAAAATGTAAAAATATATTCTAAATGTACTTTAAAACCACTCCAATTCATAATTTATCACTATTAATTATTTTGATTAAAAAAGTTGTTTTTAATTAAAATTTAGTAATTTTCACTATTCATCAAAATATGAAAGTTATCCGAAATGTACCAAAATTTCACCCTAGGCTAATTTTGATATTCCGAATCCAAAAATGAAGTCCATTTTGAAATATAGAATATTTATGATTTCAAAAAGTAGGTATTACTATTCACAACGGCTAGTTTAATTAGTTGTGGTGTGTGTTAGAACTCGAGGTTGCGTACAACACACGCTATCGCATTATTCGAAGGGAAACGTACCGTAGAAGCTTGGGATGTTTCATTTTAAATTTTTGATGTCCCCATTTAGTCAAAAAGTTTAAAATATAGTATTTAAAAATGGTTCACTATTAAAATTTGATAAAAGTGCAATACTGAAAATGAATTTGTTCTTGCATTATATCTAACAAACTCATAATATGGAATCTAAAATTATAAGGATTATATAAAGTTTAAAATTTAGTCAATAATATTATTAACCTCTTTTTAATGGCTTTTTCCTTTGGTAAGTCATGGTGTGATTGAACTCGGTGTTGCGTGTAGTGCAAGTTATTGAATTATTTTGAAGAAATAACACACTATGAAATCTTGGGGTGTTACACATGGAAAACCAAAAAACAGAAACAATGATAGAGGATAACTATTGACCATGTTCACAACACAGTATCTTCATTTTTTTTGACCGGAGGTCAGGTTCAAACAATTGAGCATCGACCATTGACCATATTTACAACATGGGACTTGTATCAATTTCTTATTCGAAATCCTTAAGGGCATTGGCATGAAACGATAGGAGATCCCTTAGGGTAAGTATCCATATCATTCAGGGTCCCTTTCGGATGTGAAAGATAATGCAAACCCAAATGATGGAGTGTGTGGAGCATAAATGTGCCCGTGAAACTTTAAGTCAAGCTAGGCAGTAGTAGATGTGGGGATCTTTAAGGACGAGGGATACATGGTGCGATCATCATGATATTGACGTAAGCGTGGGCAAAATCCTATATCACACCATGTGTTTCAACCCAATGGGAGATCCTGATGTTTGGGGGTGGGCCTATGAATGAAATGTTCGGGAATTCCTACATATCCCATAAGGATGGGAATCAACCCATATGTAGTTCTATAGGCCATGCAGTTTAGCGTCGTGTGGTGAGGACGTGGGAGGAGGGAAGAACGAGGGAGGGAACATGGTGTAGTTATCGTAATCCTGGCATGAGTGGTACCAAAGAAGCCTACACGACACCATGTGGGATCCTCTAAGAGAGTTATACCCAGGGGGGTAGTCAAAGAGGAAACTTGGGGATGGACTCGAGATAAAGAGTCTGTGCATTCCTAAGTATCCCATGAGGATGGGAATCAATCCATACGTAGTTCTTGTGGTTTAACGTCTTGCAGGACAACACACGGTTTAACATTATGTGGGAAGACATATAGTTTAACATCATATGGGTTGACATACAGTTTAACGACATGTGGGATGACATTTCACAGTTTAAGGTCATGTAAGATCAGACAGTTTAAGGTCATGTAAGACCATAATACAGTTTAGGGTTGTGCAGGACCATACATTTTAAGGTCATGCAGGACCATTTAACTCAGGAAAAGTATTTCTTGGGGAACTTTGCATTGGTGGAAGGGGTCATACGCTCACCATCCATGGTAACCAGAGAGTATGCACCATTAGAGTAAACCTTGTGAATGATGTAAGGTCCTACCCATTTGGGCTTCAACATGGGTGGTTTCTTTCCAGGTATCATTGGTGTCCTAAGGTCCAATAACAAATCTCTATGTGAGAAGTAGTGGAGGTGAACATTCTTATTGAAAGCTCTAGATATCTTGTTATAATTCCTTTCCAGATTGTGCAGGGCACGAAGCATGTTATTGTCGAGCACTTCCAAATCATCCAGATGAATTTCAGCTACTTTATCTAGCACTTGTTGATCATAGATAGATGTCCACAATGAGGGAAACTGAATCTCGATGGGTAGGATGGCCTCTGTTCCATACACTAGGTAATATGGGGTCACTTAGGTGGAATTACGAGTCGTCGTCCGATGAGCCTAGAGGGTGTTGGGGAGCTTTTTAGGCCAACTATTCTTGTTCTAACCAAACATTTTTTTGCAGAATGTTAGAGAGGGTTTTATTGAACTCCTTTATCTTTACATTTTCTTGTGCATGATAGCGGTAGGTATGGTTAGAATTGATGTCGTACTTAGCGTATATTTTCTTCAGCTTAGTTGCACGGAAGTTCATGTCATTACCGGTGATGATGGTGTGAGGGACTCCAAATCGATAGATGATGTTGGAGATCAAAAAATCAATGATAGAATAGGCCTTGACCTCCTTGAGCCGAACTGCCTCTTCCCACATGGAGAAAAATCTGTAGCGGTCAAGATGAACCTACATTAGAGATCTTTCGCAAGTGTATATGGTCCCACTACATTGATTACCCATACTGCAAATGGAAAAGAGTACTTGGTAGTGTAGAGAGGCTCCGGAGGCCGATGCATAATGTTGGAATGAATTTGGTACACATGGAACCTTTTGGAAAACTAGATGCAGTCATAGATCATGGAGGGCCAAACATATCCTAGTCTCTGGATCTGGTGAGATAGTTTCAAACCGGTTTGATGAGCCCCGCAGGAACCAGCATGAACCTCTTGCATGACTTGGGAAATCTAGACCCCTTGAAAGCAACAGAGGATAACCCCATCAAATATGTGCTTGTAAGGGATCTAATCATGACCAGGACCATCCTGGAGGGTAAACTGCAATGCATGGTGTTGAGATCGCTCTTGCTCAACCCGATCTTCCAGGAGATTACCGCTTTGGAGGTACTCAACAAAGGAGGTTCTCTAGTCAAGAGTCACTTAAGTCATTGAATCTAGGGAACCTAGGGGTCTTGACGTGGAGGTGTTGGCAGTAAGGTGACTTACCTATGGGTTGTCATCATCATCTGGAGTGATATGAGAAATGACTCTCCAGTGTGCCACTTGGATAATCATATCATCATATTCAGGCTCTACAAGTGATGCATGTAGGCTGGCTAGGGCGTCAGCTCGGCCGTTCTGAGATCGAGGGACAAGAGTAACTTCTGGATGGGATGAGAACTGAGCCATTAACTGGAGAGTGTGTTCCAATAATGGTACGAGCTCTGGATTCCTAATGAAATAGTCACTATTGATCTTCTTGATTGCTAGTTCAGAGTCCCCTATCACATGAAAATGGGGCACATCAATCTTGAGGGCCATCTCGAGGATAGTAATGAGAGCCTGATACTTTTCCTCATGGTTGGTGCAGCCTTCTAACAATAGGAATGAATATGGCAGAATGGCTTCTGTTGGGGTAATAAAGATGATACCCATGCCTACTCTGTTGATCTTGGGGTCATTGAGCCTTCTGCTGGTGGGGCTCTGGGAATCACCTCAAAGTGGATTTTCCAGCACGGCATGACATGGTCTACCAAGAGGATTGATTCATCAGGGAAATCGAGATCTAGGGGCTGGTCTGAAGGAGCTAGATAGGCGAAAAGGATGTCTGCCAATGCTTTCCACTTAATAGACTTCTGAGGGACAAACCTGATGTCAAACTGCTAGAGAATCACTTCCCACAGGGCTAGACAGCCTGCCTACATGGGGCGTTTCATGATGTACATCCACAGATCTACCCGAGACCCAGCTATAGCTCCTGATGTTGGAGGTAATGCTTCAATTTATGTACCGTGAATACCAACTCAAGGCAGCTCTTCTCAATAGGGTAATATCTTGTATCTGTATAAAGGATCATGTGGATGAGATAGTAAAGATTGTTCCTTGTCCCTCATTGTTCTTCTGGGGTAGAAGGGCCATGAGATATCATTCCAGGATGGTCATGTAAAGTACCAGTGGATTTCCAGAGACTGGTGGAATTAATTCTAGCGGTTGGGGTAGGTACTTATTTATTTCTTCAAAGGTAGTCTGACATTCTTCGTCCCACTCGTAGACAGCTCGTTTCTTCATGATCCAAGAAAAGGGATTACACTTGCCAACCAAATTCACGTTAAATCAGTGTATATAGGCCAAGTGTCCTTGAAATCCTTGAATCTTCCGAATATTACTTGGGGGGAGACATCTGGATGATGGCCTTAATCTTTTCTAGTTCAATCTCAATGCCCCTGTATCTGACAACGAAGCTAAGAAACTTTCCATAGGTGACCCCAAAGGCGAAATTCAATAGATTCATCTTCAGGTGGTGGGAACAGAGGAATCTGAAGACTTTCTCAAGGTCTATGATATGGTCCTAAAGCTGGTGTATTTGACCACCAGATCATCCACATAACATTCCACCAACGTTTTGAGGATCAGCTTAAATATGTGATGCATAGCTCACTGATAAGTGGCACTTACATTCCTTAAACTAAATGGAATGACTTGGTAACATAAATTATATTGTGGTTCCCTAAAGGTTGTAGACTCCTCGTCCTTGGGGGACATTCGGATCTGGTTATACCCAGAGTACCCATCCATGAAAGAGATGGATTGGAACATAGCTGCAGCATCGATCAACAATTCTCTTACAAGAAGGGGAAAATCATCCTTCAGACAATGACAGCTAAGATCCTAGAAGTCAATGCATATTATGATCTTTCCATTCTTCTTCATGACTGGTATAATTATGGATATCCATATGGGGTACTGGACCTCCTTAATGAAATTGGATCCGATGAGACTATCAACTTCTGCCTCAACCATGGCATCTTGAGAAGGGTGAATCTTTCTAGGAGGCTTCTTGAAACCGTGATAATGTGTCGGTAGACCGAGGCGGTGGATGGCTACCTGAGGATCTAGACCTGGAATCTCATCAAAACTCAAAGAGAATACATCACGATTCTCTTTAAGGAAGTCTATGTACTATTGTTGCTTCTCTAGGCGCATGGCAGCACTGATCAATGTGGGTTTCGGGTTTGCCTCACTACTGAGGTTCACCTATTCCAATTAATCTATTGTGGTAGGGACGCACTCTTCAAAGGTGGGGGATAATCTTACAAATCCTTTTATTCAATTAAAGAGGTGGGATACTTGGCAGGAGGAGTTTCCTCTGAGTCGAAAAATCTCGATTGGAGGCTGGTACCAGCCTGAGCGGCAGTGGACACCACATTGGGGAACTCCTGTGCTGCCGAAACCATAATGATGAAGGTTGTTGATTCGATCCCATCTGGTATTCGGCCCATGGGGCCACACATGATGATATCAAAGAAATAGTGGTGCATCGTCTTGATCCAGTTTATGCCAGCCTAGCGAAACAAGCATGTGTGATGTATCGTCCTTGTCATGGGGCGGACATCCCGATACCTTATGGGGGTAGGGAGCTCTGGGATTACCCGATCCTGATTTGTGTAGGAGTATGAGGTGATCATCTGACGTAACTTAGACTTGGTAATGTGTTCCCCCTCATTACAGAAACAATAAAGAATTGTCCCATGTCTATCGTTTTAGCCTCTAATCGATGGATTAGAAAGATTTAGGCATCATCTAGATCTTTCCACGCACTGGTAGCAGTCGTGGCATGCTCAACCTCGTTAGCCTGAATCTGCTAGTCTTTGATCTTGTAATAGTTGACATCATGATAGCGGGATTCACAAGAGGCAAAGGGTGACATGTCACCTTGGAGCACACCCACTCGACCATTAATGGAGTAGTTGAGGCAATGGTGATATGACGAGGGAACCTCCGTATGCAGGTGGAGCCATGGCCTGTCCATCAACGCATTGTAGGCGGTGTCCTGGGAGACCACTATAAACTCAGTGTTGGAAACTAAACCACTGAAATGGGTCTTAAAATGGATCTTTCCAACCAGTGTCTGCTCTGTCCTATAAAAACCTTGGATTCTTAAGTTAGAGGGACTCATATCATCTTTAGACAACCCCAGTTTCCCAGTGTCCAAGTCGGGATTAGGTTGATTCTAGAGCACGTGTCGACAAGATAGCGATAAACCTCCAAGCCATTAAACTAGCAGGTGATGTACAGTGGGAGAATGTTCCCATGTATGGGACATCCTCTATCTTCTCCAGATAAAGAGATGATGTATTTTCATTCAGCATGCTCAACCGCCTCAGCATGGAAGGCTTATATGACTACTACCTCCGCCTCAAATTGGAGGGGGATTCTTAAAGCTTTGGAGAGAACCCCATGCATATCCGATGATATGTGAATGGCCTAAAGTATAGAGACCGTTTTTAGAATGTTAGCAAGATTCATGAGGACATCATACATCCATGTCAGGCATGATCTTCTGCTTATAGGGGGTCACTCGATGACAGGAGCTATGGTGGGCCCTGCCAGCTGAACTGACAGTTGAATAGTGCTAGGGATACCTCATTGCTCACTAGTCAAGGCCTGCAGAGTGACTACAAGATGAAGACCTGATGACTGAGACTGGTCCATATCAAAATTTGGTTGGTAACGATGATGTCAAGGGGGCTTTGCCTAATCCAACAACATGAACAGCAGAGAAGGTGGACCTGATGTCACCAGTTGAGAAGGTTACACAATATCGCGACCCAATCATGGGGGTCTAGTCCCACACCAACAAGAACATAAAATATATGGTTCATCTGGTTTTTCCCTATCTAAGATATGGGAGTCGCCCTGAAAAACTGTAGGATGGTGCGTGTTATAGTTTACACCACTGGTTGGGAGTTGGGGACACTCTCTTGATGAGTCCATGGAAGGACGAAACTAGTGATCATCACATATGATGAGCTGGGTGGCTGAACCCCACTCGCCTTAGAGGGGGCTCGGGTGCCGCACAGGCGAACTGCTATGCTGATACTTTCAACCCATGACAAGTGGTATCAGAGGGAATGTTCCTTGTGGTGTTGCGGAATGTTGTTGGACAGACCTTGGTGGTGGGAGAGGAGTCTCGGGGTGTCATGCGGAGGTGACACGACATAGACGATCACGCTTGAGAGATGTCAGAGGCATAGATGACACTATGAAGGGTTGGTCTCATGGAGGTGGTTTTAAACCTTGTGAGAGAAGGTGGACTACCATGGTTTGTGACCCAGAGAGTGGGTGGGCCATTGATGCCAACGACAAGGAAGGAGCGTCCCCTAAAGCCATGCTTGGTAGCCGGTTAGTTGGAAGCACCATTTTGCAGACACATAGAAGGCCATGATCCTACATGAATGAGGGCATGAATGAAATGGTGGTGGGAGAATGTCATGACCCAATCATGGGGGTCCTATCCCACACCCAGAAGAACATCAAAGTTGTGGTTAATCTGGTTTTCCCTTATCTAAGAGATGGGAGTTTCCCCGACAAAGTGGAGGATAGTGCGTGTCAGACTTGACACCACTGGTTATGAGTTGGGGTCACTATCTTGATGAGTCCATAGTAGGAAGAAACCAGTGAACCTCACATATGAAGAGTTGGACGACTAAACCCCACCTACATTTCAGGGGGCTGGGGTGCCACACGGGCAAACCACTATGATAAGATGCAAAGCCCATGATAACGTGTTGAGCTCTGCGCTGGGCCTACTATCTGGTTTCAATAGCATGAATAGCATGGCTAGATGTGTTGACCAAGGCACTCCAATGGTCTATATAGCCTCGGCTCCATCGATGATCGAGACGACTGGGGACGTTGGGAGGACCCGCCTGGTGCTCCTCATCGTCAGGAATCATGTAGGGGTTTATCAACTCTACGGTATTAACTGAGGTGTACCATGTATTGTCACTTGAAGATCCATCCACTCTTGGATGGATTCTGGAAGGAATCTCCATCTCCATGGGCATGAAATCACCGAGAGTATGGGATGACGATGGAATTGGCGGGGGACTTTGTTTTCCCTTATGCCGCCAGTGTTTGATCTTTTGGGAAGAGGACGGCAGAGACAACAATGCAAAAGTAGTAGTTGCAACATATGAAGGCTCTGGACAATTCAAGATTTCACGAATAACACCATGGGCATGGGAAACTGTTTTACAATCCATCCAGTCATCATACTTCTGGGACCCACAGTTAGAAACCTGATGTCACTCGCCTTCACTGTCATTACTAATGTCTGGCCTCACGAAGACACATAAAACCTATGCTGTAGTTGGCCCAAACAAGACTATGCTGTTATACACCTAGTATTGAAGCCAGTTTTTGAACACATAGCATTGTTTGAGGGTGTTCCTCATGATCCGGTGATAGGGGCAGTAATTAGGGAGATCAGTGAGGTTTTCCACTTTTGGCCTCCTGCACTCAGGCAGACGTACAATCATCTGCTCCAAGGCACTGCAGAAGTTACCACGGACCTGAGACTTGTTGAACAAGTAGGTCCAGTTCCTCCTATTTGAAAAGGGGGACCTTGGAGCTTGACCCTGACGTGGGGTTGGAGGATCCTTTCAAGGAGGTGGATCTTGGTTATCTCTCCTAAGTAGTGGCGGTACACTGTGCGGGGCACCTATCGATTATGAGGTGGGAACTGCTGGGCCAGAGGTTGTGCCTGAGGCTGAGGGCCTCTGCGAGGATATGGAGGTGGATCCACTGGTAGCAACTCTAGTTTATTGGAGGCCTCTATTTTAGCCACTGCAGCAGGCTCGGCCCTAGCGACCCTTCTCATGGGGATTGCAGGAGGAAATGGGCATGCCTGAATAGCCTGCTATAAGGATTCTTCTAAGCACTAGGCATTATCATAGAAATCTTGGAATCCCCCAAGGTATTTCTTGGTGATCAGAGAGGGGATCAGTTCTGTCTTGACATTCCCTACAGACATCATCTAAAGTTTCTCCTGAGTCAGTGGCATATCAAGGTAGTACGTGATCCCTTTCCATCGGGCGAAAAATTATGCAACATGCTAATAAGGTCTCTGCTTTCACTTGAAGAGGTCCGCGATACTCATCTTCTGAGTGGTTTAACTGCACTAGTAGAGGAATTTCCTATGGAGGTCTTCCCAACCATCTATTGATTTGATGGGGAGCTAGATATACAAGACGAACTCCATCCCCTCAAATGTCTATACGAAGCACCAGAGCTTGGTAGCTTCCTGTTACACTGGAGTTCGCAACATGGTCCCACATCTTGAGAAAAAGTGGGCCAAGTGCTATGATGGGTCCCATGTCCCATTAAAGGGGAAAATGGGATTTATGAAACCTGGGGGTACTGGCATATCATCCACCCAGGCTTGATATAGCTTTCCATCAGGAGGGATTGTCACCTGTCGCGTTTACACTACCTCGAGATGGTCATTGAGTGTCTCCATTAGATCATTTGGGTGAGGGTTCCATGTCTTGATGGGGATCCTTGACCACCAACATGTTTCCAGGCTCTTCAACACGATAAGCGGTCCCAGAGGCTCGTGGAGTGGCTGGCGAAATGACCTATAGAGCAGCTGGGGAACCTGAGCTGGGTCTCGAGGATTGTGAAACTGTTCAATAGGATTTGGTGACACATACCACACCCTCTCTACGTATGTTCCAGCCTTAACCCTATCTTTGGGGCAGGATGGTCAGGGTCACCTGGAGGCAATTCACCGAGGGGAAGTTCTCCATGCCCATGCTACCCCGTCTGAGGATCACTGTAGTCTGGCCATCACTCCACATCACATTCATCAAGGATTTCGTCGACTATATTCTTGTGTTAGGTGAGTCTCTAACGCAATTCGGCTTTTTTGGGATCATCCTCCGCCTTCTACACTGAGCCAAATGGGTTGGAGGGTTTGACGGCTCTGAGGTGCTCCTTACCCTTGTTAGGATTTAAGCTGAGGGCCAACACCTTGGTGGGCATGAGAAGACCCAGTAGATTCCTCTGTTGATGATTAATCCTTAATAATGGATCCACGAGGAGTAAAACTCCCTTGGGGGTATGTCCTCTCCAAGATGCACTAGATCATTCTCACCCCGATAGGCCGACCATGTTAACTGTGACCCTTCCTAGAGGCATATCCCTTATGTCACCCAATGAATCGGACTGACGCCAGATGGAACTGAAATTGAGCACCATGTACTGCCCCCAACCAATGATTTTCACCTGAGGATTACCCTACTTGATTATCCTGTAGAGCACTTTAATGCTCAAGATGCATCTTTGTTGGAGGGTCCTATGGCGACTTGTTGACTCAGGGCATTTGTCCTTGGGGAGTCCAACCAAATCAACCAAATAGCATTGTTGTAAAATGTCTTCAAAGTGTTCCTGACTCTTGTGGTAGTCCACTCGTCGATGACGAAGACAGAAACGAGTCACCCAGAGGATCTGGAAGAAACACTCGACCTCTTCCTAGGTGATCAATTCTTGCGTACTAAAATTAAGTGCTGCAACTGGCCAAAACATCTCAGGGAAATGGTCCACTATGAGAATATCTCACAAGCCCATTGGTCTAGATTCGGGGTCTGGCCCTTCATTTCCCCACTCATCAACTGGAGGTTCCTAGGGAACTGGTAGTGGTACTGAGGAAGACCATTGAGATGGTAGGCTGGCTGGGGGAGAATACGGTGAGTGATCTGACAAACTGCCGCACCTCGAGCTATCCTCCGAAGAGCATAGTGACTAAGACACTACAGCCTGGTAAGACGAGCTGACGACTGCAATTTTTGGCGTAGGGAATACGACTGTTGGGGATGGACTATACTCCTGGTCATCTTCCATTAGTCCCCAGAATAGCTCTCTGTGATCTCTTGTCGAGGTAGAGAGTGCTTCTAGTGATGATGAAGGCGATTGTACGCTCATAACCTATGTATTTGACAAAAAAAATTCCTCCTGTATATACCTGCAGAGGTAGGTGGGAATCCTATGGACCTCACATTCTGGTAGTATGAGGATGATGCACCTTGTTCCTACCCCGACCTTTGACATGGCGGATCTAAGCGAGAGTTTCATCGTTGAGTCGTATTCTGCCTCAGAATCTGAGAAATAGACTAGTTTGATCTATTTATGTATCTTCTCGATATTATTTTTATAACGTTGATAACCTACACTCTTTCCCTAGGATGGTTCTTCGGTACATGGTAGATTTTCGGCATGAGGAGAACCTTCCGTCGTACTAGGGCTCGGGCGGAGAGGATTTCTTCCTGAGTGAGCTGGGGTGCAAGGAGAACTAGGACATATATCAAAGGGAACATGAGGATGTCCTCTATGGAATGTGATGGAGCGGGTAGGACCTCTGTTGGAGCTGATAAAATCATGGGCAGGACCTCCATGCTTGTTTTCCCTGGTAGCATCATCACCATGAGGGTCCTCGTACTAGTGAATCCAAGCATGGGTAGGACCTCCGTGTTGGGTGATGGTGAAGTGAAGCTGGCTTTTACTCCTACAATTGCTGAGGCGAGGAGGATCTTCTCCAGTTACTGCAAGGACATGGGGAGGGACCCCATACTGGATATTGACCAAATGTGCAATGTCCCCACACTGGTGGTTTGTGGTAGGAGGAATGACTCCATACCTGATGTAATGAGCACGGGAGAGGCTTCCATACAGAGTGTCACTACAATGGGGGGGACCCTCATTTGGATTAAGGGTATCATGGGACAGAACTTCATGTCGAGCTTGGAAGCATGGATGACCCGAGTTCTCTATGGTGGTGGTACGTGGAGGACCTCTGTATTGGGTGTTGTTGTTGCGGGTCAATTCGCGAAAGCCACTCCCTACGTCGACGACTAAGAGAGTTGACCCAGCCTGCCCATGGGGTGGTTGGGGCCTCGATCTAGGTCGGGTATATAAGTTCCCTTGTAAATCATTCCTAGGTTTTGATGATATATGTCAGCGGTGGCCCGAGCTATAAAAGTTGCTGATGTTGACGCCCCTTGGAAGGTGTCCTCCTTGGCCTGTGCCCAACGCTGGCATCGGGTCAACCAGACTGGGGCTAGTGGTGCATGCGCATGGCTTACCTGCTTCTCGACTCATGGTACTGGGTGGTAGCACTGGAGCGACCTAGTGGGATCCCTCCTTGGGAGCCCATGAAACGGGATCCTGGCCGGGTTAGCCTAGACATCCCCTACCTCGTCTGCGTAGGGGATGGAATCATTGAGGCATTCCGAGGATAGGCTCCTGAAAAGGTTGTATGTTGGAATTGTAAACAGTGGATCCCTTCTTGGCCCTTGGGTTCAGTGATGGTGACGAGGCGTAGATGCCTCTAAAACCTGTCGGGCCATATCCCGAGTCGGGATAATCCTTTCCTCCTTGTATTGGCGTACGAGGTCACTTATCACCATTCATTGTATGAATTCAGAAGGGGATATGGGGTGTGGGTTCCCAGTAGTTGTGGGTGTGGAAGATGTCGTAGAAGCGGTGGAGCTATACAGGATTTTCACATTGGCGTTGCCCCTATCCCTACGTTAGTGGGCGGGTGGCGATCAGATTCCTGGTGTAGCAGCTTGGGTCCTAGAAAGTAGAGAGATTAAGCCATTAGTGCTGAAACAATGAAATCAACATCTAGTTCCCCAGTTCCATTCCGTCTTCCATGGCTGGTAAGAGGGATCCACACTGACAACATTGCAGACTGAGATGCCCAATGTTTTGACTACCCTAACTTCTGGTGAGTCTCACGTCGAGACTGTTATTTTCTTGGTAGGACCCAGTGTCGGATAACTAGATCCAGTGACACACTAATCCTACTAATATATCAAATGCTACTATTCTCCACATTGAGGAGAAGAACTTCATGTTGGGTTCACCATTTCTGTTTCCGACGCTTTCGTCGGGGTGCGTACATCCATCTGCTTTGAGGAAGATGAGGGCGCACTGACTGTTGTCACTTATTCCCGCTTTTCAAAGGTGGGTGACATCCATCACTTATTTAGGGATATTTTCTACTTGATCTAAATGGGATGATGGGATGTCGGTTCTTCCTTCCATAGATTCCTCCCCGGATCTCGTTACCTAGTCCGGGTCTCCCTTAAAGATTAATACGTTTTTTTTGAAACTATTTTCAGTGCCATATCTTCATGGATGTTGGTTAATTACACCTCTTATGTCAGGACATTCCAAGGGGTCCGATCAGGGCAGCAACCTTTGGTTGGGGGGAGTAGTCACGTTTGACATCACTGGCATGTCTGGACACTAGAACAATAGTGCGTATGTGTTTCCTCCCATTATTATAGGGATTCTCAAGGGTGTGAAAGCCTAAGGCATCCCATGTTGTGTGGGGAATTATATTACATAGGCATGTCTCTGAGGTTTTTCTCATCTTCCTATGTTTAACATAGGGTATGTCGTAGGTTTAACGTCTAGCAGAGACATATCAGACTTATCAGAACACTGACTAGAGTGGATCAGATGGGTGTGACCCCTAGTGGACACACTGATATTGGGGCTAACGCGTGGTTAGTTACATGATTGTTGTTAAAGGGAATATGGAATGAGGTGGCATGATCATACCAGTATGTGGTGGCCCGGGTAAGAATCAAGATGGATAATGGATGGTTAAGTAAAGTATATGGATAATGAGATGGAGTTGACTCGAGGGCTACGGTGATGTTGGGATTGAGCCTCGAGTAGTCCTCCCACATATCCCTATGGCAGAGAATCAAAGTCTACGTAGTTCGAGTGGGTTATAGGATTGGGTTGTGTACAGAGGACAATGACCCAGTGATATACTGGGGCTTACACATGGTTAGTATCCCTAGGATGGTCTAATGCCACTGAGATAGACCAAGGATGTGGGTCCTAGGAAAGGGATGACAATGGATTACCGTTAATTGGGGAACACGACGGATTACCATCAATTGGGGTTGACAAAAACTTACTACTGAATAGAGATCACAATGAATTACCACTGTGTGAGGTTCACGACTTACCGTTTGGTAGGGGATCACAATGGCTTACGGCTGGATGGGGTACAACGACTTACTGCTAGATGGGGGATAGTTTATTGTCATGTGGGACAAAAGGGGAGTACAGTTTAACATCATGCAGGACGAAGGTGGATCGACATGGAGTGGTCGGGACCAATGGGTGTTGGGCTTGAACCTCAGGGAGGCTTCCTACGCACCTTGCCTTGGAAAGGATCAATGTCCACGTAGTTTGGTATAGTGGGAACCGACGTGAATGGGGGTCATAACCAATAGGTGTTGGGCTTGAACCCTAGAAATGCTTCCTATGCAACTTTCCTTGGCAAGGATCAAATTCCACGTAGTTCAGGAGAGGTGTTTGGTGAACCGAAGTAAAGATGGTCAGAACCAATGGTTTTTGTGCATGAACCTTAGGGAGGCTTCCTACGTACCTTTCCTTGGAAAGGATCAAAGTCCACGTAGTTTAGGATGGTATCGTTGAACTGACCAGAAGATGGGTTGGAACCAATGGTTATTGGGCTTGAACCTCAGGGATGCTTCCTACATACCATGCCTTGGCAAGGATCAAAGTCCACGTAGTTCATGATGGTGTTGGAGAACCGACGTGAAGATGTTCAGGACCATTAGGTGTTGGAGATGAACCTCAGGGAGGCTTCCTATGTACCTTGACTTGGCAAGGATCAATTTCCACATAGTTCGGGATGGTGTTTTGGGCTTACACTCTAGGCTGCACAGGGAGGATGTTATGGTTGATGCTTACTCTAAGTCCACATGAGTCATGCTCGGTGTGAGAAACAAGAGGTGGAAAATACTTGATGATCACATAGGTAATAGTGGGTCTTTGGGATGTGGAATGGGTCTGACACGTAGTTAGAGGCCCAAAATGGAAATAGGGGTTTACACGTGGTCTGCATCCCAGGGAGATTGAGACTAGGACTTACTCTAGGGTGGAGGCCTGGTGTCGACAAAGCCCAAAGGGAGAGGGATTCGGCACCGAAGAAATGAGGGATCTATTCCCTATTCCCCCCTCTAAGTCCTTGGCTAGGAAAAAATATAGGAGGAGTAGGGATATTGCCTCCCACAAGAAAGGCTAGGGACTTACACCAAGGTGGCTGCCCTTTCCCCGCAGACAGACGTCGCTCCGATAAAGAGGATCTCATTCCCTGTGATGAATAATCTCACCCCCGTAGAGACTAGTGGGCATAAAGAATTTTTTATATGGGGCACCCCACATATGATGCATGGAGAGGGGTTACAGTTTAACGTCATGTGTTATGGATGATAGTGCTTGGCAGTTTAACGTCCTGTAACTCGGATGAAGTGGGTTCACTCCACACCCCTAGGACGTTCATAACTGATACTCGTCCACCCTTGAGGAAGGGAAGGCATCAACAATGTCATGGTAAGGGGTGTTTGGGAGTGATCCATTGAGGGGTCCACGTTAGCATGGCTATGTGAAGAAGAAATAAACTTTATCATGCCTATGTGAAGAAGCATGAGGTGAAGAAATGCAATAGAAATTACCACCGAAGGGGTCTTGAAATCACTTCGTGCAAACCTAGAGGGTTTCACGGGAAAAGGAGTTGTAGTGAAAAGGGGTTCATAATTATAAACCTCGTGAAGCTCTGGTGCTCCATGTAGTGGAGGGGCTTCGCGTAGGGGTATGCTTCGTGAAGTGAAGTGGCATAGCCTAGGAGTAGGGAATATGTGCATATGGAAGGGGCTTCACGAAGTGGAAAGTCATACGCGGAGTAGTGCTTCACGGAGAAAGGGTGCCCTACAAAGTGTAGAATTGTGAAGCAATGTGCTTTGCTAAGCATGTTGGGTACCGGGATGGTGAAACAGAAGCTGGTGGGCCTGGAAATTAAAATTTTCTGCTTCAATAGAGTGACATAACCCTGTCAACTCCAGTGATCTTGTCCCGGTTCAGTCCAAGGATCAAGCAAGATTTAAGCAGAGCACAAAAATAAATTAAACATGTACCTTGTTCGGAATTATCATGTGTAAGTCCACCGCAGGACGTCGATGATCATTGCTCGAAGACTCTGATGTCTAAGCCCTCTAGATCGTCCACACACACCTCTCAAATCTACTCGCGCTCTGTTCATCAAGATTTGGGTGCTAACGCGGATCTTTGACGATCACTTCAGCGGAACGACGATCACTGTAAAGGAAGAAGCTTCAATCTGAGAAGGATGAACTTGAAGATCTTCCTTTTCTTGAGAGACTATCTCTCTAAATTCCACAAGGAGAGAGAATCTCTCAATCTTGACACATGAATAGTATCCATGGGAGACCTGTCTCTCACTTATATAGTGAGTGTCTAAAACACACGGTATGGATTCCCGGCCCCGTGTAATAGACGTCTTCTATATAAGTGATATAAATAATTATTTATGAAAAATGAAATTATGCCATAAATAATATTTATAATTTATCACTTAATTGTAATATATAAATATATTACATGATAAATTTGATTCTTTAACTCAAATCATTCCTCCTGCTAATATTAAATGAATATAGGATATTTAAATCCATTCGAATAATATTAATACTTGTATTTACTATATAACTTGTAAATAAATGTTATAAATAAATTCAAAGAATTATTCTAAACTTGAATAATTAATGAATTTATTTATTCTTTGGTGATCCAGAGAACTTGGATAGTGCTCAGTCCCTTTGGCAGGGACCACCAAGTTCTAAATTCATATTCCCAGAATAGGGCAGATTCTCAAGGTGCTATTATTTGTGACCCTCTAGGCCCTTATCTCAATAGCAGTGAAAAATACCACTAACCTAGAGCGGGTTCTAGCAACCCATTGAGGCCCCTATAGAGATAAGGAAAAGTCAAAGCAACGACTGCCTTCCTACGAACATGGTCTGTGTAATATAATCTCTTCGTCATCGATATCTCAATAATGCAGAATGCATACTAGTGTCATCATTCTTAATTTTGATTTATTTTATTTGTTGATTTGTCCAGATGGTCTTACATTCGACTAACATGGCCATGGATTTATTGAAGGTGTAACCATCCTAATTAACCAGGCCTGAGATATCTCTTCCTGAACTCAAAAGAGACAAATCCTTTCTCAATCATTCAATCAATGCCATGTCATTAATTATGTAGCCGATACAAACTACCTCACCATGACTTTGTCCCCATGGTATTCACCTTACATCAAATGTACGTAATTAAATGACATTCATTGATAATGATCTCAAGTATGGAGACCATTAGACATGTATGTAGATAGGAATGACCGATGACACCTGAAACATGTGGTGTTCCTATTAAGCGGGTCTGTCCTCATGATCTCAGTTACTAGTGATCATCAAGTGCAAACTTCATGAGAATAAGTCTCAATTATTATGATCCCCCAGCACTTGATGGTCACACATCATCTATGTCCTTTCAGAATGATGTAACTTGACCATAGGATGTTACTTTAACATTACTGTCATGGCATCTCAGGGTTCTCATTATAGCCTGGGACCTGCTATAAACCTTTGATGCGACAGGTAATCTAAGAACATTGCCATAAAAAAAGTGGATGCAGAAGTATCTACACCATCATGGAAAGATAAACACATGTATAAAAATAAGCTAAATACATGTAACAATAATCAAAGTACAATACATGTTGGGTCTAGGGAACCCACTTTCAACACTCCCAGATTCACTAGAGCCAACTACTAACATGTTTCAATCTGCTAGCTCTCACATGTGAATCATGCTTCTGATGAGTAATGGATTTAGTTAGGGGGTCTGCCACGTTTTCCTCTATGGCTACTCTGCTAACTGCCACTTCACCTATTTGAGTAAAATCCCTCAAGAGATGAAACTTCCAAAGAATATGCTTTGTCCTATGGTGAGACTTAGGGTCCTTGGCAAGCACCACTGCAGCATTATTATCACAATATACTGGAATAGTGTCTGAACTACTAGGTACAACACCAATGTCTGAGATAATTCTACATATCCAGACTACTTCATTTGCTGCATCGGAAGCTGCAATATATTCGGACTCTGCTGTAGAATCAGCAATCACAGTTTGCTTTGAGCTTCTCCAGCTCACTGAACCACCATTTCGGAAAAATATATAGCCTGACTGTGATTTCATATCTTAATAATCTTTCTGGAAACTAGAATTAGTGTATCCCCTCACAACTAGTTCCTCATCTCCTCCATACACTAGGAACATATCCTTAGTATGCCTTAAGTACTTTATGATAGTTTTAACAGCTATCCAGTGCGGCTCTCCTGGATTGTCTTGATATCTACCCACCATTCTTAAAGAAAAGGCAACATCAAACCTAGTACATAGCATGGAATACATGATAGAACCCACAACTGAAGCATAAGGGACTCTACTCATTCTGTCAATCTCCTCTTGTGTTTGTGGACACATTTTCTTGGAGAGATTTACACCATGTGACATAGGTAAAAATCCTCTCTTGGATTGTTCCATATTGTACCTTTTGAGTACCTTGTCAATATGTGTACTTTGACTTAGGCCAAACAGCCTTTGAGATCTATCTCAATAGATCTTTATCCCTAGAATGTAGGCTGCTTCACCTACGTATTTCATGTATAAGCATTCATTTAACCAAGTCTTAACTGACTATAAGACTTACACCTCATTTCCCATGTTTAATATGTCGTCAACATATAAAACTAGGAAAACGATAGCATTCCCTTTAACCTTTTTATAGACACAAGGCCCACTTTCATTTTTGACAAAACCAAAATCTCTTATAGCCTCATCAAAGTGAACATTTCAGGATCTTGATGCCTGCTTCAATCCATAAATGGATCTCTGCAACTTGAATACATTATTTTTATTCTTTGACTTAACAAACCCTTCGGGTTGAGTCATATAGACGTCTTCAACCAACATCCCATTTAAAAAAGCAGTTTTGACATCCATTTTCCAAATTTCATAATCATGAAAGGCTACTATTGCAAGAAATATTCCGATGGATTTAAGCATTGCCACTGGTGAGAAGGTTTCATCATAGTCAATACTTTGACATTGTCTGAAACCATTTTCAACCAATCTTGATTTAAAGGTATTAACCTTACCATCCATGTCCAGCTTCTTCTTGAATACCCATTTTCATATAATGGGCTTTACATCAGCTAGAGGGTATACCAAAATCCAAACTTGATTTTGGTACATGGACTCCATCTCAGAATTCATGGCCTCTTGCCATTTAGCAGCTTCTTTTCCTTCTACTGCTTCCTTGTAGGTTAGAGGTTCATCATCCTCAAGGACTATTGTGTCACCTGACTCAATGATAAAAAAACCATAACGCTCTGGTTCTCTAACCTCTCGCGTAGACCTACGTAGTATCTGTGTCTTAGGAACAATTTCTTCTTCCAGTTTCTCTTGTGGATATTGTTCTTCTACCAACTCTTGTGCATCTGAAGCATTAACTTCATCAAAGTAAATCTTGTTTCCACTATTTCCAATAGAAATGTGATCCCTTTCTAGAAATGTGGCGTATATTTCCACAATGACTTTTCTATCCAAAGGGTTATATAGGTTGTATCCTATAGTTTCCTTAGGATAACCTATAAAGATTCACTTAGTGCTTCTGGATGATAATTTTTCACTTGGTAAAGTCTTGAAAAATTCCTCACACCCCCACACACGCATGTGTGTCAGATTGGGTTTCTTTCCATACCATAAGTGATATGGAATCCCCTCTGCAGCTTTAGTTGGTACTCGGTTAAGGGTATATGTTGTTGTCTGCAAGGCGTATCCCCAAAAGGATAATGGAAGAGTTGCATGACTCATCATTGATCTGACCATGTCAAGAAAGGTCTTATTCCTCCTTTCACTAACACCATTCCATTGTGGTGTATAATGAGGAGTGAGTTTGGATACTATCCCACACTCCTTCAAGTGATCAATGAAATCTTGATTAATATATTCTCTGCCTCGGTCTGAGTGAAGTGCTCTTATCTTCTTACCAAGTTGGTTTTATACTTCATTTTGGTATTCCTTAAAGAAACGAAAGGAATCAGACTTATACCGCACTAAGTAGATATATCCATACCTACAATAATCATCGGTAAAAGTAATGAAGTATAGAAAACCACCCCTTTCCTCTACTGGAAATGGACCACATACATCGGTATGTATTAATTCCAGCACTGTATTGGGTCTTTCTCCCTTTCCTGAGAAGGGTACTTTGGTCATCTTTCCTTGTAAACAAGCTTGACATACATCTAAGGGTTCTAACTGAACCGAGTCTAGATACCCTTCTTGATGTAATCTTCATAATCTCTTCTTGTTTACTTGACCAATCCTGAAGTGCCATAGGCGGGTGTTATTTGAGTCATGTTGGTTGTTTTTTTCATTGATTTCCATTACTAATTTTTCTAGTTCTAGCATATATATACCATTGTTAAGATGTTCCATACCATAACATATGTTATCTCGATAAAAGAGACAACTTTTATTTCCAAACATGAAATAAAAACCCATAGTGTCTAAACTTGACACAGAGATAATGTTCTTGGTAACAGAAGGTACATAATAGAAATTATTTAAAACAAGAACAAAACCAGTTGGTAAAGTAAAGTGATAGTCTCCCACTGCCAAGGCTTCCATACTTGCACCATTTGTAGCTCAGAGATCCACTTGACCTTTTTCAATCTTCTTGAACCTACTTGGTTCCTGAAGTAGAAGATCCAACTTTCTTCTTCTTCCCATCTCTACAATTATTTTTCCAGTGGCCTTTCTTTCCACATCCAAAGCAGATAGCTTCATGCTCATTACTTTGCCTCTGAATCTTTGGCTTCTTTGCAGGACGATGCATTGGTGTCTTTGGCCTTGACTTGGTCTTAGACCCCTTTTCCTTGCCCTTGTTTTTCTTGTTCACCATAAAGACAGTTGAATTGGTGTTTCTCGTGTCCTTATCATCTTGGGGAACTAATTCCAAGAGATCTGGGAGTGACTTTGTCATATCATTTAGATCATAATTAACAATGAAATTTGGGAAGCTTGATGGTAAAGAGGCAAGAATGAGATCCACTGCTAGTTCTTGGTTCAGTTTGAACCCAAGGGCTTTAAACCTCTCAATATACCCAATCATCTTGAGTATGTGAGGGTCGACATGGTGCCCTTATTCTAGCCTGCACTTATAAAGCGCACTTGAGATCTCATACCTTTCTTGCCTGGCTCTCTCCTCATATAGTTTTTGGAGATGTGAAAGCATCTTGTAGGTGTCCTCTTCCTCATGTATTTTTTTCAATTGGCTGGACATGGATGACAACATGATGCATTGTACATATAGCACATCGTCTACATTCTTTCTCCACTTATCTTTTTCTATCTTTCTTTCTCCCTGAGGAGTATTAGTAATAATTGGGGATTCCATCACATATAACTTCCTTTCTTAGAATAGTACTGTGCGTAAGCGCCTGTACCACTCCTGGAGGTTATTTCCGGTCAGGATATTTTCTTTATCCAAGATCGATCATAGTAATAAAGTACTTGTTGTATTGGTGATTTCCATTTTGAATCTACATCAGATAAACATTTAATAGTTAGTACACTATCTTAATTACATTTTGAAATTTTATGATTAATAAATTATTATATCATTTAATGTCTCCCACTATTTTAACGAACCTTAATATCCCTCACTATTATATTTAGAATACTCTATCTCTTGAGAATTCTAGTGTCAAGGATCCTCGAAACCTCCGTTGTAGTCTACAAGCTAGGGATACACCACCACTTGGAGGGTTTCAAGGTAGGCGTTATGCTGACCAACCACTTGTTCTTGTGGTTCCTTCTGTTGTTGAGTAAAGTCCCAGCTTTTGGAATCTGAACATGATTCCCTCAACCTCTTACCTCTAAAGTGATAGCAAGTTAGCTAAGGCTAATCCTTGACTACTCACTTTAGTTAAGTCGACCCATTTCTCTCATGAAAACGCCCTAGTAGTAAGAGGCACTCTCAACTAAGGCTGACGAGCACCCAAACAGCCGGTTTTGTTTAGATGTGAGAAATGGAAGGCATTTAGACTTAATATATCTTTAAGGGATTTTTAATATTTATTGAAGAATATAATTCTTTTCTATTTATTATGTTCAAACTGGGTTGTCACGCTCACAACTAAACATGCAATAGAATATTATTCGTCACATATTTATGCATTTTATCTTGTTTAATATTATATGTGATCACACAGTAATCATGCAGACGCATAAAATAATAAACTATGCATAAAGTAAAACATGCATTCCGACTGGTCTTGAGCATTCTATAATGATCGATCGATAATTGATCAATCATCACCTAGGGGCATCCATACCTGAGTCGATACATGACTCGTGTCGCTGCTTCCCCCAGTGCAAAGCACCCAACTCCTGTCTGGACTACCGCCTAATCATGGCGGGGTCTTTCTCTCGGATCATCATCGTATAATTACAAATATACTTGCACGCAGGCGAGGGGGTCTAGAGTACAAAATACAACTAGTGCAATGGATGTGCAAGCCCTTATACATATTTGAATTAAAAGATGATTCGAAGACCTTCATTTATCTAATTAAATATTACAATCATCGCACGTATTGAATAAATAATTAAATAAATAAATAAATTCTAGAGATACACAGTTCGGTCATTTTCTCAAGAACAGTCGGGGTAAATGCGCAATAAATTTAAATTGCAATAAATTTAAATAATGCGAGGGTGTTATAATAAATTAAATGAATTTGATTGAATTCAAATAATTTATTTTATCGGTTCCATTTGTTTAATTTAATTTTAATTCCAAAATTAAATTAAACCATCAATTTAATTCTAAACTTAAATTAAATTAATATTTTGGATTAAAATAAAAATTAAACCCCTAAATTAATTCCAATTAATTTAATTTAAAAAAAACTAAATTAATTAAAATTAACTTAATGCAGGGTTACCTCTAGCCAGAGAGGAGTCTGGAAGGACTGCGTACCACTGCAGGATGTCGTCCTAGAACAGGGTACCACGACGTTACCGCAGATTCACCGCAGTATGACCACGGCGTGACCGTGGCGTCCAACGACTCCCGCAGTGGCTGCATAATCCAGCGTGGTTCGAGGGGAGCAGGATGAGGCCGGGAAAGAATCCAGCCAGTCACATGGCCGAAATCCCGCTGCTCCGGAGAGCTGGTAGCCCAGTCTGGCGTGGGCTCGGCCGGCGAGGTTGTGGCGGCCGGCGGGAGGCGGTCCGGGGCAGGGTTCCGGCATGGGTTTGGGGCGGCCGGCTGGAGGCTGTCTGGTGAAGAGGGGGAGGTCAGCGCAGGCTTGTGGTAGCCGAACGGAGGCATTCTGGCATGGAGGTGGAGGCCGGAGCGGGCTCGACGTAGCCGAATGGAGGCGGTCCGGCGCGGAGAGGGTGGTCGGCGTGGGCTCGGGGTGGAGGCGAGGAGGTCGCCCGGTGGAGGGGGGCTGGGAAACCCAGCGGCTAGGGTTAGGGGTTTCTCCCTCTGTGCTCTGCAAAGGAAGGAGACCCCTTTGGGGTCTTCTTTTTTTTGTGTCTTTAGACAAAAGGAAGCCACCCCTTTTTTTAATAAAGGGAGAAGACCCCATTTTGGGGTCTTTGTCTTCCCATTTTTATTTAAAAACAAGAACACCCCAAATTGGGGTCTTGGACTTCTTCCCTCTTATTTTTTATTATTATAAAATATAATAAAATATTTATTATAAAATATTTTATTATAAAATATTTATTATAAAATATTTTATTATAAAATATTTATAATAAAATATATATTTGACGTTGATTCTCAATTTGATATAAACATCAAATGAACGAAAAACACGACGTCGATCTGATTAAAAATTTTAATTGATCATAACTTGATCATTTGAAAACGAAACAATGTGCGGTCGAATCTGAATGAACCATTTTAACACCCTGCACATAAAATTAATGCATTTTAATTTTGTTGTCTCAGAAAAACTGTGTGCTCCCTTTGATACCACTGCAGGGTACCAGGACGGCGCATCAGAAGCTGGTGGGCCGGGAAATTAAAATTTTTTTCTTCCCCGGAGTGACATAACCCTATCAACTCCAGTGATCTTATCCCGGTTTAGTCCGAGGATCACGCAAGATTTAAGCAGAGCACAAAAATAAATTAAACATGTACCTTGTTTGGAATTAGCGTGTGCAAGTCCACCGCAAGACATTGGCGATCGTTGCTCGAAGACTCTGATGTCGATGCCCTCTATATCATCCACACACACCTCTCGAATCTACTCGTGCAATATTCTTCAAGATCCAGGTACTAGCATGGATCTTCGACGATCACTTCAGCGAAACGATGATCACCGCAAAGGAAGAAGCTTCAATCCGAGAAGGATGAACTTGAAGATCTTCCTTTCCTTGAGAGACACTCTCTCTAAATTCTAAGAGGAGAGAGATGCTCTCAATCTTGAAACATGAATTGTATCCATGGGAGAGGCTCTCTCTCACTTATATAGGGAGTGTTTAAAACACACGGTATGGATTCTCAGCCCCGTGTAATATACGTCCTCTATATAAGTGATATAAAAAATTATTTATGACAAATAAAATTATTCCATAAATAATATTTATAATTTATCACTTACTTGAAATATATAAATTTATTACGTGATAAATTTGAGTCTTTAACTTGACTCATTCCTCTTGCTAATATTAAACGAACCTAGGATATTTAAATCCATTCGAATAATATTAATACTTGTATTCACTATATAACTTGTAAATACATGTTATAAATAAATTAAACGAATTATTCTAAACATGAATAATTAATGAATTTATTTATTCTTTGGTGATCCATAGAACTTGGATAGTTCTCGGACCCTTTGGCGGGGCCCACCAAGTTCTAAATTACTATTCCCAGAATAGGGAAGATTCTCAAGGTGCTATTGTGAGTGACCCTCTGGGCCCTTATCTCAATAGCAGTGAAAAATACCACCGACTTTGAGTGGGGTCTAGCAACCCATCATGGCCCCTATAGAGATAAGGAAAAGTCAAAGCAAAAACTTCCTTCCTAAAAACACGATCCGTGTAATATAATATCTTCATCATCAATATCTCAATAAAGCAGAATGCATACTAGTGTTATCATTCTTCATTTTGCATTATTTTATTTGTTGATTTTTCCGGATGGTCTTACCATCGACTACCATGGACATGGATTTATTGAAGGTGAAACCATCCTAATCAATCAGGCCCGAGATATCTCTTCCTAAACTCGGAAGCGAAAAATCATTTCTCAATCATTCAATCAATGTCATGCCATTAATGACATACCCAATACAAACTACCTCACCAAGACTTTGTCGCCATGGTTTTATCCTTACATTAAATGTATGTAATTAAATGATATTAATTGATAATGATCTCAAGTTAGGAGACCATTAAACATGTACGTAGATAGGAAAGACCAATGACACCTAAAACATGTGGTGTTCTTATTAAGCTGGTCTGTCCTCATGATCTTAATTAGTAGAGATCATCAACTGCGAACTTCATGAGAAGAAGTCTCAATGATTATGAGCCCCCATCACCTTATGGTCACACATCATATATGTCCTTTCAGAATGATGTAACTGGACCATAGGATGTTACTTTAAGATTACTTTCATGGAATCTCAGGGTTCTCATTATAGCCTGGGACTTGCTATAACCCTTTGGTGCGACATGTAATCTAAGAACATTTCCATAAACAAAGTGGATGTAGAAGTATCTAGACTATCATGGCAAGATAAACACATGTATAAAAAAAACTGAATACATGTAATAGTAATCAAAGTACAATACAAGTTGGGTCTAGGGAACCCACTTTCAACAAAGCACAGTGACCCTACATTTAAAAGTGGGTCACATGTGTATGGAGGGTATCCCATGAAGCATAAGTGTTCCTTGAAGACCCGAGTCCCCTTGGGGATAACCTTCCTTTGCGGAGTCCTGTGGGCTCGGTGAAGGGCATCCCTTTTTGAAGAGGGGCGGAATTCAAACCAAGGGAGAGGCACTTCGTGATGCTAAAGTACCTTGAGGAGGTTATGGTTTGTAGAGTAGAATTTGCTTCACAATTTGAGAGCTAATAAGGTGAAAGGTCAGAGGATATGTCCTTTGGGCTCGAGGGGAGCCTGGTATTTATAGGCAAGTGGCACCGCGAAGTAGAGCTTTCTAGGCGGGAAGACACGTGGCACATTTTTGTTATCTTAGAGCCTCCCACCTCTTTGTTCCGTGGTGGGTTCGTGAATGTCAAATGGGTTCACGGAGCCTCTCGCCTCCTTGCTTCATGGAAAGTTCGCAATTGTCAAAGAGGCTCGTGGAGCCTCCCACCTACTTGCTCCACGGCCAGTTTTCCAACCTCAAAGGGGGCTCATGGGGCCTCCCACCACTTTGCTCTACGGTGGGTTCACGAACATCAAATGGGTTCGTGGAGACTCCCACCTCCTTCCTCTGCAGCACCTTCGTGGAGGGAAGCTTGGCACCGGCCACAGGGCTGTGAGGGTTCCGCGAACAAGCTTCGCACGACAACCCTTAAGTCTCTCTGATTGTAACACCCTAACCCCAGTTATCTAGAGTCGGTTCATTATTACATAACATTATCATGATACAAGGAATCATGTCTCGAAAGACTGATCAGTTTTGTAACCTTGGAAGTACTAGATACATTTATAAGTTTTACATTACATCATGAAATAAAAACATCAACAACATTTTAGTCCCTTTTGAACACACTTATATCCTTAGCCTATCCCAAAAGGTCAACCATAAAATACTTCTTCACATTTTTGGAAAAATAAAACATAGAAATGGGTGAGATCAGATGCTTAGTAAGGATAACAATAGAGCAGAAACTTTCATAAACAAGCATAAACATTTAAGGAAATGTATAAGACTAAAACAAAAGAATTTTAATCTTAAACTGAAGAATAATATGGCCATGATAAAATCAAATAATTCCATTTAATTCTTCATAGGGATATTCTACTAGTATAATAATCACAATAAATATCAATATCCACATTCATAATGATGGAATGCACAATGCCATACTTTATAACCCCATAGTCAAGGCCTTGTGAAAATACTACAAATAATATTTTGTCAAGGCCTTGTACCAATACACTAGTTTGTCTCATGAGATCTACCGATTCATCAAGGATCTATATCAGGGTCCACCCATCACTTACTAAGACTAATGCATTCCTCATATGAAAAGGTTTAAACATAACATAAACATTCGTATTAAAACTAGCATACGAAATGTCAATACTTTATCGATAAACCATGAATGGTGTAAAAATAACACATCCATAGTCAAATATATCACATAAACATAAATACAATATGGAAGTTTTGTATCATAATAAATAAACTTCAAACAAGCTTAAAATCCATCAACTCATGTTGACATATATGAAATCAAAACTTTTTTAGAGAAATATATCTTTCTATTTTGAAATCATTTAAAAGTTATATAATTATAAAAGAAAATATTTTTATTGAAAATATTTTTATAAAATTGTATGGAAAGCTTCGACAATGCTATAATAGAGGAAAATAGCCACACCCACCGTATAAGTTAAAAAAATACATTCTTACCTTAATTTTGTCGAAAAGGTCATAAAGCACCTTGTTTGGAAAACGACGAAAAGATTATTTTCAAAACATATATGGTCAAATAAGGGTGTAAATTAATTTAACCCATAGTCTAGTAAATATTAAAAATGTTTTGAAATAAATTTTTAAGAAACATGGATGCGGATGATAAAGAGCTCCCAGTAGACACTTACGTAAAAACAACCTCGAATAATAAAGAGATTTTGAAATTAACCCTCAACTTGTACTTTTCCTTAGTGGATGGTATGTTAACCTCCTGTATAATATTTAAAAATGGTTATTTAATTATATAAGAACTATATACATAAATATTATATCATATATGATCTTAGAATATTGCATTGTTAATAATATTTTAGTAGTATCATCATTTCAGGTGTTAACTAATTCATTTTCCTTTATATGCTTGGTTACATAAGCCATGTTTGTTATGAATATGATGTATTTTATTAATATATATAATTATATTATTTTCATAAAAATTATTTTTAATCATAAAATGAAAATTATTCTTCAATGATTATGATGTGGAATGAATATCACCGTGTTTGTGGAGATGGTAATCTGTACGTACGCACGAGCGACAATATCATTATATTAATGGTGAAATCATATGTAATTTGTTATTATATCATATATAAATAGTAATTAAAATTTTATATTTATTATTTTAATCAGTTATATTCATTATTATACCCATCTAAAATAATGAAGTGTTTGAATAACAAACTACAGAATGACGTGGAGACGGTAAGCCGTACGTTTTCACATATGGTGACTTTGTCATTCATATGATGGATAGAATAATGAATATGGTCATACCATTTTTATAATAACATCACATTATATAAATGATACTGGAGTTATTATTTTATAATGGAAACAACAAAGAAATAGGAAGTGGAAGAAGAAAAGAACTTGAAGGAGGTGATGAAATATTTACCTCTTCTTTGGGTTATTTCTTTTGATTTGATCGAAGGGGATCCATAGGATGGATTTCAGACCAAAGGAAGGCCTCTAGGATGAAGGTATGAAAGTTTTGAGGATATTTGGGTAGGGTTTGGCCAATCCAAAAGGCTTTGGAGATGTGAAATGAAGAGAAGGGGAAGTTCCCTTTTATAAGAGAGGTGAGGGTCACTTTAGGAAAAGCTTGAAATATTGCTTTATAATAAAATCATTTTCGGTTTCTAATGGATCAAAGATGAATTATTTAGAATATAATGTAGGGATGGATCTAAAACCTCTCAAACAATAGGTTTTAGAAAGGTTTAGGTCATTATATAAACCTTATCTTTTAGATTTAACTCTTAGTTAAATAGTTTGACATTTACCATGTCTCTTTGTATTTTTATATTATATGGTTAATAAACTTACTATAATAAGACAAGACAACCCCATGTGGTTTTTTTTTAATATATATAACCTTATATAAGTCCTTTGGAAGAACCTTAGATTTTTAAGAATATTATATCAATTAATAATATAATATTTTTTTAAAAACTCAATTATGTCAATTTTGACACTATTTAGTATTTTATTTTTTTGAAAGCCATAAAAACTTTATCATTTCGAATAAAATTTATTTAAACAACCATAACATGTAATATTAACCTATAAATTTAGTGTAATTCATCAGAAGTCTCAATTTACATTTATTTGGATATTTATAATATCAATTATTTTAATATTTCATTAATAAGGTAATTACTGCATCATCATTCTGTCAAAAATATATTAAATTATTTAATGTTTAAAAATTATAAATAAAATACCATTATTTATAAAATATTATTATATTTCTAATGAATATTAATATTTGAATTTCTATTGTGTGTAACCCTATATTAAAAATGGTTTAGTTATTAAACATTGAATTTAACTCTTTTAACTCTCCTTTAAATAAAATAATAATAAATGTCATAATTTAATACAAGTGGAAAAAAGAGGATCATATTTTATTCCAAAGGTTTTTTTGGTCTAATTATTCTTATCCAATAGAATTAGGACATGTGTTAGGGTAATTATGATATCATTTTTACCATTAATTACCCTATTTACTTTTAATTGTGGTATATTAAAGTCAAAAGTTCCTATTCACCAAAAATTATTTTCATCTTATTAAACCACATTTTACTTACTGATATTAACCATATCTCTCAGATTTTTGAAATTCAACTCACAGAAGTGGTAAAATTAAGTTTTATGCAAATTTGCAAATGCTCCGGGGAGGTGGGTAAAAGGCGGTAAAAAGTTCGATAAAAGTATATATATCTAAAATTATTATAAAATGAATCCAATGAATTAAGTTGAACATATATAGGTACTATGAATCTATTTTGACCTAAAATAAATTAAAATAAAATAACAAATTATTTAAATTAAAATTCAATTTTAACCAATAACGTTGTGTTTTTCACTATTCATCAAAATTTTAATGTTTTCAGAAAAATACCAAAAATTCACCCTAAGCTGATTTCGATATTCAGAATTCAAAAATGAAGTCCATTTTGTAAAATTAAATTTATAAATTTTCAAAATGTGGGTATTACTATTCATAACGGCTAGTTTGATTGGTCGCGGTGTGTTAGAATCACAAAATTACGTACAATGCAAGCTATTTGATTATTCAAAGGGAAATGTATCATGGAAGCTTGGGGTGTTACATTCTTCCCTCCTTAAAATAATTCCATCCTCGAAATTTCTATAATACCACCACACAATAAGATTCGAGTGGTTCTTCATCATAAGTTCCTCTAGTTCCCACATTGCCTCTTCCATATTATGGTTTCTCCATAGAGCTTTTACCAGACGAGTCATCCGGTTTCTCAACACTTGTTCTCTAGTATCAAGAATCTTGACAGGCTCTTCACAATAAGACAGATCAGGTCCCAGTTCAATTTCTTCAATGGTGAGTACATGTGTTGGGTCAGGCATGTATTTTCTCAACAGTGATACGTAGAACACATCGTGAACTTTGGAGACACTTGGCAGCATTTCCAAACGTTATGTTACATCCCCAATTCATTTGAGAATTTTGAAAGGTCCGATGTACCTAGGACTTAATTTACCCTTCTTACTGATATTTATAACACCCTTCCATGGAGATACCTTCAAGAAAACATGGTCCCCTACTTGACATTCTAATTCCTTCCTTCGGTTATTGACATATCTCTTTTGCCAAATTTGGGATGATTTGATGTGGGTTTGGATAATCTTCACCTCTAACATCGTTTCCTCACCATGTTTTGGGCCTATGAGTTTTCTTTCACCAACATCATCCTAAGAAGTTGGTGTGTGACATCTCTTTCTATATAATGCTTCATATGGTTCCATATGAATACTTGAATGGAAGCTATTATTATAATAAAATTATACAAGAGGTAAATATTGATCCCACATACCTTGAAAGTCAAGTGAGAAAGATATCAACATGTCTTCTAAGCTTTTAATAGTCCATTCTGATTGTACATCAATTTGAGGGTGGTAGGCAGTGCTCAAACGAAGTTCAGTATCCAGGGATTTCTAAAGACTTTTCCAAAATCTTGATATAAAACGGGGATCATGATCAGAAACAATCGATAGGGGTACTAAATGAAGTCTTACAACTTCATTAATATACAGTATTTCTAAACGTTCAAGTGGTAAATCTTTTCTTATAGAAAGAAAATGTGCTGACTTGGTAAGACTATTAATAATGACTCATATTGCATCATTCCATCTAGGAGTATTTGGTAGCCCCATAACAAAGTCTATCGTAATATAATCCCATTTCCACTCAGGTATGGGAAGAGGTTTCATGACTCCTCTAGGATGTTGTCTTCTAGCATTCACTTGTTGGAAAACCATACATATCAACACAAAATCAACAATCTCTCTCTTCATGTTGTCCGACCAAAAATGTTCTTTCAAATCTCTATACATCTTAGTGCTACTAGGGTGTACAGAGAAATTTGAGCTATGATCATCATCTAACAATTCCCTTTTCTGATCAGGTATATCGGGAACACAAAGTCTCTTTTAAAATTTCAAAATATCATCTTCATATATGAATTCGATCAATCTCCCATCATTCACAGCTTTAATTTTCTTTTGAAACTCCCCATCATCAGCCTGAGAACTTTTTATCCTTTCTAGTAAAGATGGTTTGGAAACCATTTGAATGATTATTGATGTTTCACCTTCTACGATTATTCATATATCCATCTTTACTAGATCGATGAAAATAGGATCCCTTTCAACTCTCATCTTGTTCAAAAATCCATGATCCTTTCTACTAAAAGTATCTTCCACCTTATTTTCCTTCCCCAGGTGGTAGTGTATTGTGCAATCATAATCCTTATGTAGTTCAAGACATATCCTTTTCCTCATGTTGAGTTCTTTTTGTGAGAAAATATACCTCAAACTATTGTGATTAGTATAAATCTCACATTTTTCACCATAGAGATGGTGTCTCCATATCTTCAAATAAACGATTAAAGATGCTAACTCAAGATCATGAGTGGGATAGTTTTGTTCATTAATTTTTAGCTGTCATGATGCATAGGCAATAATTCTATCATTCTGCATAAGGAAACAATCAAATCCTTTCTTTGAAGCATCACTATAAATAACAAACCCATCGTTCCCTAATAATAGAGTTAAGATAGGAGCATTGACTAATATTCTCTTCCATTCTTCAAAACATTCTTCATACTCTTTTGTCCAAACAAATTTTACCCCTTTACGTGTGAGCTTGGTTAATGGGTTTGCCAAGCGGGAAAATTTTTGGACAAAATAGCGATAATAACCTGCTAAACCAATAAAACTAAGTACCTCAATTATACTCATTGGTGATGGCCATTATTGGATCGTCATTGTCTTAGAAGGACCAGCATAGATTCCGTCCTTAGAGATAATATGGCCAAGAAAAAAAATCTTATGAATCCATAATTCACATTTGCTAAACTATCCATATAATTCATTTCTTTTAAGAGTCCTCGGGATTATGCGCAAGTGATTTTTATGATTTTCATAGCTTTTGGAGTATACCAAGATACCATCAATAAATACCACTAAAAAGTCATCAAGATATTCCTTGAAAACTTTGTTCATTAGATCCATGAAAATAGAGGGTGCATTAGTCAATCCAAAAGGCATTACTATAAACTCGTAATGCCTGTACCTGGTTCGAAATGTTGTTTTCAAAATGTCTTCCTTCTTCACACACAACTGATGATATCCAAATCGAAGGTCAATTTTTTAAAAATATTTATCTCCATGAATTTGGTCAAATAAATCATCAATGCGAGGTAGGGGATACATGTTCTTTATTTTTATAGCATTGATCTCATTGTAGTCAATGCAGAACCTCATAAATTCGTCATTCTTCTTAACAAAAAGGACAGGGGCTCACCATGGAGAAACACTAGGGCGAATAAATCCCTTATTACTAAATTACTCTAGTTGTTTCTTTAGTTCCACTAATTCCACAATGGCCATTCTATATGGGGTCTTCGATATGGTCCTTGAACTAGGAATTAAGTCAGTGGAAAACTCATTCTCATTCTGAAGGATGTCAGGGTAAATCCTATAGAAACACATCAATATATTCTTACAAAATAGGTATGTACTCTATTCAAAAATTCTTTTCCTAACACATATTTATTTAATTCTTTTCTTCCCCATTAATTGAATTTAGTTGAGATATTGGGGGTGGATCTAAATAAGAATCAAGTGGTGACATTTCTGCTGTAAACATAAGGTACTGCTTATCATCCTCAAAAATTGTAACCTCCTTCTTCATACAATAAATTTTTGCATCATGGTCTGAAATCCAATCCATTCTGAGGATTATATCAAATTCAATCATGGGTATGACAATGAGATCAGTAGACCAAGAACATTTATATACCCTAATGGGAATTGATTCACAAAACTTCGTTGCAATGATACTTCCTTTATGAGCTTTTACTAACAACTCCCTTGTTAATTCAAATTGAAAATATCTATTTTTATTAGAAAACTGGGAAAATATGATACAATACGATGATCCAGAATCAAATAAAGCATTGGTTAAACTTAACGAAACCATTATGCTACCTTCCACCATGTCTTTTGAGACTTCAACCTCAGTAGTAGTGATCACATAAGCTTGGCATTGTTCTTTTGGATTTTTTTGAGGTAAGTTCTCTTGGAACTTCTGAAATTCATTTACATAATTCCCCTTTTATCTATAATTGTAGCATTCAACATTGAAAGCCTCTTTTTCCCCTTGAAATAACGAGCTTGGTGGCCTTTTCCACCACACTTGTAACAGAGTCCCATTCCCTTCATGCAAGTACCTGGGTTTTTCATCCCACATTTATCTCATGATGGATATTCAACTTTTCCCTTCTTCCCCTTATTTCCATTTCCAGAGTTTTCAATAGATCTCTTTTTCTCTTTCTTTTCTTTTAAAGTCGTAAGACTTAGAGAATTCATTTTCTATCTTGATAGTGCATGAGACAATATCTTCGTATGATGAGAAGGATTGTGAGACTAATTCTCAACAGATAAATGGTTTTAACCCATCAAAGAATATTTTAATATTACTCCTTGGGTTACATATATAATCTGTTGCATGCCTTGCTAACCTTGTAAAGTTATCCTCATACTTTGAGACATTCTCATCCTCTTTTTGTCTCGGACTCAAAAATATCCTTTCCATATCTACTCGATGGTAATGAGGAAAGTATTTTTCTAATAAAATATCTTTAAACTCCCTCCATTCCATATTTGATACTTCATCATCTTCCTTTGTGTTTAAAATCAATGATCACCATTGATCTGCATCTCTCATGAGATGATAAATGCTATGACAACTTTTTCCCTTTTGTTACTCCCCAAAGTGTGAAATATTTTCTGTAAGGAATTTATCCATTGCTCATCTACTAATGAATTTGTACTCCTGTTGAATGTTGGTGGTTATTTCCTCATAAAGCGGTCTAACATTGATCTTTTGTATTATGGATCAGGGTGCTCCATACAGGTAAGTTTATTATTTATAATGTGAGTGAGTTGTCCAAGTATGGTGATAAGATGATCATCACTAGTTGCTTTACCAGCTCCACTATAATTATCTTGAGTAAGAGGGTAATCCATACATAGATTACGTGCATTGATATGGTTTCCATTCCTTCTACTCGGCTCTATTTCTAAACAATGGCATACACTAAATTATTTTATGAATCCCAATATATAATTCCAAACTTGTAAAACAGTTAACATAAATTGAACAGTTTAAGGATATAATCCATAATCATAAAAATGATTTTATTGAAGAAGTATACACTCATAAACCCTTCATAATGGTTTGTAAATAAAATGAGAATTATTCTAAGCATATCCCCCGAGAGTGTCGTAACCAAGAGCGCAACAAGGCCCATTGTCGTTCACTAGTTCTCGTTCAAGTCTAGCTCAAAGCGGTTTTTTAGGTTTTACCCCTAGGTACATATGTGCTAGAGCCGCCTCTACCTGCTTGTATCCAGATATGGATGTATTTCTTGGAAACTCACAAAATCACTACAATACCAAAATTCTATGATTTTTTTCTATACTAATACACAATGTCTTTCTTAGGGTAATGTTCTCTAATCAGAATTATTCTAAATCTAACTTCCAAGGTTTGTACTAAAATTCCTCTAATACCAACTGTAATTCCCTGAATCCAGTTATCTAGAGTCAGTGCATTATTACATAACATTGGCATGATATAAGGAATCATGTCCCGAAGGACCGATCAGTTTAGTATCCTTGGAAGTACTAGATACATTCATATGTTTTACATTGCATCATGAAATACAAATATCAACAAAATTTTGTTACCTTTTTAACACACTTATATCCTTATCTTATCCCTATAGGTAAACCATAAAATACTTATCCAAATCCTGGGAAAAATAAAACATATAAATGGGTGAGCTCAGATTCACAGTAATGATAACAATATAGTAGAAATTTTCATAAATAAGCATAAAAATTTAAGGCAATGTATAAGATTAAAAAAAGCCTTTTAAACTTAAACTTCAGCATAATATGGAAAAGTTCAAATCAAATAATTCCATTTACATATTAACCTGGATATTCTACTAGTCGAATAATCACAAGCAATATCAATAGCCACTTTCATAATAATGGAATGCAGAATTCCAGACTTCATAACCACATAGTCAAGGCCTTGTGCCAAGACTAAAAATAAGATTTTGTCAAGGCCTTGTACCAAGACACTAGTTTGTCTCATGAGACCTACCGATGCATCAGTGATCTATAGAGGGCTTCACCCATCACTTACTAAGTCCAATTCATTCCTCATATGAAAAGGTTTAAACATAATATAAACATTCGTTTTAAAACTAGCATACAAAATATCAATATATTATCCACAAACCATGAATGGTGTAAAAATAACACACCGATAGTCAAACATATCACAAAACCTTCAATACAATATGAAAGTTTTGTATCATAATAAATGAACTTCAAACAAGCTTAAAATCCATCAAAGGATGTTGACATAGATGAAATCAAAACTTTTTTAGAGAAATATCTATTTCTATTTTGAAATCATTTAAAATTTATATAATTATAAAAGAAAACATTTATTTTGAAAATATTCTTATAATATTTTAAGGGAAGCTTTGAAAATGTTATAATGGCGGAAAATAGTCGCACCCGCAGTATAAGTTAAAAAAACACATTCTTACCTTAATTTTGTCGAAAAGGTCATAAAGTACCTTGTTTTGAAAACGATGGAAAGATTCCTTTAAAAAAATATATGGTAAAATAAGGATATAAATTACATTAACCCATATTCAAGTAAATATTAAAAAAAAATTGAAATACATTTTTAAGAAACATGGATGTGGATGATAAAGAGTTCTCAGTAGACACTTATGTAAAAACAACCTTGAATAATAAAAAGATTGTGAAATTAACCCTTACCTTGTACTTTTCCATAGTCTATGGTATATTAACATCCTTTATAATATCTAAAACATTTTTATTAAATTATACATTAACTATATATGTAAATATGATATCATATATGATATTATAATATTACTTTGTTAATAATATTTTAGTAGTATCATCGTTTCGGGTGTTAACTGATTCGTTTTCCTTTATATGCTTGGTTACGTAAGACATGTTTTTTATGGATAGGATGTATTTGATTCATATACATAATTATATTATTTTCATAAACATTATTTTTAATAATAAAATGAAAATTATTCTTGAATGATTACGATGAGGAATGAATCTCATCGCGTTCGTGCAGACGGTAATCTGTATGTACACACGAGCAACAATACCATTATATTGATGGTGAAATCACATGTAATTGGATGGTACATAATATATAAATAATAATTAAAATTTTATATTTATTATTTACATCAGTCATATTCATTATTATACCCATCAAAAATAATGAAGTGTTTGAATAGAAAACTACACTACGACAGGGAGACGGTAAGTTGTACGTACGCACGTATGGTGACTTTGTCATTCATATGATGGATAAAATAATGAATATGGTTGTAAAATTTTTATAATAACATAATATTATATATAATATACTGGAGTTATTATTTTAGAATGGAAACAACAAAGAAAGAGGACGTGGAAGAAGAAAAGAACTTGAAATAGGTGATCAAATATTTACCTCTTCTTCAGGTTCTTCCTTTTTATTTGATAAAAAGGAATCATTAAGTTGTCTTTATGACTAAAGTAAGGCCACTATAATGAAGGGAGGAAAATTGGGAGGATATTTGGTCAGGGTTTGGCCGAGCCAAAAGGCTTTGGAGGTGTGAAATTAAGAGAAGGAGAAGTGCCCTTTTATAAGAGAGGTGAAGGTCAATTTAGGAAAAGCTTGAAATATTATTTTATAATAAAATAATTTTTGGTTTATAATGGATCCAAGATGAATTATTTCAAGGATAATGTTGGTATGGGTCTAAAACCTTTCAACCAATAGGTTTTAGATAGGTTTAGGTCATCATATTAACCTTATCTATTAGATTTAACTCTTAGTTAAATAGTTTGACATTTACCATGTCTCTTTGTATTTTTATATTATTTGGTTAATAAACTTAATATTACAAGCCAAGAGAACCCCATTTGTTTCATTATTAACATATATAACCTTATCTTATTCTTTTGGACGAACCTTAGATTTTTATAAATATTATATCAATTAATAATATAGTATTTGTTTTAAAAACTCAATTATGTCAATTTTGACACTATTTAGTATTTGATTTTTTTGAAAGCCATAAAAACTTTATCACTTCATATAAAATTTATTTAACCAACCCTAACATGTCATATTAACCTATAAATTTAGTTTAATTCATCATAAGTCTCAATTTATATTTATTTAAATATTTATAATATCAATTATTTTATTATTTCATTAATAAGGTAATTATTGCATCATTATTGTGTCAAAAATAAATTAAATTATTTAATGTCTAAATTTTTTAAATAAAATACCATTATATAGGAAATATTTTTAACTTTATAATTAATATTTATATTCTAATTTATATTGTGTGTATCCCTATATTAAAATGGTTTAGTTATTAATCTTTGAATTTAACTCTTTTATCTCTTCTTTAAATAAAATAATAATTAATGTCCTAATCTAATCCAAGTGGACCAAAGAGAGTCATATTTTATTACTAAGGTTGTTTTGGGTTTAATTATACTTATCCAATAGAATTAGGATATTTTTTAGGGTAATTATGATATCATTTTTACCCTTAATTACCCTATTTACTTTCAACCGTGGTAAATAAAAGTCAAAAGTTGCTATTCAACAAAAAATATTTTCATCTTATTGAACCACATTTTTCTTACTAATATTAACCATGTCTCTTGGATTTTTGAAATTAAACTCACTGAAGCGGTAAAATTAAGTTTTATGAAAATTTGCAAATGCTCCTAGGAGGTGGGTAAAAGGCTGTAAAAAGTTCGATAAAATTATATATATCTAAAATTATTATAAAATGAATCCAATGAATTATGTTGAACATATATAGGTATTATGTATCTATTTTGACCGAAAATAAATTAAAATAAAATAACTAATTATTTAAATAAAAATTTGGTTTTAACCAATAACGCAATGTTTTTCACTATTCATCAAAAATTGAAAGCTTTCAGAAAAAAACCAAAAATTCACCCTAAGCTAATTTCAATATTATGAATTAAAAAATGAAGTCCATTTTGAAAAATAGAATTTATAAAATTTCAAAAAATGGGTATTACTATTCATAACGGCTAGTTTGATTGGTCGCGGTGTGTTAGAATCTCGAAGTTGCGTACAATGCAAGATATTTCATTATTCAAATAGAAACGTATCGTGGAGCTAAGTGTGTTACACTGTTTGTTCTTGTTCTTCCCCAATTTCAGTGCAAACATAAATATCATTATTACAAAATGTATTCACAACCTTGTGATGTAAATCTTAATAATGGATTATATCAAATACCCAGTAAGGGTAAACATAATATATATCATTCAATTATAATAAGTGATCATAAGATAATCATAAGGTTATGAGAATATGAAAGTGTCTTACAATAATAATACCCAATTATTCAGATATATTGAAACATTAGTCATGTAATATGGTTATTTCAATCAAAATACATAATATATTAGGTTGAAGAATCATTAATAATAAATTGTTATCCATGATAAAATATCATAAACATAATACATAATTTTGTGGCATTCACATAGGAATATAAAATTTCTTCCTTTTTAAAGGTTCAATCTCAAGACATTCATTGTTGATGAAGTACCATAATTGAAATTCCTACCTTTCCATTTCCAACTTTCAATTCAGATTATCTTTGATCCAGTTTGCTTCATCATATCATAGGATTTTATTAACTCTATCAACTCATTAGAGTTTCTCAACTCCATAATTATTACCCAATGCATTATAGTGATATGATTGATCCACACTTTTATGTTTTCGGATGTTACCAATAATCCTTTTTTATAAAAAACTACCCATCATATAATACTAATTCATTCATACAGATGTCGCGACAACTTGAAAACATTTACTATTACATCAAACGTTAAACATTAAAAATAAAATAGTTTTCATAACATTTTATCAATATAAAATCCAAAAATATAGGGAAAGAATAAATATGGTATCATTAAATCAAATATTCTATAATTCATAAGAAACATAAAAGGATGTTCTTATAAATAGTAAACAACCATAACAGATCATTGGAATGTTTCTTCAAGAAAAAAACCATATTATTTTCTAATTAATTTTTTAAAATAAAATATTTCCCAAAAATTAATATAAAATGTTCCTTGAAAATTACTAAGGTAACATATAAAGTATTCTTCAAGGAAAATTGTATTCATTATGGTGGATTATTTCGTTCGAGCTTTGTATGACACAATAAGAATTCCTTTCAAATTTTTGGTAAAATGTCAAAAGTACCATGTCTAGAAGATGATTAGAAGATTCCTTTTAAAATATGGTAAAGAATTTAAAATATAATTAAAATTAATTTAAATAATATTTTTATAATATTAAAATCATTATTGAATACATTTTAATGGAAATATAGACATGGAAGAAATGAATCCAGACAGAAGAGAATAAGATGTTCGATTTTATTTAAAAGCATTATTTTGGTCTTTGGAATATTTAAAATGTGTAAAATGAAAATAAAAATTTAATTTATATAAAAAATTATGATAATATAAATTACATAATATTTTGGATAGATAGATCATATAATTCCATGTTCAATATTTAAGCATAAATGATATGAGTAAAAATGAGATCGTAACATAAACCCAATACCTCAAGTACATCTTGCTTCATAAGAACTCTAAATATATTATAATAAAACTAATATTTATATAAATAATTTCCAAAACCATATTCATACCTATAATTCCATAAATTTTTTATGTTGTTCGGATTAGGACACTCGAGAGGGGGTTGAACTAAGTTCCTATAAAAAAAATTTGTTTTAAAATATTTATTAAGAGTCCCCAATTTGAAACCAAAATAGACCAATTAACCAATGTAGTATATTTATAATAGTTTTTAATGTTCAATTTATTTCTCAAAAGATTGATTAATTCTGATTTACAACAATTTAAAAGAATGATATAATCGTTGAAAGTAATTTACTAAATCAAAATAGTTATAAACAAAATTTAAGATTAACTATCAATGTAATGTAATTTATTCTGGTTTGAATAAACAAAGAGAGTAAATAAAATAGAAAATTAACATAAAAGAAAAAAACCATAGGATCAGTCTCAATTAGAGACATAGTCCTCTCCACTTGGTAATCACTTTCCACCAAGCAGTTTATATTAATAAACTTGGTCCACACCTTGGATCTGGATTTACAACAACATACATGTTATCCATGTCAACTAGAACTCTACTACAGTTAATCATGGGAAAAAATCAAACCAAGCCACACAAGGACCTCTTCCAAAGTTATACATAGGTTAAAATAGTGTAGAAAGATGAGTGAGTGAGGATATATTGTATCCACTAGCTTAGCTCAAGATATAGTGTGTGTTTGTGATATAGATACCCACACTGCCCAAAAAATAATATAATTTTACACAACATGGAAAAAATAACTATAGAGGGTTTAGAATCCTATTATTGATGTGCATGATGCTTCTGGACTACTTGAGTAAGTAGATGTAATGCTCGAGTCCACTTCTAGAAAATAGATACCAAAACAGTGTGTCATAGAAGCTCTATGTTCTAATTTCTAGTGAGATGATTTTGGTAGATTCTATATTTTGATTTGTTTCTTCACGTATGTTTTCACTCTTTTGTTAACAAGAAATATTTTATTTTTTACAACTAGCAGGATTGGAATATATTGGTTCTCCCTTGCCTGGTCTTATGTGTCACACCATGTATGTCAATCTGCTCAGTTGACCCCTTTTATTTAATCTTGAGTGTTTTTCATTTTGAAGATAGGGGGCATGATCTCCATCATGTGCAAGTACCTCCAACCTAGAATTGCCTACTGATAGCGGTACAACACATCACTAATAATATTAGTATCATTAAAAAAATCAAATATGATCATTCGTAATAATTTTGAATTTGAATGATAAATGATGAAATGACTACATATGGAATGGTGTCATAGGAGTGATAAAACAAGAGCAGTGACTCAGATGTGGATACACAACCTTTGTTTTTGAACGGTGTCATAAGAGATGTGTCTTAGACTTTGCAAAAAAATCTGGGTAGGTGACATAAGAACAGTGTCTCTGTCTATGCAAAAATTCAGCAATGTTGTCTCTTCCTTTGCGAGAATGATGAACTGGTAGGAAAATTTTCTTATCCATGTCAATGGTGTATGGTTCTCCATGAAAACTCATGACTGGTAGATCAAAATAATGGCATCTCATTCTTTACCAAATTTCAGATTGAGCGGTGTCACTTAGACGGTGACCCATACTTTGCCAATTTTTCGACTGAATAGTGAAACATGTGACTGTGAATCCACTGACTGGCGACTCATACTTAGTAAATTATTTTTATCTTATCTTATGAAATAATAATTTATAGAATAGATTAATATTATACATAGTCATGAGGAAACATATTGAGATAAGATTAATCATGATTAGACATGATTAAACATGACTTTTGGGCGTTAAAACTAGAGGAGTCCAAAAATCTCCCCATTTTGATGATCACAAATCATTGCATCTACATGCCATACATAATTATTACAGGATAGAAATGTGAAATTAACACATAAAAAGAGATTAATTTTGTTAGTAGCAGGGATTCATGTAATAGAGTATTTGAATACCATAAAGATTGGTAGGTGAGCTAAATTCCATCTCTGAGTTCTCCCCCTTTCGGTATTATCAAAATGAAAATAAGGAAATGAAAATTAAGAAAAATCACAAATTTCATCATCAAGTGAATAAAATAGTGATCAAATTTCATCGATTAAATCAATTCTGTACAAGTACAAAAAGTATATCCCAAACCTTTCAGAAATCATCAAATCACTTCAGCTCTAAGTCAACCACCTCTTTTCCCTTGTGAGAGACATCAGGTGTAGAAGATGTAGGTGCAGAAGTTGTAGGTATGGAAGGGACATAACTAGTAGCGAGTGAAGGTAGATGCATTCATTAAAAAATAAAAGGTGCAAGGCTTGGTTTGGTGGAAGACCGAATTAAAGGATGATCAATAAGGGAAGGTATGATGTGGATCAGAGCCTAAGAAGGGGTCATGGATACATGTGCAAAAGAAGTGTAAGTAGAAGGAATTAGGCTAGGTCATAGAGGGGTTGTAGCTGGATGAATGATTGTTGTGTTGTGATGATGTAGTTAAGTCTTCAACAGATTAATGAAGTCTTGTATGAATTCAACACCATACTATGTATCATTCTCAAATTCATACTTTTTATTCATGAACATCTCAAGGGTAGAAGTAAAGTTCTCCAACTGTTTGGATTTCTCCATGAAATATTGAGTCACTGGAGGTAGATCCAAATTTTACACTAAATACATGAAAAGATTTGTCAGTTGGTGCTTGGTATATATCCTCTTAAAATAGTAATCCACTTTCTGAGAGATTTCTACCTGAGAATCAGTGGCAGTTTTGGAGTAATATCATAATATGTCATGCACATGCTCATTATGCTTTTGAATCTTACCAAGGCTTTCTTGATCAAAACCACCAATCAAAGCTTGAAGCTATTATCTAATCAATGATCTGATCAAATCACTATCCAATGGCCGAGAGGGTTGTGCAAGAGATAATTGAGCTAGAGCAGCTATGGAGAAGGTATTAAGCCTTTTAAGGGAAGTCTCCAAAGATCCTTTATATTCGTCTTTCAGTCTATTTATTGTATCCCCAAGCCGACACACTTCATTAGTTAATTTGGTGTTATTCTTGATAATTTCATCAACCATTGAAATGGAATTAGGTTGAAAATGAGATATAACCTTTATTAAGAGCATGCCAACATCAACCTTATGACTGGAAACCAGAGCTAGAGTAGGAGCAGCTTCAAGTCCTTCCTCATATCATCAACCAATTATTTTAAGGACTTTAAATCATCATTCAGTTGTTTATTTTCAAGCCTTGCCTCTTGTATTTCACAAAGCATTTTTGGTTGAGTTTTTCATATTAACTTCCTAATATTTTAATTCCAACATCCCTTTCACTAAGGTCGGTCATAGTAGCAGGATGTGACTTCCTAATATTTCGTATACTAGATAACATATTTTCCCCAAAAGACAATAAATCTTCATGAATCACATAGTTTGGGGTTGTTTGTACAAGGGGCAGGAACATATAATAGCTATGGACCATAAACCACTTCTTTAGATGTGACAGGTTAGAGTTGAAACACTATTCAAAGGTCTATTTCATTAACTGGGGATTTATTACAGACATCAAAATCACAATAGCTTGGAAACTTGCACTAGGCATCTACTGAACCAGAATAAAGCGGATTTTTAACGTCAATCCTATCTAGACTAGGTTTTTTCTCCCCATCAAAAGATGATTCCCTTTGAGAATTAAGTGATTAAATCACCTGAACTATTTCCACATATTCTACTATCCTCCAATGGCCTGATGACCTTTAATATTTTTATTATAAAAAAGCAATCCCCCTTTTAAGGGATGAACGGAGAAACCCAAAAAGACTTCAAGACTTAAACATTAAATGACTCAAAGGTTAAGATAAAAAAACAAATTGACTACATGAAGCTACCTCACCCCAATATAAAATCGTGACAAAGTTGTCCACCAAAGTAGGACTGAATGACAAGAAGTGTCTTAGGTCAAAGCACATACCCAATCCAATGACTGATGCCATACTCTCTCAAAAATCCTAATCCATAAAGTATGCAAAGAAAGATGACTAGCTCTAAAACCTCCTTTGGATCTTGTTCCATGTGGTCAAGTCTGATGCACCTTCATTCTAACCGGCCATAGATCACCAATTCAACAGAACCATCTAGAACACGATACAGCCGCCAGAACACCTTCACCGCAGAACGGGAACACGACCCGAGCTCCTGGAACGCGACTACACACAGCGGAAGAACTAGCACCCCCAAAGCTGCGGAAGAAGAAGCCACGGCCCCAGCCCCAGCACCCCCTTCGCCGAGGAACTGGAACACGATCCCGGCGCCTGGATCGTAGCTCCACACAGCGGAAGAAACCCCCAAATCCGTGGAAGAAGGGTCATGGCCACAAACAGAAGCAGCAGGTTGAAAACACACCAGATCGAACCCATGCCGCACTGGATCAAAACCCCGAAGTCAGTCCGAAGCACACCTCCCACCACAGATAAACAGGTCGCGACCCCTGTGCACCAGAGTGAAATCCCTTCGCCATAGAGACCTCACACTGGATCTCGGCCTCGACGCACCGGATCGAGACTCCAACGCCGCAGAGAAGGAACACGACCTCAATGTCGCCTGGATCACGACCACACGCCACGAAGGATCAGGAAACACACCGAGCCCGTCGCAAACCTGACCACCCTTTCCGAAGGAGAACGAACCCCACACCTGCGAGGCCACCTCTTTCTCGCGAAAGAATTCGCCGCACCGCGAACAAGCTGGGGATACCGAGGAAGAAGCAGTAGTCCAGACGAGTTGGAGGAGAAGGCTGCGATAAGGTAACCCTAATCCACTGCTGCATTTCAGTTTCAGCTACATTTCCTTCTAATTGAAAAGCATAATCAAAACTTTTTCTCGAAGGTATAGAGACTTCTCTCAGTGAATTTATCAAGATAAGATCCAATACCCTCAATAAGATTTTTTCCATATCCTTTTATCTTATATTAGATTCTTCAGCTTCATCTACAGTATCTTCTCCTTCTGCAATTTATTCTTTATGTTTCTCCTTAGCAAAAACCTCTTCCTCAACACCTTCTTCCCCATCTGTAACTTTTCCCCTAGCTGCATTTTCTCCACTTTCATCATGAATACCTTCATTTCATTCTCTATCAGAAACATTCACTTCTTCAACATCATCTCCCATTTCCCCTTGTGAGTATCCTACTACCTCATCTGGTTCCAAAACAGGGCTAGTGATATCCTTGGGTATCGAGGGATGATCAATAGGATTAAAATACTCATAAATATTTTCATTGTTATCAACCTAATTCCTTGTCCATGGATTCCAATTGATTTTCATTCTCCTACAGATCTCCTTAGACAAAAAAAAAAAAAAAAAACTCACTATCCTCAATAGTTTCTAAAATTTCCCTTACAATCCATTTTCTTATAGCATTGTAGAGATGAACATTCAATAGAACAGGGAAGTGGATTTTGAGGAGGTTTTTATCATATCACACATATGAAGGACAAGATATTTTCAAAAGTTTATCTTATGACCCTTTTTAAGAGATATAACAAGAACACATCTGGATATTTCAAGCTAGAAAAATTACCTTTCATTGGATAGATAATATTTTGAATGAACATGAATAGTAATCTAGTTTCTCCATCCAACCCAGCAGTAATAGGTCTTCTCCTCTTTCCATCTCTTGTTAAATCACCCAAAGACTCTTCTACGGTGAAAATATCACTTGGAGGAGTAAGAACACCTTAATGATCTTAAAATATACCTTCATAAGGTAAATTTAAACAAGAATCCAAAAACATCAAAGAAAAAGAAAATCTTGTTCTTTTTACCCAACTCCTAAACACTGAACCATATTTGTCGTTGAATGAAAACACAACATACTGATAAAACTCGAAAACAAGCTTCAGGTATAAAGGTATTTGATCATTGTTAAACCATTCTAGCCATCCATGATCTTCCAATACATTAAGAAAAAGTGACTTACTAAAAAGAATCCATTTTTCACAAATATCCTTTTCTGGCACGACTACTCTATTTGTGAGACCAGGGTTCAGAGGTTCCACATGCATTTTCATAGGATCCTTCTTGAATTTTTTAAAGACTGACATTTCTCTAGGGTTGAAGAAGATGGACGCTTCAATATCACCATTTCCAACATGAAGAGAGAGTTGAAATGAGAATGAATGATTCTAGTGAGAAATAGAGGGGTTGGATCTTGAGAGTTCGAGAGCAACAGTGAAGTCGGAAGTGATATGGAGTGATGAATTTTTATCCTTTAGGTATTTTCATGTCACAAACTAAAAATTAAGTATAAAATAAAATGAAATCAAATAATTAAAAAAACGATGATGGTAAAATTACCATGTATAAAATGGGGAGTCCTAACAGTGTGTTGTGAATGGTGTCATCACAACGGTGTCACATCGAATGGTAAGACATCAACCAGTGAGATCGAAAATGGTGAGACATCAATCGGTGAGACCACAAATGGTGAGACAACAACCGGTGAGATCTGAAACTGTGAGACAACAACTGGTGAGATCACAAACGGTGAGATAAAAATTAGCGAGACATCAAACAATTACTCAAAATTGATCATACCTAATTAATGTATGATGTATCTTATTATTTCATAATTTAATGTCTGCCAAAATTTCAGCAAGATTATGTTCTATGCTAATGAATTCTAAAATGATATCATCTTTTTGATAGTGATCTCCCAAAATGTGATGTCTTACATCAATATTTTCTTTCATGAGTGTGAAAGTGGATTCTTAGAGATGTTAATAGAAGTTGTGTTGTCACAATTTATAAGGAAATGTCTAAATTCATATCCATAATATAGTAAAGTGTGTTTCATCCACAAAATATGAGCATAGAAAATACAAGCAGCTGTGTATTCAACTTCAGTAGTAGATAATGCAACAAAATATTTCTTTTTACTACACCATGATACTAGATACTTTCCCAAAAAGTGACATGTTACAGAGGTAATTTTTATATCTAAATTACAACCATTAAAATCAGTATCAGAATAACTAAGTCAAAAGATTATCCACTATGACAGAATAATACTAAGTTGGTAGTATGTTTGTGGTATTTGAAAATTCTTTTAACATCAGTTAAATGATATTCTTTTGGATTATCTTGAAAACATGTACACATACAAACACTAAACATAATACCAGGTCTGTTAGTAGTCAATTAGAGAAGACATCCAATTATAACCCTATAATTGGTTTGATCAATAGATTTTCTATTTCCATTAAGATCCAATTTATAGGTGGTACTCCTAGGAGTATCACTATGTTTAGTGGTATCCAAATTAAAACATTTTAGAGTATCTTTATTATATTTAAATTGATTCAAAATAATAACTTCTTTATTTTGAAAGATTTTAAATTCAAGAAATAATTTTAGTTCTCCCATTAAACTCCTTTTAAATTCATTTTACATAATTTTTGAAAAATCAACACATATGGAATTTTTTGAAGATCTAAAAATAATATCATCAACATCAATTTTCAATACCAAAACATCTTTATAAATTGTTTTTATAAAAAGATTATGATCATCTATACCATTTTTAAAACCTTTAGAAATAAGAAAAGTGTTGAGCCTAACATACCAAGCTCTTGGAGTCTGTTTGAAACCATATAAAGACTTTATTAATATAAAGACATGTTTTGGAAAATGAGGATTTCTAAAAGCTAGGGATTGTTCAACAAAAACATCATCAACTATATAACCATTTAGAAATTCACTCATGAAATCCATTTGATAAAGCATGAAATTCAAATGTGCTGAATTTTCTAATAGAATTCTAATGGATTCAATTTTAAAAACCAGTGCAATGGTTTATTCATAGTCAATGCATTCTTCTTGAATACCTTGTGCAACCAATCTTGCCTTATTTATCATAATGGTTCCTTCTTCATCCACTTTTTTCTAAACACCAATTTAGTGCCTATGGTCAAGGTGTCTTTAGATCTATCCACTAGTTTCCAAAACATTATTTCTTTCATACTGATTTAACTCTTCTTTCATAGACATCACCCAAAATCCATCATTGATTACTTCATTGATGTTCTTAGGTTCAAGATGTAACAAGAAGGCTTGATGTTCAACCTGATTTATAAGAATATCTAGAATGTGCCCCTTTATCCATGTCTCTAACTACAGAATCTAATGGAAGGTTCATAAGAGTTCTAATGGATCTAGAAAAAGAAGGAATAGTTTTTTTTATGTTCATCCATAGTTTCATGTTCACTATGGTCAGATTCTAGAGATTTTCCAGAACTGGAGGATTTAACATATTTCTTAACAACAAAATCAGTGGGTCTAGCATTTATGTCTATATTGGATAGTTCACCATCAATATTTTCAAGAGGTGTTTAAGGTGCATGTGGATCTGTATAATAAAATTTAACTTGTACATATTCTTCCACAAATTTAGTTCTTTTATTAAAAACTCTATAATCCACTAGAGTTTGAGTAACCTATTAAAATTCCTTCATCACTTTTGGATGAAATTTTTTCAATATTTTCCATTTTATTAAGGATTTAATTATTACAACCAAACACTATAAAGTATATAACATTGGGTTTCCTATTGTTCCAAAACAAATTGGGAGTTTTATTTAGAATTGGTATTATTAAGACTCTGTTATGTATGTAACAAGATTGATTTACAGCTTTAGCCCAGACATAAATAGTTAAGTTGTACTCATTAAGTATTTTTTGTGCTATTTATTGTAAGGTTATATTCCTTCTTTCAACAACTCCATTCTATTGGGGTGTTCTAGGAGCAGACAAGTTATGACTATAGACATTTTGTGCGAAAAAAGAATCAAAGTCTTGATTTTAAAACTCTTAGTGGTGGTCACTTTCTAAGGACTTAATTCTAAGACCACTTAGGTTCTTAATATGTGTAGAATACTTGGTAAGGTAAGAACAAGATTCACTCTTGTGAGCTAAAAATATGGTACAAATATATCTAGAGAAGTCATATATAAGAACATAGAAAATGTGCTTCCCATTAAGACATGAATCTTTAGACGGACCAAAAAAATCCGTGTAAACCAAATCAAGTGGTTGAGAAGCTGAGAATTATTTCATTAGTTTGAAAGGTATTTTTTGTTGTTTTCTCTTTTTATAATTATTGAAAACTTTATTGTTTTGAAATTCTTGTTTGGGTAGATCCTTGAATAACCCTTTTCTAGTAAGATTTCTAAGTCAGTGAGTGTTACATTGGGCTAGTATCCTATGGTTGAGCCAAGACTCCATGTGAAAGGTACGTAAGAAAGAAAATTTTTGAGAAACTAAGGAAATTATATTATCAACATAAATATTTTCATTTCTCAAAAAAGTAAAAACTAAATCGTTTTCAGTATTAAAAACTTTTCAAGCATCATTTTCAAATTTAACATGAAATCCATTATCACATAACCATGATATGCTAAGAATCTTTTATATTAAACCATCTATAAAAAAACATTGATATTAAAAATTAATTAGAGTTACCAATTTGGATGAGGCCAATGATTTTTCCTTTTTCATTATCACCGAAGGAGACATTCCTACAATCAACATTATCAAGATTCTTGAAGATCGAGTAGTCCCCTGTCATGTCTCTTAAACATCCATTATCCAAGTACCATAAGATTTTATAAGGACTCTTCATGCATGCATAAAAAAAACGAAAAATCAAACAAGAAAAGATTTTGGTACCCAGATTTTCTTGGGCCCAATAACATTAGTGATAATGGTTTGGGAACCAAAATTTGTTTCATGGGTTTTCGATAAATTGTTTGTAAGGATTAAGAAATGTAAACTATATTTGGTCTAGAAATACTACACATAGTAAAATATTGACCATTTTTGGAACTAGCATAAATTTTATCATTTTTATGCAGAAAAACTGATTTTCTAGATTGTGTTTCCAAATTCCTCTATCCAAGTTGGTATCTAACACAAGTAGTATATTTTGGTGCAAATATATTTCCAAGAATTTGCGTTAGAGTATTTTTTCCATCGGTAAACATTCATATACCCTTTTTCAGTTTCTCATTAGATAGTTTAAGTTCATTGTTTTATTTATGAAATTGAGAATTCTTTTCTTTCTTCATAGTAAGCATGGATTTAAAAGTAGAGTTGAGAGCATTTTTTTTCTTCAAAACATTATATTTATCTTTTAATTCAATGCATGTGTCTCCAAGAATTTTGCAGTACTCAAACATTTCCTCATTATTCATGTTTTTAGAATCATATACATCTCCATAATAATTGTAATTTTGTATTGGATAGTTAACGGTTACCTTAGAAGTGTTTTTCAATGAAGCACATGTTATCTTTTTTAACTTTCTCATCATGTGAAGGCTCTGACTCACTAGAGCTATCCTCATAAGCACTCCAGCTAGCCTTCATTTCATTTTTGTATCTTCTATCCTTATCCACATATTTCTTTTTTTATTTTGATTTTGGACAATCATCCTCTATGTGTCATTTTCTCTTACACTCATAGAAAACTATTTCACTAGTATTTTCACCTATTTTCTATCCTTTTTATAATTTCCCTTATTGTCCCACTCTCCATTGTTATTGGGATTCCTAAAAAAATTCATTTTCCTATATAATTTTTTGAATCTTTTATTTATCTGAGAAATTTCTTAATCTCTATCAGATGATGGTTCTTTATTACATGAAATTTTATAATAAGTTTGTGCCCTCTCATTTTCTTTATATTTTGAAGTAGTGGTTTTTAAATCCACTAAATTTCTCTTTGGTTCGTCATCCTACTCTTTGTTGACCTTCAAATATTCCTATTACATCATTATCCTTCTTATCAGCTCCTTTACTAGAAAATTTCAAATATCACAAGATTCTCTAATTGGCATGGAGGTTTCTCTCCACCTGTCAGGTAGACATATGAGAATTCACATGATTTGTTCCTTAGTTGTAACATCCATTCCTATAGAGAACATAGTATTTACAATTTCATTAATCTTGAGATACATGTTAGATATAGGTTCATTATGCTTCATTTTGATGTTATCATATTTAATAGTATACGTGTTGACTCTAATATCCATAATATTTGCGGTTCATTTATGTGAAATAGATAGAGTATCCCAAATTTCATGGGATTTTTTACATGAAAAAATCATATTGAATCCTTCATCTCCTAAAAACCCATATATAGAATTCATAGATTTACACTTATTATTATAAGCAATCTTTTTTGGGTCATCCCATGTATTTCGAGCAGTAGTAGGAATCTTATATTCATCTAAAATGGAAGTCCAAATGTGAAAACCCATAATTTCTAAATGCATTTTCATTTTAATTGTCCAATGCACATAATTTGTTCCATTGAAAAATAAAGGTCTTTTGGTAGCAGCACCTTCTAATCTATTATTCATAACAACTAATAATGAATTTGTGTTCTTATAAAAAATATATATTTTAAAATATTTATTAAGAGTCCCCAATCTAAAAATAAAACAGGCCAGTTAACCAAATTAACAGATTTATAATAGTTTTGAATGTTCAATTAATTTCTCAAAAGATTGATTAATTATCAATTACAACAATTTGATAGATTGATATAACATTTGAAAGTGATTTACTAAATCATAATAGTTATAAACACTATCTATGATTAACTGTGAAAGAAAATTGAAGTTTTCTGGTCTGAATAAACAAAGACAGTCAACAAAACAGAACCATAACATAGAAGATAAAAACAAGATGTTCAGTCTCAAGCAGAAACTTAGTCCTATGTACGTGGTGATCACATGCCACCAAACAGTTTATATTAATAAACATTATCTGCACCATGGATTGGAGATTAAAATACCATTCCGACAATCCAGGTCAACTATACCTCTTCCATAGTTAATTTTTGGAAATGAAATATAACTAGGCCACACATGGACAACGCCCATAGTTACATGTGGGTGAAAAATTGTGTAGAAAGATTAGTGAGTGAGAATATCTTGTACCCTCTAGCTTAGCTTAGGAGAGAAAGTGTTTTTGTGATATAGATACATGAACAACTCAAACAATAGTAAAATGATACACAATAGAGAATAAATAATGAGAGATGGTTTAGAATGCTCTAAGTGATGTTCTTGATGGTTTTAGACTTACTGAGTAATTAGATGTGAAGCTCGAATCCACTTCTAGAAAACAGACTCCAAAACAGAGTGTTGTGGAAGCTCTGTGTTCTACTTTCCAATGAGATGCTTCTTTTAGATTCTCTATTTTGATTTGTTTCTGGATAGATGTTCACAATCTTTGGTTCACATAAAATTCTCATTTTTTCACCACTTGCAGTATTGGCCTGTATCTGTTCTCTCTTGGTTGGTCTCATATGTCGCACCAAGTATGTCAATCTGCTCACACTCCACCTTTTATATAATATTAGGTGTCTTTCTTTTGGCCAACAGGGAGAATGATCTCCATCACGTTCAGGTACCTCATAACTAGTACTACCTACTGAAAAGGGTTCAAAAGATCATTAATAATATCAGTATCATTAAATTACTCAAATATGACTGTTAGTAATAATTTTTAATTTAAATGGTAAATGAAGAAATGACTAAGTCTGGAAGAGTGTCACAATAGTGGTGAAATAATAGCGGTGACTCAGATGTGGCAACTCAGCCATTGTTTCTGAATAGTTTCTTAAGAGTGGTGTCTCAGACTTTATAAAAATTCTTGACAGGTGTCATGAAAATAGTGTCTCAAACTTTGAGAAAATCTAGCAATGGTGTCTGATCCTTTGTGAGAATTTTGAACTGGTAGGAACAATGTCTTGTCCATGTTAACGTTGTCTGGTCATTTCAATCATGTTTATTTATGATTACATATGTTTAATTATGATTACCTATGATCAAATATGTATTTAAAAAATTCTGTGTATATTCATGTTATTAGACAGTTAAAATAGAAAAATTGGCTATGTATGAGTAACTGACATTGACAGAACAATTTTGACACCGAAAAAACACTCTGACACACCGACACTGACAGAGTAAATGTCTCACCAATAGTTCAACTGAGACACCAACAGAAGGAATGTCTCATCGATATAAGGAATGTCTCACTAATAGAACAAAAAGAGTTACCGATGCATGGAGATACTGATAGAATAAGTCGTCGATATAATGAGTCACCGATACCAACCGAAGGACTCACCGATAAAAGGAGTCATTGACAGAATGACTCACCGATAGAGGAGTCACTTACAGGCTATTTAAATTTTCTTTTATTTAAAATTATATATAATGTTCATATTTGAGTATTTAATGTTGTTGATTAAATTAATGCTTTTGGAAGACAATATTAATTTGGATGTTAGATGTATGAGGTACACAACCTACCCCAATTATGTTGTTTGTAGGGCTGTAGAATATAAAAGGGAAAAGCATGAAAGATGAAAGATACACATAGACATACAGAAGAGGTCTCACATGACCACCAATATTGAACCTGTGGACAAAAGGAAGAAGAAAACATAAGGAATTATAATTATTACTGACTGAACAGAATGGATAACTTCATGTGCACCAAAGATCCAACACCTAACCATAAAAAAAACAGAACCAAAGGAATATAACTCCATCTTTCTAGAAAACGAGAACAAAAAGCTTCATGACACTCTATTTTTAGTGTTTGTTTCCAAAAGATGACTTAGGATTCACTTCTTCTATATCCAAAGAGTGCATAACTTTATTTCACAACACACAGAGCCTTCTAAACTCTATCTCATTATTTCCTGCTCTATTGTGCACATTTTTACTACATTTTGAGTAGTGTGTGCATTTATCTATTATATACACACTATCTCTGTAACGATCCAATGTTTTTCAATAGAAATTCGATTCTTATAATTATGTCATAAAATCAGAGGAAAACACAACATAATGAACTACTAAGTGCTAAGTGACCTCTAAATATAAGTTTGTCACTTCTGTATTGGGAATTTTGAGAATCTGGCATACATGGTTGTGTTCAAGATGTTTTTTGGAGTCTAATAAAACAAAAATAATTTTTGGTGAATAATGACCTACCCTTATGAATAGTAACATACCCTTATGAATAGTAATATGACCCTTATGAATAGTAAATAATCTAACATAATAGTAACCTTAATAATTAAATAAAATTTAGACATCTTAGAAAGTGACAATTTGACCTTAGTAAACGTTTTGGTATTTTGTAAGTCATAAATAATTAATTATATTTAATTAATTAATTTAAAAGAAAAATTATTTTCTTAAAATGTGTTCATTAATTATCAAATCAATTTCTTTTAGTTTTTAGATAATTCTATAACACCCTATGTAATTTTTGAAAGCACTATAAAATCAGTTTTTATTTTAAATTTTTTAAGTAAATTATGATATTAATTAAATATTAAATTAATGATATTTAGAAAATTATTTTTGAATAATGGAATTCATTTTTAGATTCTACATGTCGAAAAATGGTAGGGGTAATTTTTTGAGATTTTTCTGAGATACTTGAATTTTTGATGAATAGTGAAATACCATAATTTACAAAATAAGCTAATTATGGAGTCATGTGTGATGTTCTGCTGATGTAAGCCCATTGGTTCAGGATCACATGATAAAATTACTATTCTTCGTCATTGAAGACTAACTATTCCTTATCTTAGGGGAAATTAATAAACTAATGAATTTTATATTAAGGAAACCCCTCTCCCCTCCACTATAAAAACCACCCTTCACACCCTCATTTCCTCACACCTCTCAAGCTTCAAGCCTTCTCTAAACTCTGCCCAAACATCCTCCCTAGACCCTCTCCCACGTTCAAGAGTTTCTGGTCTCATCAAAAGACCAAGCCTAGCTTCCTTAAGGAGGATCTCAAGAGGAAGATTTAAGAGATAATTTCTCTCCCTCTTCTCCTTTAATTTCCTTTCAAGTTCAAGTTCATTTCTTGATCTCTCTCCATATATTTTCATCTAAATGGTATTTTAACTCCAGTATTATACATGTCCTAGAATGTTATGATGCAAATGAGATATTATATCATCTAACCCCCTTTCCCTATTCCTTTTTTTATTAAAGAGAACGTTGTTCGTGAGGTGTTAATTTATCACCTTCAAGAACGACAAGTTTTCTTCTTCCATTTCTACCTTTAGATCTAGTAATGAAACCATTTTTATGGTTGAACCATAATATGTTATATGTATTATCTCCTATTTAACGTTCTGGAACTAACTTGTGACCATATTGCTAGTGATAAAATAAAACAAGTTCGTTATGATCGAAAAATCACTCAAATTAACCCAAACAATCATCATTTAATTCTTTTCTAATGATACATCCACATGGATATAATTTAATTAATTATAAGATCATTCAAACTACTTTAATATCATTAAAAACATGAAATATCAGTTCTGGATGTTTACCCAGGTTCTACCGGAACTTCAATTTAAGAATACAAGTGAACCACTAAAGAAAACCATAAAAATAAACATTCCCGAACAATGTTTTTAAACTCTATAACTCATCCAAAGGCACATAAAATCACTTAATAAAACCATAATGAACCATATTAATGTACACAAGGTTCTGGATTTCTAATTAATGAATATAATGTAATTATACAGGACATTAAAGAGAAGGAAGCATTCAGATACAAGGTAAGGGGAAATTCTTGAACCCAACTTTCATCCTTTTATAGGATATACATGTTTGTCACTGGTTTTTATGTCAAACAAAATGTTTTTCAAAAGAACTTTTCTTTTAAGAACACACCTTTTACTTCTCTCTCAAAGTGGGCGGTTCTTGAAACATGTATGTTATTCCCTATTTCTTTTGGGAACCCAAAGTTTTTGAATGTTTTCTTATGATATGTAACACATTATTTTCCATGGGTTATTTATGTTCACTTTTGATATATGTTCCATGTGTCAAGAATGATAATGATAATGTTATGATGTGACGAGTGCGCCCGGAATTATATAGCGCAATTTGAATGTTCGAATGGGACAGGTGCGCCCAGAATTATACAACGCTCCAATGCATTGGGTAAATTGATGAATCTCACGAGTAAATGTGAAATGATGTGTGAACAAGATGCTAGCTTGGTTCACAAGTATGTGTGGTAGTTAACCACTAAGATGTGATGGTTCATTTTTTATGCATTGCCACATTTCAAGTCTTTTATTTATGCTCCTCTCATGTTCATGATCTTTTGCCTATGTCATGATTATGCTCACCCCATGCTATATTCTTCTTATCTATCCTCTTACAGGGCTTTTAGCTCACCCCTTTTTGATGTATATCTTTTGGTGGCTACATGTACTAAGGAGAGGACAAGTGCCAATGAGAAGCTAGAGAAGAAGAAATTAAATAAATGTTTATGCTTGATGTTGTAATTGTTGTGTATGGTCCTAGTTTTCCCAAGACACTAAACCTTTGGATCCTCTATGTGTAATACTATTATGTTTTTTATCTTTAAAATGATGTAATAATAATATATGAAAAGGCAGGGTCGCTGTAGTTGGTATCAAAGGCAGGGTTTAGTTAATTTGGGAATTAGGATTACTGAACCCTAGATAAAACCTCTAGAATGAGACTATGTACAAATATGCAAACAAGAATCTCTACATAGGGATACCATATGTTATGCTTTTAGTATAAATTGTGCAAATTAATAAGTTATTTATTCATGACTTGTTTACTTATGTTTTGTTCTAACATTTTCTATTTTAGAAAATGGTGGGAACCAGGAGAAATCAGGCCAACAACTTGTGCGATGGCCAATGCAGTGATTGCCCGAACGACATCCCTAATGATTTGGGAGGTGGAGTTCAAAACTTCATGGTGATTCTTACCCAATTATCTCAGGTTATAAACAATAACCATAATAATGGGGAACGTCCTCCTTCACCAAAGAGGGAGAAACTGGCTATTGAATGTTTCATGCAGCAACGACCACCGATGTTTAATGGATCTTCTGATCCACTAGCTGCGGAACAGTGGGTCAACTCCATGGAGAAGATCTTTTATGTTCTTCACTGTTATGATATGGAGAAGGTGACCTTAGCCGTTTATCGTCTAGATGGAGAAGCCGATCAATGGTGGGCTTTGATTAAGAACTCCAAGCCAAGTGAGGAAATTGAAGAGATGGAATGAGAATACTTTAAGATAATGTTTCTTAACAAGTATTTCCTAATAACTCTTCGCACAAAGATGGAGATGTTGGAGTTGGTGGTATAGAACCAACTACTTTGTACTTTATTCATTAAATAAAAGCCTTATCACATCTTGATTGTTCTTCTGCGTGACATGTCATGTGATAATGTCCTAAGGACAGCTGTTGCATTAAAGGGTCGTTGTTGATCCCTACTATGATGAGAACCCGGAAGTGCCATAACACTGTTCTTGAATGTATGTTCTATGGATGGATGATATTATTTGAAGGACACAAATAATAAAGGTCATTAGGGGTGAAGACTCATAAAACTTTGAGGCACCTTCTCATAGTGTGCGCCTTTGGTAATATCCAGGAGGATATTATCAGAATGAGACCCGCCAGTAGGAAATCCACATTTCAAAGTGTCATTGGATGTTCCTATCCGCGGACGTGTGTATTGGTACTTGGACTTTAAGATTATTATTAATGGGTATTACAACTCGTGCACTTAGATGTATTGACGAAAACTGTGACGACACATTGTTCGCAGCGAGGTAGGATACGTTGGGTGCGTCACGAGTAATACTGCATTAATAGATAATGCGAGAAGGATTTGTCCCTTCTGTTCCATTACAGAAGTAGATATCTCAGGCCCTTTGTTGGAATTGATATAGCCTAAATAAATTCATGGCCTTGGTAAGGAATAGGCGAGTTCAATACCGGGAAGTCAAAGAAAGAATAATCGAGCATATGGGTTGATGACACTAGCATGCAACCCGCTTGATTAGAGATATCGAGACAAAGGGATTATATTACACGGTAAGCGTTCGTAGGAGGCGACACATCATTGCGGTGTTAACTTCTTTCTCTATGGGTGCCTTGGCGTATTGTTAGACGCTAACCTTGGACTTTAGGTAGGCTCCGCTTAATGCCGCTGAAAAAGAGGCCTAGAGGGTCACACACTAAGTGTGTCCATGTATCTCAGTTAAATATTAATTTAACAAGTTAAATAAATATTATTTCCGACTGTGGTTTAATAATTATTTAAGGATGCCGGATCGCATTTATTTCGACACTAGTTATTTGAGAGAATATATTGTGGGTGAAATAATATATTTGTTAGCGAGTAATGCAGTTACATTTATTTAAGAAATAAATAGACATTACTCATGGTCTAATAAATGTGGTGGAGAAAAAATGAAAAAATAAAAGTACACGCCGTGTATATTAAATGTACACGCCTTGTAGTTTTATGGAAGACAAGTACATGTCACATATTAATTATTACACGTCGTGTAGTTTTCCAGTCGGGATTTTTGAGGATAAAATATTGTTTATTTAATTAAATAATATTAAATGTAATATGTTGAGCGCATGTCAAGTAATAATGATAGTCAACTATCATTATTATGACATGGGGTATTGTTAAGAATTAAATGAAATGATTAAATACTTTTGGGTAATTAATTCATTTTATTATTCTAAGTATTATAAATCCCTATTACATTATTCTCAAGAAATAGAGCTAATTTTGTTGTGCACAACGGATTTGGAAATACTCTCAAGCCAAGAGAGAATTTCCTTTCCACCAAGAACGCCCTCAAGTTATGAGAGCGAGATCCTCCATCGGATCAAGGCGGTTGACGGTGGACATCGCAAGCGAATGCTCTTCCACGCTAGCACCCGGAGATCCCTTCGGCGACGTCCAGAGATACGTGACACACGTGTGGATCACCGCTAGAGGAATCCTACACTTGGATTCTACGACGCTACAACGGATCACAGGATCATCCACCAAGGTAATTCTTATGAATTAATTAAATTAATTATAACCAACATATGACGATCCTATCTCAATGGTTCCTGGACTCTTCTTTTCTTTTTCGTTCTTCGTTCTATTCCGAAGATCCGACGTTTTATATCGTGACGGATCTCGGATTGAACATCGTTTAACGCTAAAATTAAAGTTGGGCAATCCCACCAACGCGCTTCCACTGCGCCCGGAACCTACAAGTGGTATCAAAGGGGGGGTCATATCGTTGATTATAATTATTTAGTTTTTCATTGGTGATTTACGCATTTAATAATTTAGTTATTTCAATTCATGTTTAATCGTTCTGGAAATCTGAATCTCGAGATCTGTTCCTCCTCCCTCGTTTCTCGTTCACCTCACAAAAATGAATTTTTCTTTTAATTTTGAATAAAATAAAATAGAGGAACTCATCCGGAGGAGCCAAATGTTTCTGGCCGTACAACACCAGAATACACGGCGTGTATTCGGAAGTACACGTCGTGTAGTCTAGGTTCAATGCATTGACTGATCCGCCAAATCAGGCCGTGTATTGGATTCTTTTTAAGAATTTAAGACACCGTGTGTTGACAAAAAACAGGTGGCACACGGTTTTCGGATTACACGTCGTGTGGTCTAATGAACACGGCGTGTAGTCCCTTCGGGTTAGGGTTGGGCCGTGTACCCCGTACACGGCTTGCCCGACTGAAAACCGTGTAATGCGGAAACTACACGGCATGTGTCCCATAGAACACGCCATGTATTCCGAAAATTTCTGAAGTACATTAACATGCCCTGTCCCCGGGCGTGTACTTCGGATGGATGGTGAAGAAAAAGTACGCGCCGTGTAGTCGGAACTACACTCCGTGTACTCACCCAAAATTACGCAGATTTATTAAAATTTATTATTATATTATACAAACCCTTGAGACGTGTACCATGGTGCAGGCGTAAAGCTGAGGCACAACACGTGATAGGTGTTTTATATATATGTGTTTAATTTAACATCTGCGTAATGAACGAGAATTCACCGGGTTGCCTCCAAGGTACAAGTTACGTACAAGGATAATTTTAAATGAATTTATTTGTTTAAAATTATGATGGATGAGAATCTCAAGGAAATTCAGAAAAGGGTTTTAAGATAAAAGGATTGATTAATTAAAGATAATTAATTAATTCGAGCTTGATTTATCTTAAACAAGAATGATTAAAGAATTGAATGCTAGTTTTATTTATGCGTAAATATCTTTGCATGTATGGATGATCATGAGCTAGACCGAGACCTTTGTATGTGAATGGTTTCTTTTAATTTATTTATTTAAATTAAATTTGTTGGCCTGCGAGCCATCTCCTCATTAATATGTAGGGTCTGCGCGCCCAAGGATTCTTTTTGTAAAACCCCCTTTTTACCCCTCACCTGCGTGTGAGATAAATGCATATGTAATGGATGGAGCTCCCAAGCTAGTGGAGGCGGCTCAAGTCAGGAGCCAAGGTGAAACCGATCCAAGGAGATACAAAGGTGGACAGGTGGAAAGCTGTAAACACGAACCTGAAAGGTTCAAGGTGTTTCTCCCCTAGGTCTTGGGTTAGTTTATCAACCGCTAGATAAACTAACCAATAGAAAAGCTCATGATCATACCATTTATTTTATTTCTGTCAGTTGCATGGTTTATTTATTGTGGGTGTGTTGTCACGATCACACAATTAATGAATTAAACGAGCATGCAAGATGGAACTAAAATAAAACCGGCTTATACGTAAATATTATCTTAGACATGGTTAATCACTTAAGTATATCCCACTTAATATTAACAAGCATGAAATCAAAGATAATAAAATGGTAATTTACGTATAAGGATAAAATCCCTCACAAGAAATATTAAGTCGGCATAGTCTTCCATAATCTTGGTTAGAATCGAACCATAGTTCAAAGTGCTTGACCAACCCTAGTTGAGGTGCTTTAAATTATCGGGGAATTCTAATTCAAGGTTTTGGGTTGACTTGACTTGGTTCGCATCAAGGGTTGACTGCCACAGCAGGACTTGGTGTGACCAAGAGGCAAAGGTTGAGGAAATCCAAAATAAAAGGATTTCAGGATTGGGGAGTCCACACAGCGGATCAAGGAGCTGCGAGTTAATGCAGTTGGCATTTGGAATGCCTACCTAAAACTCTTCAAGTTGCTTGAAAAATCCTAGTTGAGGTAATGCGAAGGGCAATATGGATCCTTGCCACTAGAATATTCACGCAACAGAATATTCCGAAGTCAATGGTGAGGGCTATTGGATTTCGATAAAATAGTGGGAGACTAATAAGTATTAATTTATTTATTTGTCTTAATTTTTGTAATAAAGTACTAAACATTTGCTCATCTTAATTTGTAGAAATGACAAGAAAATGACTTCAAACATATCATTGCGCACCATACTCAAGAAGGAAAACCTTCTCACCGATACCAATTTCCAAGAGTGGCAGAGGCGTTTACGCGCTGTCCTTCGCCACGAAAGGAAATTGTATGTGCTAGAAGAGCCTATTCCAGTTGCGCCTAGGAAAGAGGCTAGTGATAAAGAATTATCTCTCTACATGAAACACATGGATGATGCAATAGATGTCCAGTGATTCATGCTATTGGTCATGTCTAATGAGCTCTTGAAGCAACATGAAAACATGGACGCGTATAGCATGATGTCTCAACTTAAAGATCTCTACCAAGAGAAGGTGAGACATGAGAGGTATGAGATCTCCAATGCTTTGTTTACCATGAAGCTTGGAGAGTTTGCGCTAGCTGGGCCTCATGTAGTCAAGATTATTGGCTACATTGAACGCCTGGACATCTTAGGGATTAAATTCCCGGATGAGTTGCGTACAGATCTCATCCTATCATCACTGCCCAAGACCTTCTCTAGATTCATTGTCAACTATAACATTAGCGGCAATGAGAAGAGTCTGTCAGAGCTTCTGACCTTGATTCACCAGGTTGACAAGGACATGGGGCGTGACAAACCCACAGTCCTTATGGTGAACAAGAAAAGGAAGAACAAGGAAAAGGGGCCAAAGACTTATAAATGGTCTGAAGCCCCTGAGCACCGTCCCTCCAAGAAGGGGAAGATCCAGAGGCAGGGCAAGGAACGGGAGGCGATGTGTTTTGTATGTGGAAAGCAGAGCCACTGGAAGTGGAACTGCACCCAGAAGCATTGGGATGCTAAAGGTGCATTCGTTATCAAGTGCAATCTTTCTATTTCTACACATTGGGTATTAGATACAGCTTGTGGGGCTCACATCTGTATTCAAATGTAGGAACCAAGTAGATTTAGAAAGATCGCCAGAGGAGAGGTGGATCTTCGAGCTGCCAATGGCCCAAGGCTGGCTGCGTTGGCTATTGGCGACTACCAACTCTCATTGCCAACTGGGATGATTTTGGTTTTACATAACTGTTATTTTGTGCCTAGTGTTACCACGAAAATAATTTCTGTATCTTGTTTGGATATGGATGGATTTGTTTTCTAGTTCAGAAATAAGGGTTGTCTCTTTTATAAGAACAACGTATGTTATGGTATGACACATTTGAATAATTATTTGTATGTATTAAATTACAAAAAACCAAGTGTTGTCAATCAATAACGAAACAAACTCACATGACTCATACTTCACCCAGTTGTGGCATCACCACCTCGGTCATGTAAACGAGAAGCGCTTGACAAAGCTCTGTCAAGATGACTATTTAGACTCTACTGAGCTAAAACCACTTGATAGATGTCACGCTTGTTTACAAGGTAAAATGACCAAGCCGCCTTTTGGTGGATAGGGTGAAAGGGCCACAGAGCTTCTAGGATTGGTACACACGGATGTATGTGGACCATTTCTAGTAGAAGCTAGAGGTGGATATTCTTACTTCATTACTTTTACTGATGATTTGAGTAGATATAGATTTGTCTACTTAATGAGGTATAAGTCAGAAGCCTTAGAGAAATTTAAGGAATTCAAGAATGAAGTAGAGAATCAACTTGGTAAGAAGATAAAGAAGCTTCGATCGAATCGAGGTGGAGAATATCTGAACCAAGAGTTCATTGATCTTCTACAGGAGTCTGAGATTCTATCTCAGCTCACTCCTCCTTATACACCACAGTGGAACAGTGTTAGTGAAAGAAGGAACCGCACCTTGTTGGACATGGTGAGGTCAATGATGAGTCATGCGGATCTTCCATTATCCTTTTGGGGATATGCATTACAAACTGCATCATACACATTAAACCGAGTACCAACTAAGGAGGCAAATGGAATTCCCTCTGAGTTATGGAATAGAAAGAAACCCATTTTGTCGCATACACGTGTATGAGGATGCGAGGCATTTGTTAAGTCCTTCTTAGGCAACAAACTAGCACCCCGAGGCACGAGGTGTATCTTTATAGGATATCCCAAGGAAACGAAAGGATATTACCTATATAACCCTTCAGACAAGAAAGTGACTATCGCCAAACAAGCCGTCTTGCTTGAGAGGGAGCACATCCTCAAGAAGGATAGTGGGAGAAAGATTGACTTCGACGAAGTTGATGCTCAAGATACACAAGAGTTGGTACAGGAACAAGTTCCACAGGTCCCCGTGGAAGAGGTTCCAGAAACACAAGTACTACGTAGGAGCTCAAGAGAGGTAAGGGAACCAGAGAGATTTGGTTTCCTAGTCACCGAGGATGGTGAATCATTATTGTTGGACAATGATGAAACTCTCTCCTACAAGGAAGCAGTAGAAAGTTCAGAAGCTGAAAGATGGCTAGAAGCTATGAATTTTGAGATGGAATCCATGTATCAGAACCAAGTTTGGGTTGTGGTCGATGAGCCAGTTGATGTAAAGTCTGTTGGATGCAAATGGGTATTCAATAGAAAGATGGACATGGAAGGTCATGTTAGCACCTATAAAGCAAGGCTAGTGGCTAAAGGATTTAGACAGCGTCAAAGAATTGACTATGATGAAACCTTCTTTCCAGTTGCGATGTTTAAATCCATAAGAATCATACTTTCCATAGCAGCTTACCATGACTACGAGATTTGGAAAATGGATGTCAAAACATCATTCCTTAACGGGAACCTTCAGGAAGATGTCTATATGACACAACCAGAAGGGTTTGTGACACCAGGTGAAGCCAAACGGGTTTGCAAGTTGTAGAAATCCATTTATGGATTGAAGTAAGCATCCAGTTCATGGAAGATTCGATTCGATGAATCCATAAAGGAATTTGGTTTCATTAAGAACGAATGTGAGCCATGTGTTTATAAACTGTTTAATAGGAATGCGGTCGTTATCCTAGTAGTATATGTTGATGACATATTGCTTATTGGAAATGACGTACCATCCTTACAGTTAGTTAAGGACTGGTTGAACAAGTGTTTCTCCATGAAGGACTTGGGAGAAGCAGCCTACATTCTAGGGATCAAGATCGCTCGTGATAGATCCAAGAGACTGCTTGGACTAAGTTAGGGTACATACATTTACCAGATACTAAAAAGATTTATTATGGAACAATCCAAGAGGGGATTGGTTCGAGTGTCACATGGCCTATATCTTTCTAAGAAAATGTGTCCTCAGACACAACAAGAGAAAGATAGAATGAGAAAGATTCCATACGCTTCGGCTAAAGGATCCATCATGTATGCCATGTTATGTACCAGACTTGATGTTGTCTATGCACTGAGCATGGTAGAAAGATATCAAGCAGATCCAGGAGAACAACATTGGACTGCTGTTAAGACTATCCTTAAGTATCTGAGAAGAACTAAGGATATGTTCCTGGTGTATGGAGGAGACGAGGAGCTTGTCATTAGAGGGTATGCTAATGCTGGTTTTCAGATAGATCAGAACGATCTAAAGTCGCAATCTGGATATGTTTTTTGTCTCAATGGAGGAGCTGTGAGCCAGAAGAGTTCAAAGCAGCCAGTTGTCGCTGATTCTACAGCGGAGTCCGAATATATAGTAGCTTCTGATGAAGCCAAGGAAGTCGTATGGATTCAGAACTTTGTCCAGGAGATTGATGTGGTGCCTAGCAGTAAAGATCCCATTACATTGTATTGTGATAATACTGCAACGGTGACTCTTGCAAAAGAACCAAGGTCACATCAACGGACAAAGCGCATACTCCGGAAGTACCACCTCTTGAGGGATTTCTATCAGAGGGGTGAAGTTGCAGTGAACAGAGTGTCCACAGAAGAGAACGTGGTGGACCCCATGACTAAAGGCCTATCTCAGCAGAAACATGAATATCATGTGAGAGCTAGCGGGATAAAAGTTGATAGCAGTTGGCTCTAGTCCTAGTGGGAGTTTGTTGGAGTTGGTGGTCTAGAACCAACTACTTTGTACTTTATTCATTAAATAAAAGGATTATCACATCTTGATTGTTATTCTGCGTGACATGTCATGTGATAATGTCCTAAGGACAGCTGTTGCATTAAAGGGTCGTAGCGGATCCCTGCTATGATGAGAACCCGGAAGTGCCATAACACTGTTCTTGAATGTATGTTCTATGGTCGGATGATATTATTTGAGGGACACAAATAATACAGGCCATTAGGGGTGATGACTCATAAATATTTGAGGCACCTTCTCATGGTGTGCGCCCTTGGTAATATCCAGGAGGATATTATGAGAACGAGACCCGCCAGTAGGAAATACACATTTCAAAGTGTCATTGGATGTTCCTATATGCGGACATGTGTATTGGTCCTTAGACTTTAAGATTATTATTAATGGGTATTACAACTCGTGTACTTAGATGTATTGACGAAAACTGTGACGACACATTGTTCGCAGCGAGGTAGGATACGTTGGGTGCGCCACGAGTAGTACTGCATTAATAGATAATGCGAGAAAGGATTTGTCCCTTCTGTTCTATTACAGAAGTAGATATCTCAGGCCCTTTGATAGAATTGATATAGCATAAATAAATCCATGTCTATGGTAAGGAATAGGCGAGTTCAATACCGGGAAGTCAAAGAAAGAATAATCGAGCATATGAGTTGATGACACTAGCATGCAACCCGCTTGATTAGAGATATCGAGACAAAGAGATTATATTACATGGTAAGCGTTCGTAGGAGGTGACACGTCATTGCGGCATTAACTTATTTCTCTATGGGTGCCTTGGCGTATTGCTAGACGCTGACCTTGGACTTTAGGCAGGCTCCGCCTAATGCCACGGAGAAAGAGGCTTAGCGGGTCACACACTAAGTGTGTCCATATATCTCAATAAAATATTAATTTAACAAGTTAAATAAATATTATTCCCGACTGTGGTTTAATAATTATTTAAGGATTTCTGATCGCATTTATTTCGACACTAGTTATTCGAGAGAATATATTGTGGGCGAAATAATATATTTGTTAGCGAGTAATGCAGTTACATTTATTTAAGAAATAAATAGACATTACTCAAGGTCTAATAAATGTGGTGGAGAAAAAATGAAAAAATAAAAGTACACACCGTGTATATTAAATGTACATGCCGTGTAGTTTTATGGAAGACAAGTACACGCCGTGTATTAATTATTACACGCCGTGTAGTTTTTCAGTCGGGATTTTTTAGGATAAAATATTGTTTATTTAATTTAATCATATTAAATGTAATACACTGGGGGCATGTCAAGTAATAATGATAGTCAACTATCATTATTATGACATGGGGTATTGTTAAGAATTAAATGAAATGATTAAATACTTTGGGGTAATTAATTCATTTTATTATTCTCAGTATTATAAATCCCTATTACATTATTCTCAAGAAATAGAGCCAATTTTGTTACGCACAACAGATTTGGAAGTACTCTCAAGCCAAGAGAGAATTCCCTTTCCACCAAGAATGCCCTCAAGTTACGAGAGCGAGATCCTCCACTGGATCAAGGTGGTTGAAGGCGGAAATCGCAAGCGAAGGCTCTACCACGCTAGCACCCGGAGATCCCTTCGGCGACGTCCAGAGATATGTGACAAACGCGTGGATCACCGCTAGAGGAATCCTACACTTGGATTCTACGACGCAACGACGGATCATAGGATCGTGACCAGAGACTCCAACGAAGAAAGAATTCCACCAAGGTAATTCTTATGAATTAATTAAATTAATTATAACCAACATATGATGATCCTATCTAAATGGTTCTGGGACTCTTCTTTTCTTTTTTGTTCTTCGTTCTATTCCGAAGATCCGGCGTTTTATATCGTGACGGATCTCGGATTGAACGTCGTTTAATGCTAAAATTAAAGTTGGGCAATCCCACCAACGCACTTCCGCTGCGACCGGAACCTACAGGAGAGAGAATTCATAGAGCCCAAGCAAAAATAAAGAGAATCTGTCACAACCTAGGAAGCGAATTTCACAGGGATTTCAAGGTATGCTTCGGGTTTTGATATCAACAATGATAACAAAATTGATAGATTCTTTAGTGGATTAAAACCACACATTCGAAAGGCACTTGAAATTCGAAACTTTGGGAGTTATGAATAAGTTGTTCAGTGTGCTCTCAAAGTGGAGATGGAGTTTGGAGAATGGCCCACGACTATGGTGATAAGAAACGAAAGATGGATTTTCAAGTCGGTGGATCTAATGATAAAGGTGGGAAGAAAACTTAACGACCGACATGCAAAAAATGTAGAACGTTGCACCATGGGAACTAGCTCAAAGAGATGGGGAAATGCTTCAAGTGTGGGAAAGAAGGACATCATGCTTAAGAGTGTTGAAAAAACATGAAAAGGAAGGATAATGTAGCCGATGAAAGGAGAGAACCACTCATGGTTCAATGCTACAACTGTAAGGAGCTAGGGCACTATGCAAACTAGTGCACTAAACCTCGAGTTCTCGAGGGTAATCAGCCTCAACAGCCACCGAAGCCAAAGGAACATGGGAAGGCTTATGCCATCACTACTGCGGAAGTGGAGCAAGATAATGAAGTCATACAAGGTACACTTCCTATTCACTCAAGAATGGAAAAAGTATTAGTTGATTCTAGTTCTACGAATTCCTTTATTTCTTGAAAGTTTTCTAGAACTATATAATCGAAGCCCCGAAACCTCGAAGTAGAGATATCTGTACAAACACCAAGTGGTGCAATCATTGCAACTCAAGTGTTTGACTCTTCTCCTGTTGGCGTATGTGGGAATATTCTTCCGGCGAATCTCGTAATACTTCCTTTGGTGGAATTTGATGCTATAATGGGAATGGATTTTCTCTTGTTATATAGAGCACATATCAACTGTCGCGAAAAGGAAATATATTTTCATATTCCGAACCACCCCATGCTTCTCTACAAATGAAAGGAAGATCATGAATCTCCTTTGAAAGATCCTTCAATGGTTTGAGTGTTTATTCCCTACGAAGAATCATACCTCTCCAAAATGGTTGAGTCAAGGGAAAGTTCCAACCTTGAGGAAATTCCCATCGTGAGGGAATACGGTGATGTATTTCCTGAAGAGTTACCCAGAATTTCCCTAGATCGTGAGGTAGAGTTCTCAATTGAACTCATACTTGGAGCTACTCTTATCTCGAAGTGTCCCTATAGGATGGCTCCTATCGAACTGGAGGAGTTAAAGAAGCAGCTGCAAGAACATCTGGAATAAGGGTTCATACGCCCTAGTGCATCACCTTGGGGTGCGCCAGTGCTCTTTGTGAAGAAGAAGGATGGAACAATGTGGTTGTGTATCGATTATCGGGAACTCAACAGGATCACCTTAAAGAACAAGTATCCTCTTGGGACATGTGATCACAAGTGAGGGAATTTCTGTAGATCCTTCAAAGGAAAAGGCGATTGAGGAATGACCCAAGCCCTCTAGTGTCATAGAAATCCATAGTTTTCTTGGATTAGCTGGGTACTACTGACGTTTTGTGAGAAAGTTATCACGATTTTCAAGCCCGCTAACTATGTTAACAAGGAAAGGGGTAAAGTATGTCTGGATGGAAGAATGTGAGGGAAGTTTTAAGGAGCTAAAGAGAAGGCTAATCACTGCACCTGTACTCACACTACTGAAAAGTGGAGAATGTTTTGTGATATAAAGTGATTCTTCAAAGAAAGGCTTGGGTTGTGTACTCATGCAAAATGATAATGTGATAGCCTATGCCTCATGAAAGTTGAAGATCAATGAGTAGAACTACCCGACGCATGATCTAGAGCTGGCAACCGTGATTTTTTCCTTGAAAATATGGCGGCACTACCTTTATGGTGAGAAGTGTGACATATACACCGACCACAAGATCCTAATGTATATATTCACACAAAAGGAGCTCAACATGCGTCAAAGGAGATGGTTAGAGTTAATCAAGGATTATGATTACTCTATTCACTATTATCCTGGAAAGGCGAACAAGGTAGTTGATGCACTAAGCAGAAAAGAACCTGTTACTCTAACCATACTGCGGATTGAGAAAGACCATATCTTCTAGGATATGTAAAGAATGGATTTGGAAATCATAAGGGCAGGGGATACCTCCTACCTTTCCCAAATGATTGTGCAACCATCCATCCAAGATAAGATTAATGAAGCACAAAGGGATAATGCGGAGATACAAAAGAGGGTGAATGCAGTAAAGGAAGGGAAAATGCAGGAGTTCTATATCGAAAATGATGGTGTGATTCGGTTTGGAACGCAGATTTGTGTGCCTTCATCATCCGGGATAAAGAAGGAGCTATTGAACAATGCATATAGCTCAACATTATCTATCCATCCTGGGAGTACCAAGATGTACCGTGATTTCTGAGAGCACTTCTGGTGGGATAACATGAAGAAGGAGATTGCAGAATATATATCAAGGTGTTTGGTATGTCAGCAAGTTAAAGCTGAGCGAAAAAAGTCCAAAGGTACAATGCAGCCATTGCCTATACCCATGTGGAAATGGGAAAATGTTACTATGGACTTTTTCACGGGTCTCTCAAAGATTTCAAATGGAAATAATGCGATATGGGTTTTGGTTGACTGGCTCACCAAGACTGCCCATTTTTTCACTATTCGGGAAGATATCTCGCTTGAAAAACTTGCAAAGATATATGTGAAGGAAGTGGTGAGACTGCATGGAGTTCCACTCTCGATTTTATCTGACCGTGATTCAAGGTTCAAATCTAAATCCTGGAGAAGTATTCAACATACTTTGAGTACTGAATTAAATTTCAGCACGGCCTATCACCCCCAAACTGATGGCCAGTCTGAAAGGACTATTCAGACGCTTGAAGATATGCTAAGAGCATGCTCTCTAAAATTCAAAGGTGGATGAGATCAGCATCTCCCATTGGTTGAGTTCTCATACAAAAATAGCTTCTACTCGAGTATTTAGATGGATCCACATGAAGCTCTGTATGGAAAACGATGCAGAAATCCAACCTGTTGGGATGAAGTTGGAGAAAAAAGTACTTGGACCTGATCTTGTGCAAGAGATGACAGAGAAGGTTCAAGTCATCTAGAAACACATCAAAGCTGCTCAGAGTCGGCAAAAGAGCTATGATGACAACCATCGAAGGGACTTGGAGTTCGACGTTAGAGATAAAGTCTTCCTATGAATATCTCTATGGAAGAGAGTCATGCGATTTGGGAAGAAAGGGAAGCTAAGCCCAAGGTACATTGGCCCCTTTGAGATCCTTGACCACATAAGATCCTTGGCCTATCGACTTGCACTTCCACCGAATATGGCTCAAGTTCATGATGTGTTTCACGTATCACTCCTGAGGAAGTACATACTGAACCCATCACATGTACTAAATTTAGAGGTGGTACAGCTGGAAGATGATCTCTCTTATGAGGAACAGCCAGTAGAGATTCTGGATCAGAGAAATAAGGTGCTATGCAACAAGAAAAACAACCTTGTAAAAGTGTTGTGGATGAACCATATGTTTGAAGAAGCTACTTGGGAACCAGATGAGGCGATGAAGGAGAAGTACCCTCACCTGTTTGTGTAAAGTGAAATTTCGGGGGTGAAATTTCTTAAGGGGGGAAGAATGTAACGACCCAATGTTTTTCAATAGAAATTACCTTCTTATAATTATGTCATAAAATCACATGAAAACACAACATAATGAACTACTAAGTTCTAAGTGACCTCTAAAAAAATGTTTTTTACTTCTGTATTGGGAATTTTTGGAATCTGACATACACGGTTGTGTTCAAGATTATTTTTGGAGTCTAATAAAACAAAAATAATTTTTGGTGAATAGTGACCTACCCTTATGAATAGTAACATACCCTTATGAATAGTAATATGACCCTTAGGAATAGTAAATCATCCAACATAAGAGTAACCTTAATAATTAAATAAAATTTTGACATCTTAGAAAGTGACAATTTAACCTTAGTAAACATTTTGGTATTTTGTAAGTCATAAATAATTAATTATAATTAATTAATTAATTTAAAAGAAAAATTATTTTCTTAAATTATGTTCATTAATTTTCAAATTAACGTCTTATAGTTTTTAGATAATTCTATAAGACCCTGTGTAATTTTTGAAAGCACTATAAAATCAGTTTTTATTTTAAAAACTTTTTTTAAAGTAAATTAAGATTTTAATTAAATATGAAATTAATAATATTTAGAAAATTATTTTTGAAAAATGAACTTCATTTTTGGATTCTACACGTCCAAAAATGGTAGGGGTAAATTTTTGGGATTTTTCCGAGATACTTGAATTTTTGATGAATAGTGAAATACCATAATTTACAAAATAAACTAAATAAGCTAATTATAGAGTCATGTGTGATGTTCTATTGATGTAATCCCACTTGGTTTGGGATCACATGATAAAATTACTATTCTTGGTCATTTAAGACTCACTATTCCTTATCTTAGGATAAATGAATAAACTAATGAATTTTATATTAAGGAAACCCCTCTCCCCTCCACTATAAAAACCACCATTCACACCCTCATTTCCTCACACCTCTCAAGCTCCAAGCCTTCTCTAAACTCTACCCAAACATCCTCCCTATCCCCTCTCCCACTTTCAAGAGTTTCTGGTCTCATCAAAATACCAAGATTAGCTTCTTTAAGGAGGATCTCAAGAGGAAGATTTAAGAGGTAATTTCTCTCCCTCTTCTCCTTTAATTTCCTTTCAAGTTCAAGTTCATTTCTTGATCTCACCCCATATATATTAATCAAAATGGTTTTGTAATTCCTGTATTATAAATGTACTGTAATTTTATGATGCAAATGAGATATTATATCATCCAACCCCCTTTCCCTCTTCCTTTTTTTTATTAAAGAGAACATTGTTCGTGAGGTGTTAATTTATCACTTTCAAGAACGACAAGTTTTTTTCTTCCATTTCTACCTTCAGATCTGGTAATGAAACCATTTTTATGGTTGAACCAGAATATGTTATATGTATTGTCTCCTATTTAATGTTCTCGAACTAACTTATGACCATATTGCTAGTGATAAAATAAAACAAGTTTATTATGATCGAAAAATCGCTCAAATTAACCCAAACAATCATCATTTAATTATTATCTAATGATACATAAACATGGATCTAATATAATTCATTATAAGATCTTTAAAACTCCTTTAATATCATTAATAACATGAAATATTAGTTCTTCATGTTTACCCATGTTCTACCCGAACTTCAATTAAAGAATACAAGTGAACCACTAAAGAAAACCATAAAAACAAACATTTCTGAACAATGTTTTTAAACTCTATAACTCATCCAAAGGAACATAAAATCACTTAATAAAACCATAATGAACCATATTAATGTACACAAGGTTCTTCATTTCTAATTAATGAATATAATGTCATTATACAGGACATTAAAGAGAAGGAAGCATTCAGATACAAGGTAAGGGGAAATTCTCGAACCCAGCTTTCATCCTTCAGGTTCTCCCTCTTTCACTCCATTTTTTTTGATATGGTTACTCCTTGAAGATAATTTTTTATCATTTTCTTTCCTTTTATAGGATATACATGTTTTTCACTTGTTTTTATTTCAAACAAAATGTTTTTCAAAAGAACTCTTCTTTTAAGAACACACCTTTTACTTCTCTCTCAAAGTGGACGGTTCTTGAAACATGTATGTTTTTCCCTCTTTCTTTTGGGAACCCAAAGTTTATGAATGTGTTCTTATGATATGTAACCCATTCTTTTCAATGGGTTATTTATGTTTACTTTTGATATATGTTCCATGTGGCAAGCATGATAATGATAATGTTATGATGTGACGGGTGCACCCGAAATTATACAGCACTCTAATGCATTGGGTAAAGTGATGAATCTCATGAGTAAAATTGAAATGATGTGTGAACAAGATTCCAGCTTGGTTCACTAGTATGTATGGTAGTTAACCACTAAGACATGATGTTTCATTTTTATGCATTGCCACATTTCAAGTATTTTATTTATGCTCGTCTCATGTTCATGAGCTTTTGCCTATGTCATGATTATACTCACCCCATGCTATATTCTTCTTATCTATCATCTTACTGGGCTTTTAGCTCACCTCTTTTGATGTATATCCTCAGGTGACTACATGTACTAAAGATAGGATAAGTGCCAATGAGAAGATAGAGAAGAAGAAATTAAATAAATGTTTATGCTTGATGTTGTAATTGTTATGTACGGTCCTAGTTTTCCCAAGACAATAAACCTTTGGATCCTCTATATGTAATACTATTATGTGGTTTATCTTTAAAATTATGTAATAGTAATATATGAAAATTCAGGGTCTCTATAATCTCTTACAATGAACTAAATGATACAAGATATTATCACACAAACATCTTTTTAAACCTATTATATCTTATATAGAACTGTGGTAGAGGTCCTCTATGAGATGGCTATTTTAGTTCCAATGCAGAACTATGGTAGAGGTAGTATGTCCTGGACAGTTTGTATACTGTTTTGTAATCCATGATCCAGGGTGTGGATCAAAGCATTATGTATATATTTCTTGGTGACAGGTGATCATCATTTAGATAGAACTGTGTCTCGGCTTGAGACTGAACCTTTTTTTAAACCACTGTGTTTTCAAATTTATATTACTCTATTTTAACTCACATTTCAAAGAAACTAAGTTTTACATTGATAATAATTATTTGATAGTATTTATAACTATTTCTGTTTAGTAAATTGGTTTGAAAAGTTATATCAATATCTAACATTATCATAACTGTGAAATAATCAATCTTCTGAGAAATTAATTGAACAGTCAGACTATTATAAATTTACAACTTTGATTAATTGAACTATCTTGTTTTTAATTTGGGAGATTCTTTCAAATAACGTTTTTAACAAATTTTTTTATATAAATCCAATTAACCCCCTCTTGAGTGTTCTACTCCTACCAAAAATTTGGATGTTAAAGTAAGGGGTTATGTTTTCTTTAATATATCTATATAGAAGGGTGTTATAAGGATTAAGAAGAATGGGAAACTATGTCCCATTTACATAAATTCTTTTGAGATATTGGATTGAATTAGAGATATGATTTACAATTATGAGATTAAAACCTTCATATATAAGGTGCATGATGTATTATATATATCATATTTAAGGAAGTATATTCTAGACCCAATGTGTTTACTCACATTCAAATAAATATACTTGTAGATTGATTTATCTTATTATGAAGAGCCTATATTGATTCATAACAATACTGAACAGGTGTTAAAATAAATAAATAATCATATAGTAATGTTAATTTGTAGAAATCATAAGATAGAGGAAGAAACATAGGACCCTGGTAAAATTATGATGAAGAACTACGACCATTTTTTATGTGGTGAAATTTTGTAAATATGAAGGAGGGAAGAATGTAACACCCAAGATTCAATTATATCAAGTAAGTAACTCATTATTAAGAAACTATAATATAATTAACATTTTCTTATTAAATAATATTATTATAAAATAAATTCAAGAAAATTAATTCATTTTTTAATTTATCATGTCTAAATTATATTGTTTTTTGATTTTTTACGATTTTACAAAAATGGTTAATTTCTTATAAGTAGTGAATATTATTAGTAATGTTACCTTTATAACATTATCAAAATATAATAATGAATTTTATCTTTATGAAACATTTTTATAAAACATTTATACATTTATTAAGTAATACAGGGAATTTAAAAATATAATTTTGAATATAGATATCTACATGTGAAATTTTGAAAATCATTGTTCTTTTTTTATTTAAATAAAAATAATTTTTTTTCTATCTTAATAAAGTATCCAAAGGTTCTATTATGTTTTGGTTTAGTTATAAATTCATGTAATCCTAATTTTTAATGTATTCCAAATAATTCCATGGGAATCAAAATTTTACATATTGTTTTTATAAATTCTTTTTTATTATTTAAACGATCATTTCTTAAAAAAATGTTTTCTTTGAGTTTTGAAAACATGTATTAAAATTTAATTTTACAACTTATGATAATTGAATATTTGAAAGTGTATTCCTTATTTAGAATCATATTTTTAAACCATTTTTGATCATAATATATAGTGAGCATTGAAAAAATTATCCCCATGATTAATGAAAAAGTGAGTCCATAAAGTCATATCCCATCTTAACACTTAGACTGTCCTTAGACCGATGGGTCACATAAACTCATGCACGCCTCCCCATACATGAAAGGCTACCGACTAGTAGTGAGAGTCTAATAAGGTGATAGAGCGGAAAATATACCCTCATGTCAGAGTAACAGAACAATTAATCAGATAATAAAAAAAAGAAGTAGTGGAAGTAGTATGACAAATAGAAGATAGATAGAAGTAGAAGAATAATATAACATTTCTATAAAAATAAAATGGCCATTAATAATTCCATATAAGGATTCATTTAATTTGAGGTGTTACTACAATATATAACCAATAAAAACTAACAAAAGAAATTAAAAAAAGCAATGGTCAACTCCTCATGAATCCCGAGAAAGATATGAATCATGTGCTCCTTAGATCGCATGTACACAAAACAACATAAGAAATGAATCCAAAGACCTGCATGAAAGAATATCTACTCGAGTGAAAAACGGAACCCGAGTAGGGTGTGAGATAATAATATCAGTACATTGGCACTGAAATGCACGGATGATTATCGCCTCTTGACCGGTCAAGGATCCAGTGCTCTGATAATGTGTATAACATCACTCAGGTCGAGTCCTCAGTGATGATACTTTGTAATAGTCATTTTTTTAGTTGATTGTATTTTGATTAGGGGGGTTTGTTTGGAGAGATTAATTGAAATGATTGATTGACTATAATTGATTTAACAAATTGATAAAGATTGGGGTGAGTTCATCATTAGGGAGTTAAGCTTGTGATATCCTTGAGCTTTGCTTTATATTGTATTTAAATTAACACCCACTTCACAAGATAACGTTGACTGAAATTCCTAAGTGTTAAGGATTTAATCCAAGCCTTAACTTAACTTAGGGTTCTAATAATTTCCATTACTTGTTTATGGTAGTGTACTTATGGTTTCAGTAATCCATGGAAACCACATGTTAAACAAAACATTTCATTAATCCATGACATGTTAAGTCCAACATACACAATGTTAAATTAACGAATACTCATCGAGTAAATACTCTCAATCACTTAACATCCCTAAATATTGACTCACCCCAATGAGAGATTTACTAATCCATTTGGATGTTTAATAATCTGGTTATAATTATTATGATGATAAATAAAGAATAGAAGAAAAATAAAGGGATAAGAAAAGAGTGGTGCGTCGAACACAAACACACGAACAATGATGAAAATTAAAAAAAACGAACATTCAATTGAATGAGGAAGCAAAAGAAGGGAAGGGGATTCAACTGTATTTAAACTATTTGAAGGATATTAATATTAATCTACATAAGTTGGATGAGAATATGAGATATTGAAGGAGAAACTTGCATTAAAACAGAATTACAAAACACAAACTGACAAGATTACAAACGAAGAACAACACAAAAGTGAAAGGAAACAAAGAGAGGAGGACGTGTATCTCAAGTAAAAACTTGAGTATGGAAGGTCTTCCCATGCCCTTGTCAAGGATTTGGTCATTCCAACATGTGCTCCTCTCTTCTAAAATTCCAATGTAAAGACCCGTAAATTTAAAGGAATTTTTTTTCTTAATTTCTTTGGGATTTTACGAGTATGCAGTTTCTGACGGCACCTGATTCCGAGGCCCGGTGTGCCCGGAGTCAATTTTCGAAGTTTATCTTGGGTACGTTCAGTGAACGAACGAGTGAGTTTTTCTATCTTTTGAACCGGTGCTCGGAATCAAAATCTGAGGGCACCGATGAAACCGCAACGACAGTATTTTCTTAAGAGCACCTTTTTTGACGGTGCGTTTGCTCGGGAGCAGTTGTTAAAAATTGAGGATTAAATGTGAAGTAAATAAAATTTGTGGAACAAATTTTACTTCTAATCTAAGTGGTTTTATCCAAGGTGTGGAAGTTGGGGTTGGACCTGCTAGATACTAATCACCCTTGAGTGGTTAAAGGTGAGGTGGGGCCCACACGAGCCCAACCCCTCACATTCCCTAACTCCTCTAAACCCCTCATAAGTTATGTAACTCTCCCACATTAATTCTTGCCAACTAAACACCTAATTAATTAGAAAAATTAAGTTTAATTAATTAAGTGAGTTGTTTTTGATTTTTTGTATTTTGAAATACATGCCATGATTTAATAAAATAAGTGTAGACTTATTTTATTTGGGGTTGGCTCATTGTGTTGGGGATTGGAGGAGAAAGAACATCATTCTTCCCGCAAAGAACATTTCCACTTCTTCTCTCATCGAAGAACACCAAGAACGCCGGTGCCAACCTCGGCTTCTTTGTTCTCGACATTGACGAAGCGACGCCATCATTCTGCGACAATGTAAACAGAACAACAAAATCATCTCCATCCTTCATCAAGTGATCAAACTTCTTGATTTGTGGTAAGGGTGTGTTTTTATTTGAGCAATGCTGATTCTTCCTTCCGTGTTGTTTCTCTTGAACCGCTTGCTACCAAACTAACGTGGAAGGACCGGGCCAAATGAACACGACCCGATCCTTCCGCTGTTTTTGTGAATGTTTGGTGTGTTCTTCATGTTCTTCATGGGTGATGAACACCAGATCATTGGGAGATCGTTGTGCGATGCAACGATCCCTTTTTGAAGACCCAACATCACGACGTCCTTGCGGAGACGTGATGACGATAGCAGGCGACAGATCAAACCGGAATCGGAAGGACCGACCCTCGACCATTCTTCGAGCAGGTGAATCAAATCGTGTTTTTGAAGCCGATCGGAGGCCTGAAAACACCAGAGACGATTACGGGACATCAGGGAGACCTTGTGTCTGAAGTTTTGTGATGAACAGACTGTCAGAACAAAGAATGGACATCACGGGAGGCGCGCTGACCGGCGGCATCGATTCTGGAAAATTCCAGAATACATGGCGTGTACCTCTAACGGACACGCCATGTAGTGTGGGGGTACTGCGACTTGAGTTTCAGGTTTCATCAAGTAACACACGGCGTGTGACCCCGGTCACACGACTTTTAATATCTACACAGAATGGCAGAAGTAGCTTCGCGAGACATGGCGTGTATTCTGGGAAATACACAGACACGGGTAGCAATACACAACCAAGAGGCATGATGTGTATTCTCTTCTCAGAAGGGAAGAAGAGGCTTCGCAGGACTCGACGTGTATCCCGGGGATACACGAACATGGGGTGGAGTACACGGGCATGTACTCCACCACACAGCCAGGCATGGCCAGCGTACACAGAGATGACCCCAGAAGTGAAGACACGGCGTGTAACCATACCACACGCCGTGTACTTACTTTTTACACGATCAGCCCTTCGACACGGGCTGGGTACATGGACATTACCTGAGGACTGAAGACACGGTGTGTAACCATACCACATGCCATGTACTTACTTTTTACACGATCAGCCCTTCGACACGGGCCGTGGTACACGGGCAGTACCTGAGGTCTAAAGACACGACATGTAATTATACCAACACGCCGTGTACTTTTGGAAAATGGCTTGGTCATCTTGTTCTCCATGACTTGGGCACGTTTTGCTCAGTTTTTACCCTATGACGTGAGATGAAATGTAGGGATACATCATTTCTGGTCTTCGTGACGGTTGATGTATCCACCCCTTTTTCTCGTGGAGCGGACCCTCCCGGAATCGAGTATGCTGTGTGCGGGAACCCTAGAGATGGCTACGACTGCGACGACGATGGAGACTATACTTGGATCCTCCATGGGTTCGGCAGCGAGAACGACTGTACTTGGATCCTCTGTGGGTTCGGTAGTGATGATGACTGTACTTGGATCCTACGTGGGTTTGGCTGTTATGGTTACTATATTAGGATCCTTCGTGGGTTCGGCAGCGACGACTTCTGTATTTGGATCCTACGTGGGTTCGACATGGGAGATGATTCAGAGGCTACATCTATCATCTCCACCCCTCTTCGTGAGTAGTATACCTGTGTGAACTGAGTCTTGAATTTCAATCATTATCTTCGATATGATTTTCTTTCCTTCTTGTGTGGATTGAGTTGTGCTTTCTTATGTGGATTGGGTTGTGCTTTCCTATGTGGAATGGGCTGAACTTGGGCTCGTGAGTTCGAGCAGAACTGGAATTGATTACTTAGGTATATGTATGGGTATATATCTAAGTAGAGTTGGTTGATACGTCGTGTTTGTATCCTTACTTTGTGGTTTATCCTTTGTGGATTCTGGGAGACCTTCGGGGGTCTCGGGGTCCCTACTGAGTATTGTATACTCACCCCTGCACGGGCTATGCCCGCACTACGTTGTGTTGGTTGCAGACGACGGACATCGCTGATTGTTGTTGAGGCTTGTGGAGCGGGACGGTACCCGGAGGTGGACTATCAGGCGAGATTACACGAAGCAGACAGACGGATCCGAGGAGTCGACGAGACTATCTGTACCCACCCTTCAGGTGCGAATTCTGGAGGATGACTTGGTGGTTGCTGATTTACCTTACTACTGCTGTACTTTCTTTTTAGTTGTACTGTATTTCCAGTTGGGTTTGTATACTAGCCCATTTACTTTCGGGCACTTACTTTTGTACTCAGTTTACTTAGTGTTTACTTTAGATTGTGTACTCCGTGATGTTTTTTTTCTTATATAAAGGCAATGTATTCCCTTTTATCGGGATTTACGCCTTTGGTGCTAGTCCCCAGCCCCTAGCCTATGGAAGGCGGGCTTGGGGTAGTCCTGACACGAGCCCTAAGGACGGGTCGTGAAAAATTGGTATCAGAGGAGTCGGTTCTACCGTAGAACTCAGGACTCTGATAATATCTTCTACGTGAAGCAATAGTGTTAAGGGTATTTAGTGTGGTTATTAGTCTAGGGAGTCTAGTGTTGGTGCGGCGGCCGACGTATCCATACACCAGGACCCTGACTTCTGATTTCTGACTCAATGCACAGAAACATTGATTGCATGGGTGTTTCAAAAGTTTTCTTTGTGATTACCTTGTGTCATCTCACCAGGTATACTGTATTGACCATGGTGCACCTATTTCTTTTCAGGATAGCCCCACGATAGCAGCCAGCTAGGGTTCCGAGCTTTGTGTGAGATGACAACCCACCGAGCGACGAGGTCTCGGTGTAGGGCCCCATTACAGCGGAGGCACTGGTGGTACCTCTACCCGTCGAGCCAGCGATGCCACCAGCCCCAGTAGCTGAGAGTGCACGTCGCCTGAGTGCACTGCACGAGTTTCAGCGTCAGAGACCGCCCAGGTTCCGCGGGGAGGTGGACCCTCAGGCAGCCGAGGATTGGCTGGAGGCAGTTCTTCAAGTTTTCAAATTAGTGGGGACACAAGCAGATCGTATGGTGATCCTTGCGGCGAGTCTCCTGCACGCGATAGCAGGTAGATGGTGGATCCTGATGCTCCAGGTGCACGACGAGGCATCTCTCCTTTGTTCGGACTTCGAGAATCTTTTCCGCCAGGTTTTCGTTCCAGCCACCCTCTATTCGGTGCGCATCCAGGAGTTACAACAGCTGCGGCATGGCAGCATGTCAGTATCCCAGTACTCGGCGAGATTTACTGATCTCTCTCGCTACTCCACAGACATGGTACGTGACCCATTCTTCCATGCCCGGACCTTCAAGCAGGGACTGAGGTATGAGATCAGGGCATCGATGATCTCCCTCAGTATTCCGACGCAGGTAGGAGTACTGGAGCGAGCCCTTCTTGTGGAGAGCTTTCTAGCTGATCCTTCACCAGCAGTGAGACCTACCGCAGGGCGGCATGTAGCAGAGTCTTCTGCAGCTGGCCGCAGACAGATGTCGCAGAGGTGCAAACGTACTATAACATCAGGTGGACGACCTCAGGATACTGGTTCGGAGGTGTGGGGGCACACGCAGTAGAGCCAGTTATTCGAGAGGCAGATAGTGCTATGCATGCGGCGGGCATGGCCACATGGCTCGAGACTGTCCGACCCGCCGTTCAGAGGAGTAGCTGACAGTTGAGGGACCACCCAGGTAGATGAAGAGGTTTGACCGTGGCGGTCTGCAGGGAGCAGGCAGACGAGGTAGAGGAGCTGGCCGAGCAGTGGGTGGTGGGAAACGTTTCAAGGCTCTACCACCACCACCACCAGGAGGTCCTCTCCAACCACAGGGAGCTGGCGGACAGATACAGGCCCAACTCCAGGCAGTGGTGGCTTACGACCATGGTGCACCAGAGATGATTCGAGGTACTATCTGTGTCTACTCCACCCTTGCTGATGTTCTTATATACACAGGAGCGAGTCATTCTTCCATTGTCGCTGCCTTTGTTCAGAGCTCGGAGATTCTGACGGAGCCATTGGCTCGATCCTTACGGCTAGAGACTCCTACGGGAGAATACTCAACGATTACGCACTGGTGCCGACAGTGTGAGAATACTCTAGGAGGCGAGATATTCGGCTGGGATCTTCCTGTAGCAGCGTCGAGGACTTACGACGTCATCTTGGGCATGGATTGGTTATCTACGGTCCATGCTCAGATTGACTGTTTTAGGCACAAAGTGCGGTGTGTCCGCATGGATGTGAGTAGGTTCACCTTCACCGGCGAGAAGGGAGCCTTTGTATCACAGGATGGACTCACGCAGAGGAGAGGACAACCGATCACTCATCAGTTGGCTAGCCTCATCCTAGGAGCAGTTGACGTGGGGAGTTCGAGTTTCCCTGTTGTGGTGGATCAGTATGCAGACATTTTTCCGGAAGACATTCCAGGACTACCTCCTCGCAGAGAGGTAGACTTTTATATTGACCTGTACCCCGGGACAACCCTGATATCTACTCCAGCATATCAGATGGATCCCGCTGAGCTTCGAGAGCTACGGGTACAGCTGGAGGACTTGCAGGGCAAGGGATTCATCCGACCCAGTGTTTCACCCTGAGCTTCCCCGATATTATTTGCCAAGAAGGTAGACGGGAGCTTGCGACTGTGTGTCGATTACTGACGCCTGAACCAGGTGACCGTGAATAACAAGTATCCACTTCTGAGGATCGACGACCTCTTCGATCAACTCAAGGGAGCACAATGGTTCTCGAAGATAGACCTCAGGTCAGGCTATCATCAGCTCAGATTTTGAGATGAGGATGTGTAGAAGATGACCTTCAGGTGTCGGTATGGCTACTATGAGTTCTTGGTTATGCCTTTCGGCGTAACCAATGCTCCAGCAGTGTTCATGAGTCTCATGAACAGGATCTTTCAGCCTTACCTTGATCGATTTGTCGTAGTCTTCATCGACGACATATTGATTTACTCGACTACTGAGGAGGAGCATGCCTACCACTTGCGGGTTGTACTGGACACACTCCGAGAGCACCAGCTTTATGGTAAGCTCTCTAAGTGTCAGGTCTAGATTCAAAAGGTCCACTTCTTGGGACATGTTATCTCTAAAGCGGGAGTTGCGGTGGACCCTGGGAAGATTGAGGCAGTGCTAGCATGGGAGCCACCCAGGAGTGTAACGGAGGTACGAAGTTTCGTAGGTCTGGCTGGGTACTATCGGAGATTTGTGCCAGACTTCTCCAGAGTTGCAGCACCTCTTTCAGCTTTGAAAAATAAGGGGAAAACCTTCGCGTGGTTAGATAGATGTCAGCAGAGCTTCTAGGAGCCGAGACAGAGATTGACTAGTGCACCCATCTTGAGGCTACCTGAGGAGGGCGTAGGGAACATAGTTTACTGCGATGCATCAGGGATCGGACTCGGGTGTGTCCTGATGTAGGAGCGGGCAGTGATCTCCTATGGATCATGACAGTTGAGGCAGCATGAGAAAAACTACGCTACCCATGACTTGGAGTTAGCAGCAGTGGTCTTCGCCCTGAAGATGTGGCGGCACTATCTGATAGGTGAACACTTTATAGTCTATTCTGACCACCAGAGTCTCAGGTACATCTTCTCGCAAAAGGTCCTGAACCTGAGACAATGGAGATGACTCGAGTTCCTCTAGGACTATGACTTTGAGATATTCTATACTCTTGGAAAGGGGAACGTAGTAGCCGATGCTCTCAGTAGGAGGACATGCATCCAGCTACTTGGAGAGGCGATAGAGCAGCTAGCCGCATTGCAGATATCCTTCGGGGATAGAGATGGGGAAGCCTTTCTACAGTCTCTCACAGTCACTCCACCACTTCTTCAGTGGGTCAGAGAGGCACAACGTGGGGACGTTGACTGTGAGATGCGACGTGCACAAATATCCTCAGGACATGCATCTGATGGATTTTCTGTTGGAGGAGAGCACACCATTCATTTCAGAGGATGTACCATGGTATCAGTTGCTTTGTAGGAGGAGGTGATGAGAGAGTTTCACACTTCCCCATTATCTGTACATCCAGGAGTAGCGAAGATGTACCAGGATCTCATACGACAGCACTGGTGGCCGGGTATGAAGAAGGCTGTGGTAGAGTTCGTTTCACGATGCCTCACCTGTTAGCAGGTGAAGGCAGAACACCAGGTACTGGCAGGCTTGGTACAACCCTTGGAGGTCCCGGAGTAAAAGAGGGACGAGATATCTATGGATTTCGTGACTGGGATTCCATGTACTTCCAGAGGACACGACTTTATTTAGGTGATAGTAGACCGACTCATCATGTAGGACCACTTTCTCCCTATCAGAGAGCAGGGCTCAGTGGAGAGCTTGGGACACCTCTAAGTTCAGGAGATCATACGGATTCATGATGTACCATCATCTATCTTCTCCGATTGAGATGATCGCTTTACTTCCCACCTTTGGAATGGGTTGGAGGAGGCATTTGGGACGCAGCTACGCCTGAGCACTGCCTTTCACCCTCAGACGTATGGTCAGATGGAGAGGACCATCCAGACTATCGAGGACATGCTCTGTGCATGTGTCCTCGACTTTGGTCGCAGGTGGGAGGATCACCTACCCTTGGTGGAGTTTGCGTACGACAACAACTACCACTCCACCATCGGGATGTCACCATACGAGGCATTGTACGACCGACCTTGCAGATCACCTCTGTGCTAGACAGACCCTAGTGAGTCAGCACTTGTAGGACCGGAGATGGTCCAGGCCACGACGGAGAAGATGAAGATCATCTAGGAGCGGATGAGGACTGCCCAGAGCTGACAAAAGTCCTATAATGACAAGAGACAGAGACCACTAGAGTTCGAGGATGGCGACCACATTTTCTTACGGGTCTCACCTCGACCTGGATTACATAGATTTGGCCGGGGTGGCATGTAATCTCCGTGCTTTATAGGACCTTTCCAGGTTCTCAGCAGAATAGGCGATGTGGCTTATCACCTGGCTCTTCCACCTCAGTTGCACTGGGTGCACGACGTCTTCCACGTATCTCTGATGAGGAGATACGTGCATGACCCGACGCATATCATCAATCATGGGGAGCTAGACATCGATGACATGGAGACTTTTGCGGAGGTCCCGGTGGAGATTGAGGATCGACAGGAGCGGGTCCTATGTGGACGGTCGATTCTTATAGTGCGCATTAGGTGGTAGCACGAGAACCTCTAGGAGAGCATATGGAAGCGGGAGACTCAGATGCGTGCTCAATACCCTCATTTGTTTCCCTAGTTTTGTGATGTATCTTTAAGGGGACGTAAATCCCTGAGGTGGGAGTAATGTAAAGACCCGTAAATTTCAAGGAAATGTTTTTCCTATTTTCTTTGGGATTTTACGAGTATGTAGTTTCTGACGGCACCTGATTCCGAGGCCTGGTGTGCCCGAAGTCAATTTTCGAAGTTTAGCTTAGGTATGTTCAGTGAACGAACGAGCCGGTTTTTCTATCTTTTAAACCGGTGCTCGGAATCGAAATCCGAGGGCACCGATGAAACCGCAACGACAATATTTTTTTTAAGAGAACCTTTTTCGAAGGTGTGTTTGCTTGGGAGGAGTTGTTAAAAATTGAGGATTAAATGTGAAGTAAATAAAATTTGTGGAACAAATTTTACTTCTAACCTAAGTGGTTTTATCCTAGGTGTGGAAGTTGGGGTGGGACCTGCTAGATACTAATCACACTTGAGTGGTTAAAGGTGACGTGGGGCCCACACGGACCCAACCCCTCACATTACCTAACTCCTCTAAACCCCTCATAAGTTATGTAACTCTCCCACATTAATGATTGCCAACTAAACACCTAATTAATTAGACAACTTAAGTTTAATTAATTTAGTGAGTTGTTTTTGAATTTTTGTATTTTGAAATACATGCCATGCTTTAATAAAACAAGGGTAGACTTATTTTATTTGGGGTTTTCTCGTGTTGAAGATTGGAGGAGAAATAACTTCATTCTTTCTGCGAAGAACGTTTCCACTTCTTCTCTCATCGAAGAACGCCGAAAACGCCGGTGCCAACCTCAGCTTCTTTCTTCGTGACATTGACGAAGTGACGCTGTCATTTCGCGGTAACGTCAATGGAACAACAAAATCATCTCCATCCTTCATCAAGCGATCAACCTTCTTGATTTGAGGTAGGGGTGTGTTTTTATTTGAGCAACACCGATTCATCCTTCCGTGTTGTTTCTCTTGAACCGCTTGCTACCAAACTAACGCGGAAGGACCGGGCCAAACGAACACGGACCGATCCTTCCGTCGTTTTTGTGAATGTTTGGTGTGTTCTTCGTGTTCTTCATGGGTGATGAACACTGGATCGTTGCGAGATCGTTGTGTGATGCAACAATCCCTTTTTGAAGACCCAACATCACGACGTCCTTGCGGAGATGCGACGACGATAGCAGGCGACAGATCAAACCGGAACCGGAAGGACCGACCCTCGACCGTTCTTCGAGTAGGTGAATCAAATCATGTTTTCAGAGCCGATTGGAGGCCCGAAAACACCGGAGACGATTACGGGACATCGGGGCGACCTTGTGTTCGATGTTTCGTGATGAACAGACTGTCAGAACGAAGAATGGACATCATGGGTGGCACGCTGGCTGGAGGCGTCGATTCTAGAAAATTCCAGAATACATGGCATGTACCTCTGACGGACACGCCGTGTAGTGTGGGAATACTGCGGCTTGAGTTTCGTGTTTCGTCAAGTAACACACGGCGTTTGAACCCGGTCACACGGCGTGTAATCTCTACGCAGAATGGCAGAATCAGCTTCGTGAGACATGGCGTGTATTCTGGGAAATACACAGACACAGGCAGCAATACACGGCCAAGAGGCACGGCGTGTATTCTATTCTCAGAAGGGAAGAAGCGGCTTCGTAGGACTCGACGTGTATCCCAGGGTACACGAACATGGGGTGGATTACACGGGCATATACTCCACCACACGGCCAGGCATGGCTAGCGTACACAGAGCCGACCCTAGAAGTGAAGACACGGTGTGTAACCATACCACACATCGTGTACTTACTTTTTACACGATCAACCCTTCGACTCGGGCTGTGGTACACGAACTGTACCCGAGGACTGAAGACACGGCGTGTAACCATACCACACGTTGTGTACTTACTTTTTACACGATCAGCCCTTCGACACGGGCCGTGGTACACAGGCAACACCTGAGGTCTAAAGACACGACGTGTAATTATACCAACACGCCGTGTACTTTTGGAAAATGGCTTGGTCGTCTTGTTCTCCGTGACTTGTGCACATTTTGCTCGGTTTTTCCCCTATGACGTGGGATGAAAAGTAGGGATACATCAATTTTGGTCTTCGTGATGGTTGATGTATCCACCCCTTTTTCTCGTGGATCGGACCCTCCCAGAATCGAGTATGCTATGTGCGGGAACCCTAGAGTTGGCCGCGACTGCGAAGACGATGGCGACTATACTTGGATCCTCCATGGGTTCGACAGCGAGGACGACTGTACTTGGATCCTACGTGAGTTCGGCAATGATGACGACTGTACTTGGATCCTACGTGGGTTCAGCTGTGATGGTTACTGTACTAGGATCTTACGTGGGTTCGGCAGTGACGACTTCTGTACTTGGATCCTACGTGGGTTCGACAGGGAAGATGATTCAGAGGCAATATCTATCATCTCCACCCCTCTTCATGAGTAGTATAACTGTGTGAGCTGAGTCTTGACTTTCAATCATTATCTTCGATATGGTTGTCTTGTCTTCCGGTGTCGATTGGGATGTGCTTTCCTATGTGGATTGGGTTGTGCTTTCCTGTGTAGACTGGGTTGAACTTGGGCTCGTGAAATGGAGCAGAACTGGAATTGATGACTTAGGTATATGTATGGACATATACCTAAGTAGAGTTTGTTGATACTTTGTGTTTGTATTCTTCCTTTGTGGTTTATCCTTTGTGGATTATGGGAGACCTTCGGGAGTCTCAGGGTCCCTAATGAGTATTGTATACTCACCCCTGCATGGGTTATTCCCTCACTACGTTGTGTTGGTTGCAGACGACGGACAACTCTGATCGCTGTTGAGGCTTGTGGAGCGGTATGGTACCCAGAGGTGGACTATCAGGCGAGACGTACACGGAGCAGACGGACGGATCCGAGGAGTCGACGAGACTATCTATACCCACCCTTCAAGTGGGAATTCCGGAGGATGACTTGGTGGTTTCTGATTTACCTTACTGCTGTTGTACTTTCTTCTCAGTTGTACTGTACTTCTAATTGGGTTTGTATACTGACCCATTTACTTTCCGACACTTACTTTTGTACTCAGTTTACTTAGTGTTTACTTCAGCTTGTGTACTCCGTGGTGTTTGTTTTCTTATATAAAGGGAATGCCTTCCCTTTTATCGGTATTTACGCCTTTGGTGCTAGTCGCCTACCCCTGGCCTATGGAAGGTGGGATTGGGGTAGTCATGACACGAGCCCCGAGGACGCGTCGTGATAGCCAACCCCTTTGAAGGATAAGAGGGGGATGCATTTATTGCCCAAGGAAGTGGACTATTTTCATTCCCAATATGTCCCTCCACTTTCATCTCCATGTTGGCTATTTAGACGGCCGAATCTCGAGATATCTCCTTTTTCAAAGTTGTAGATATTAAAGTTGTCCGACCTCTCTCAAAATTTGGAGTCATTTGGACCTATGTAGCCAAAGTTATGGCCGGTTTATTAAACAAATTTAATCTTTCCATTTCAATCCAATCTTTTTGAAGTCCAAAATTCGAAAGAGTTTTTGAATTGGAATATGTCTTCAAAGACAGATTATTTCTTCAACAAAGTCGGCCACCTATATATCCTCTTTCACACTGAAAAGGCTCAGATATATTTGATTATTACATCATAAGATATGTCATGAATAGAGTCCATATTTTAATTCCCATCCATAATGATAGGCTAGATTTCAATGCTTCATTTGGGCCCCATGTTCTTAGAGTTGGGATCTGAAATTTTTATCCATGATTATTTTGGATAATAAAGAACATATGGTAGAGTTTCATAAAATTTGGGCTTCAGGATTTAGACCAGTAACTCAATCATTATGTCTTGTCCAGTTTTTTCACAAATTATTTGGGTCATCTTGTGTGGTCCATGTGATCCTTCAAATGGAAGAATTGGCCCCTGATCCCTTCTAATGAAATGTTTTATATTGAATTGGGATTCCTAAAAAACAATAACCACACAATTTGGATAATTATGAAGAGAGTTATAAATAAAATAGTAAACTGACTCAATTGGACTACTTCTAAAAATGCTAAAAAATTATACTTAGTATTAAAACATTAATATTTCACACAAATTATGTACATTTCATATAAAATCAGTAAAGGGGGTATATAATAAGTAATGAAAATATTAATAAAATTAAATCCCTTACACTTAGTCTTGTGCATGTCCTCATGTTCTACAAATATAAAAACATTACAAAATCATTTTCACTCACCAACAGATATTAAAATTTTATTTTCTCCAATCAGGGGAGGTTTAGTCTATTTCACTCATCCATTTTGAATTCTACCACAAGTTGTTACAGAAACAATGTTCCAAAACTAATTCATTTTTTCATGCTCAAATTTAGAAATGGAAAATTTGGACACTCGAAACTCACACCTCTCAAGATGATAAAATTCATTTGTGGAGGTTCACTCTTTTGCCAACCAAAAGTAAAAATCTTAGAGTTTGAAAGAGCTCTCAGCTTTCAATCCCTATCCAAATTGCACAAGAATCAAGATTTCTTTTTAAGGGGTTTTTCTATGGCTATGGGACAGTAGGAATATAATGTCCATGATAGATAAGAAGAGGGGTAAAACACCAACATAGAAAAAGCAATGCACATTTTTTTTGAAATAAAAATGGAAGGAAATAAAAACACATATTTTAAAAGGGAATGGTTGTGTGAAGAAATACACAATAGAGGACGAAAATTTGAAGGGGATGAGAAGATGAAATATTTACAAACCACAAAACTTTTCCCAATGACATAAGAATGTAATGCAAGTGTTCATTTCTTGGAAGGGCCTCCTAGACTTGGGTTTTGCAGGAGACCGATTTACTTGGTGCAATAACCAAAATGGTAGAGACCGCACCTGGTGAAAGTTGGATATGTTGTTAGTGAAATTCCATGGGATCTCCCTTTTCCCAAAATCCAAAGTCTCTCACCTTGTCTGTGCTCTTTCTGATCATTCCCCGATCGAAGTGGAGCTCTCCCCAAAGTCTGTCCCGGACAATCGTTTTTTCTTTCACCAAGGGTGGTCCTCCATTCCCGGATACCATCAAGATGTGGAATACTTCTATTCTAAACCAACTCAAGGAAACATGTGGACATGGCTTCATAAAAGACTAAGACGTCTCAAAGGGGACCTCTAGTCTTGGATTGCAGGCCAACCTTCCCACTTTCAAGAAATGGATCATCTTATTAGGGAGGTTGAGCAGATGGAATTAAGGCTTGAAGAGGGATGGAATGAAGTGATTTTTCATGCTTTGGTCCAACATAAGAGTGATTTAATAGATTAGATCCTTGTACATGATCACTTAGCTCATGAGTTGTCCAGAGTTAAATGGATTCAAGAAGGAGATAAAAATATCGTGTATTTTCAAGCTTGCATAAAGGAAAAACTATGGTTTGCCTGACCTAATATTTGTCTGGATGATGGTTCATTCTCTAATGACACAGACATGGTGGGAGGTATGGCTCTTTATTTTTTCAAAGTGCTCTTTACAGGTCCAAATCCTCATTTTCAATCAGGTTAACCAATGGATCATTCTTCTCTCTTTGAAGTTATTCATCGGGTAGTGTCTAAGGGCGATAATTCTGGTTTGGAGTCTATTCCCGATGAACAAGAGATTCTTGAGGATGTTACTACTCTAAATTTAGATAGTGCACCAGGACCGGATGGTCTCCCTATATTTTTCTATGTTTCTTCTTGGGATCTAGTCAAAATTATTTTGGTGGCTGCGGTGGAGGATTTCTTTAAGGGTGGCAGTCTTCCTCACGTGGCTTGTGCTACATCTTTGGTTCTCATCCCCAAAATCAAGGATCCAACCTATTTTAAAAATTACAGACCGATAATCTTATGTAAATTCCCTTAAAATTGTTATCCACTGTGATCAATAGGCGTTTATCCCCTCATATGCACAAATGGATATATGAAGAACAACATGGTTTTGTGAAGGGTGGAACAATTAAAGGTGAAATATTCTTGGCACATGAGATGATCAATGATCTTAATAAAAAAACATCGAGATCCAACATCTCCATTAAATTGGACATGGACAAGGCATATGATTAGATCCTTGGTCTTTCATTATCAAGGTGCTCGGGTGTATGGGATTCTCAAACTAGTTTATGAATATTTTATTCAGATGCTTTAGCTCCCCATGGATGTCCATCTCGTTCTTGGGGAAAACTTGTGGCTTCTTTAAATTGGTTAAGTTCCTAAGGAAAGGCCTATTTCACCCTGTCTATTCATTATTGTGCAGGACTCTCTGAGTAAGCTTATTAACATGAGATTTCATGATCGAAGTTTTCTTCCATTTCAGTACCGACACTAAATTCCAGGTTTATCCCACCACATGTTTGCTGATGACACTATTATTTTTTCCAATAGTAGTAAGGGATCCATCTACGAGATTAAAAATGTTATCGATGAATATTGTAAATGGAGTGGGCAGGTGGTGAATTATGATAAAAGTAGTATCTTCATATTAGGGAGGTTCCTGGATAGAAGTTCCAGATCTATGAAGTCCAACATAGGTTTCAGTAGGAAGGGTTTTACCACAGATTACTTGGTTTCACCTTTATCCTCTGGGTGATTACGTGTGCAGAATGTTGATTCTCTAGTTGGAAGGATAGCTTGTAGGATTAATAAATAGAAGATTCATTTTCTCTCTTTTGGTGGAAGAATCACCCTTATTAACAATGTTTTGTCAGCTATTCCTATGCATTCACTTTCTTCAACCAAAGTTCCTACTTATATTATTTCTCGGTTGGAGAAAACAATGGAGACCTTTTTATGGGATTCCTACATGGAGGGGAAACATGATTGGGTATCTTGGGAGAGGATGGATCAACCCATGAGGAATAGAGATATCGGGGTTTGGGGTATTTTAGGGACCGTGCAAGGCCTGCATGCGAATATTTCATGGGATGTGCTGGAAGGAAGGTCACTATAGGGGAGTTTAATTTCTAGAAAATACAGAAACATTTATGAAACCTCGAAAGGTAGATCATCCAATATTTGGTGCACGGTTCAACCCTTCATTTCCATGCTGGACATGCATACGCGTTGGATAATCGGTTAGGGGGAGATCAAATTCTGGAATCAAAACTGGGTCGGTGACAAACTTGGATTTCTTAGATGCCCCACCCCTGATATCTCCTTCTACCAAGCTAGCATGCATCCAACCTTCATCCAATCTATCCTAGACTCGCATCAAAGGAGCATCTTTAATTTTAATGAACTGGATGAAATTCTTGATAAATGCATTTTCATGGGTTCAACGTCAGGATGCTTTTCGGTAAGGTATTATCTCAAGACAATCCAGGATGTGGCCCATCATGATGATTGGGGTGAGAAATTTTGGTGTAGAGAAATTCCCACCATGCTGAAATTTTTGGTGTGGCATATTAGGAAGAATGCGTTGTCCACTGATATGAATATACAACCTCTTAGTATCCAGATGGCGTCCTAGTGTATCTGCTGTGAAGAACACAGAGAAGAATCTTCACGTAGTATCTTCTTTGAGGGCCAATGGGCTAGGCATGTGTGGCTTGCTTTTGGTACCTTCATAGGTTTTCCAATTCATGATGACTCTAGGGGAAGCATCATGGATCAATGGTTCCAAGGCGCTGGGACTAATTCATTGGATGTTAAGTCTAGAGCCATCATTATTGCGGCATCGAGTTGGTGCATTTGGCATGCCAGAAACAAAGCATGATATGAGGGGCTTCCTATCTCCAAGGTGGCCATTGGTATCCGTGCAAGAAACTTGTTGATAGATCTGATCCAGCTCTTTAAAAATTGGGAATCTTCTTCCTCCCTCAAACTATTATGGGAACCAAATTTACACCACCACCTCATCCCAGCTCCCCTCCTCATATTTTGCTGATTTGGCATTCTCATAGCAACAGGTTGAAACTTAATACTGATGGTTTTTGAAGATCAGGTATCATGAGGGGTGGCAATTTAGTTTATGATACTAGTGGTTAGATCAATATTTTGTTTTCATCCTCTTTTGGGTATGTTAATTCTCTTCAATCTGAAGCACATGCAATTTCAACCGTGCTGAGCTATGAAATAGAAGGAACATAACCCTTTCAGTGATGGAAATCGATTCTCAAGTTGTTCAAAGGGATCTTTTGGGTATTGGTTTCACTCCCTGGTCTATTGCTTATCAAATTAGAAAACGCAAGAAGCTTATTAATAATGGCTTGATGATTAAACACACATGGCATAAGGGAAATATAGAAGCTGACTTTCTGGCCTATCATGCTCCGTTTGATGTTGCCTTCTCATGCTTCCATAGTCTGGGGTCATTTCCACAATATGGAGTGAGCATTATTATTGGGGACTCACTTGTCTTGCATTATTTTAGACCCCCTTAATCTTGATTTTTTGGTTTTCTCTTCCTTGTGTTTTAGGGGGTTTCTCTTAAAAAAATTCTAATGTTGATTGTGGCGCAATATTGATTACCTTTTGGCGTTATAAGAATGTCAGTCCTCCTCCACTATAAAAGGACACTAACTATCCTCACTTATTTACACCTACCAATACATTTATATTAAAAAACATCCCAAAAAACATCCCAAAAAACATCCAAAATTCCATTATCTCATCCTAAAAATATTACATTGGAATTAAATCGAACCATGTAAGTCTATTGGTGTAATACAAAAGGTGATACCTGAAGAAGAGGTCACATTCTCCAATGAGTGTTTATATTTTATTTCTTTATCCAAACCCATTAATTATTATTATAACATTATTATATAATAAAAAATTATAATAAATAAAAATATATGATTATATTTTAATGTTATTACGAAAAAACACAAAAAATTCTATCAAATGGGTAACAAAATCATCATTCTTGTGTACGACGGACAACTGCCCCATGAAAAGATGTTGTTTTTTTTCATTACAACCTATCATCATTGAGAATTATGATAAACATAATATTTATATGTAATATTTATGATATTTATAACATAATAATATATCTTGAGTAAATATATCATACATACAGTTTTTACATTTCATACCATAGGGGATACTATAATGTCGCTCGTGTGTATGTCTGACTACTGCCTGATGAAGTGATATGAAGTGTTTACCACTAATGGGTTACATGGAATGTAATAAAGGCTACTGTATTAATATATATATATACTTATATATTATATACATGAAATAATTATGAAATTCAGGAAATAATTACCTTTCTATAAATATAATATATCATTTTCTTCATTACATTTTCACACACTAGAAATGTGATAAAGTTGTTCGTGGATGTGTGGGCTATCGCCTCCTCGAAGTGATGTTATTCCTTTTACATCATAATAATTATATATATATATGATTTAATAATATTTTATTTATGATATTTTTATGATATGGCAATGATAAATATTAATTACCTTCTTTTTATAATGATTATTGAAAAATGGAAACGTTACTCACACATACATACGACCTACAGTCTCTATGATCAAAACGTTAGTCCATTTTTCATAACCATATATTGTGATTGGTTTTAAAATTATAATTAAATTATAAATATGAAAATTATTTCATGATCATTATTATGGATATTTTTAAATAATTTCCTCTTTGACCTTATTTGACCAACCAAAATCGGTTTTGAAACATAATCCAAATATGGTCAAAACATCGAACTTAAAAATAAATTATTAATTAATTAAATACAACATGTTTATAAGTTAAATAAAAGTATTAAAAACATGGGAATTTTTTTCAAGAATTTAAATAATTAAAAAATGTTTATTATCCAGAAATATTAGGAACGACCATGATGAATCATACTTAATGTAGTGGTTTTTCTCATCTCACTATTATTATTTTTGAGATATATACTATATTTAGTATGTATTGTTATTGTGTAGTGTATATACTTCCCATGAATGTATTTTATGATTATTATACATAAATTAATTGGGATTTAAATATCTATTTTCGTATCTCTCTTTCATGGGGTTTTTGGTTTTAAAGTTACTAGATCGTTAAGTGAATTTTGGCTCAATTCCTCATTCTTTAAAAGGTAAGTTATGCTATATAGTGATAACATTTTTTATAAGGTGTAGGTTCTTCCTTATTAACATTTTATATCATGAATATACTTATTTTAATGATATTATAAGCTTCTATTAATGATATTCTTTAATGTGGGTTGTGAATCAAAGTTACCTATGTGGTGAGAGTATTTTGTCACATTCTCATCGTTTATCAGGATTGTGTATGATTAAGTATACGATGTTGAATTATTTTAATTATCATTAATTATATTATTATCTAGTTTTTATTAAAACAACCATTTAATTATAAATTTTTTTATTTGCTTTTTACTTAAATGTTTAGAGAAATTCTTTTAAGAGAATCTGACTTCATTTCACTCTTCGGTTATGATTTTTTTTATTTCAAAACAATGTTTTCTAAATATGTTTTAAAAGATATTTTAAGATAATATTCAAGGTAAAGGGTTTTTAAAATGTTTTATGTTTTAAAAATATTTTTAAAATATTTTTAAAACTTCTTTTATGTGTTTCCAAGGTTGTTTTAAAAGAAATGGATCTTCAAAATGGTTGATGTTTTAAAAAGTGAGTTTGAAAATGATATTTATATCTGAAATTTTTATTGATATTTTATTGGTATTTCCATTCATAAACATTAAAAACCCTTATTGTTACATATATTACACTAGGGATATTCTTTATTGATACGATCCACATTCATTCATTAGATTGATTATTATTGTTTTAAATATATTTTCAAGGAACCAATTATTTTTCCTAGGGTTAATCATATATCAGAGAGATTGCTATTGGACCATATTCTTTTCCACATGATAGTTTTTTCTAAAATAGGTTGATATGAAACCCATTTATTTTTTATGGGTTTATCATGTTTTTATGAGTTTTATTATGATATAGTTTTATTCATGATATGGTATTTTAGTATTATATGAAATTTGTGAGCCCAATAAAACTTATAAAAAGGGTTGTTCCCATTATAGATCACGGTGAGCCTAATATAGATTATATGAAGGGTTGAAATCCATTATATATAATAGGAAATAAGTTATCCATATTTCGATTATACGAAGGTTTGAGCCCCATTATAGCTCATGGGTGTGCTCGATATAGCTTATACAGTGGGTGATCCCCATTGTAGTTCTCTAATGAATCAGGTAATGATAATATTGGAAGTAAACCTTATAGTTATTATAATTAAAAGGGTTTCATGAAAGTATTTATCAATGTTACTGAAAAGGTTCTATTTCGCAGATCCTCAGAACATGTTTTCTGGATAGGAGTCACTACTTCCTAGTTGTTTCCATTGGATTTATTTATAAAACTAGAAACATTCAATGGTTCATTATCCAAAGGGACATGCTTTCCAAAGGTAGGTGTTCGTTAAGTCTAAACTTATGATACTTAAGAACATGCATTGGTCGATATGATGGGAGGTTAGACTCATCACACACTTTTTGGGGGAATTTTTTCCTACTTTGGGACTCTCTTATAGATTTGAGATATTTTCCTGAATCCTTTTTAATTCACCAAGTATAAAATAGGTTTCCCTTGGAATTTTCAATCAATTATTAGCATGTGTGAAATTTAGAATAGTCAGAATGTATTCGTGTTTCTTTATCAATGGAGACATCCTTATGTATTCGAGTTTCTCCATCAATGGTATCCTCTCATATACTATTTAGATATTCTTTTAACCATTGTTATGATGATACTGTTTTTTACTCCACTCAATGGGGCACTCTAAAATTTTATCGTCATCTAGGGAGAAAAAATTATGTTTTAATGTTTGGATCGTACCCATAAATGGGATACCTATGTATCCACGTGAAAGGAATCAGAATCCTCGTAGTTCAGTGACGCTTTATAGGACACATCATACCTTTTAAGGTCATGTGATAGGTACCTAGATATATAGTTTAATATCATGTTGTAAAGACATCTAAGAGAAAGGTTCTTAGTCAAGGTTTGGTGTTGGACTTATGCCTAAGCGGCTCAAAGAACTTGGAAAGGATATGGGTTTCCAAGATGGATTAGACCCTATTGGGAATATGGCCCAGGAAAACAATCATGGATTTGTAGTGTTGGGTTTGAACCTCAATGAGGCTTCCTACGTATCCCATTTGGATTGGAATCAAATCCTATATAGTTTGATGAGTATCAAAGGAGAGAGTAGTCCTTTGAGAGAAATGGGTTTGGGATTACTTCTTGAAAAGGATGCCTTGGTGATTTGGTAGTTTAATTTAGGGATTACTCTTAAGGAGGATACCCATTTATGGATGAAATGTGATGGAGCTGGGAACTTTGTAAGGCTTCATACATATCCCAATTATGTAGGGAATAAGTGTTCTCATAGTTCAAGAAGGGTGTTTGTGAAAATGTTGTGATCATGAAAAATATATAATCCCACAAGATTCATGCTCGTTGTGAGAAACAAGATTTTTTCAAAGATTCAAAAAAGGAACACACTTTTCCTCCTCTGTTTGTGGATGATGACAGGCCTACGGTGGCGAGGGTGGATGAGGCTGAGGCGATCGATGAAGAGGGTGAGGCAACGAGCCTTTACTCTATTAACTTTACATTATACAAGGGTCCAATGTAAGGATAGAGTGAAGGTGAAGGAAGTAGAGAGTAGCAAGACTACATACTTATAATTAAAATGTTTGGGGATTACACTAGGATGGATTCCATTGAATTGGTCCTGGTAGGGGAGGGAGACTTTTCATTTGTTCACAAGGAAAAGTAAATGCGAACCGTACCTTCTCTACTAGAGACATGGGGTTACAGTTATTAGAGTTGATAAGAGGAGGACATAACCCAATCCCTAAGCCTTTAATATGGGAACATACCAACACTATTACTTGGATAAGGTTCCATGTTACTGCAGATATACAAAACCACAGACACTCGATGAATCCTAACCCCATTGTAAATCAAATGTGGGAAACCTATGAATACAGAAATACAAACCCAAATACCAGACACATTGATGTTCCTTTCCCAAAGGTTTGATGAGTCTAAATGTTTTGGTGGTGGTTTTGACATAATCCCTTCAATACAAGGGATCCAATGAAGAAGAAGCCTTGCCATGAATGGCTTTTAAGAAGGATTGATGAAAGGCTTATAGACTAAAGGGATTAGGTGAATCAAAGAAGGGCACCCTAGTATGTATCTGGAACGCATGTATGGGAACACAAGTAAACTTGGGTGGTGTGATGTTCACTTAAGTGAAAAAAAACTTGATGTTAATACTTGGGTGAGACATGACTCGTGCCTTAAAGAGTATTCACAGGTATTCCTGGAAGTGGGGTTTTGATGTTCCTTTGATAGGAATGGGTGGTGCACAAGTGTTTCTGATTTAGAGAGATTGAGTGGTTTAGGTGCACAAGTGCATTGGATTTAAAACTATAATGGGACTTAAGTTATATCATCTGCCTTCAATTCCAATGCTAAAGATGTTAAAGAACTACCTTGAAGGATTCAAATGACTTGGGTGAATCACTAGGGTGACCGGAGAAACAATTAGTCTTTAGGGAAATTCATTAATACAAATGAAGGCCCCAATGGTATATTTTTAGGAAAATAAGTGACTCTAGAAAAAATGGTGGTGGGTTGGCACCAGAACTGGGTGCGCAAGTACCATGCGTGCCGATGAATCCTCATCTTTAGTAGGGTAATTTAATTTTCAATCCTTTTCATATATTTCTTTTATTCTTGTGTTTTCTCCTATTTTTTTCTAATGAATTTTCCTTTGTCAAATTTTAGACTCTGTGATGGAACAGAGTGTCCAAAAAATCCCCACCCCCCTCAGAATTGGAGATAGAATGAAATGATGATCCTATACAGAGGTAATGTTATGAAAAAGGAAAAAAGATGTTGATGTGGCATGTAAGTGGTAGCGCGTGAGGTAATGAGGGTGCAATGTGCTAGCACATAGGGTAATTTACATCGCTTATATATAGTCGATTCACTTCAGTGAAAATTAAAATGAATTCTTGAAACCCATATCTCATCGTACATGTATTTTCACACATACGCTCTTGTCAGACGCACTTCGTCTGTATGTTTTTTATTTTCACGCATGAACTAGGGCGCCATACTTGTGTGCCAGATTTAAACTTGTGTTCCAAGTTCATAATTTCCCGCATTAATGACTTTGTAAAATTTTCGTAATTACTGTATCAACAACATCCAAAATGAGATTACATTAAAGATGAATTTTGATATCTTTTGCAGGTTCAATGGATCTCAAATGAATCCGAACCACTGATGAATTGTTCATTAAGAGAATTGATGATATGATGAAGACTATTGATCATGATTACTTAGAATTCTATGATACCACTATCCCAGATGTGGTGAAGTATATGAGGAAATATTACTTCAATTTTCCCAGGAGTATTTATTTTTATTTGTATGGTTATGGCCAACTCCAAGATGTCAACACACCAGACTTGAAGAATTATATTCCACTTTCTTGGGGTCAAGACCATACAAATTTCTCATCTTCTAATATTTATTTTGGGGGAAAATATATCAATGTTGGGAGAAAAAATAAGGCCCATTTCATGCATTACAACCTGTTTACTATAGATATGAAAGAACATCCACCTGAGTTATATCCACATTGTTATTCATCCATAATTCAAGATTATCGTACAGATCAATCAAAAGGATGGACGAAAAGTTGGTATTTTTGCCTAGGAGGGGTTGTTAAACCCACATGGATGTGGGAGTATTGGGTGCGCAAAACATGTGAGATGTTTATGGATGACTTAAATGGTGTTGGGATTTATGATGCTGTATGGGTCGGGCAAACCTATGTATATAGGAATGAAGATTGTTTTCCATAGTTGCTAATATGATGGATTCTAGAGACTACTTCCTTGAATTTGACACATGGAGAAGTATACATCACTTTGTGGGATGTCTAAAAGATATATGGAGCTCCAATCCTTGGAGATATGTATGCTTACTTTATTCATCCCAATGTTACATAGAATGACTCAGAAAAGACACCATTCTGGGTTTGTGAGTCGATAAATATATTTTATAAAATCAAGAATACAAACACAAAAAAGATCCACACAAGAAGTGATATTCACCTAGAGGAGTGGATGAAAATATTTCTAGTAAAGAAGAAAGAGAAGGGTCCCAACTTCACTCATCCAACAAGCTTTCCAAAGGCAGAAAAGAGAGGTACACCCAACACTTTCTGGCCAACATTAGTGAAAGGAGAGTTTGAAAAGTGGGGGTATGAAGTGAATTCCTAAATTCCTTTAAAGACACATCTTGAGGGTTTCCTAGACATGAGGATCAGTGTGAATCTATTACATGTTCGACATTCCAAGGGAGGCATAAGGTGATGAAATTTTGTTATTACATCCAATATGGATGAGAAAAGTATGGTAGGATTGGACACCCCAATTTTGGAAAAGATTCATAGGATATTTCTGAATATCTGCATAGGGTAGTATCCTTTTAGAATTGCTGGACCATTCAAGTTGTTATGGGGGTGTATCTCCACTCATTTCAGAAATTATGTTGTGCAATGTGGGGTACATGTATTTGGATGTTTTTTCCGACCATTTTTTCAGTCTTTCTTTGGTATTTCACATTTTTCCTTGAATTCTTATAATAATAAGGCCAGGTTGTGTATGTAAAATTAATTTCATCTTTTCCCTTATGGGAATCCTCCAGCAGGGCAATTTTTTGATGATAGGACAACCACCATAGAGCTGAGGGAAAATATGTTAGCTTCTAGGGATGCCGTGTTAGCCACCAGGATTGAAGGGGAAATCACATGTGTGGCCTATGCTCATTATATATTCAAGCATTAATTAAAATTTCTAAAATAAATTACCATATTCTACTCTAGTGTATGTAAGACAAGAGAAACATCTGATGGTATCCTGACAACTGTGGTTTCTAACCAACATAGAGAAAACTAGGGAAATATTCAAATTACCTGCTACTAATGTAGGAAGAAAATAAACTATCTAGTATGATGAGAAATGGACCGCATCATACCCTAAAAGGGTATTAAACTAGGTTTTCTCTCGAGTAGGGATAAAGAGAGGCGGTAGGAAGGGACCTTCTCATTTGGATGGTAATTCTTCATTATCAGGGGCTGATTCATTGGAGTCAGTGGGTGGAGGTGACGAGGCACCAAAGTCACTAATGTGACCTCGTGCAAGATATAATCCACCTATCAGAGTCAAGGGAGACACACCATCAATATCTAATGAATAAGTACCGAGGCAGTCTATTCTCCATCATTTATAATAGAAACAGGTCCCATTTTCTTATCCACCATCTATGACTGCTAAAATTGGGAAGAAACTAAAATCTAAAATAATAGGATCCTCTTCAAAAACCTTGGGAATGTACTCGAAATATATACAACCAGAGGTGGTTAAAACATAGAAAAGTCTACATTGTGATGCTAAAACCATGTGGATAGATTTATGTGAAGGGTTGTGTATTCCATGGATAGGGGATCTATGAGATTCTTCTAATTTTCTCTTTAAGAACAACCCTAATGATTTGAGAAAATATATCATAGAACTAGAGATTCTCATATATGAAACTGATGAAACAATTACCACAAAAAAGCGAGTGAATGAAATGATAGATCGTGGTGAAACTGAAGGGATTGAACTTTCATTAGATAAAGAATGACATGATTTTATTGATCCTGAAGATGTAAGTTTCCTTTTTCTCACATTCTTTTCTACTTTTCAATTTGAATTTAGTCAATGCATTATTACTCATGGGAAATATCATTTTAACCTGTAGCTGACTAAAGGAAAATAAATTGAAGTTCCATCACCACAATATTGCCCTGGTAGTACTGCTCTTGGATCTACTAGATCACCCCATGAATCAGGAAAAATATCCCCAGGGAAAAAGGCCCTGTAAAATGAAATAGAAAGTGTATTTCAGTCTCCAATACCTGTTTTTGGAGGTGATGATACATGTCCCTCCAAGAAGGTGAAGAAAAAAACAAGGAAGAAAGAAAACCATGGTTAAAAGTTTTTTCAGTAGTGGTAAGAATTCTTGAAAACATGAATTTTAGATTTATTCATAGAAAGTGTTCAATATTCTTGGAATTAAAGGAGCTTCTTCTATTTTTTATCTTAAATAAATCACTAATGAGATTCGAGGAACCAAGGATGGTTCTTCCGAACAAGAAAAAAATTCATATATCTAGAAGATTCCTTTGAATAAAAAGGAATTTAGGCCAAAGGAACCAACACATGTTCGCAACATTGATCATATTTATACTATAAGGAGAGAGGAGACCTCTGGTAAATCAAAAGTTCATCATGAGAAACTATGTGTAAAAACAACTTACTTATACTCTGTGATACTTTAGGTTCATCGTAATTAGTAGAAATTCTAGAAAAAAGTGATGCTGACCCCACAACTGTTACTGAGGAAGCTGTTTGGGGTCAAAAGTTGTCAGAGTAGGGTCATGAAGAAACCACTTCGAGTGCTCCCATAGGTGAGACTAACATGGGATCTGGGATATGATTGGATGCTATGATGAAACATGGCATGTATTTTGAAGAATTATTAGAACATATTAATATTCCAAATACTATAGAAGATTTTGAAGTTCCTTTTATTGAACCAAACAGACATGGGTTTTCATTGTTCATCCTATCAATCTTCTTATTATTAATTTTTTATCCGTTATTGGTTGAAATATGTAGTTCCATCGAATGAAACTATTGTAGTGACGATTCCTGAAGGAAGCGTCGACATCACTGTCAGTCCCACCACTATAGAGACATTGGATCAGGTGAATAATGAGATAGAAAATATTCCTAAGATTTATTCAGAGGATCCTGAGTAAGTTTAAGAAAGCATTCCCCACCAAGAGACGTCAACTGAAATTTTTGAAATTGAGAATACTGGGGAGGAGTCTTCTCATGCAGCTGACCTATTTTTAGGTAAGGGATAGTAATATTGTCATTGTGCTCACTCTTGATATCCTTTAAAACTAACCACAACCATTATTTTTACTACACCATATTGGATTATCAACTTTAATGGTTATGTCTGAATGTGAAGCTTCTACATAAGTTCGAACAGTATTAGGGAGTGAAGCAACCAATATCATGGAAGGAGAAGAACAAGGCACTTCTTTATGTGCATTAATCTTGAAATACATTCCTTCTTATAACAACGATTCTGAATTAGAATCGGATCTAAAAAAGGATCTAAATGTTGCACGTCACAAGGCATGGAAAAAATAAATGGAATACTATATCTAAAATGACCCTTGAGGATCTTCCCTCATGAATTCCTCAAATTTCATGCCTTTTCATTATGCTGATATTTGGCGGTTTTGAATACCGTGAAATTCATACTATTGTAAAAGATATTATCTGAAAAAGGGAGAAAGAGTAGAGGTTTTGACAAGATATGATAAAAACTAGACTTTTGATCAACACTAACGAATTCCAAGATGCACTATCCCGATGTGAGGATAATCATACTACAATGTTAAAAGAACCGAAGCATAAAATTAATGAAAATACATTTCAGTAGCTGCATCATAAACAAGAGTTAGACATTGTCACAAGGGATTTTGACCAGCTACATGATTCAATTGGAGAAGTCCTGAAGGACGGTGAAAAAACCATTGCAGATGCTATGAAAGAACTTCTTCATGCTGAAGAGAATGTGAATAGTTGGCTAACTGAACTTTAACCGGCGGCTGATAGGGCTCAAGAGGCCATTAATCAAATGAGAAGTTATATAGAAAACCTCCTATGATTTATGACAGAGAGGATCCAGTTTTTGGATTATCCTATGTGGATTTTATTACTCACAAAGGAAAATCATTTTGTATTTAACCATCTATGTGTTCATCCTTTCTATCTTTTTTTTACCTAAGACAATGGGCCTAGAAAGTGTAGATTTATTTTTTTACTAGGTTTATATAGAATACCCCACAAATTTTGTATCTTTTGGATTTTTATTGCTCAATATTTCTTAAAATATAGAAAAAAATGTATGTTTAGTGTGCCGAGACCCAACTTTTGTCTATAGAGACTATTGCAGGTTTTCAATCTGGTGAGTAATATGTCTCTTGGTTATTGGCAGTTCATAGTCATTCATGTAGGACTAAAAAGGATAGTTATTATGGTCGAATATCATTGACCATAACTTTTGAAATTTGATCCCAAACACGGATAAATGGATAGACATTTCACTAATAATATTTAAATACTTCCAATGGGAATCTTGAGTCATGATTTTTATGGTCTCCAAATCTAAAATATGTATAAAAATAAATAGGGTCCTTTCCAAGAATGAGGTTACAATTATTTGACAACCCCGTTATGAGGGATCTATTATGGTGGTCCAACTTGGGCATATGCTGCATAGCCAAACATTGGTATCTTTTGACTGACAAGATCATTATGTAGGTAACTTATGCAAGGCCACCTATGAGCACATAATGCATAATTAGGCAAATGAGTTCTTAGGAATTTAACATTTACTTATTGATAGGAAAGGAAAGATAATATTTGGGTGACTCAAGACCACAATGAGAGGTTTTTTCATGGAAAGGTATTTTAAGAATAAAGGGTTATGATTACCGACATATGTCATTAATGGGAAAACCACTTCTACACAAACATGGTGTGTGAGGAATGGTTAAAAGTTATCTGAATGGGGCTTTCTGATATCATGCTATGCAGTTTTAAAGTCATACAGGGAGGACATTATACTGTGTAGTTTTAAGTCATGCAGTGAGGACATTGTACAGTGTAGTTTTAAATCTTGCAGTGAGGACATTGCACTGTGCAGTTTTAGGTCTTGCAGTGAGGACATTTTATTGTGCAGTTTTAAGTCATTAAGTGATGAAATTGGATGGACTTATTTTAAGGTTTTTAGAATTGACCAAAGGTTTAAGACTCTCTAATTTCTTGAAAATTTGTTTGGAAACATACTACCATGTTCAAGTATGCAAGGGAAGAATTGTGAACTATGATTTGGGAGTATCTGAATCTAAAGAATGATACGAGAAAAGGGCTAAAGGCATTAGAGGAAGTCTTTCATGAGAATTAAGTTACCATTATTTGATGAACCCATTATGGAGGTCGTATTTTGTAGGGCCAACTAAATAATATGTTGTATAGCCAAATAGTTAAATCTTTTGACTGACATGACCGTTATGTAGGAAACTTATGCAAGGCCTTCTAGAGGAACGTACTACATAATTATGTAAAATAGCTCTCCAAAATTTGACATTCTATTGCTAAAAGATGAAGAATTTTTTTGGAGATTCATATTTTCCATAGTACAAGGTTCAGTTTATGGAGAAAGGTACCTGAATACAGAAAGAGTATTTCCAATCATGGTTTTCAATGAAACGTAGGAATAGGATTTCTACGAAGGTCTGACCCAAACATAGGAAGTATTTTGTTTGTAGTTTCAAGTCATATGACTAGGACCAAAATAGAAGTTGGTGATGATATGTGGTCAAATGATCCAATTTTATTTCATATTTCTTTGAACACATATAGAGGGAAATGTGTAAACCATGGTCTTGTAGGATTCCAGATTGAGAGAAAGGTAATGGGACAAATATACATGGATGACTGCTTTATGATACAGATTCTTGTATATTGTCATCAATGTTTGAAGGGGAAAAGACACCTTAACCAGGAATGAAATTACTATTATTTAAAGAACCCGTTATGGGGGATATATTATGTAGGGCCAACTACGACATATAATGAATAGAAAAAATATCATATTTTGACTAATAGACCGATTATGTAGGCTACTTATGCAAGGCCTCCTATGGGCAGGTACTGCATAATAAAACAAAAGAGTTATCAAATATCAGAAACTATTCCACCAAATACCGTAAGAACGATTATGAAGATCTGAAAATATTCAAGATTAAGAGTGTGAAATGTGAAATTGGGTAATGCTTAGTGCATAAGATAAATATTTGAATCAATATTGGCCATGAATTTGGAGTCCCTTACAAAGATCTAACCCATATGTAAAATTGGGACATTTCTTATTTCTATGGTGGGATCTCTAAGGAGAGGATCACAAATGAAGGCTCTAACATATATTGTTAATTATATATGGAAGATAGATAAAAATTTATCTCGTGGTAGTGACTAGGAGATAAGGCCTATTTTTTACAATGTATGTCAATGGGATGAGAATCAAGATGTGCGTAGTTCTTTGGGTGCTTTGAATATTAATGTCGTGCTGCAAGGACATTATGCTATACAGTTTAGATTTTTTGTTACAAGGACATGAGTTGATTCTAACGTGAAAAGGGAATATTGTGGCTGGATTGGGGAATTAAACCTTGGTGTCACTACACATATTATATGGATGAGAATCAAGCCATACATAGTTTGCTGAACACTTCTTATACTGGTTTGATTCATAAATAGTGAATGAAGGGTTTTTTTAAAGCGGTGATGGTCACTGGGCCCAAGATTAGAGATCCAGGCGTCTCTACATATCCCATTGAATATGAGAATCAATCCAAATGTAGTTCTTGAAACAATGATTTCCCACACTAATTGAGTTTGATGTGGGAGATGGGGTATTTTAACACTTTAGAGAAGAATAATGGTTAACCGTTAGACACAAAATGGAATGAATATCAAACCATGTATCTTGAAAGAGCACTATGTATAGATCTAGTTCATATAGGAGGATAATAGGGAAATAAAAATGTTTTGTGGTTGAACCTGGGACAAATATTGGAGATCTAGGAATCTTTATGCATCCCATTGAAACTGAGAATCATGTCATACGTAGTTCTTAAAAGGTGGTCTCTATGAAGATTTGATTCAAACACAGGGAGAAATGTAACTCATGTGACACTAAGGAGTAGTAATGATATCAGTAATGCTTACACATGGAATCTCTTAACATCAAATAAAGTAGATGTTAATCATACAGTTTAATGTCATGTAATGAGGAAAAATTATGTCATGTCATTTAATGTCGTGTGACAAGGAAAAGGATGCAACACATTTTAATGTCTTATAGCATGGAAACATATGGTTGTTATGCAATTTAATGTCTTGCAACTAGGAATTTGTACGGTGTAGTTTAAATTCATGCATAGAGGATGTATGATGATGTCATGTAGTTTAACATCTTGCGATAAGGAAAAAGATTCCAATATTTTTAACGTCATGCAGCATTGACGCATAATGATGTCCAATTACACAAAGTACTTCCTCAAGAATATTTCTTTGGTTAGAGTTTTAACAAGTAATTTGTCTATTTTTATTAGAGAATAAGCTTCATTATAGTATACCTCATATACAGAGTAAGGCCCTTCCCATTTTGGATCATGTTTTGGAGGCTTCTTTCCTGGTATCATTGGATTCCTGAGGACTAATACCAATTCTCCTCAAAAAAATGAGTGGAGGAAAAATTTCATGTTAAAATATCATGATCTTATATTCTGGTAGAATTCCAAATGATGAAACAAATGTAATCACTTTTCTTCTAATCCTTCCAGCTCATCAGATCGCTTCTGAGACTTTTCTTCTATAGATAACCGATCACAGATAGAAACTCAGTGTGAAGGAAATTGAGTTTCAATTGGAAGAAACTACTTCTGTGTCGTACACTAATGAATATGGAGTTTCCTTAGTGGTAGTATGGGTATTTGTCTGATAATCCCATAAAGCATGCAATATTTAATCAGGCCAAGATTTTTTTATCTTTATCCACCATATTCTAGAGTATATTTGATAGAGTCATATTGAAATCCTCTATCTTTCCATTGGACACTACATGATAGTGAGATGAATGGTTGGATTTGATATTATGCTCCATGTATAACTTCTTTAATTCCCAATAATATAAATTGGTGCCATTGTCCATCAATATAATATGAGGGACACAAAATATAGTAATTATATTAGCTTTGAAAAATATAACATTGCTTTTTTCTCTAAATTCTTTGAGAGGTACCGCCTCGACCCATTTGAAAAAGAAATCAGTAGTAGTAAGAATATACTTGAACATCAAGATAATGTCCTACTACATCCATTCCCCATGTAGAAAATGGCCGAGAGTATTTAGTTGTATGTAGAAACTCTAGGGGTTGATGAATGAAGTTGGCATGCACTTGGCTAGAATGACATTTCTTAGTGAAATCTTTGAAAACTTTCATCATTGAAGGCCATATGTATCTAAGACTTCAGATTTGATCAGAAAGCCTATGCCCAGACTAGTGAGCACTACAATCTCTTGAATGTACTTCTTTCATGATAGCTGCAGTTTCTTCTCCATCAAAACACATAAAGAGAATTCCTCAAAGCTTTATTTGTAGAGGTTATTTTGGTGATCTGGACTATCATAAAAATTGAAATTATCCACTCATCGTTAGTTCTGTTCTTTTTCAGCTATATCTGGTGGAAGTACTCCATTTTGAAGGTATTACATGATGGGTGTCATCCATCTTGTGGTATGACGATACATATCAGAAATAGGGCTAATTTCATTTATTTTCTTCATTCTAGTTTGAAAAAAAGGTGAAACCACCCGGTGATGGGAAATACTGATGATTGTCTCATCATAATTTGGATCTTCCAGGGTTGTGGATGCATTATCCAATGCATCATCTAGGAAATTTTGTTATTTCAAGACATAATACAATGTTTTCTTTGAGGTAAATTTATCCATTAACCCTCTAACATAATCACACAAAGGGATTAACTCTTATTTTCTGATAACATAATCCCCATTGATTTGTTTTATTACCAACATTGAATCTCCAATCACTTCTAGGTGGTTCACTTATACCTGGAACACCAATTCTAGTCCTATAATGAGAGCTTGATATTATACTTAATTGATGGTATCTCCTTCTGACAACATGAAAGAATATGTCAACAATGCATTTTTTGGGGAGATAAGTACCATTTCTAACCCAACATTGTTAATTTTAGGGTTTTCCATTATCTTCCCCCTTGGGATTCTGGAAGCACAATCAATGTACATTTCCCATATTTGGGTATTATCTTGAATAGAGAATATTTCTTCACTAGGAAGTTCAGTATTCAAAAATTTATCTTCTGTATATGGATTCTCGGCAAGGAAATCTGCCAAGGCTTGGACTTTTATTACATTCTGAGGAAAAAACTAGATATCGAACTGTTCCAAAATTACTCCCCACCATACCAAACATCTTGTAATTAAAGGATTACTGAGGATAAATATGAGTAGTTTATTGCAAGATACCATGTGAACCTTGTGATGTTGCTAGTAGTGCCCCAATTTTTGAACTACAAAGAGTAATGCCAGACATCATTTCTTAATACTTAAATATCAAGTCTCTGTGTCAAGCATAGTTAAAATGAGATAGTAAAAGCTATTTTCATTCCCAAATGCATTATTTTGGGCACGGAAGGAACCTAGTGATCGCTCTAAAGCTGTCACATAGAGAATAAGTGTCTTTCCTTCAAAATGCGGCATTAACACTGATGGAATCATGATATATTTTATTAGGGTATCAAATGAATCTTGGTAGTCTTAGTTCCATTGATATGTGACTCCCTTATTTATTAATCTAGGGAAGGGTCAAAACTTTATTTCTAAATTGGATACAAATCACTGAATATAGGCTAAGTGTCCTTGAAGACCACTTAATTCTTTCAAATTTCTAGGAGGTGACATGCCAAGGATTTCTTTTGTCTTATCAGGATCAACCTCGGTGCAATGATGGTGTACAATGAAGCTAAGGAAAATTCTTGAGGTTACACTGAAGGCACATTTAAAGGGATTCAACTTCAAATTATGTTTTCGAAGTTTATAGAACATGGTCTCCACATCATCCAAGTGATCATAACATTGTCTAGTTTTAACCACAAGATCATCCACATAATATTCAACAAATTTTCCAAAGAAAGGTTTAAATATATAGTGCATGGAACATTGATACATTGAACCTGTATTCTTCAAGAAAAAGGGAATTACCCAATATAAAAACACACATTTAGGGGATCTGAATGATGTAGACTCCTCATTCTATGGGGCCATTTGGATTAGACTACAACAAGAATATCCATCCATGAAGGAGAGAGCTTTATAGCTGGTTGTTGCATCAATCAAAAGTTCAGTGATTGGAATTAGAAAATCATCTTTGGGAAAAAGATGGTTAAGATCTTTCAAATAAATAAAAAATACGATTTCCCCATTTTTCTTTTTCATTCGGACAATATTTTCTATCCATTTGGGATATTGAACCTCCCTGAAAAATTAGTCTTTGATAATCTTGTCGACTTCAACTTCAATTTTAGAGGCCTGATTTGGGGGTGTTCTTCTTGCTGCATTCTTGAATCATTAACGATCTTCTGGAAAACCCAAATAACGAGTGTCCACATCATGATTAAGGCATGAAATTTCTTTATAGTTCTAAAAAAATATATCAAAATGGTTCTTTAGAAATGATGTATACATCTATTACTCTTCAGCAGTCTTAGCCGTACTAATTAGAGTGAGGTGTGGATCTTCTTATGAATCCATATTTATTTCACTATGCTCATCCACAATGGTTGATATTCCTTCCTCAAATGCTGGAGGAGCATCCCTGAGATCTTATTATTCTTCCTCCTTACGTGTCACTTCATCTATTTCTACTTTCATAGTAGGTGATGAAGCAAAACTCTCAAAGCAAGGGGAGGAGTTAATATTTCAACATCCTGAAGAATAAGAAACCATTTCTAAACCCATTGATGATGAAGGGTAGTCCTTGAGCATTGAAGAGAGGGTGATGGGTTGGGAATCAAGATCCATGTATTCCTTCACTATTGTGACAACTTCTTCTAGCCTAATTGATGAAGCAAAGACATGAAGTAGTTCAGTGGATGAAATGGAGAAATCTACATTTAATCTTTCACCACTAATTTTCAAATCAACAATTTCTCCCATGTTGTCAGTCTCAATTGCCATAATTGATATTATAGATGTCACTAGATGAGAGCATGGATTTGGTTCAATCCTTTCATTTTGATTGATAGGAAACACAAAATCTATACTTAAATGATTGAATGGGTTAGCTGAGATCTTTTCCATGCCATTTTAAGCAATGATTCTTGATATATATTTTTTCATGGACCTTGTTCCCTTTGTGTGATAAAACTCCCCTTCAATATACTAATATTTATGCGTTTTGAACATAGAATTGTCACCGTACAGTGTCCCAATTTGGCCATTGAAGCAATACTCGAGACATTGTTCGTATGAAGAAGGAATGACCGCATGTTGATGTAGCTAAGGCCTTCCAAGTAGGATGTTGAAGGCTGTGTCCCGATAGAAAACTATGAAATCTGAATTAGATATAGGGTCCCCTAACTGAGTTCTGAGTGTAATCTCGCCTAAAGGTTCTTGTTCATTCTTTTCATAACCATGCAACATCAAAGTGGAAGGAGATAGTCTGATTCATTAAGGCCCAATCGACAAAGAGTGAGAATGGGAATGTGTTTGAATCCTGAGGCATTATCATTTAAGGCTCATCGGATATCTGTATCATTAACCCTTCCATATTGATACAAGGGCTTGATGTGTCCATGTACAATATCATCTTCATCTTCATCCATAACAGATATAACTGCATTACCTTCACATAATCATTCTATGTACGATAATTTTAGGCAGCAAAAACGTCAGTTTCCAACTCTTGAGGACTTGACAAATCCTCAATAAGTGCTTCTCAAAGATATTTTGACAGATGTAGTGAATCCAAGATCTATAACATGGATGGTAATGGTCTAATTATTTTAAAACATCATACTTTTGGTCTAGATATCTGCATTTTCTAGCATGGAGAGGTGGTTTTGTAGGTGCCTTGGAAGTTGATTATCCTAATGTAGATGTACCATGTGTTGTGGAAGAAGCTGGAATTAATTTTGATATTGGTAGATTAGACTGACTAGGTCTATCTACTTTCTAAGAGAATGATGGTGTAACCTCTAATAAATCCTCCAATATAAACATGTCGGGACTGATCCTGTCATGTGTGGGAGAATTTCCTTGTTCTTGTTGAGCTTGCTGAAGGGATCTCCCACAAGTTTCCTCCGTATATACATTTCGAGAAGGGGTAGAGTAAAAATAGTGGTTTCTAGCAGATCCCTGACTTCCTAGGTATCCTAGACCATGGATTATTTATCTTCTTCCCTATTTAGGTACATGGAATTCTAACACATCATAATATGAATCATCATTTACATAGGGATCCATTTTGTGGATAATGTTAACGGAATAAAAGATAAATTCTTCATCTAATGAAGATTTTGCAGGACATGTCGGTTCTGGTTGTACCATTTGGTAGGGCAGTTCCCATGCTTTTGAAATAGCTGTCAGGAAATCTACCAGAGTAAAGGACAACATAGTACTTGACACCATCTCATCCTCTTCTAACTATAATTTTTCATTCTGATCACATCAATTTTTTGAGGATTGACCTTGGAGGACTGAACTTTTGATGAAGTTTGTTTTTATGTGGAATAAGTGGAAAAAAATTCAGTTGTTTCAACTATGTTCATATAACAACTTGAGTTCAATTGATTGTTTTCCAGATCATACAATTATCGTAGTTCTACGTATTTTTTATTTTGACTTACTTCCATTCACCTTCTTTCTCTAGATCAATAGTAGTATCACATGCTACTTGGGCTGATGAACTTTTCAGTTTCACTTGTTCATATTTTACTATTTTTTTAGGAGGTCTTTAAGAAAACACTTCTGAATGGGATGCCCCAATATTTGATGAAAGGGGAAATAATTTAGATGATCTTCATATCCTTCTTTATTCAGTTTCTTTGGCCTTGGAAACTGAACCCAATTATTTTCCAAATCTGAAATGAAGTAACCGAAGACCTATTTATTCCAAAAAGAATAAACATTATTCCTTAACTCCTCTAATTGTCTCCACCTTTTATCCTTTTGATCATCTTGATGAGGAGATCATTGCTGTTGACAATCAGGAGGTGGGGCCCCTTGGTATGATGATGTTTTTGAAGTAGAAGTAGGTACAAGAGTTGGTTTGAGTGTGATTGTAGCAGTCTCTGCTTTCCATGTTCTCCTCCCCAGAGCTGATGGAATTATATGGGATTTAGCTTTATTTTCCATAATGGAATCCTCCACTTATTGGGCAATTGAAGTAAGGTCTCAAAACCTATGTTTTTCACAGGGATCAATGTAGTTTGTAACTCATCACACAGATTTTCCACATAAATTGGATAAAAATATTCTTTGAGGGAGTGATAGATTTAAGGAATATGTTAATCCATTCCATCGAGCAATGACATATGAAACTATTTTATTTTCCCTTTGTTTGAATTTTTAAGATAAAAAACTATTGTTTTCGGGAATGTTGAACTGAGTTGGAGAAGAAATTTCTGACGGAGCTCTTCTTATCCAGTAATTGATTGATATAGAAAAAATTAATACCAAACAAAATATTCCCCCTTTAATGATTTCAAAAATTATCCGTGATTTACTGATTCATGTTTTTGAGGGTCCCCCATCATGGGATAACAACAAGAAAAAAAATGCGCTAAGTGCTGCTCAGGATCTCTTGAACTATTAAATATTGGAAATGTAGTGTTCAAGTCATTTGGTGGGGGAGGTATCAGATCCACCAATTTAGGGATATAGTTTTTTTTGTAAGTACTAGTGCATGTCATTCTTCTATAGAATCCAATCAATTTGTTAATTCCTCAATTGTGTTTATAAGCATTTGGGGAATATTTGGTTGATTTGGGACCTGTATAGTTACAATAGTTGGAGCATGAACTGGAGCAATGACCTATAAAACCACTCATGGTGGTGCTGTTGGTATTTGTCATGGATAACCCATGGGGAAAGAACTATAATGATGTGTTTGATCCTTCCCTAGATGTGTACCGAATGGATAGAATTCATTATATGCATTTTTAGTTTCAACAAAACCTATTTATCGAGGATTTCCTACAGGATGTTCAAGTTGAGGATCTTCCTGGGGAGCATGTCTAGCAGAAATACTACTTCGAAGTAACTCTGTATTGAGTCTTTTTGACTCCTTCATCCCTACTTCTTGTTAGTAAAATATTTCTTCAAGAGAAATTGATTGACCATCTTGGATGGAAAAGTGAGATGTTATCTGAAATTTACCTTTCCCCTTGTTAAATTATTTTCGAAGGGGTGGGAGTTGGTTATTTAAATGAAAACCCAGATTCTAGATAAGCCTCTGATTTTGGGTATGCACACCTCCTCCATTTTCTTTAGTGTGTACTATATTATGGATAAAAACTTCATCTTCTAACTCCCCTAAACTAGACTCATTCTTTGGAGGATCTTCTATAGTGGTATTAATGACATTTACAGATTCATAATGAATTAATGAAATTTTGTCACTATCTTTGTAAGAATTTCTCCTTTTATATCTACCATGAGACTCTATTCTCCTATATGCTTTATTCTTAGGAAATGTTTGATGAATAGTAACCTGAAGTGAATCCATGGATAGTTTAGGTGTCTGTTCACTTTGTGGCTTCTTCCCCAATCTGGAGAAAACTAACTTCTGTTGAGGAGGGGATTGTAGATGTGAAAAATCCCCCATCCATACAGGTTAGGGATGTTATTTTTCTTCTTCCTAAAACCTTCAAACTTTTTTTTATTGAAATTGAATGTTGAATTAAACAAGCCCTCATCTCTGTAGGCTATGGTGGTTATTGAACTTCTATAACTAAGAATCGTGAAACTTCTCTTTTGATTTTGAAAATTTTGGTCTGGACATTGGCTGGATGCATTATTCGGAACCACATAAATCACCTGTTTTAGAATAATATTATGCTATTTCAGACATTTTGACCATATGATGGATGACATCCTCTATATGGGAGGCATTCTTAATGTTCTTAGATGTTTTATGCAAAAGTATCTCAACATATTTCTCTCTTTGGGACTGACTATGATGAGAGCTAGTTGAGGCATGTTCTTGACCACATATTTGATTACACACAAAATCTATTGATTTTATCCAGCCCTGGGAAATAAAATTGCATAAAAACATTTTGGCAAGCTTTTCAAATTTTGGAGTGCAGTGAAATGAAAGGCTCCGTGTGTACCCCATCCTCTAATACAAAGACCATATGGGGTATCAGAAATTAACTAGTGTAACCTCTTTAGTGGATCAAGGCATGTACACTGAAGGGTTTCCTTTTACTTCTCAACCATTGGATGTTAGGAAACAGAGAGAGATACCAAGTCAATTTGGCATTTCAACCCTTACATTACCTTTACATGAATTTTATATTCATAAATCGGTAATAATATGAATTTAAAATGATGAAGAGTCTTCCATAAGATGAGGAAGATATCATGAATGAAATCCTCTGCTATCAATTCTAGACTGTTGTATTGAGAAGTTTCCAAAGGCTAGAACATGACTGGTATTTATCCTTTATCTAATTTATTTCTCATATTCAACATATCTTCATCATCTTTTGCAAGAGGCTTATCCACTTGGTCCAACCAGAGTGGAAACATCTTGATTGTTTTTTAAAAACAATGGAATCAGTTTCTTTTTCATATACTATATTAGAAGAAAAATGACCCAAGAGTGGTTTAGATAATGACCGTTTCCCTGATATGTCTTTTGGTTGATAAATTATTTCACCTTCTAGTGACAAGGCATCAAACATAACGGGATTTATGATGTAAAGTGCCACATGATAAGAGGGCTTTCTCATTACCTCATTGTCAATTAGAGAATTGTCTTGAAAATGTGAAACACTACTACAGAGTGAACTTTCGTTGAGAATTCCCTCTTTGAGAGGACCACCATAGTGGATTATAGCAAGGGATAAATTATCTTTCTCAATGGAAATATGACCGCACAGATGGTTACTGTGGATCTCATCCGGATATAGGCTCTCTTGATTGACTGAATTTTCATGAAGCAAGCCTTCATGATGATGTATATGATGGGGAACATCAGAATTTCTAATACTAATACCATAACATGGTAATGGGAGAGTAGGATCTTGAGTTGAAACATATAAATGTATGAGGGATTTAAGAACTCCATTATTAAGAAGAGACAGATCATAGGTTGGATCTTGATTTTCCAACCATGTTTGGTGAGTCTTCTTCTTGGACGTTCTTTTACTTGTAGGCAGGGCCACTTTTTGGGAGAAGTGGTTATCATGTTCAGGTGTATGTGCCTTCCTTAGAGTGGTCATTATAATGGGACAATTATCTCTAACTGGAAAGGGTATATGTTCCAATTCTGGCTATCTGTTTGATATGGGGGAGTATGCCCCATATCCCTCCTAGACTGGAACAGAGATGTGTATCTGTATCAGGATGGATTTCCTACGAGTCATCTTAGGAGTGGGGATATAATTATGTGTATTTTTCCATGGTACTGTTGAAGTTTCCATTATGATATTTTGGCATTCTTCTAGAAGATGGGCATGAAATTTTGTCTTCCATTTCACCATTGATAATTTTTTTTGGTGTGTTCAGCAACCAGAATGAGAATATATGTCCATTATGTATCATTACTATTTGTATGTTCATGCTCTTGTCCACCCTTTCCTACCAGTGGGTACTAACAATACTCATGAATGGGGGTAGAGTGTTGAGTTTTCCACTAGTTTTGTCATTAGTTCTTTCCGACTAACATCTCAAGGTACTGCCAAATGAGACTATTGGAAGGATTGATGAATACTGGCCGGTGTACATTCCTACTGGCTATTTTTTTCAATCATGGTTGAAAGACTTATTTCAATGCTGATAGATGAGACTTCTGGAAGAATTGGTGAGCATAGGTAGGTGTATGTTTTTGCTTTCCAGTTGCCACCGTATTTGATTGAAAGGATACCTTGAATGAAGTCAGACGTGCCTGTTGACTGGATGATCGTTTTTAAATAGGTGTATGTTCTAGTTCACGGTACTCCACTGGATTCAACTAGTGGTATTGATGGGTTGCATCCAAACAAGTCTACTGTGCATTGGAATTGGGACAGAAGAGAGTATGTTCCCATTCATCATTTGCCATCATATAAGGTTGATGGACTTCTTTGGAGGGGGAAAAGGTAATAACATGATCCCAATTTTCCAGATGTTCTCCCCGGTGGTTCATCTTTCGTGCCTGGGTTTGAGGGAGCTGGCTTGAACTACCGAAGGCAACACCCCCATTATGTTGGGGGTTCACTTTCATGCAATTATGCTGACAAATATTGTTGGTATGAGCCCTCAAGAAGGACCTTTAAAGCTTTCAGATGAGTCCATGATTTACCTATCTATCCACCTCCCTATAGTATGGGAGGGACTGGTTGTTGCATTCTAAGGATAAGGAACTGAAACGGTTGAAGATGGTGGTTGGAATTGTCTGTTTCTTAACCAACAATCATCTTTGACCGGACGATCAAGGGTTGTTGTTAACTTGGAGAGTCTGTTGGGCAGCCTCCAATTTTGGGATAGTACTGTGTTGACGGTATTCCCATATCGGTACATTGGAGACCCTGTGTTGACGATGCTGAGTTAGTGATGATGTCCTCCTAGTAGATGAAGATCTAGCTTGAGCAACGACTGGGGAATTTATGGGCACAAACTTGAAGGAAGACATTTGGAGTGAAGGGAGTTCTGAGAAATATAGATAAAAACAATGAACTCCATTAAAGAAACATTTTATAGATGGGTACATGCATGATTGATTCTATTGTCTTGCCTTCATTTATCAAATGACAGTGTCCTGAAAAATGGGTAACACCATTAACTTGGTGAATGATTCATGTCAGGTTCACCATTTTTGTTTTGCAGATCCCCAGAATGTGTGTTCTATTTGGGAATAAATACTTCCAAGCGGTTTCCATTTGATTTATTTGTGGAATTGGAGATATCCAATGGTTCTTTATCCAAATGGGCCTTCTTTCCAAAGGTAAGTGTTCATCATGTTTTCACTTATGATACATAAGAACATACATTGGGTGAGAGGATGGGAGGTCAGACTCATCACACCCTTTTGGGGGGAATTATTGCCTACTCCAGGACTCTCTTATAGATTTTAGATATTTTCATGAATCCTCATTAATTCACCAAGTATAACATTTTTTTCCATTGGAATTTTCTATCAACTATTATCATTTGTGAAATTTAAAATCGTCTGTACGTATTCGAGGTTCTTCCTTAATGGAGAGATATTTATGTATTAGAGGTTCTCCATCAATCGTATCCTCTCATATACTATTTATAGATTATTTTAACCATTGTTATGATGATACTAGTTTTTATAACACTCAGTGGGGTACTCTAGAATTTTATCATCATCCAGGGAGATAAAATTTTGTATTTATGTTGGGATCATACCCATAAATGTGCTACCAACATATCCTTGTGAAAGGAATCAAATCCCTCGTAGTTCAGTGCCACTTAATGGGACACATAATAACTTTTAAGGACATGTGATAAGGACCTAACAGTACAATTTAAAGTCATGTGGTATGGAAATATAAACAAAAGGTTCTTAGTCAAGTTTTGGGGCGGGACTTATGACTAAGCGGCCCAAGGAACTTGAAATGGATATGGGTTTCCATGTTGGATTAGACCTTATTTTGAATATAGACCAATATGAATATGGTTGATTTGATGTGTTGGGTTTGAACCTCAGAGAGGCTTCCTACGTATCCCATTTGTTTGGGAATCCAAGCCCATGTTGTTTGATGAGTATCATAGGAGAGTTCAGGCCTTTGAGAGTAATGAGTTTCGGATTACATCCGGAATAAGATGCCTTGTTTATTTGGTTGTTTAATTTAGGGATTACTCCTAATGAGGATGCCCATTTATGGATGAAATGTGATGAGGCTTGGGCCTTAGGAAGGATTCCTACAAATACCTATTGTGGGGGGAATCTGAGTTCTCATAGTTAAAGAAGGGGGTTTGTGAAACTTTTGTGATCATGAAAAATCTCCAAGCCCACATGAATCATGATAAGTGTTAGAAACAAGAGGATGTCAAAGATTCAACAAAGGAACACACTTTTCCTCCTACGATGGTGGAAGAGTATGGGCCTATGGTAGTGAGGGTGGATGAGGCCAAGGTTACTGGGGAAGAGGGTGAGGTGACGAACCATCCCTCTATTCAATTTAAATTAGACAAGGGTCCAATTTAATGAAGGATTGAAGGTGAAATAATTAAAGAGGAGAAAGATTGCAACCTTATCCTTGAAATGTTAGGGGCTTACACTAGAATGGATGCCCTGAAATTGGTCATGGTAGGGGAGGGAGACTATTAATTTTTTCCAAAAGAAAAGTAGGTGAAAATAGTACCTTCCCTACCAAAGACACGTGGTTCCAAGTTTTAGAGATGAGAAGGGGAGGATAGAACCCAAACCCTAATCCTCAAAACCGGAAACTTCCCAACACAGTTCATAGGATAGATTTCCATGCGACTACAGATATAAAAACCCACATACACTCTATGAATCCTAACCCCATTGTAAATAAAATGTGGGAAACCACTAACTGTGGAAATATAAACCCAAATAAGAGACACACTGATGTGCCTTTCCAAAAGGTTTGATGACTTTGGAGGTTTTAGTGGTGGTTTCAACATAATTCCATTAAGAAAGGGGATCCAATGAAGAAGAATCATTTCCCTGAATGGAATTTAAGAAGCCTTGATGAAAGGCTTATAGACTTAAGGGATTAGGTGAATCAAACAAGGGAACCCAAGTAAGTATCTGGTGCACAAGTATGGGTGTTCAAGTAGGCTTGGGTGACCTTATGTTCACATAAGTGATGAACAACCTGGATGTTAATACTTGGGTGAGAATTGACTCAATCCTTTAAGCATATTCACAGGTATTCTCGGATGTGGGGCACTTTAGTTCTTTTGAGAGGAATGGGTGGCGCGCAAGTGTTTCTGATTTAGGGAGGTTGGGAACTTTAGGCACACAAGTGTTATGGATTTCAAATAATAAAGGGACTTATGTCCTATAATCCTCCATCAATTCATCCACTATAGGTGTTAATGAACTTCCATTAATGTTTTGGAAGACATGGGTGAATAACTAGGGAAACCAAAGCAACAATTAGGCTTTAGAGAAATTCATCCGTACAAATAAAGGCCCTAAGGGTCTATTTATAGGAAAGTAAGGGACATTGGGAGAAATGGTAGTGGGGTGCACATGTGGTTTGTGCACCAAAAATGGGGGTGCAAGTACCTTGCGTGCTAACAGATCATCTTCTTGACTAGGGAAATCCAATTTTCTAGCCTTTTCAAATCTTGATTTTCTTCATCTATTTCTCCTCTTTTTTCTAATGAATTTCCCTTTTTTACTTTTTAGACTACATGATAGAATGTAGTGTCAATATGGATTTAATTAATTTCTATGGTTTTATGATGTCTAATTTGATCATGATTTATTTCACTTGAAAAATAATTATTGATTATTATGAATTTATCCTTTTACTATTTACATTTAATTTTTTCATGAATGATGATCTAGGCATTGATGGGTGTGAATATTCATATGTTATGATCTTGTACATTGAATATGTTATTATACCCTTACGATCACTAATTCTCATTGATGAAATTCAATTTTTAAAGCTTATATTTATCCTTACTTTTAATTTTAGATAATCTTTATTATGTTTCCTTTTCTTGAGGTTTCAAATAATGGTGTTGAAATATTTATTTCTAAAAATATTTCACAAGGATGATGTTGATGACTTAATGTGAAATAATAAAATATATGTATAATGGGAGATGGTGTTCAACTTTATGAACCAGTTGCTTATGAGTATAAGTTGATATGAGTTGGTCTTAGTTGTCTAAAAAAATAAACCTAAAAAGATCATGAAATGTAAGAAAATGAATTCATTACTCAAAACCAATGATTATATAACGTTTAATTCCATTTACTTATTGTTATAATAGTTATAATATTTTTTTACTAGGGACAAAAAGTGGATATATTCAATTCTAAATGTTTACATTAAATATTAGTGAATTTTTTATCATTTTAATTTCTTTATAATTTTCAATTATTGAATATGTATCTTTAATACTTATGAAACACTAAAAGAGTTATTGTTCAAGTAGTAAAAAAAATTAAATTATTTACAAAATAAAAAAGTGACATTTTTGGATGAGTTATGGTGTTATATGTTTTTTTATAAATATAACTTATTATTGATTTAATAAAAGTTTATGTTATAACTACATTACTATATTGACATCTTTACTATAAAATTATTTAAATAGTTTTAAAAATAAATTTAATTCTATTTAATTTAAAATAATATTTTATTAAATGATTTTGAATTGATAGAGAACTTATATTTGGGTATGTGAATGGTATATGATTGAGAATATCAACCATTATCCACATATGAGTATGTTTTAATTATATAGTAACTTTATAAACCCATAAAGAATAATAAAATATGATATTTATATAATTTCTAAAAGGGATAAAGACTGGTTAAAACTAAAAGATAAGGGTCAAAAAAATCAGCTGAACTTGTATAAATTTTATTGGAAGAGAAGTTAATGACCTCGTCTCACGTAACCCAGATCTGGTGTATGGTTTAATAAATTATCATAAAAAAGGAACAATATCCCAAAGGAACAAACAATTTAGTAGTTTTGGAGAACCTATTACATACATGATACCCATTTTAAATAGAGAAATAAAATAAAAACTATATTAATGTAAAATATTTGGAATTGTTGAAATCATTCCAAGAATTATTGTTCATATCATAGGGAAAGAAAACAAAATGGGGGTGACATAAAATTATTAGTAGTAATTAAGTAAAATGGAAGATATATTAAATTAACAAGAATAATCAACATGGAAAAGTAAATAAATGAATAAAAATTCCATTTAAATAACATTGATATCATGATAAGATGAGGAATATTTAATATGGAAAGGAAATAACTGAAAACAAGACATTTAATCATTAAATTGAGAATGCAATTCATCCATAGAAAATATCATTGCGAAAATATCATGGATAAAAATAATTGAAATCTTTATGAAATAAGTGATTAATTATTTAAAGTCACGATCTTAGGAATCATAGTACCACTACTATCCAAGTCATTCCTCAAGGTAGTTTGAAACTATAGGTAGAAACCTATTTAATTTGGCCAACTAATTTTTATCATGAGACATATCTATGAATCAAGGGGCTATATACATCTTGGCCCCACCCATTACATCAACTTGAAATCATTCCTCATATAATAAATAATTGATTTAATTCTTGAAAAATGTTCATTATCATCAAATATCCATATTAAGTAAAGAATATGGATTTGTCAATATTTACTCGGATAAAAAATAACTTTCAATGTAGAACACCATATGTAGAAATGATATATGGATTAAGAAATAAAAGTATTAATGATTAATAATACTGATGTTTAGGGGAAATATAATGTCCAATGATCATAGAAAAGTGAATAATTGAAGGTAAAGTTAATGACTAGAAAATGAATCAAGGAATTGAATTTCAATTCTCTACTTGTCATAATAATAATAAAGTATCTTGGGGATGAATACAGATGTTATCAATACAATAAATTCCATGGGGAAAATATGTAAAATAAAGGGCTATCTTCATTGATTAATATAAATTCCATAAAATTATCCTTAAAATATTAATGATGAAAATATATTTGTCATTTTGAAAACCAAATTTTAAAACATAAATTTACGAAAAAATTATGAAAAAACATGATTTGAAAATGATCTTTGAAACTTAAAAAGGATGTTTTATAAAATTGAGTGGTTATGACGACAGGAGATTATGTATAAGATGAATACATTAAAACAATGATTTGTTTCAATGTTTCCATCACTAATACAAAATTTATTTTATTAAATTCTATGTAATATTAGTACTACCTAAAAGTGCTAATAAAGGCCACCATCATCACCGCTAGAAAAAGTATTTATAAAGGGGGCCTTAACCAGTTCTTATAAATGAATACGAAAAAGGACCACCTTTATGAGTGAAAATAGTAAACTTCTGAAAAAGGGGGTCCCTTTATAGGAACTACAAAAAATAACTGATAAAGCATGGTCTTTATTAGTGATAGAAAAAAGCGATGATAAATGATATATTTCATAAAAAAATATTTCACATTAAAAATAATATACTTATATGAAAATATATTTATATTGATAGAATTATAATATATATATTTTTAAACTTGTGTTAGATAAGGATAAATTGGTATTTACACTCAATATATAAGATATTTAGTGAAAATGGATTGTAATATAATCTAAAAATATTTTAAATTAATAATTTTCTAATTATTATCAAGTAATAGTCATTTAATAATAGATGGATGAAATAAAAATTAAACGAATTAATGAATGATTTTATATAAGTTGAAAATACGACCTGGACATCAAATGGTCATAACTTTTGATCCAAGTGTCCATTGGGATCTACTAAATGTCCAATCGAAACATGTGATGAGATATATGCCTTAGTGTCTAGGGGAATTGAGAGACATGTTTTTCAAGGCCAAAAGGCATAGAAGTCCTCAAAAACTGATTTTTAGTCTGGGTATCCATCTTTTATAAAATTAGATGGAATTGAAGCCTCATTTTAAGTGGTTCAAAATAAAATTAATCTATATGAATTGGACAGGTTTTGGATATTTTTTAATCCTTATCGTGTTTATTTAACCTTTTTTTACTCTTACTATTTTATCAAGAATTCAACACATTGAGAATCAAAATAGATACCAAAAGATAAAAAATATCCAATTAAAGAGTCAATAATAAAAGTTTAGACTTATGATATCTATTTTAACGAATCATTAATTTTTTTGGAATTTTATAATATTTAATAAAATAATTTATATTTTAAAATATGATTTGTGTCAATTTTGACACTTTTCATATCATGACTTTTTTAAAAATCCATAACAACTTGATTGATTCAATAAAACTTCATTAATACAAATATAACATGTAACTATCATCCAAAAATTTTTTGGATTACATAAAAATAACAAAATTAAATTTATTTTAACATTTATAATATCAATTATTTTAATCCTTTATTAATGAAGCAATCATTGCATCATCATTGTGTCATAATTAAATTTATTTATTTATTGTCTAAAAATTATAAATAAAATTCCATGATGTGTGAAATCATTTTATCTTTCTAATTACTATTTATATTTGAAGAGATCACTTATATAAACCTAGGTAATGTTTTTTTACTAAAAGATATATATTTATGTTCATTTTCCTTAACATTAAATTAATTTTTATAAAATGTCATTTTCACTTACAAGTGGCTCCATGGGGTCCCAAAATCGACCCAAGTATGCCCATGGTTAGAAATGTATCCGAAAATAGGGTTAGGACATGTGTTAGTGTAATTTAATATTATTATAATATTTGTTTGTTACCCTTATTTACTGGATTTAACCTTTAACCACGGTAAATAACATATTCACTGAAGTTGCTATTTATAATGTCTAATTTTTTTACCTATTTTCACAATTTGGACCTCTTGATTCAAAATATTGAATCCATTTTTCCAAATTCAAAACAAAGAAGTTTTGGAAATTAATTTAAAATTAAATCTTGTTGCAAAACCAAAAAGCGTGTTTTTAAGAAGTAACAACTACCAAAATATTGACATGTGTTTATATCCAATTTCAAAGTGAAATTAAATTCAATGACCAAAATTGGATTAAATAATAAAAATATAACATAATTACACTATAAAACCAATTAAAATTACATTATAATCACATAAATAAATTAGATAAAAAGGTAATTTTGAATTAAAATTTAGTATTTTTCACTGTTCATAAAAAAAATGAACTTTATCAAAAAAATACCAAAATTTTTCCCAAAGTAAATTTCGATGTCCAAATTTAAATAAGAAGTTTATTTTGTCAAATGGAACATATAAAAGTGACAAAAACTAGATTTAAAAAGTGTTAACCATTAAAAGGCGATAAATCTCCATTTCAAAGAATATTAGAGTATTTAATACTTAAAATCATATTCATACTTATTTTAAGCCTCTAAAATTTATTGGTTAAAAGTTAAAATATTTAACAAACACATGTAATCATATTTTAGTTAGTTTTGTTAATTCCCACCAATAAAATGGCTAGACGTTAACTACAATTTAAAATAATAAGAATGTTTTATTATTTTTCGGTATAACTCAAAGTTTTGTGCAAAGTAATATTTCAAATAAAACCATTGTTGCGTGTTGATAACACTATCATACATAGAATCAAATTTAATTTAAAATTAATATTTAATTCACAACTATTATTAAATATGAAAAAATAATATTTTTTATTTACCCAGCCGAGTGGTCATATGATGGTGAAGGCTTGTCATCCCATTGTATTCGCTGGGAAGGGGCGGATCCTGTAGTCTTGATCTAGGTTTTCTATAATGTTTGGATATTGCGGTTTCTCACTTTTTCCTCAAAAGTGTTTTCATAATAAAAAGTTAATTTTCAGTCAGAACCCCTAATTCTGAAATACACACATAAATGAATCACTAAACTTTTGATTCACAACTCAGAAATCCATTTATAATTTCAAAGCTGTAACCACATATTACTTAATATCTAGAAATCATTCATCTCATTTCTATTACATGCTCATGATGTTGACCCCAAACTCCAAATTCCATAGAATTCAAATATCCCAAACTATGACATGCATACATATCATAGTCCCTCAAAACAATTTCTATTCATGAATCATAAAACCATAATAAAGCATGATGATCCATAAAAAATCAATACCAAATAATTTAATAAAAATATTATGACCTTGAAATACCAAAAAGCAGTCTAAATACAAACTAATGATATACCCACCATAAAAATCGACTAGGGAATTTCTATGAGAAACCTACCACTAAATTAAAATTTATTGAAAAGATTTATTCAGATAAAGGTTTTATGGAAAACCATATTCTATTTTTGTATGAAACATATAAAATAATTTAAAAATAACCCATGTTAGATAATTATCCCATAATAGAGATTTTGTTAAATTTAATAAATTAAATCACTCATTTTTAATACTTATAATATTGAAATGATAAATTATTAATTATTCATAAACTAAATTCAAATTCATTTTAAAATAGAAATAGAAATACATTGGAATATCACATTCATATTATTATTTTTTATGAATCATCCATTACATTTTAAAAACATCATTCCACTTGAAAAGAAAAAGTGTAAAACATTTTTTCCTCAAGTGTCATTTTTTTGAGACCATAATTTAAAATTAAATCTCTAAAATAAAAAGTATCAAGAAACATCAAAATTTACAAAAAAAGTTTTTAAATATACACAAACCAATTTTTATTTTTTAAAAATTACAGTTATAAATCAATTTCCTTACTCAAATAGAATAAAAAATCTTTATATTTACTCAGACTAGATGAAAAAAAAATATTTTTACATGACCAAAAAGTAAAGAGTATCATTTTAAGGGATTCCTTTCCTGAGAAATTAAAAAATAATATCAATATACAAGGTATAAGAGACATGATTGATGGTAGATTATCAATTAGAGAATACATATTCATACTGAGAAATTATTATTACATATAATTCAAATATAATGTCTAGTAGATAAAAATAAATTGTAATTACATTACTCGACCAAAAATAGTATTCAAATATAAAACAAGAAGCATGATTAGTAGTGAATCATTGAATATGAATTTTTTGCTATTAATTAGAAGAAGAAGATATATCACTATTAAAGGAATCAATTTTTCACTCTTATTAACATAATCATCACCAATATATATAGGAAAACACTATATATATATATTTTAATATTCAGTTAATATAAACCTCTAATTGATTTAATATATTATATAAAAAACATATAAAAGAATGTGATATGTATGCTACTATAAATTACTTACATATAGACATATTTTCATTATTCATGGGCCCATACAGAGGCCATATCATAATCAAACCTTATACATACTTCTTAAGTTATATTCTATCATACTTAATATAAATTAAAGAACGTTTCAATCAATAATATGGGGTCTACTGAGTACTTATACACCAATTAAAAACATGAGTTTTTTTTATAAAGAGGTTATAAAGAGATTTTTATGGGTTACTTATCATGTATCGACTATACTAGCTCCTGTCAAATAAGAACAATAATCGAAGTAGATGAAAAACTACATTGGTACTATTTATAACAACCCTAACTTGAATACTTATACAAAACCTGAGTCATGTCCCCAAATCCATATGAACACTAACATATCCCTTGGGTAAGGTGACTAGCACTGGGTTCTTGTAATATGAATGGAGAATGATTTACCCATTTTGGTTATAGAGATATGTGTTTGTAAAATTCATTAAAAAATACAACATGAATCATCTGTATAAAAATATACCAAAGAATGATATCCCAATACCAAACAAGCCATATAAGGATAAAAAGGAATGAAAAAAGCTAGATCTCACTATATGAATAAACATTACAAAAATACTCGTATATACCACAATGTATAATGAGTATATATAAAATGATAAATACAAATAGGACCTAATATTATATAGAATGAATAAGTAATGAGAAAAGTTTCAATGTGACCTACGACCATCATACCATTAGATGCAATGTGGTGATAAAGTTAATGTTTTCCCATGGCATGCCTGACCAACAAACCATATATCTCAACAAATACTCAAAAACCTGTATATACATGAAATTTACAAGGTGATGTTTCATGTACAAAATAGTTTCTATTTATTGTGTGAACATAAATACACAGTAAATAAAACAAAAATAGTGTTGCTAATCACAATGTGAATAAAAAAATATATTCCCAAACACATCTTCAAATTTATATAAATATATGAAGAAACAATTTGGTAGTCAATAAAAAAGGCTGTAATAGTAGATCAATAGAGAAGAAACTCATTAATTCATATCAACTACTACCAATAACTACCTATAATATGTGGTCCCACAAAATTACTATCTATTTAAAGTGAATTATTGGAATTTAAAGCATGATATTGGTGTGATACTCAAAATAAGATTGTAAATTAACCTATATATACCATACATAGGTACATCTATAACAAAATATATAATTGCTTAGGACCCATACACTTGAATACTACGCTAAAATATGTATCATTACATTTCTAGCAATGATGTTGATAATTTTGACCTAATTGTTTTCCTCAAATCCTAAAAACATAAAATTGAATACTTAGACCACTTAAATTCTGTAGAAGTATTTAGATTTAGAGTTTTATGGAATTAGAAAAATCATTTACCTAAAAAATTTACATCAATATAGACTCATAAATAATTTGATCATAAATTTGATATCTTCTCTGGTTATACATGGATTTTCTTATTTCACATTAGATCATCAACATCATCTTTTTGAAATATTTTATTTAAATAAATCATTCCACATCATTCTTTAAATCTAGGGTAAAATGAATCGTATGAAGGTTGAGCTACAATGCTCACTAAGGGTAAAAATAAGCATTAACAATTAAATGTCAACAATGATCAAAGGATTTTATAAGGTTATTATGAAATAATAAAAGTGAATGTGGGAAATATAATGAAAATCATACCCTTCAAATCCTAGATAATAAAATATGATAACATGGTGTAACATCCCGACCCGAGTTCCACCCAATAGTGCATCAATCCAATTCTCCACATGACCTCAGGCGTGGATCCCCATATTCTAGAGATTGATGACTAACAACGAGGGTATAATATTGATCATGAGGAGGCTATAGTCTTTTTTTTCTTTTATTATATTAATACGGCTGTAGAAATAAATAAACAATAGGAGAAGAATATATAATAAAAAACATTACCAAAATATAAATATTAGCAATGAAGGATATAAAATAACCAAATGAAGAAGAAAACATGTAATTATAATATATATGTCAAGTTTATAAAATGTGAATCCAAAAAGAAGAACATTAAGGACTCTTAATCAGGCCCCTTACCATGTCTCGTTCCAACATCCATGCTCCATGCCAAAATAAGTTATCCATAACAGGGCCATTACCCTTAACATGTATTGAAAACACAAAGTCTATTTGGGTACTCACCAGGCATCCTGAGTATGGTGTGAGTACAACTCAGTAGGCCACCAATAATGATGTCTAAAAAATCTAGTGAATAAATATTTATGCGTTTGTATAAATAATAATCCACAAGTAATATTGTAAATTGTTTACATTTATTTGGTTTCAATTTATTTAACTATATGTTTTCCTAGGTTCCCATGGACACCCGAATCACAATACCTTGTTCATCCCATGTTAGATTATAATATATCCCCAAGAGATAACAAAAAAATGAATTTCCATGTTATGATTAATTATAATAATTCATATAGAATTTATCAAATACATAAAACATGTAAATCAATCTATCATGAGTAACATACACTACAGTCATTTTCCTCAGGGGTCTAAAATGAGTAACACAAAGCAAAGCATAAATTATTCCTAAAAAATGGAAACATTCTCATAGTCTTTTCCCCTTTAAGGATCACATGGTCTTTCAATGAACTATTATACTATTAAACAATATTTTCACTTAATGTTCACATGGTCCTTTAATAAACAATTTAAAATTCTCTCTTGGTCTTCTTCCAGTAAGGCTCACAAAGTCCTTAATTAAACAATATTAGAATCTCTCTTGGTCTTATTCCCATAAGTCTCACATAGTCCTTAAGTAAAAAATATTAGAAGATCTCTCGTTCTTGTCCATTTAATCTCATTATCAAACCTAATTTATCCCATGTGATGCTCCATTACTAAATTATTACAACCATTACCCATTTAACAAAACATATGATTAATTAATTCACAAATTAATTAATCACATCTAACACTTAAATTAAATCAAAAAATAATTGGGCATTTCATATCAATTAATTAATTCAAAAATTAATTATCTATATCCATTACACTAATTAATACACCAATTAGTTAATCACAACCCATTTCCATTAATTAATCCAATGATTAATTAATCACATTAATTTTGTTAAATAATTTCAAAAATTCATTAATCATAATAATCCTATCAATTAATTCATTAATTAATTGGTCACTTTAAATATATAAATAAATTAATTATTTTTAAACCCTTAATGACTATTAATTAATTCCAAAAATAAATAATCATTTCCCTAATCAAAATCCAATAATTAATTCATAAATTAATTATTAACAATTTATAATTCTATAATTTGATAATTAAATCAAGAATTCATTATCCCCCAATTCCATTAAAAATTCAACAATTAGTTTGTCATATAAATACCCTTATTTAATTTCGTAATTAATTAATTATATAAATCCCATTAATTAATAAATCAATTAATTAATATGTATCCATAAACTCATGATCCCATAATTAATTAAAAAATTAATTATCTCAAAATGTACCATTATATACCATAATTAATTCCACATTTAATTACCCAGTTCTACCATAAATTTATATCATTATCATGGGAGTAGATCATCATGTCTAACACCCCATTTATCAATCGTTAATTAATTATTAAATTATTTAATCGAATCTGGTTAATTAATTAAACTATTAATTAATAACATCCAGTACCATTAATTAATTAAATAATTAATTAACCATTCACAATATCAATAAATTATAATTAATTCTATAATTAATTATCTCGAATCATCTATTTCAATATCCCATCATTAATTCAACAATTAATTATACAACTTAAAAAATCTCATCATCCCAAAATTAATTCAATAATTAATTATTCAATCTTATCAATTCAATATCCAAACAATCCATATTAATTAATTTACTAATAAATTAATATAATTCTTCAATTTCACCATCAAAACAATCCCCATAAATTAATTTTCCAATTAATTAATTCAACTCATCTAATTAATTAATTATGAAATTAAATAATCTAACTTAAACCCTTAAACTAATTCCAGAATTAATTTCTATGTCAATTCCATCAAATAAATTCCAAAATAAATTAATCTAACTTAATCCCATTATTTAATTATAAAATTAAAAAACAACACTACCCCCATTAATTAAATCAATAATTTCTTATTCTCAACCTAAAAAATTAAACAAGCCCAATTAATTCATCTTTTAATTTTTTCCGATAAACTAATTCAATAACCCAAATTAATTCATCAATTAATTTTTATATCTGCATTAAATCAATCACCCTAATTAATTCCTCAATTAATTGTTCCACATCATTCAATTTAATAATCATAACTGTCTCTAAAAATTAAATCTACCCTTAATTATCCTTATTCCGCAACCTCAATAAAATTATATTGATTTAGTGAAATAATTATTTAATTTCAACAATCTCTAACATATCATAATTAATTCAACAATTAATTATACCAAATCAAAATTTTATAATCCTAACCATCCCCATTAACTACTTCCACAATTAATTAATAATGTTCAAGTATATCAATAATTCCATAATTAATTCCCAAAATTAATTTTCAAAATCAAAAATCCTAAAACTCATAATTAATTATCTTGGAAAATAATCCCTAAATCTCACAATTCCATAATTCCATAATTAATTAATTCACAAAATTAATTAATTCTATTTGTAAATTCAATTGCAAAATAGATCTAGAAAATGTACAATTTATTATCTAAAATAAATAATCTTTATATCTCATAATTAATTTAATAATTAATTATACTTGATATAAAATCCCAATATCCCAATTTCACATATCTTATAATTAATTAATTCAAAAAAATTATGAATTTATTGAAGAACACAATTTCTACACAACAAATAGAAATTCTGCAATTACATACACAAAATTGTAATCATGACTATGTGATTTGAATTTAGACCACATACCTAAAGAACGATGAAGACTACTTACCAAAAGATATCCACAATTTGAAGCTGATCCATCCAGAACGTGATGAAGATCAAGGTCTAGATTCAAATCCTAAATCAATGATAAAATAAAACAGGATATATTACATATAGATCTATATCCAACAAGCTTATATCTAGAATCAACATAACTAGATGTAGATCTGACAATATACAAACACCATTCTTTTTTCATGGAAGAGGAGGAGAAGAAAAAGATATATCAAGATGAGATGAACACCCATACCTGGGAGGTGCAAGGAGAGTATTCAATCGACGATGGTGGTGAACTGATGAGTTTTGGTCCTATGTTGAGGTGTGAAAAGGATTCATATCAAAGAGGGAGGTCCATAGATACTCTGTTGTGGAGAATATGGGTGTCCATAAGTTTATGAGATGTTGTAGGTGTTATTTTAATAAGCTGTTCATGATAATTACACAACGTGAATCTTTATTTCACATCATGTAACATTCATAACATGTTTCTATCAAAATCCCATCAAACCCATAAAATAAATTAATTACATATTACAATTGGTGAAATAAAATTACACGTGAAGAAATATTATACGTGGTAAAATCTAATTTCATATGGTGAAATACCATTTCACGTGGTGAAATCTAAAACGTGGTGAAATCTAGTTACACGTGGGAAATTCTTATTTCGTGACATGTCGACACGTGGTGAATGAGAATTACAAGGGGTGTAAATTTTCAATGTTTTGAATTATTTCTAGCCTTGAATTATATTAAAAAGAATATTCTTGACCAAAAATTAGTAAATATTCATACCTAGAAAAAGATGAGATCGTATGGTCTCCCCACCATATAACAACCAATCCTCTAGATATTCTCCCGAGCATCTCTAAGAGAATTTGGGTTCTTATAACATCTTCAACTTATAACAAATAGTCCTCAAGATATACTGCCATGCGTCTATATGACTTCAAGTAAAAAGGATATGACTACTTATCCCACACATCATCTTCTCTCTCCCATGTTTACTCCTATAAGTTCCCATGTTTCCACTGTATATGAACTATTGGCACAATGTTTTTCCCACAAAACCTTACCACTATAACCCAACACATGTATCATATTATCCTCAAAGGACGCATCAGTCTCAATATGAACTTTAAGAATATTCATGATGGGATTTCCAACTCACTATTCCAATGAACCAAAATAATAGAATACAACATGGGAAATTAGTATTTCTCTAAAAAACATCATTGAAATGAAATACACACGTCACCTATAAGGCCCACTTAGCCTTTCTATAAAGAATTTAAACATTAAATATACAGGTTCCTTATTAGAATTAATATTATATTATTTAATACCCATGTTCTTTATCAATGCACCATCTATTAAAACCTGACACCCCATCTATGGAGGATTGTTAACACCTCTTGTTAAGAAACTCTACCACCATGGCCCATGGCCCACAATATTTATCAACCACTGGTCCATCTTGAGAGCATCATCTATAACTATCAACGGCTTACTTAGCACCATCTATCTTCACATATATACCTCTAAATAATCAAAACCTCTATTGTTACCCATATAAAACAGAAAAACACATTTAGTTATATAGTAGGAAAGCTAGAGATTTCTCAGAATACTTGAGATGATGTCAATATAGGGGACATAATCATCACTAATTAAAAGTACAGTAATAATTATTCAATGAATACCCCAAAAATACTTCAATACCAATGTTTCATCCCACTAAGGAAATATCTTATCCTATTAATGTTCTTGAGCATCCCATCCCACCTAAATCTCACCACAACTATCCAAAACTAAATGGTCTCTTAGAAAACCAAGAACTAAGTTCTCAAACAATGTAATTTTCACAACCAAAACCTCCCATGTTAAGCAATAAATAAATAGAATTTTTTTATTTAACAAACATTTATCATATTTAAGAAGAGGTATTTTAAAAAAACCATGTCATGTATTTCCCACATTATCTGGCCACACAGTCAACACTGAGACGCCATCACTACCCTTAACCATCCTACACCCATGTTCTCGTAAATTAGGGTAAACATAATAATCATTTTTTCTCATTTATACACACATTTATTCTCATGTTTCATAAGTTTAAAATATTTCTCAATTTTATGTTAGACACTATTTTCATTTCAATTTCACAAGTAATGAAAAATAGCCTTTCAAGAACCATCCCGGGTCGACCCTGAACCAGTCACCCGAGCCGGTCCGCGGCAAGTCCCGAGGGGCGTTCCGGATCCCCCCGGGATGGAAACAAGTGCCGGGCATTAAAAAAAATTCAATCGTTGGGAACGATTTCAGCCCAAACTAAAAACATGATCAAAAGAACAAATATAAACTAAAAAAACAGACCAACACTAAAGACATAAACAAAACTACACCACGACATACCTCCACGTGACCTCGCGGGTCACCACCTAACTACAACCAACGTCGCTCTCTCACTGAGCGACTCAAGCTAGGAAGACCTGAACACAAGGAACCTGCAACTGAAATGGTAAAAGATAGGCGTGAGCACAAAAGTACTCAGTAGGTGAGCCCAACAACAAATCCCAAAACACTACCAATAAATAAAGAATCTACATATTCCTGGTTTGAACTACAGTGTTTAAAAGTAAGCTTTCATAGTGTTTTACTTGAAAATCATAACACAAGACTTTTCCCTTATTCGTTTTCGAAAGTTGGTTCCCTTCCATTAGTTTTAAACTCATAAAAAAACAAATTGCTACATTTTCAAGTTTTACACAAAGAGAATAAAGTATTTTCATTTGAAAACCATTTTCCCAAAGTTTAACAGTATAGGCTGTGAAGGATGACTGAAAGTAAACAAGCAGGGAAAACAAGTGCAAGTAAAGGTAAACAAACAAGGAAAACCAAGTGCAAGTAAAAAAATTAAAAAAAAAAATAAACCAGAAGTTATCAGCAATAACCATGGGTGATCCTAAACATCCCTAGAAAACCCCTGGACATACTCGGGTGCAGACTACCTGCCGGTGTGGTACTCCATAGTCAATAACCAACTGGCCGCTCTAATAGCCAACCAGTGGCACATCCCTCCTGGCCTGTCCACAACTCCAGGGGGTACTAACCCGTCTAATCAGGGTTAGCAAACAACCGTCACTCGATAATCTACAATATGCCCAGGAACCCATGGTGGTTTTAGTAACACTGTGTAAGTGGGATACCCTCGCACGCGTGACTCATCTTACCGCACTTGCCAACCCCTTACACAGACATCGCTACAAAACAACCCTCGAAGGTTAGTCCCCCTGTAGAGATTCCCTCACAAGTATGTGTATACATAGATTTAGATGTATAATCACTTCACATTTAATAAGGTGCCAACCGGGCCGTCATATCATTTACATTTTTTCCATTTAATACTAAATCATTTCTAAAGGGATATGACACACGCCATTTCATTGAAAACCAGAAACACACTTAGAACATTATTTCAGAAACTCAAATCAGCATCTTAAACCTGGAACACATTTGTTTTCACAATTAGAGTCACTTTCCAACAACCAAACGCACCCCACTTTTATCAAGAGCCAAACGGGCCTTTAATCAATTTTTTTGAAGGAACACCATTTACCAAAAGAAATCCAAACTTTTGTTCACGTGACAAAGGAAAACATTTTTCAACAACCAAGAACCACACTCAATGTTTCCAAGAAAAAAAAACAAGTTTAAATTTCACACAGCAGTTCCTCTAATCAAGGTTCTAAGAAAAACACCATTTTCCATAAACAATTCACCTGCCATTTTACACACACCAAAACCATTTCAAAACCCAATTCAACGTGATCCTCACATTTCACAAAGAACTCATTTAGAAATATCACCAGGAAAGCACACACCATTAAACCAATAAAAATACTTCCACTGAAATACTAGAGATAAGCAGAGCAGACCACCACATTATAAATTACTACTTAATAATACTTTTAAATTTACTGAAACCCAATAAAAGACAAGAAATAAATAAATTCTAAATTTAAAGGCGAATGTAATGGGAGGCCTACCTCAAGACGTAGCTCGGAACGAAAAACGACACGACGCAAAACTCCCGTTGCGTAAAAGGGCGCACCGTACTGCGCCGTCAAACCGGCCCTATAACAGTAGACCGTTAAACGGTCTCAACGATATTAATAACATAATAATATTAATAATAATATAATAACAATAGCATAATAATAATAATATAATAATAAGAATAAGAATAACATAATGTAATAATAATAAGAAGAATAACATAATATAATAATGATAATAACATAATGTAACAATATAATAACAATAACAATAATAATATGATAATTAAAATATTAATAATAATAATTATAACAATAATGATAATAATAATTATAATAATAATAATATTAATAATGTCAATAATTATAATAATAATAATAATATAATAATAATGTAATAATAATATTCTTATTATCATGATAAAAGAAAATATCAAAACGTTATAAAAATAAAAACAACAACTTACAGCGGAGGGGGGGGGGGGGGCGCGGATGCCGGATGGAGGTCGGCAGGCCGCGGGGTGTGCTGCGCGAGGCCTGTGGTGCAGTGGGGTGTGACTGAGGCGAAATCTGGACGGGGATGGACTGAGCGGGGCGTGGGAGCAGGGTAACGGAGGAGGTCGGTAGGCCGGAAGCGGGGCAGAGGCTAGGCGGGGTTCGGCCGGTGCGCTGATGGCCGAGCGGGAGGGGTAAGGCAGGCCTGGGTTTAGAGGGGGTGAGGCCGGCGGTGCGGGCCGCCAGAGAGGGAGCACGCCGGGGCTGAGTGGGAGCGGGGTCGGACAGGGGGTCGCGCCCAGGGGAGGGGTCGCAGAGCATTGGGGCGAGGCTGGACGGGGGTGGAGTCGCCGGAGGCGGTGGGAGCAGGGCCGGGACCCTGGAGGGGTCGCCGCCGGACAGGGGGTGCGGAAGGAAGCCGGGCGCCGGAGGTCGGGGAGGTCGCCGGAGGGACCGGTTGCGGATGCCGAAGGCCGCACGGGCGGAGGAGCACTAGAGCGGGAGGGGAGTCGGGCGCCGGTAGGAGGCCAAGGCAGAGGCCGGAGCAGGCGGATGGTGTGCGCAGGAGGGGAGCTGGAGGCGGTGCGGCCGGCCGAACCAGCGGGGAGAAAAGAAAAGAAAAAAAATGGGGAAGTGAGAGAGGGGAGAGGGGAGAGTGGCGGCTGCGGGAGAGAGGGGGAAAAAATAGGGTTAGGGTTTATATATATATATATGATAATAATAATAATAATAATAATAATAACAAAGATATAATAATAATAATAATAATAATAATAATAATAATAATAATAATAATAATACTAATGATGATAATAATAATAACAATAAAATAATTAAATAAATAGTCAAATCTTAATAATAAAAATAAAACATCATTTGAATAAAAATTTAAAAAATAATAATAATAATAGTAATAATTAGAAAATTTATAGTAATAATTATTTTTAATCAAAAGATTTAAAATATTAGAACCATTTGAAAATAAATGTACGCGTGCGTGCGCGCGCGTGCACACCCGCATATATATATAAACATATATACGTATATTTAAACATATACAACATATATATATCTCTATACACATATATCATGTACACTTCTATATAACTGCATTTAAACATATATATATACACACATATATATATATACACATATATAAACATTTATGTAGACATATGTACAATAAACAAAAAAAATAACTTCAAAAATAACAACACAAATTTTAAAAAGTAATAAAATATCAACATAAAAATTATAATATTTAAAACGTCGGGTGAACATATTGTCACCTGGGCTGAACGCACGGTCACTGCTAACGATGCGGTGACCGCGCATCGGCGCGACACCGCCAACGCAATTAAACTTCGAAAAATTTAAACCGGGACCAAGAAAGAAAAAAAATACGTACATCCGCGGTCGGGGTGTGACGTAGCCCATTTTCAACAACATACCCATAGACCATTTTCTCATGCATGCCTATAATGATACATTTTAAAAAATAATCCTGAATTCCTAGAGTGATGCATGAAGACTCAGCCCTCATGCTAATCAACACCATGAGTCAATCTCAATAAATCATAGAAATAACAAACACATCACAAAACATGTGTGTAACCAAAGATAAAATAACATCAACTCTAACAACACATATCAATGACAACAATCCAAACCTTGGAATTTCATTTTTACCCTCATACATGGGGAAGCTACTCCCATGCATGAGCTCTTAACCAAGACCCGACTCATCATATTATCCTCTTACCTTTCCATAATTGTAAGATAAAATAAGAAGAAAATAAACTCCTTTGAGACAAATTTGTAACATCCCAGCCTTTGTGCCACCCAACAATAGCCTGAGCCGGTTCGCCACACGATCTCAGGTGCACCTCCCCATATTTTAGAGGTTTCCTACTAGTAGTAAATTTTTAAAATTGATCATGGGGATGATATAACATCTTTTTTTGTTAGATCAATGAACCAATTGAAATAAATAAACTATAACAGAAGAATATATAATAAAAAACAATACCCGTATCAAAATATAATCAAATAAGAAGTTATAATAACAAACTAAAGAAGAAAACCTTTCATGATAATGTATGTGTCAAGTTTCTAAATTTTAAAACCCAAAAGGAAATTGACAACTCCAAAGCTGGTCTCGAATCACGTCTGATTCCCTCATTCATTATCCACCCCAAATATGTTTTCCAACACAGGGATATTTCTCTTAACCTATCCGAAAAACATAAAGTATATTCAGGTAACGACCAGAAATCCTATATAGGGTGTGAGTACCACCCAGTAGACCACCATCAATGGAGTCTAACAAAAATCCTATCAATAATAGTGTAGGATGTTGTATAAAGAAAAAATACATGTAATAAATTAAATGGTTTACATTTATTTGGTTTCTATTTATTTAACTATACATTTCATCAGGTTCATGTGGACACACGAATCATAAAACCTGCTTCAGCCCATGACGGAGTCTTATATATCCCCATAGGATATCACAAATCTTAATTTCCATGTTACCATTCATTATCATAATTCACATGTCATCTATCAAATACATAAACATTCCAATCAATCTTTTCATGAGTAACACGTAATATGGGATCTGACCTCAAGGGTATAAATGAAGTAATAAAAAATGAATTATAAATTATTCCAAGGAAAAAAATGTGATCTTTTTTGGTAATTTCCTTTAGAAGGATCACATGGCCCTTAAAACAACAATTAGAAGCTCACACAGTTTTCTTCCATTAACTCTCACAGGGTCCTTCAATAAAAAATATTAGAAGATCTCTCAGTGTTCTTCCCATAAGGATCACACAGTCCTTATGTAAACAATATTAGAAGCTATCTTAGTATTCTTCCCATAAGACTCACATAATCATTAAGTAAACAATATTGGATTTTCTCTCAGTCTTCCCCTTTTAATCAAATTCCCACACCCTAGGTATCCATTGTTCCACTCCATGAAAACATTATCACAACCATTACCCATTTCATCAATCATTCCATTAAATAATTCACAGATGAATAATTCATATCTAACCTTTCAATGAATTCAGCAATTAATTGGTCATTCCAGCACTGCAAATTAATTGATCAATAAATTAACTACATACATTCAATTAATTAATTCACTATATAATTAATCAAAAACTATTTCCATTAATTAATCCAATGATTAATTAATCATGTTAATTTCATTAATTAATTTCTACACTTAATTAATCATAATGATCACATCTATTAATTCACTAATTAATTTGTCACATTAACTTTGTTAATTAATTCAACATTTAATTAACTATATAAGGTCCATTAATTAATCAAAAAATAATTAATCATTTCACAACTATAAATACAATATTTAATTCACAAATTAATTATACACAATTTATAATTCAATAATTCAACAATTTAATCAGTAATTAATTATCCCCCAATTCAATTACAAATTCAATAATTTGTTTATCTCATAAAAACCCTTAATTAATTGACTAATTAATTAAGTATATCAATCACATTAATTAATTCATTAATCAATTAATATATATACATTAACTCAAAATCCCATAATTAATTCCACAATTAATTATCTAAAAAAGAATCATCTAAAACCCATAATTAATTCCAAAACTAATTACTCAGTTTAACCATACATTTATGTCATTATCATGGTAGAATATCATCATTTATAACAACCCATTTATCAATCATTAATAAATAAATTAAAAAAAATCTATTTTTTAATTTGACAATTAATTAATAACATATATTCTTGTTAATTAATTCAACAATTAATTAACCATTCACAATCTCAATAACTCATAATTAATTCTACAATTAATTATCTTGAATCATCTATTCAATATGTCATCATTAATTAAACTACTAGTTATCCAACATAGAAATCTCATTGTTCCATAATTAATTCAAAAATTAATTAATCAATTTTATAAATTCAATATCCCAAGAATCCTCATTAATTAATTTTCTAATCAATTGATATAATTATTTAAAGTGAACCATCAAAACAATTATCATTAATTAATTATCCAATTTATTAATCAAACTCATATACATTAGTTAATTAAAAAATTAATTAATCTAGCTCAAACCCTTCAATTAATTCCCCAATTAATTGTACATGTTAATTCGATCAATTAATTTACACAATTAATTAATCTAACTCAATCCTGTTATTTAATTCAACAATTGAATAAAAATGTTACTCCCATTAATTAATTGTCACGACCCCATCCCCACAAAGTGTACCCTTCCTGGGTCAGCAATGTGAGAAGGGAGATAATGACCCCCGAGTCTCGCCTCCAGTAGGCCCCAGGTTGGAGACTAGCACCGAGGGTATAGTAAACACACAAATGGGAGGCATTACCCTCTAAGAGAACACATGTGTAAGAGAGAGATAAGATAGACACCAACCAACTCCAACTCAAAACTGAAATATAAAAGAAACCCAAGTGAACATATGTAATGTCATGAATAAGTACTACAACTGAAAGGGGAAAATTGAAAGTACCCAAAAGAAAGTAAAACAACAGCAACCACCAGCCCGAATAGCTCGTGCAACCACCAGCTAGTAGTAACCAGCCTGATCTCCAACCTACTCCAAGTGACCTGAAAAACAGTTTATATATACATAGGGTGAGTATTACAATATAATCAGTAGTATCCACCCTGAAGCCTCTCATGAAAATGTAAAGAAAGCATGCTAAAGCACAGTGAAAAAAAAGTGAAAATAACTCGTCACCTAAACAGGTATACTATGTTCCAAACCTCACCATGTCTACTCTCACCAAGTAACGCATACAAGAATATTTCATATAATAAAGAATATCTTGGGTACCCCGCTACTACTTCCCAACTGGTTTGCCGCTTTGCCCCAACGTCGTATGTCCTAAGAATCTCTCTCCCAAAAGGCTTGCCCGTAGACACCTGGCTGAAGCACCATAATATGCACCTCGTTCAAAAAAAAAACACAACGTCCATACACCAATGTAACCAGGTAGTTTTTGGGAACAACTACAGCTCGCATAATGTGTATCATACGTCAGGTATTATACCTCAAGCCATTACAACCCATACACCGAGTAAGGATCCTCAAGCCATCATAGCCTATACATGTTACACCTGTAATAGTCCATAGAAAACAATATCTAGAATATATGTGTGTTAATACCCACAAGAAATTACAACCCTTTATACACATATATGGGGAAAACTAACCAATGTGCATGCCAGCACATGTAACTACCAAGAGAAGAGAGTGGGGCTGAAGGGGGTAGTCATCCATCCATCCTCCCACCAGAATGTTGGGGAAAACACCCCCCAGGGCTCAAATTCCCTGGGGTGTCATTTTCCCTTACTGACAGGCTAGAGTAGCGTATAGAAACACAAAAAGTATAGGATGTACTATATCTCAGAACCACACTATGGGAATCACCTAGTCTTAGACACAACTGCAGCTAATGTCTCTCAGACTCCAGGATGCTACCTCTAAGACTAGGTATCCTATAAGAACACAACCATTTAAAGATATTTATTAGATTACTTCATTCCCTTTTTTTATCAATCCCACATTACGTTAATTAATTCTTTAAACATTAATTTACCATGAACAATTCCACATTAACTTTCTTTAGCATCACACCCAAAGTCCATTGTTCCTTCAAAATTACAACCTCATCATTATGTTCCACAAAACATCGACCCCATGGGTTAACACCATTTATTCAATTATTCATTAAAGAATTACTTTCCCACATTCTCAGACATTCTATAAAAACATTCTATGCTACTAAACACAAGGGGGCTCAACACGGTGAGTAGATGTACTACCCGTAGAGTCTTTACTGCTTATATCAAGAGCATATACCCATCCTCCCTTGAGAAGCTAAACACAGAAAACATGTGGAATACCCTACATGTCTTCTCCTCTTTCGGAAGAAGGGTAAGTAAGACCAGATTCCTTGAGAAGTAGGGAAAAGTAAATCAGATAAACAACCAATAAAATCAGCAAGCATCCAAAAATCACATCCTTCCCATTCCATCCTCCCTGGTGTCCTCCTCAATACCCACATGCATAAACTGATGCATCTCAACACTCTAGGTTTCATCTGATGCCACAACCAAAAGGCCTCTATGCCCCCACATATCACAACACCCATTTATGATCACATCACATCAAAATTAACATGAAAACAAACATCACATCAATTGGGATCTTATCCCTTTAACAATCAAGATGGTAACTAAGAACCCTTTAAGGAATTATCAAACAATCAGTTCTTTAATCCATCATTAATTAACATATTTATTATTCGTAGGTTCCAAATTTGGGAAACCTAATTAGTAAGCTATCACAAATAATTAAAAATGCTTACTGTTACAATTTGATTAACATCAAATTACCACAAGAACCAGATTCATTTACATGCCTCTTTATCTTTAGCCCAATAATTATCAATTAATCCCAATTTACATTCTTTACCGATTTCCATCAAGAACAAACAGCTAATCAAAGAAAGAATATATATCACACAATCTATCAAAACAAGGGGAAATAACATACGATCAATATCAATTTATTTATCTGGTTAAAATATTTATTATGTAAATTCCATTGTCATCCAGTGGGATAAAACATGCTAACAATAAATTTGCACGTAAAAGAAAAGAGAATAAACGAATCCCCTACTTCATATAGTTCTTGATGTTCTTTATCCACACAATGGGTCATGATCCTCCTCTCGCGACAACTGCATCCACCTGAGGATGCCACGATACGACCACACCAACCAAACCCCAAGAAAAAACCCATTAGAAGAATGGATATTACATGCTATAAAATGGAATGTAGAAACAGGAGAAGATGATCTCCAAAGGAACGATGATAAAACATACCTTATATCGAAGATTGATTGATACAACTTGGTTGCATCAAAACACAGCGGTACCAATCTGAGGATTAAAGTTTGATTGTGAAACTCCTATGGGAAAGATTGAAAGGTTCTAGCGTCTCATAGCCGTGAACAAATAGGAAGAACAAGGGAGGAAGATATCTTTTCCACTTTGAAGATTTAATGGGGTGACGGTTTAAGATACACTTAATTTCCCATTAAAAATAGACCACATTAACCCACGCGGTTTGACCAAGTAAAAACATCCCGAGCCATAGGAATAATTAATATAGGATTTATGGACTTTGAATCAGCATTAAGAGTCCTTAAAATAAGGCTTTAAATGTATTTTACGTCAAAGGGGTGAAACTGTAGGAAGCTAGAAACACTATATACCAACCGTTACTGTACACCTACCGTTACTGTACACCTACCGTTAGAGGTTACCGATAGACCTCACCATTATAGAAACACTGTACACCTACTGTTACTGTACACCTACCGATAGAGATTACTGATAGACCTCACCATTATGGAAACACTGTACACCTACAGTTACTGTACACCTACCGTTACAATACACCTACAGATAGAGGTTACCCATAGACCTCACCATTAGAACACTGTTCACTGAACCTCACCGATAGAACACCATTCACTAAAGCTCACCGATAGAACACTATTCAATGAACCTCACTAATAGAATACTATTCACTAAACCTCACCGATAGAACATTGTTAACTGAACCTCACTGATAGAACTATTCACTGAACCTCACCGATAGAACTGTTCACTGAACCTCACCGATAGAACTGTTCACAGAACCTCACCGATAGAACACTGTTCACTGAACCTCACTGATAGAACACTGTTCACTGAACCTCACCGTTAGAACTATTCACAAAACCTCACAGATATAACTGTTCACTAAACCTCACAGATAAAATTGTTCACTGAACCTCACCGATACAATTGTTCCCTGAACCTCACCTATAGAACTGTTCACTGAACCAGAAATTTGGAAAAGTGTTGGGGATAAGTCACCTTGACCTCCCGGAACACCACAACACCACATTTTCACAAAGTAATGGACCAGAGAGGTCTAGGCCATTACATCATATACCTCTCAAAACATTATCATCCTCGAGAATTCAAAACCCACCTAAAGAGAAAAAAACGGGGTCCGAACAACCACTCATCAAGATACCTCTCAAAAGAGAGCAAGCCACAAAAGCAACAAAAGAAACTCATAAATAAAACATGAAAGGTCTAACCACAAAGTGAACATTGTTACATGAAAAGAATTAAACATCAAACAACTCTGGGTACTGAGCACGTATCTGTGACTCACGTTCCCAGGTACTCTCCTCCATGCCACCGTGTCACCACAAGACACGAACTAAGGGAATAGAATGCATGCACAACACCTTCTCCTTGAGGTCTTGGATCTCCAAAGGTCGCTCCTCAAAGGTTGCATCATCTTCAACATCAATATCTCCCAAATCGATGATGTGAGAGTCATCATGAAGATAACGACGGAGCTTTGATACATAGAAAACATCATGTATCCAACTCTTCTATGGGGGAAGCACTACTCGATACGCCACAACTCCAACACGAGCTAACACTTCGAAAGGCCCAACAAACCAGGGAGAAAGCTTACTTCCACGACCAAACCTTCGTTGCCCATGACGGGGAGTCACCTTCAGAAACACATGATCTCCAACATTAAAATCCAAGGGTCTCTTCCTTTTATCAGCATATGATTTATGATGATCTTGCGCTGTCTTCATCCTCTCATGAATCACCTGGACCATGTCTGTTGTATTCTACCCTAGTTTCGGTCTAAGAATTGCTGACTCTCTGACCCCAGTCCAGAATAATGGAGAACTACAAGGATGGACATACAATGCTTCAAAAGGTTCCATACTGATGGTGGAGTGAAAAATATTATTGTAAGAAAACTCCACCAAGGGTAAGTGCCTCATCCATGAACCTCCAAAATCAAGAACACAAGAGCATAACATGTCTTCAAGAGTTTGGATGGTTCGCTCTGTCTGACCATCCGTTTGAGGATGAAAAGAAGTGTTAAGGCATAGTTGAGAACCGAAAGCATGTTGGTGACCTCTCCAAAACTTGGAGGTAAAATGAGGATCTCGATCAGAAATGATCGTCCTAGGGACTCCATAAGTCTCACCACCTCCTCAAGATACTGCCTCGATAAAACTTCCACAGAGCTCGACTCCTTGATTGCTATGAAGTGGCCTGATTTTGTTAAATGATCCACTACTACCCAAATAGAATCATGTCCTCCAAAAGCTCGAGGTAAACTAGTAACAAAGTCCATTGAGATGTCCTCCCAATTCCACTGAGGAATCTCTAATGGCTGGAGAAGACCATTAGGAACACGGTGTTCAGCCTTCACCTTCTGGCAGACTAAACATTGAGACACAAACTCTGCAACCATATGCTTTAGCCCAGGCCACCAAAACTGACTCTTCAAGGATCTGTACATCTTTGTCATGCTAGGATGTACTGCTAAAGGCAAACTATGGAACTCTCTGAGAAATGTCTCACGCATCATCAAGTGAAAAAAAAGCCTTCCATGATACAACACTCGGTGTTGTTCATCCTCTAACCAACCATTAGGGGCCTCACCACAAAAAACTAGGTCTCTCCAGAGCTCCTCCTCTAGATCCCCCAACTGGGACTCTTCCACCTTTTGTATCAGGGATGACTGTACTATCATCTGGAAAAGACAAATACTACCCCCAACTTCTCCAATATCAAGTTGTAAAGCTGATAGTTCTTCCATTACTCTCCAGGAATCACCAAATTCACACAAATCATCACTACATGACTTTTAACTCAGCACATCAGCTACAAAATTTTCTTTTCTAGGTGTATATGATATTTCGAAGTCGTATTACTTTAAGAACGCCATCTCCCGACGGTATCGTAAGTTCAAGTCACACTGGGAGAAAACATACCTCAAACTCTTATGATCAGTTAAAACCAAAAGGCATTCACCAATGAGGTAATGTCTCCACAACTTCAGAGCAAACACCACGACCTCCAACTCAAGATCATGGGTGGAATAGTTACATTCATGGGGACGCAACTACCAAGACCCATAAGAAACAACTAAACTCTACTACATGAAAACACAACCTAACCCCAGATGTGAAGCATCACAGAAAACATCAAACGGAACTCCCTCAACTAGAAGACAAAGGAATGGATCACTTACTAACTTCTACTTTAGATACTTGAAAGCTTACTAACACTGATCAGTCCATATTAATGCCTTATCCTTATTAGTCAAAATGTCAGTGGAGTCGCAACTCATGGGAAATCATCTACAAACCTCTTGTAGTAGCCTGTGAGACCAAGGAAACATTGCACCGTTGAAACTGTCTTGGGGGATTCCCAAGACACAAATTCTTCTATCTTCGATGGATCTACAACTACTCCCTATTGGGACAAAACATTCCCCAAGAAATAGATTTATCGATCCCAAAACTCACTCTTTGAAAACTTCCCAAATAGCTGATGTTGATGAAGAACTCCCAAAATAGCATGTAGATGCTATGCATGCTCCTCTTCAGATGTGGAGTACACAAGGATTTCGTCTATGAAAAATACCACGAACGTTTCTAGGAACTCATGGAACACAACATTCATCAATCCCATGAATACAGCTGAAGCATTTGTCACGCGAAATGGCATTACAATGAACTCATAATTCCCATGAAGAAAACAGAAAGCAGTCTTTGGGATATCCTCATCCTTCACACAAATCTGATGATATCCCGACCGCAAGTTGATATTTGAGAACCAAATTTCACCCCAACTTTCACCCTTTAGTTGATAAAATAAATCATCAATCCCTGGAAAATGATAGCGATTCTTTATTGTCACTTTGTTTAAGTGACGATAATCGACACACAACTACAAACTTCCATCGACCTTCTTCATGAACAAAACTGGTGCACCCTATGGTGACACACTTGGCCGAAAAAACCGCAATGTAATAGACCATAAAGATGTATAAGTAGCTCTCATAACTCAAAAGGGGTCATCCTATATTGAGAAATAGTGATAAGAGATTCTCCTGGCTGTAGCTCGATCCCAAAATCGATCTCTCATCGAGGGGGTAACGCTACAACCTCTTCTGGAAAGACATCAGGGTACTCCTCTACGACCCTAGGAAACGCCAACTACTGAACCTCTAAAGAACTCAACATCATCTCAGCCATCATGGATGATAAGGATGGAACACTCCTATGACCCATCCGGGGATCTTTCTTACCAACAAACACCACTTGCTCTCCATACACATCGATGAAGATGACCTTCTTCATGAAACAATCCACGATAGCCTGCACCGAATACAACCAATCCATGAAGATGATGAAATCATATAGTTGTATTTGTAAACATAGGAAATCTACCCAAGATAGGTGTTTCCCCAACACTAGCTCACAGTCTCTATATACTTTAAACAAGTCAGCTCGACCTCTAACTGGCATAGTCAATACCAAGGGAACTGGAAGCCTACCTACCTCAAGTCCCAAATCATGGACAAGGGTAGGTGATATGAAGGAGTGTGTTGCTCCTGAATCAAACAAGGAATACACCTAGGTAGAAAATAAGAAAAGGGTACCTCAAACAATGTATGGATCGCCTGGAGCTGTTAACGCTAGAGCATGAAGCTGACCATGACCTCCTCCACGGCCTCTCTGACCCTGATGAAGACTTCCACCACAGTCGTGCTCTGCTCTCTGAGGATGAGGAGTGTCATGAGGATATCCTCTACCATCCCCATCTACCCTCTGATGATCTAAAGCTAGTGAAACCGGCTGTTATTGCCTTGGATGGAACTTTCTCAATGGAGGAACTTGGAGCGTAGTGCCTGGTGCACGATGACCGCTCTAAAAGGTCAGGCACTCCCGCTGCTGATGGCCACAACCACCACAAGAGAAACAAGCGCCTGATCCCTGGTCATAAGACTAAGAGTTTTTGACTCCAGTGAAATGAGATGTGAAGGGATGGGACCTACACCCAGCTGAACGAAAACTCTTCTGACCTGAAAACTGGGAACCCTAGACCACAGCTCTGCTTCATGAGGAATAATACTGATTCCCCTCTCGTGATGATCCGGTCATGGACAAAGTCTTCTAGACAACCTATGCCCTCTCCAGAACCTCAAGATATGTTTTCAGCATAAATGGGGTGACCTGGTGTTGGATCTCTGGATGTAAAGCCTCCTCGAAATGCCTCGCCCTGGCCTCCTCATATGGCAACATGTCTGAATCATATCGTAAAAGTTTCCTAAAACGAATTCCAAACTCTCAAACACTGGAGCTCCCCTGTCGAAGAGTTAGAAGATCCTGGGGACTGGACTCCTTTGCAGTCAAAGAAATAAACTCGAATCTAAACTTGTATCGGAACTCCTCCCATGAGATCACTGACTCCTCAAAATCCCTGAGGAACAAGAACCACCACTGTCTCGCTGCTCCATGTAGCATCGTCACAACCAAGGAAACCCAGTTCTCCTTCCGAGCATGAATTGAACTGAAGCTGATATAGACCTCCTCTAACCAGTCCTCTGTGATTGCATTTGAAATGGACCCCTCATACTTCTACAGACTCTGGTGCTGAAACTCTCGGAGTGTCTTCCTCCTAGTGTCGTCATCGTCAACCTCTACCCTATGGAGATCTGTTAGAACAGCCTGCTGGACATTTTTTGTGCAAACCTGATGAAGACATCAACTTGGAGCCATACCTATAAAATAACAACCCATTAGAGCTCCTAAACCTAGAATTTAGAAGACTCAACATTAATTAATTAATTATTTTCATTTATTCATTTGAGGTTAACTTATCCCAAGGTCTACCCATTCAAACACAAACATAAAGAAGAATGATGCATGATCCTTTCATAGGTCTCTACCCTGAAACTAGTATAACTTTTTTTAGTATTCATTTTAAACTTAAAGGTCAGTACATCAAATCATAGGGGTCCCTAAATGCCTATGTCTCAGCCGATCTGTAGTTTTTACCTCACTTGCTTAACATAAATGAAACCGTTGACCTACCAACCCATGCAACCTCACCTGTGCCTAACTCCAAAGTCCATCCTATCCCACAACTAGACCTCTGATACCACTCTTTCACGAACCCCTCCCTACAAAGTATACCCCTCCCGGGTCGGCAATGTGAGAAGGGAGATAATGACCACTTGAGTTCTGGCTCTAGTAGGCCCTGAGTTGGTGACTAGCACCGAGGGTATAGTAAACACACAAATAGGAGACATTACCCTCTAAGTGAACACATGCGGAAGAGAGAGATAAGATAGACACCAACCAACTCCAATTCAGAACTGAAATATAAAATAAACCCAAGTGAACATATGTAATGTCATGAAAAAGTACTACAACTGAAAGGGGACAACTTCAAGTACTGAAAAGAAAGTAAAACAACAACAACCACCAGCCCGAACAACTCCTACAACCACCAGCTAGTAGTAACCAGCCTGATCTCCAACCTACTCCAAGTGACCTGAAAAACCATTTATATATACATAGGGTGAGTATAACAGTATACTCCGTAGGATCCACCCTGAAGAATCTCTTTCAAAAGACATGAAAGCATGCTAAATCACAGTGAACAACAAGTGAATCTAACTCGTTACCTAAACAGGTATACTAAGTTCCCGTGTAAACCATTGTTACTCTCACCAAGTAATGCATACATGAATATATCATATAATAAACAAAATCAATGGTACCCCGCTACTACTTCCCCACTGGTTTTCCACTTTTCCCCAACATCGTACGTCCTAAGCATCTCTCTCAAAAAAGGCTTGCCCGTAGACACTTGGGTGGAGCAGCACAATATGCACCTCGTGCAAAAAAACCACCACGTCTACACACCAAAGTAACCAGGTAGTTTCTGGGAGCCACTACAGCTCGCATAACGTGTATCATACATCAGGTATTATACCTCATGCCATTACAGCCCATACACCGAGTAAGGATACTCAAGCCATTACAACCTATACACGTTACACCTATAGTAGTCCATAGAAATGTATATCTATAATATATGTGTGTGAATAACCACAAGACATTACAAACCTCTACCTACATATATGGGGAAAACTAACCAATGTGCCTTCCATCACAAGTAACTACCAAGAGAAGAGAGCAGGACCAAAGGGGGTAGTCAGCCATCCATCCTCCCACTAGAATGTTGGGGAAAACACCCCCATGGCTTATAATCCCTGGGGTGTCAGTTGCCCTTAATGAAAGGGTGGAGTAGAATACAAAAACACAAAAAGAATAGGATATAATATATCTCACAACCACACTATGGGCTTAACCTAGTCTTAGACACAACTACAGCAAATGTATCTCAGACTCCAGGCTGCTTCTTCTAAGACTTGGTATCCTATAAGCACACAACCATTTAAAGATATTTATTCGATTACTTCATTCCCTTTTTTTATCAGTCCCACTTTACATTAATTAACCATGAACAATTCCACATTAAATTTCATTAGAATCACACCCAAAGTCTACTGTTCCTTCAAAATTACAACCTTATCATTATGTTCCACCAAACTCCAACACCATGGTTTAACACCATTTATTCAATTATTTATTACAGAATTACTTTCCCACATTCCCAATAATTCTAGAAAAACATTCTAAGCTACTAAATATAAGGGGGATCAACATAGTGAGTAGATGTACTACCCATCGAGTCTTTGCCGCTTATAGATGATCATATACCCATCCTCCCTTGAGAATATAAACATGGAAAGCACATGGAATACCCCGTGTGTCTTTGCCTCTTTCGTAAGAAGGGTATGTAAGACTAGCTGAATTGAGCAGTGGGGAAAATTAAATCAGATAAACAACCTACAAGAATAAGCAATCATCCAACAATCACATCCATCCCATTCCATCATCCCTAGTGTCCTCCCCGACACCCACATGCATAAACTGATGCATCTCGCCACTCTAGGAGTCATCTTCTGCCACCATCAAAAGTCTTCCATGCCCCCACATATCACAACACCCATCCAGGATCACATCACAACACAAGAAGAAAGAAAAAAAACATCACATAAATTGGGATCTTGGCACTTTAACAATCAAGAGGGTAACTTAGAACCCTTTAAAAAATTATCAAACTATAATTTATTTAATCTATCTTTAATTAATAGATTTATTATTCATAGGTTCTAAATTTGGGAAACCTAATCAGTAAGCTATCAAAATTAATTAAACATGCTTATTGTGCCAATTTGATAAACATCAAATTTCAACAAGAACCAGATTCATTTACATGCCTCTTTATCTTTATCCAAATAATTATCAATTAATCCCAATTTACGTTCTTTACCAATTACCATCAAGAACAAACATCTAATCAAAGAAATCATAGATATAAAACTATCTAGAAAAACAAGGGGCAATAACATATGATCGATATCAATTTATTTATCCAGTTCAAATATTTATTATGTCAATTCCATTATCATCCAATGGGATAAAACATACTAATAATACAGTTGCATGTAAAAGAAAAGTGAATCAATGAATCCCCTACTTCAAACAATTCTTGAAGTTCTTTATCCATACAACAGGTCACGATCCTCCTCTTACGACAACTTCATCCACCCGAGGATGCCATGGTATGACCGCACCGACCAAACCCCAAGAAAAACCCCATTAGAAGCATGGAGATTACATGCTATAATATGTAAAGGATAAATATGAGAAGATAATCCCGAAAGGAATGATGATAAAACATACCTTATATCGAAGATTGATCGATATATATTGGTTGCATCAAAAAACAGTGGAACCAATCCGGGGAATAAAGTTTGATTCATGAACAATTTCATAATTCTAACCATCCCCATTAATAAATTGTAAAATAAATTAATCATGTTCAACAATATCAAGAACTCAATAATTAATTCCCAAAATTATTTATCAAAATAATAAATCCCAAAACTCATAATTAATTATGCAATTAATTATCTCATTAAATAATCCCTAATTCTCAAAATTTTATAATTCTATAATTAATTAATCTACCAAATTAATTAATTCTATTTGGAAATTCAATTTCTAAAAAGATGTATAAATTATATAATTAATTATCTAAAATCAATAATCTTAATATCTTCTAATTAATTTAATAATTAATTATTCATGATCTAAAATCCGAATATCCCAATTTCAAATATCTTTTCATTAATTAATTCAATAAATTAACTAATTTAATCAATAACTCAATTTATAAACATATAATAGAAATTATATAATTATATACACATAATTGTAATAAATAATATGGAATTTTAATTTTAGACCACCTAGCTCAAGAGCAATGATGAATGATTTCCATTGAATATCCCCAATTTGAATCGAATCTATCAAGAATGCAACGAAGAACATGATCTAGATCTGAAAACTAAATCCATGATTAAATTAAACAAGACATCATAAATTTAGATCTAAATCCAACTAACCTATATCCAAATTCATAAAGTCTAGATCTAGATTATACAGTAAGTAAATGTCATTATTTTATCTTCTAAGAGGATCAGAAGATAATGATAGATCTAAAAGACATGAATAGCCATACTCAAGTGGTGCACAAAGGGTATTAAATCAAAGACATTGGTGTGCTGAGGAGTTTCAGTCCATGGAAGAGGTGTGTGGAGGCTATGCAATAAAGGTAGGTGTTCGCATATGATCTATTGTAGAGATTAGGGGTTTCTATAAAGGTATGGGACACTAGAGGAATTATTTTAATAAGATGTTCATGATAATTACACAACGTGAATCCTCATTTCAAGTGGTGTAACATTCGTTATTTTTTTATTGAAATCCCACTATACCATTATAAAAAATTAATTTCATATTAAACGTGGTGAAATCCAATAACACATGGTGAAATCTTTCATGTGGTGAAATATTACATGTGGTGGAATCTTAGATGTGGTAAAATCTAGTTACATGAGGTGAAATCTTATTTCATGACATGTCGACACGTGCTGAAAGACAATTATATGGGGGGTAAATTTTCAATGTTATGAATTAATTCAATCCAAGAATTAAATTCAAAATAACCCATCATGAGAAGAAAATTAAAAATATTCATATCAAGAAAAAGTAGTGATATTACACATGGAAAAGAAAACTGTCATCAGATTCATTAATCATGATCCATGTTATTTTAATATAGATTATTAGAAACATTATAAACACATATAATAAGAAGATAAAAATATTTTTATCACAAAATATAATATCAATGAACCATTAAAAAACATTTATAGAAAAATAAAAAATTAGAATGACCATACATACAACTTCAAATATTAATATCCAAAAAAAATAATCATTATCAAATGAATCAGAATGCATTCTAGGTGCCCCCATCATTTAAGATATAATAGTCTCACTCATTTTTATCGGGTCACACCCATCATTTATAATGTCCAAGAACCAAATAAATTGAAAATTATTCAATACTCATTAAAGGAATGTTTATTATTTTCAATGTATGATTAAATAATGGGAAGGAAACAAGTTTCACAATAATATCTTTAAAACATGGTTAACCCGTAGAAATGAACTGGGTTCCATAAAAATCTCATTAAGATATGATTAAACCATGGGAAAGAATCCAGTTCAACAAAAATCTATTTGAAACATGATTAACTAGTGTTAAATAAATGGATTCAATAACAATATCTTCAATACACAATTAACCGATGGAGATGAAATAAGTTTCATAACAATCTCTTTATGATATAGTCAACCCATGGAAAAGAAATTTGTTTTATAACAATCTATTTGAAACAAACATCATACATAAATAGAACAAATTATGATGGTATAAATATAAAATATTCTAGTAGAGGATAAGTAGAAAAAATGCGTCTTCACTTTGATGATTGGAAATGTCCTTAAAAGATTACTAAATCATTATGATAGAAAATAACCTTTAAACATTCCAAAGAGTAGCATGTGAATTTGAAACACTTGAACAAATATTTCCATGAAGTATTAACATGAAATTTAAACATATAATTTCATGAGAATAAGGATATTAATGATATAACTTTTCAATGGATCAATATATATACCTCATTAAAGAAGATAGTTTTATGACACAACGAACATCTCAAAGAAGGGAATTTGTGACAAAAAGTCATTTACCGCTTTGGTAACATTGAAATTATAAACCCCATGAAAAAGAGATCATAAAATGGATATGTAAAAGAATATAAAATTAATAATAAGAATCATCAAATACATTAATGGGAATTATATATACCACAAAAAAATAATGGGTTAATATGGATATATCTCACATAAATAAAAGTGATATGAGAAAACCCCTAAATATGATTGTATGATTAGATTGTGAATAAATAAATGGATTAATTAGGTGTGACAATTTAAATAACCAAGTTAATTGTGGAAATACATAATAATATATTTGTAGGTAAATTTTCACATATTCCTGCAATAACATAACAAATGACATAGATGATTAACCAAATGAACGAAAATAAAGTTAATAAATCTATTACTACTTGGAAACTTTTGAATCATAATCCCCATGAAATAAATTAAATCAAATGAAACTTTAAATACCATTATTATAAATTTATTCATGAAATAAAATACAAAATGTTTATTATATACACCACATAAAATAAATAAGTTGTGATTATGGTTTATACCTCATGAATGTAAATGTGATGCAAGAATACCTAACTACTTGAGTAACTATATAATCATGATAACTGTGAAATAAAAAAAATAGAAACAATAAATAAAATTAAATAAATTAATCTCATGATATAAAAATTCATATTTTTTATAGTTACACCATATAAAAGTAACCAGGTGAAAATTAACAAATAAGTTTGAATGGAATGTAAATTGACAAGAAATCCATTATCTTGAGTCTGACTTATTAATCTTCTCCTCTATCTTCTTAAATAATAAACTTATGTTAATTATGTTCTTTTATCACAAAATTTTAAATATTTATTATTAATTTTATTTCTCATATAAAAATGTTATATACAATTTCTTAATCATTAATGTTTAAGTCATACATTTTGACCATATTCAGTTTTGGTTTTAAAAATGACTTGGTTGGTAAGCTAATGTCAAATGATTCATTACTAAAATGTATCCAGAATAATAATAATGAAATAATTATCATATTTATACATAAATTATACTTTTAAAACCTATAATGAATTATTATTGTGAAAAATGAACCAATGTTACAGTCATGGAGATGGTATACCATATGTATGCATGAGTAATGTTCTCATTTTTTAATGAAAATTATAGAATGAGGGTAAGGAAAATTTCCCTCTTAATAATGACTTTTTTATAGTAAATTACATTTTATTTAATCATATATACCTATATTTAAAATTCTTTTGATGTAAATTGAATTACAACGTGTTATGGAGGTGGTAGTCTGCATGTCCATGAATGATGTAATCACATTTTTAGTGTGTGAAAAGGGTAATAATGAAAATAATATATTATATTTATAGAAAGGTAATTTTATCATGAATATCATATATAATTAATTTATATCACATATTTTTGTTAAAATCATCCTTAATATAATCCATGCAATGTGTGAACGTATCACTTCCACCATTGGAAAACAGTCTATACCCACTGTTTTGGGAACTGTGGGGTTAAAGGCCGTCAGTATAGTGATATACCCACAATTTTCATAAAACCCATGGGTATATAATATACATAAGCATGGTTCAATAAACTGTGGTTATAGAGATCCCAAAACAAAAAACATATACCAAAATCTCTTAAATTGTTTGTATAGGCTTCTCTCCCCACCAGGAAACAACCCCTTCCGGCAGCCGAAAACCCCCTTCTAGCAGCCCAAAAACTGTAAAAAATGATACAACTCCAAAAAAATAGTATAAAAGCAGTTCAATAGTCTAAAAATATAACAACTAAAACACAAAAAAAAACCACACTAAAAACTGTGGTACATGGTAGATATCATGATTTAATGAAAATAATTGGAATACTAACATATATAAGAATTAATTTACATATAAACATGAGTAAAAAATAAACCTAATCAACCTATCAACATGAAATAATATAACCAAAACTCATTCTAGTTGAGTTTAGTTTTTTTGGTTTATGGTATCAATAATTTTTTTCTTAATTTACCATTGAATTACTTGCCACACTAAGTAGTTTCATCCAAAAGTATTCTTCATGACATCTTCTATGAGGATCGAGCTACACTATTCCAACAAACATAGAAAACCATATTTTACCATTATCAATAATGTTATTAACAGAGAATGTGGTATGAAATATCATATATATATATATATGAGGTTAAAATTATACCATTATATCAAGGAAATCTAAAAAAAATATTAAGAATCAAAGATCAATAGAGAATGCATAATTTCATTGGAAAAAACCTACAAATATTTATAAGAAACTGGTGTCTTAAATCCTATCATCATTTCAAAATAATTAAGGTGTTGTTTTAGTCCAATAATATGATTCAAAAAGATGTGTTGAATAATTATTGACATAAAAAACTGATCTCTCAATACACACGCATTAAACACACCTCAATATTGAGTAATCAATTCTACTTCTCAACCCATCATAGCTGTTGAGTTTCTCTCCATCCCTTACCTTCTGAATGAGTCTATCCATCTAAAATTGTAGAGTGATATTACTATTTGATTTTTAGTCAAATTAGTTATTGTAATTTCGGAATTATTATTTGAATTTAAATAATTGAAATAAAATTTGACTAAAACCAACAAGAGGTCAATGAAAATTTGAATTGATTACAAAATTAAAAAAAATTCAAATACATAAAAATTGGAGGAACCTGTGTTGAAATTGGTATGGTAGGATCCTTAGAAAGAGTTATGGGAGGTTAAATTTCCAGTTTAGTAGTTCCTATATGTTTACATAGTGAAATGATTGTACATGAAATATGAAATAACATATACTAAGTAAAACAAAAAGAAGAAAATAAATTATTTTCTGATAGAAATAAAATGGTAACCTAAAGAAGGGCCCATGGGTTCTATTTGAAAGAATATGTTCTTGGTTGAAATAAGAAATTAGGTAAATGAAATTTGAAAAAATGAATTAAATAGAGAGAATGATTAAAAAAATAACAAGGTTAATTGATCAATCCAATAGTGGAGTTGAATGAAATATAGATTCGAGTATAGATAGGGGTTGGTGAAGGGATGCTTCTATAGATGAATCAAATTCAAAATATATGGAGGAAAACACAGAGAAAAAATGAATTTTATGATATATTAAGATGTATAGAGAGATAATTCACGTGAAAAAACATATTTGACGGTAAAAATAAAGATGAAGAAGATTTGAAGCTATGAGTGAAACCAATACAATTATTGGTATTAAACAGAATAGAAGAAGAGTATTAAATAGGAGATAAAAACAAGTTTGAGTAGAAATAAAATAGAGTTATTAAAAGACTAACTAAGGCCAATGGATACATGTTATAGTAGATTTGGAATAAAAAAACACCATAGATGATAACAAAACATAGTAGTATAGTAATTAGTTTTGATAGATTATTTAGAAGAAAAAAAATTACCTCATACCACAACCATGAGATTGTAGACATCCGCCTATGAAGAATAGAAATAGAGAAGAAAAAATTTTAATGTACAAAATACATGTCATAATAGTAAAATGGGATCCTTTATTCATAAAAATTAATATGTTTATATGAGTTTTTAATTAAATAATCTATATTTGATTTGATTATTGTTTCAAACACTAGTATCTAGATAAAATCAAAATACATATTATAAAAATTCCAGTGGATGATGGTTGTAATTGATGATTATTCCAAGCACTCAAAATCCATGTAATTTCATAAAAGAATAAATTCACACCATAACATTAATGTTCACGCTAGTGGGAGAACATACTAAATTATTCCCATTTAACACCCTTGATGAAAGCATAATCAAAATTCATGTCACAGATGGAAGTAATTCCACTCATATCATAAAAGAAATCAGTTAAGAACAATTATTTTTCCAAAATATTAATAATATATAAATATGTAAAAAAACTAAAAAATATCCTTCACATTGAAAAATTGATGATCACATTTATTATCTTAATCCCAGAAAATTAGAGGAGAACAAAGATAAAAAATTCCAATATCTCAATCATTTGAAAACTGTACAAATAAAGCAAGGACAAAAGATAAGTAAGCGTAGGATAGAACATGAAAAGAGAAATCAGAAGGGATGGTAACTGTAAATTTTTTACCAACACTATTATCCAACACTAAAGAAAATCAAATGAAACAAATCATCACCCAAACAACATAATATTGTTTCAAACATTTAATACATAGAACTGTTTTATATATAATTTGTTTTAAAGGTGATAACCAAACAACTAATATTTTATGTAAAGTGATATACAAAATTTATAGTAACATGAAATTTCTGAGTACTAGAATAAATATGTCTTTGTAAAAATATAAATCTGTAAAAAAAAAAATGAAAAAATGATATAATTAATTAGAAAATAAAATGGTAACAATTTTAAAATTCATTGAAATAATTATGAAATACTTATATGTAATCATGAAATTTAAAACTTCATTGAAATAAAAATTCAAACTAACACAATATGATGTTAACATTTATGATAAAAGTCATAATAAAATTCATATGTAACACAATGTGTATGCAACAACTATTTTTTTCAACCAAATTTGGTATATATTAAACTATTATCAATACAGATAAATTCTTGTTAATTAATGACATACCATATTTACTAAAAATGTTGAATTGATGAATAATTTTTTTTCAAATCAGTTCCTATGTTATATATAAAATAATTATTATTATATACACATGAGTTTGGAAGAATAAATTAATATTGTAACATAACTAACCTAAAGCTATATGAATGAAATGGTTAGTCTCATAATGTTAACATAGAATGAAAAGTATCATATGGCTATGGGGTGCTTATGTTAGAGGGTAGTTAACTCAATTAATGAATAGTAAAAAATAAACAATATAGTGTCAAATTATTAGATTAAATAAATAATTAATTAGTATATTGCATGATTTTAACATAGGCATTTACAATTTTGTGGAATATTTTTTAGAATCCATTTAAAGTGTTTTTTAATTATATTGGGTGGGGTAATAGAATGTATTTTGGTCTTACATCTCATACGATTACCTTTAAAAACAAATAATCAATAAGTATTGAATTAGAGTCAATTATAAAAACCACTTTGTATGATCCTCAGATGAGAAAATAAAATATGAATACCAATTTCATAACGTATCAGTGAATCCTCTGATTTCACACATAGAAAGTAAATGTTATGAAATCGAGATTTCATTTTTTATATAGATTTATACGGGTAGAGGTAAATGATTAAAAAATTATAAATTAATAATAAATTAATTATATAACATATAACACTAATAGTGATAGGAAAATCCAAAAAATAAATAAATAAATCAACTAATTAATTGACATAAATACTTAAAATGTATGTGGTGTAATTAATAAATTGAATTCATCAATAATATATTCTGAAAAATTACTCATACATATAAATAAATGAATGGTCACAAAGTAGTGGATAATGAAAAATTGAAGATATCAGACTATTGTGGAAAAAACATAATAATATATACAAGTAATGATTACTTTTGTGACGGAAATTTGTAATCAGAAAAATTATGTGTTATTGATTCTACCACATTAGATACTGTAATTCTATAATCAATAATCATTTAACTTAAACATAAAATATAATACAATTAAATCTGAAAAATAATAATTAAATGTGTATGGTTACCAAAAAAAATTAAATAATAATACAGTGACATCAAATCTTTCCCACACAATTTACAACAAAAAATTAAATACATAGAAGGGAATGAGGTGAATAATCTGTGATACCTGGATCTTTGTCTTGGGAGTGGGATGAAGCAAGGTGGTGTCCATGAAATACTGTATTATCCTGTAGTCATAGATTCTATCAACATTGGGAATATTCGGTTTCCTAAGAGGGAAAAGTAGGGTTTTAATGAAATACAATGTTTTGAGTATTATAAATAATGGAGGAAGGTGGGGGTCAAAAGGAGGAGAATAGGAAGTGAATATGGAGGGGGTATACGAGAGTCAGGATGTATATTCAAGGAGGTCGAGGTGGAGGGATAGAGGGGGAGTCGGGAGACGGGCATGGAGGGAGGGAGGTGGGGGCCAGGACATGGATTCCGGGAAGTTGAGGCAGAGACTGGGAGGTCAGGGGGAGGAGGAGGATGAGAGGTTGAGGCAAAGGTAAATGCTTTGATATTGAGGTTGAAGTCATGGTTGAGGTAAAGGAAAAAAGGGGGAGAGTAAAAGGGAGATTACAGCTCGCGGAGGGAGAGGAGGAGGAGAAGCCTAAGTGATGCCCAAATTTTAAATGGAAATTCCCACAGTTTTAAAGAACCATGGGTATGGGATTATACATGTTTTATACGCCCATTATTTTTCAAAACCATGGGTATAGATCCATTATCTTAGAGCCAATTTCCTGTAGTGGCCACTTTGAGGTGGCGGTAGTCCACATGTCCACAAATGATGTGGTCATATTTATACTCAATGGATACCATGAAAGTATATTTTATATAAAAATTTTAGAAGAATGAAGAAAATATAAATATTATATATATATATATATATTGTAAAAATACTGTGTATATCGTAATGCCCAAATTTTAGAGGTGGTAAAGTAAAAAAATTAATGACACTATTTCACGAGTTGTTAGTTCGCCATACATGAATAGTGACATCAATACTCATTTGATGAAAGTGTGTGTAGATGGAGGTTTAAAAATTAACATAAAAAATTTCAGTACTTAGAGGATAATTATATTATTATATAATCATGGGATTATAATAATTGAATGGATGGAGAAATAAATAAATCAAAAATACATGTTGATGAATGTTACCACTTTTTTGGGTAAAATTGTTTTGATTACCCAAAAGAGATTACATGGTTAGATTTACACCCAAAGTGTATAATTTAGGGAAAGGATAGGGATTTTGGAAGCTTATTTGGGTAGGTTTTATATTAGATAAAGGGATTGAGGGGTGTGAATAAGTGGTCAGGTTGAGGTCCTTTTTATAGTGGGGTTTGAGTGGCCTTCATATAGATATAAAATAGGTAAACACTATTCAAGGGTCTCCCTTACATCATGTTCCTACAATAATTATCACAATTATATAAAATAGTGGAAATGGAAGAATAATTTCTAGAAAATTGTGTTTGGACATGTTTCCAGTTCATTTTCCCCTTTAGATTAATGTTTTACCACTAAGTAAACTCATTTTTTACCTTAATCCATGTAATTAATTTTGTTTACATTCAATAATTTTTTTGGTAAAAAACTAAGTATATCTTGTTATAAATGATAAATTATTGTGATTATGATTATTGAAATTATTTCTCCAAATTCAAATAATATAAATGGAAGAAAATAATTTTAAATTAATCTCGTAGATGGGAAGAGAAAGCGGGATTCCAAAGTGAAAATGTTCAAATGTTGGTTATGTTTATATATATATATATATAATCACCATGAAAATTATTCCAATTATGTAAAGTGTATTAAATGATATAAATTTTTTATTATTATTCTATAAAACCTTTAAAAATATAACTTAACATTATAAATTATTTAGACAAAGAAGTAGTTTTCAATTAAAATTCTATGAAATTTACTATTAATCAAAATATGAAAGTTCTCAAAAAATACCATAAAACAACCCACTTATTTTTTGATATTATAATTAAAAAAATTTGTTAATTTTATCATATAAAAATTATAATATTGTCAAAAATTAAATTTAATATAGGTTCACGCTTAAAAGGCGGTAATACGGTTTTAAAAAATATACAACCTTTTATGCTTAAAATTGGATTAATTCTTATCATAACCCTATCATACACATTGTATGCATTTAAATAATTTTTATTAAATATATAAAATATAAAACATATTTATATCTTTCACTGATTGTGATTAATTTAATTTATTTTGATAAATCATCATTCTCGTTATAATAATAGTTTTCAAAAAACACATCACTTATATATAACGAGACATTATTTTCATTTCAAATTAATTAATAACCAATGAATTCATTTTATAAATATGTTTAAATCATATATTAATAATTTATAAAATCAGATTCAGTCACACCATTCCAATGGCTATGAGATAACTATCTTATTAAACATTAATATTATATTGTTTTCCAATAAGGCTCATGCTTGTGTGCAATATTGCACATCAAAGGAACTCGAGGATGCTTGAAACACAAGATAATATTGTTTTTTCATAAAATGAAATGTAAAATGTGAATTGTGTGTAAAAAAATCTACAAATGAATTTAAATTAATTTTAAATAAGGTATTTATTAACATATTGGGTTATTATATCTTACCACCTTTAAAATGGATTTCTCTATTGAAAATTGTATTGTTTATAAAAAATTAAATTTTTTAGATTTACTTTCTCAACATAATATAAAGGGTAAATATAATATCTTAATGAAAAGGGAAGGTGGGAAGCATAAAAGTCAGTAGAGGTAATGCGTAACTAGTATTCAACGTAAAGAGAACATTGGTCGGAAACTAAAAATTTATTTATAAGAAAAAAATCATTTCTATGGACTAATAAAAAGTGATAGAGAATGTGGCCATGAGGGAGTCAATAATTGAAAAAACAAAAACTGAATAGGTTTGGAAAATGTTATTTTTATCATCATAAAATATGTAATAAGATAATGTTTTATTTTAAGATCATTTTCAAAATGTGTAAGTATTTCTTTCACCATCTAGAATGAATCCACAATGAAATATACATACTTGAAAATTTAATGTCATAATTTACCCCAATGTAATATTTTTCTCAAGATGATAAGTATTTCAAAAGCATTTATTTCGTAGTTGTAGAAATAAAATCAAAATCTAAAGTACACATAACTATAAAACAGATATTCAAGATATTCCATCTATCTTTAGACTTTATCCAATACCAAAGTGGTTTGAACATTTTAAGATAATTCAAAAAATGAGTAAAGATTGAATTGAAACATTAATCTTAAAAATTAATACCCAAAGTTCAAACCACACCATACAATAAATAAATATCCTTTAAAATATTCAAGCATTTGACGGAAAGTTAGAAACACAAATATTATAATGATTTTATCACAAATTTATTCAATATAATTCAACCATTAGTAATCAAATAAAATTAAATATCTTTCTAAAATAATCATAATATTTACATGTAACAACTTTATACTAACCAAGAAAATATATAGGCCTTTGGTAGACATGAAACAATTATCATCCTTCAATCATGGGTTCTATCCCCATGGGCTTATGGGTCATGTAAGGGTTCCCCTTCAACCCTTAAAAGGGGGATTATCCACAATAAAATAAAAATAATGCATGCGGTCCATTCAAGCTATAGTCATATTATGTTATCCATAACTATTAAGAAAAATTCATATAAAAACCAACAAATATATAATGTTTTCTAAAATGAAATTTGATACCAACTATAATTTCCCATTACCCACACTCTCGAATCCTATACTGAAATCCATAACATTTCTTCTACGATGCTGATAATTGTGACCTAATTATTTTCCATCAGAACCTCACATAATCAATTAGAAAACATGGACAACCTACATTTTATTGACCTTTTATTTATAGTTTTTTAGATAATTAAGGAAAAGTCCCGCTTAAATAATTCACATCAACATGGACTAATAAAAAAATTGTTCATAATCTTGAACACCATCTCCAATAACACGGACAATTTATTATTTCACATTAGGTAATAAAGATTATCCATGATAAAGAATTTATAAACAAAGAATTTTCGACATATTTCTATAAAAATGGGGGAAAAGGAAACCGTTGAAGGGTGAGATCAGATACTAAGTAAGGGTAAACATTAACATTAAACATAAAATGTTACCAATGATAATAAAAGTGCATAAGGGTATGATGATATAAGGACCCATACTAAAACATCACTTAATATTGAGTTATGTCAAGGATTCACATTGAGGATCTATTTAGGTTTAGTTTTTTAGAGAATTAGGCCATAACTATGATATAACAGATCAAATATTTCAATTTTTACCCTTATACTCAATATCTATTTTTTCATTATCTAAAATGATTTAAAATAAGTCATTAATTATTTTTCTTGATAAAATAATCATAAAATTCATATTGACTTCATCATTTCTATTACCCATTATTATACCCTATGTAAATACATTTCAAAGACGTGTGATGATCATAAAAAGCTCGGAAATTATTCCATGGTTATTTTAAAATCATGATAATATTTACAAAAAATCATACTTTTAACCCATAAAACATAAGTTCTTTAACATTCCTCATGAAATAAATAGATTCCTGAAAAAATTATTAAATATATTAAATCATAAAGGTAACTTGTGGAATTTATATCAAACTTACATTGTAGCTGTAATTGCTACATAGAAAGTAATCTTCATGGTTACATTTGGAATACTGATCATAATATATTCCCTAACTATATAAAATAAACCCAACCGATTATCCTTGTCTCATTATCCAATTAATTGGGGAGATTTCATATTATAATCCACTCTTGTTTTATCATAGAACCACCCATATACATAAAAAATTCCCAATAACCATAACATAATCAGAACACATAAAACAAGAATGAAGTAAAAATTACATTTGCATATTGAAATTACATTTCATATTTACAATCCATGAAATCATAAATAAAAACAAATTATTTTAAAATAAAAGTGTTAAATTTCAATGGAAAAATTAATACATAATATATACATGAAATAAAGAAATTCCATTCATTGAGTATATGTAAAAAACTTTCCAATTTATTAAAATAATCCATCCATTTTAAGAATACAATTAAAACATTTAAAAAGAAGTTATTTTAATCGAAGTTCCTCATAAAACTTTAAATATTTGGAATACATTAAATTTAAAAAACATTCATGTGCATATAAATAAATCCTTATATACATTTTCAAAACATCTACATTAATCAGAATGATTTAAATGAATAAATCATTAAAATATTTAAAAAAATATTTTATTTAAAGAGTCCCCTATAACTTGGGAAGCACTTGAATAAAAAAATTAAAGAATAAAATAGAAAACATTAATATATGAGGAGAATGTATTAATTTGGGATATAATAGGGAAAATGGTGATATATACTCTTTAATGGATAATAATGGTGCACAATATCAAGATATTCCTAAATAAAATGATATTGAGGTGAAGTTTCTTACTGTGAGTTTGACACATCTCATACAATATTAATATTCTTGATATTAATATTAGGTTAATTTATAAATTCTATAGATCCTTTTTCATGGTTATTATTCCTTTTATATAACTTATTACCATGTTATAAAAATTACATAATTAATTATGTTTAGAGTGGATGTTCAGTTGATATTTGGTACTTGAGTCAAAAAATGAATTGGCTTGATGTCAATAGTCTATGTGGTTATAATACCATCATCTACATAATAATATTAATGAAATAATAATAATTTTTATAAATCAATTATACCTTTTATATCAAAACATTCATTTATGTTATGAAAAATGGGCAATGTTATAATCAGGGAGATGATAGGTTGTACATACGCATAAATAACATTTTCATTTTTCATTGATCATTATGGAAAGAAGGTAATTATAATTTTATCTTTATATATTATTCATTATATAATTATAATCATATTAATAATTTTAATATGCTTATATATATTATACAAGTGTTGTGGTGAATAAAAACGATTCAGATTGCTTTGTGGAGGTGATATTTTACACGTACGCACGAACGATGCTATCATTTTTTGGTGAATGGAATGTAAGAACCTAATTGATATATTGTTATCTTATAAAGATAAATATTTCATTTAAATAATATACTATCTTTAATTTTTTCTTTATTACTAGTCTTTATATACATTTATGTAAAATTAATTATATCGGTTCGTGGAGGTGATAGTTCACACGTAAACACAAACAATTAATTCGTTTATCATTTAATGGATATGGAGATCAATTCAGGTGGTGATATAAACATAATAATATATTAGTATATTTAGAGTACTATATTTATTATTTCATCATGGGTGAATAATATTTTAAGGTAGTGGAAGAAGAAATAAAATAGAAACACTTAAATAAAAAATTACCCTTCCTTTAGATGGTCACCTTTCCCAACACCTTAACACATATATGAAGGGTGTTATGCCTAATCTAAAGGATTTTGAATGTGGGGAGGGACTATATGAATGGGTTTGGGAAGATATTTTCCCAACCAAAAGGTGGTTTATGTGTGTGTAATAGAGAATAATTGTTTCCTTTTTATAGGAGAGGGGCAGGGAACCCTTGAAATTTTTAAAATTATTTAATTTATATAAATTCAATTTAAATTACATTTTTTCCCATAGTAATTTATTTTTAAGATCAGATGATTTTGGGTATAATACCCAGAATCCCATTAGAATTAAACTTGTTTGGAATATTTTTAATCTGTATCTTTTTTTATTAAACACATACTTTACCCTTTTAATCTTACCATGATATAATGTTATTTACCCTTTATTGGTTAGTATAATTACAATTACATGTCAAAAGTACAAAAAATGTGTCATTTATGAAATATTAGAAATTATACTAACCATTTGTATTAATATTAGTTTTTTAGTAATTTTAAAACATTTAATAAATTATTTTTTATTTTAAAACAACCCTAGTGTCAATTATGGCACTATTCATTAGTTGACTTTAAGAAATATCTTAATAGTAATATATGTTTGAAAAAACCCTTTAAATAATCCAAAACATGTACAATATTCCCTGAAAATTCGTGGATGGCATAAAAATTTTCAATTAGTATTTATTTTATTATTTATAATATAATTTCCTTGATTCTTTCATTAATTAAAAATTTACTACATCATCATTGTGTAATAATTAATTTTAATTATATAATGTGTAAAAATTATAAATTAATTACCATGTTATAGGTAATATATGAATCCTTCCAATGAATATTTATAGTCTAATATATCACTAGTATTACTCCATATTGAAATAATTTTTTAAAAAATGTAACCAAAATTACTATTCATTGAATATAATATTATAATAGCATTAATTTCATCCAAGTGGATTGAAGTGGTTGTAAAATTTATTCAAGGATTATCATGGTTAGAATAAAATCATAAAATTAAATTATCATTACTGTTAGGGTAGATTTATATTATTATGATATTATTTTACCACTAATTACCCGATTTACCCTTAATAGTGTGGATTAAAATAATTTTTAATTTTCTATTCATAATGTACAAAAATAAAAGTGACCTATTTAAATAAATTGTACATTTTGATTCCAAATATTTAATCCATTTTTCTAAATTAAAAACACATAAATTGAAGAAATTAATTTGAAATTAACCGTCGTTGTCAAAATGAGAAAATGAGTTTTTTAAAAGTAAAAAATCATTAAAAGATTGACATGCATTTATATTTAATTTATTTATGAAATTACATAAAATGAAAAAAATATTAAATGGTAATATAATAACATAGTTATACTTTAAAAATAATTAAGTGGATAATGAAACAATATAAATATATTAGATGAAAAAGAAGTTTTGGATTGAAATATAGTATTTTTACTATTCATTAAAATATGAATGTTAACAGAAAAATACCAAAAAAAATAAACCAAAGTAATTTTTTATTTCCCTTTTCCTAATAAGAAATTTATTTTCTAAAATATATCTTATAAAAGTGTTAAAAAATTGATTTAAAATGGATTTTCCATCAAAAGGCGCTAAAACTACCGTTTAAAAATATTAGATCATTTTATGCATAAAATTAGATTTATTCTCATTTTAACCCTATAAAAATTATTGAAGTAAAGTAAAAATATTTAATAAATATGTGTAAATATAATATAGTTATTTCTATTCATTCCCTCTAATACAATGACTAGGTGATAACAACCATTTAAAATGATAATATTAATAATTTATTATTTTTTAGTATAACTCAGTCTAATGTTAAACGTAGGATTTCAGAAAAACCCATTATTGTGTGTCGAGTAAGCTATTAGACATAACATCCCATTTAATTTAAAATCTATACCTAATTCATAAATATTAATATATATGAAAATTTCTTATTCTATAATTACCCGGGATATTGTAGATGGCATAAAGAAAGTGCATGAGAAAAACATAAAGGAAATCATACCCATCCAAACCTATATCATCAAATTTGAAAACATGCCAAAGGAAATAGTCATCAGAATCAATAATCATAATCCATGTTATATCAATAAAAATCATTAAAAACCTTATGAACCCATAAAAAAGAAAAGATAATACTTATTGATATCTTGGAACATTATCTCATTGATCCCTTACAAAACCCTTATATTATCCTTATAAATTTAAATAACCATATGAACGACTTCAAATATGATTCTATATAGAAAATAATCATTACCAAATTTATCAAAGTTTTATCGGATAACATCCATTGTATATGTTATAATGTGCTCACCCGATAATATCTCGGAGAACCCATCATTTATCATGTCAAAGAATTGAATACATAGAGAATTAATCAAAAATAACTTAAATAACCATTAATATTTTTCGAACATGATTTACCCATTAGAAGTAAATGGGTTCCACAACAATCACTTTGATACTTGTTTAACCCATGGAAATGAACTGGGTTCCATAACAATAACATTGAAACATGATTAACCAATGGAAAAAAGGTGTTCATTAACAATATCTTTGAAAAATGATAAAACCATTAAGAATTAGTGGGTTATATAATAATATCATTAATATATAATCAAATGATGTAAAATAAGAATGTTTCAAAACAATCTGTTTAGGACATAGACAACCTGTGGAATAATTTTTTTTTATAAAAATCTCTTTGATAAAAACATAATCTATTCAATGAATGAATGAGGAAGGTATCAGTAAAAAATTTCCTTATTAGAGGATATGTAATGATTTTTTTGATGTTGATGAATGGAAATTACTATAAAATATCATTAAAACATTTTTCAGGAAAACATTCATTACCTATTACAGAGCTCCCCATAACAGTATGAAACATTTAAATAATTAATCCCTATGAAAGAATAAAATTAAAATGAAATATATTATATAATTTTTATAAGTATATACATGACATAACAAGACGAATAATCATTATATACACCTTATAATAGCAGATAGGTGTATGACATAAAAAATGTCTCAAAGATGACACATTGTGACAAAAATTCCATTACAGTTTTGGTATCTTAGAAACCAAAAACAATTTTAAAGAGATATCATCAGGAATACTTGTAAAACTCCATAAATTTATGGATAAGGATCATAAAATATATTCATGGGTAGTATAAACACTTCACAACCAAAATACGTGGTGAATTTTGAATATATCTCTCAGAAATAAAACAAAGACCAGAAAACACCTTACAAAGATTGTATCATTAGAGTGAGAATAAATCAATTAAATAATTATTTTGGAAAATTTGAAATCCAAAAAATATGATTGTAAATTTAGAATAATATATTTAGATGTAATTTCACACATATTGTTGGAATAACATAACTGATAATATAGAAGTTTAACCCAATGAATTGAAACTAGTTTAATAAATCCCTTACTATATGGAAAATTTTTAATCATATTAACCATGAAAGATATAACATTAAATTAAACTTTTATTAAAATAGAGATACATTTATTCATGATATAAAATAAAATAGGGTAATTATAAAAAACCACAGAATGTAAATATGTTGTGATTATGGCGTATGCCTCACGAACATAAAAGTGATAAAAAAATACCTTACTACTTGAGTAAGTTTTGATTCATGATATCTATGAAATAATAACAACTATTTTAAACACTTAATATCATTAAATAAATGAATCTAATGATCTAACATGTCATAGGTATATATATACTTTATATAATAATGACTACATGCATAATAACAAATAAGGATCCATGGAATGTAAATTGAGAGGAAACCCCTTATCTCGAGTCCAATTTGTCACTCATGTCCTCTATATTCCAGAATATTAAAAATATATTAATTATATAATTTCTTCATAACCATTAAAATTTTATTATTACTTTTATTTCACTTACATTCTAGTTATATAAAATTTATTAACCAATAATGTTAAAGTCATTTGTTTTTACTCTATTTGGATTATGTGGCAAAAAACAACCTAGTTAGGTCAGCTATGGTCAAAGGGGTAATTATTAAAAAATCTAAAAAATAATAATCATGAAATACATATAATATTTATAAAAAAATTATACTATTAAAACCAATCATTAATTATTTTTATGAAAAATGATCCAACATTACAATCATGAAGATTGTATGCCATACGTACACATGAGTAACATTCTCATTTTTCAATGGTTGTTATGAAAAGTGGGTAAGTAACATTTATCATTATATAATGATCATTATATCAAAAATAAAATTTTATTTAATAATATGTAATTATAAATAAAACTATTGTGATGTAAAAGTTATCACATCGTGTCAATGAGGTAGTAGTATACACATCCATAAACAACGTCATCACTTTTTTATTTCATGAAAATTGTGATAAATAAACTGTTATACTATACTTATATAAAGGGAATTAAGTTATTAATATCCCATATTGTTCATATATATCACATGACTTAATTAAACCCATCATTGATATATTCCATGTGATGTGTGAACATATCACATTGCTTTGTGGAGGTGATAGTTCACTTGTCCACAAATGATGTTATCATATTTATAGAAAATGGAAAGAATGAAGATTTTTATTATATAAAAATTCATAAATTATAAATATAACAAAAATAATATATATAAATATCATATAAAAACTTTATGTCCATCATAATTCCCAAACACGAGATGTGGTAAAGTAAATGAAAACGACGTCGCTTCACAAGACTGTAGTTCTCTGTACACGAACAATATGTTTATTTCAAATTTGATGGACATGTGTGTAGATTTACATTTAAACCATAACATAAAAAAAACTCTATATATTTAGGATACTTTTTTTGTTATACAATCATCTAATAGAAATAATTCAATGTGTGGATAATGAAATAATACATAATTACACACTGAACAATGTTATATCTTTTTCAGGTAACTCAATTTGATTTCAAACAATGGGTTTCCTTAGCTATAATCCATTCCAAAGTGAGGAATATATGGTGAGGGGAGATATTTTTTATGGATTTTTATTTGGATGTTTTAGGATGAGGCAATGGTCTTGAGTAGTGTGAATAAGTAGGGAGGGTGACTGCCTTTTTATAGTAGAGGGTGAGTGGCATTCTAGTAAATATAAAAAAGATAAAAACTATTAGGTGGTCTACCTTAAATCATGTGCCACAAATAATTACAAAAATTTGGTAAAAGATGTTATAGGGTCTAATAATTTCAATAAAATTTATTTTTCAAAAGTGTATAACTAACGTAGCCCCTTAAGATTGAAGTTTAACAACTAGGTAAACTCATTTATACATTAATCACTGCAATTAATTTTAAATAATTTCATTAATAATTTTAATATTTTTTTGAAAAAATTAGATATTATAATTCATGATTATTCAAAATATGAAATTCATTTTTCCACATTCTAATCCCATTAGGGGCTGAAATTAATTTAAAATAAATCATGTAGACTAGAAGACAATGAGGGTTTTTAAAGTGAAAATGTTCAAAAGTTTTTTATGTTTTCCTATATAACATCACTAATAAAAATATTTAAATGATAAAATAGGAATAAATGATATACCATTTATATAATTATACTTTAAAACCAATTAAATTTTAATTTAACAGTATAAATTATCTAGATGAAAAATTAGTTTTCAATTAAAATTCGGTGACATTCACTATTCATCAAAATATAAATGTTCTCATAAAAATACAAACAAGTAAAATAAATTATATATTCATTTTATTATTTTAAAAAATATTTTTTTAAAATAAAATTTATAAAAGTGTTAAAAAAATTATTTTAAATTGGGACGCTATTAAAAGGTGGTAAAATGATCATTTAAAAATAAACATATTTTTTGCTTAAAATTGGATTTATTCTAATAAAAACCCTATAAAACTTATTTTATGGATTTTAGACCATTTTATTAAATATATAACATATAAACACCAGTAATATGTTTCAATAATATTGATTAAATTAATTTATTAAGACATAACATCATTCTTTTCATAAAAATAGTTTTTATAAAAACACATCCTTTATATACAATTGGATTGTATTTTAATTTATAATTAATTGGTAAGCAATGAATTTATTATATAATCTTGTTTAAACTATATATTTATAATTCAGTCAGGGAAATTAAATCACACCATTCCAATGGATGCATGATAACTATCATATTAAATATCAATATTATATTGTTGTCTAATAAAACCTAGGATTTTATGCAACCTAACTTATCAAAGGAACTCAATGTATCATTAAATAAGAGATAATATTTATGTTATGTAAAATGAGGGATAAAATTTTGATTTCATGTAACAGAATCTCTCAACAATTTAAATTAATTTGGAAGAATATATTTCTTAAAATATCAGGATGTTAAAAAAATATAAGTATAGGTCTGTGTATATTAAGCTAGGGCCATAACGACTTTTCCCATTCATGGAAAGTGAATATTGTATACCAAGAAGAAGAAATATCATATCCCTTGAATCCATGATTAGGTGACGGGTTTACCAAGTTAGGGAAATATTGTAGACCACCCAATATATTTAGTCTATCCATCAATATGGGGGAACCTTCTCAAAAATATATAACAATGATATGCAATATTTCCATATGTTATACACCAGGAATTTCATATAAAAAATACCTAAGAATAAATTTTTTACCAAATAAATAATAATAATATATAACATTTCATAATACATGATATTCATTGTGGTAATGTTGTTTCTCTATTTCATAGTAGTATACATGAAATAATGAAGAAGATCAAACATAATGATATGATATCATAACAACATATCAATGTTCAACATGCTATATAAACAAAATAAATATCAATCCACTATATTGATAAATTAAAATACATTAAAAATGTAAATAATTATATACTAAATGTCATTTAATAACATTATATATCATATCCCACTCTAAATATATCCTATGAAGATTCTAAACACGGGTACATTCAAAGATTATACAATATTTTCTAACATGGAATGGACTATCCAAATGAGTCCCTAACAAGATCACACATGTATGAGTTCCTAGAATTATGTGTCTATTAAAACAAAATAAAACAAGTTATAAAAGTTCCCAAAATATTATCTAGGATAACTAGTTTGGTCCAAGGTCTTTATTTAATAATAAATCCACACCAAAACATCTTAAAAAACCACTTTATTTTAATTTAAAATAAATTTTTTTTGAAACCACACATTATATATAATTTTCATAAAAATGATTTATTATCTAATAAAAACCCATGATAAAATTTATGATTGGAAAAAGACTTCCTAATTTACCATTTTACAAAATCTTTTACAACACTATTTTATATAATAATATTTTATAAGAGATAATTGATATAAGGAAAGGGTGAGTTTCATTGTCAAAATTCTTTGATAAAATATTAAAATGGATGAAAGTATTTATACAAGAATTTATTTTTCAAAGGATTAATATAAAAAAAATTATTCTTAAACAAAAATACCCTCACCTTAAAACCATTAGGAAAAGAATTAAATTATTAATTTACAAAATACTTATCATAATACTATATCAGGAATGGTTTCATGTCAAATCACATGTTTCCACACTTGATCAACCTCTCCTCCACCTCTCCATTGAAGCATAATCTTATCTAATAGTTAAGTTTAGTACATTGACCAATATTAAATTCCTTTTCATGTGGGAAGAGGTTATTTCCATTCATGTAACACTATCCAGACTAAAGAGGATGAATTCTATCCAAATTATATTAAACCAATAAGGGTTACTCCACAAAACCATCACACGACAACAAGTCACCCCCATGGTATTTTAATAAAAAATACATGATAAATGATTCCATTAAAACATATTTAATTATTTAAATGAAAATTAATGACCCTTAGTATCAATGGGGACAAACTAGAAAAAGAAAAAATTTCCCACCAAAATCATATTTCAATGTACTTCTCAATAATAATGAAAGGTATTATAAATAATCGACCACTAAAAAACAAGTGGAAAAAGATTTAAAAATATTAAGAGGGTATAACATACCTCATATAGTCATATATGAGACTCCATTAAAATAATATTTCTATCATACTAAAATAATCTTTGTAAAACCACTCATCCATACTTATAAAATATAATGTGTGGTTCTTTAATAAATTTTATTAAATTAAGGGGTATGAATTTCATAGGAATAGACTAAGAATAAAACAGTACGTTGAGACCACATACCAATTACATATGATAGATTTATTATATATATCACTCATCAACTAGAAATTAAGATCTCAAAGAAAATACCATGACTAAAAAAACCCAGTTACATTATAATTAAAAAAATTAATTAAAAAATCTAAGGGAAAACCAATGTGAATGACCCCGAAGTTATCCCAAATTACCACAGCCTAATTCCTAAAATAACCTCAATTTAACATTCCCAAATGCAACTCTAAAATTATAAAACCGTAGAAAAAATTATACCTTAGACACCTTCTATATAAATAGTGATTAATATCTATAAAAATAACCACATAAGATTACATTAAAAAATAATATAGGAATCCGTGTGATCTGAAATGAATTATACCATTTATTGGTTGGATTCCTAAAAGATTTCCTAATTCTAGTAAGAGATATTTGAGGAAAATTAGATGATGTGGAAGAGTATTAGATAAGGGATCAATTTTTTTTAAATAAATATGAAATAACCCATAGTTTTAACAAGAATCAAGAGTACAGAAGCAAGGTATGTGAGAGACCAAAAAGGTTCATTAATGGAGATTTAATATTTTTTTGGAGAGAATACAATTTAATGGTAGATATATAAGGGGTATAGATTATTTTAGGGAAAAATAAATGAATTATTTATTTAAAAAATAATTGGGTAGGGAAACTAGGTAGCTGGTTTTGGGACATTTTAAAATCTGGTGGATTTTCTAAGGCACCAAAGCCTCTACCTATATCACCACGTACCATGTACCCTCCACTGAGAAACTAGTGGAACATATTGTTTTACACTTCACATGGTTAAACATAAGAAAAATACTTGAATCTTCAAGCCATGTAGTAGAAAACAAAATATATAAAAGGAAAACTAATAATTCATCATAAAACTCACAAAATCAAATATAAATATCACGAAATTGGAATAAGATACCTCAAACCGAACAAAAAAATTTATTTTTTATATACATTAACTATACAAAATTCCCATTGACGAATATAATTGTTTTTAAATAATGGAAATTGGGGAACGATTCATTGCATAGATAGTCAATAGAAGGATATTTATAAAACTAAATTTCTAAATTACACATTTATATGTCATTGATTTAAGTGAGATAAAATATAGTGGCTTGGGTTTGGGTGATTTTATTTTTTAAGGTTAAAATCATAAGATATAGGTATAGGTTGGTGGAGTAAAGTCACTATTTCATGCTAGTGGTGTCTATGTACATTGGTAGCTACTAAGGTGTATATTTTGGAGATATTGTATGAGGTTACACACTATTGTGTATTTGAGTGGATTCTGAGCTATTACATATCATGTTCTCGATTGATGTTCATGTTGGCATCTTTAGGTTTAGTACTCATTGATGATTTCATTCGATCAATACAATGAATTATTGTTCAAATTTATTTCATATAGTAATAGATAATATGGTTTATTGTGTATGTTTAATGATGTATATTTAGTGAAATATGGATTCTATAAAAAATTTAATGTTTTGGTTCATTTTTTTATAGATAAAATCATCAACTATCACTAATATTTGATTATATTTACATTATAAGTAAATGGAGATGGCTTGGGTGGACACATTCCATGATCTAAGAAAGTGATAGATATGGATGATCTTTTTTGAAAGTATTTTATTTTTATCCTATTGTCAATGAAATAAAGATACTTAAGGTTTCCACATTGATAAATGAGTCAAGTATCCATATTACATCTATTTTTTCTATAAATTTGCATCGAGTCACTCTGTGAATTCACCCCCACTATTTAGGATTTTTTTTATTATTTCATTTTCTAAATTTCATTCTATTATATGTATTCCTATGGGTTTTTACTATGATACATGTTTTATATAACTATTTTATTGAAATATAATCCCCCTATTTGGGACTTTCATCATCTACTCATTTATTTTAATCCATGTTTATTTTTATTTTAAACTTTTTTTTAATATTAATTTCATTTTGTAAAGTATTTTAGTAATTTGATCTAATTACCCTTAGTGTTATGATAATATATATCCAATAATGGAGAACTAATATTCCTTGATAATATGATGTAATTAAACTAGGTTTGTTTTTTCAGTTATTAATAATATTTCAATTTATTTTCTTCAGTATTGTTTGATATTTCAGTGGGTTTTTTGACAAGTGAGGTAAAAAATCCATTTTTTCTAGTAATAATTTTACTTGTTATTTAAATTATTTATTTTTTTCCTTCACTATATGTATAGATAAATGATTTTAATTGTGAAAAATAGATATTATTTTGTAATTTACATTGATATTTAAGAGTTAACAACTACACATATAAGAAGATACAACATCTAATTACAAGACATTACAATGATGATTTTCTTCCATTCTGTAATGTTATTTGAGAGAGGAAAGTTATTTATAACATATTAGAATAAATTTTTGAGGGAGTAATAATCATCATAAGAATAATGATAACCTACTAATTATGGAATCACTTAATGTATTGTTATATTCTTATTAACCATGTCACTTATCCACTACAATTCACCTTTCCTTCCATTTTCTTACTTTATTTATTAACTATTCAACCTTGATATTACTTTTGTTTCAAGACATCATTAAAAATAATAATACGATGACTAATATATTGATATACCACTTAAATATTATGAGAATGATCCCCAAAGTTATCCTCCAAGATTCAATTTCAATATTTATAAAATGATATTTCATGAGAGACCGCGATTATATACTTCATCAACATCACTCCAGACAAAAAAAATACTATCACTCAAAAAACACTTTAAATAAAGACACCATACTCAACCCACATTTAGATGCTATACATAATCTTTCATATATGGATGATACATATTATATAACCTCCCAAATATAAAACACCGCTATATAACACACATCACATATGTACATACCACACCCAAATATATATATATATATATATATATATATTCAAAAATTATTTTAATATATGATGTTTTAAAGTATTATTTTTGGTAAAAATAAGGTTGGGGGAACCAATGGAAAAATCATTTTATGAATTATGTATCTTATTATAACCTATAGAACATATTAATGTTAAGGATCAAATCAATAAATTCTCACATCCTCACTGTGTGAATTTTTTTTAAGAATGGTAAAAATATAAAATTTAAAAGGTTTGTCTCCAAATATTTATCCTTCATGTTTAGGAGAAATGGGGTGGCTTGATATGTTCTCTATCTAAGGAAATGGTATCTAGGGATTTGCTGCGATGGCCTCAGTCGACTACTTCAGCCCCAATAATGTTTTTGTTGGCCCTCCGAAGAAGGCAGATGGAGGCTCCAGTTTGATGTTTCTTCAAGTACATACGGGTTCTGATTTGGGTAGGGTTTCTCAGACAAATGCTTTACAGGTAAGGGGATATGACCGTTTTTTCTATGATTCTCGATGTGGTGAGTCTGGTTCTAATAATCACATTTAGAGAAATGGTGCTCTTGTGGTTGTTGAAGTGAATCCCAGCTTCTTTCAAGAGCGAATTGATTCTTGAAAATATTTAATTATTTATCTGCTAAGTTCAGTGCAATATTCGTGGAAGGTTGAAGACCTTAGGAAACGTCTCTAAGAGTTCTGGGGTTTTAGTGACTGGTAGATGGTTTCAATCTATATGAATTTCAACCGTTTTACTTTTCTCTCCAATGATCTGAAAATGAGGGCTTAGAGTCGTGGGTTTGTGTACCTCAAGCCAGGAATTCTCAGGTTTCAGAATTGGGACCCCTGGTTCGATCCATTTAAGGAAAAAAATACAATAGCTCAATCCTGGATATGTATCAATGTATTGAGCTAGGTATTTTGGGATCTGAGTATCCTTTGGGATGTTGCATTGGCAGTAGGAACTCTTATCAAACATGATAAAGAGACTAGATCAGTTCGGTATAGCCACTTTTCTTGAATTCTAGTTGATTTTGACAAGACTTTTCCCCTTGTTGAGATAGTTCTGTTGATTGCTGGTGATTTTATGTTTGAGATTAAGATTGAGTTTGAACATGTTCCTGTTTTCTACATAAATTGTTCAACTATAGGACATATTCAAGAAAACTGTAATAGAGGACTCCGATGTTCCAAATGTAGACGGTATAGACACCTTTTTGAAAGCTGTATATTCAAAGTTCCATGTGTTCCTGGTCCATCAATTAGGCTGGAGGGGACCCATGATGGGAGGAAGGGTGTCACTAGTGGATCAACATTGCCATTGTCTACCTCTGATGGTGTGAAGGGTTTATAACCTTTGAACATCAAGGTGGATTTGGTAAAAAATACTTCATCTCCTTATAGGAAAGGGGGATTTGTTTCTTTTGTGGATGTTGTAGCTAGTAAAAATCTCACCGACATGACTATGATTGATCAGTAAGGTAGGGGTGTGTTGTCTAATCCTTCGGGAGATAGCACATTCCATGTTTCTAGTCCGCCTACAACTAAGCATGGTGAATCCTCTAAATGGGGTGATATTTGTTCTATTAGTGCTGATAGTGATCAAGAGTTAGATCATACTGAGTTGCTGGAGGAGAAATTATTTCCAAAAGGTATGTTGGGTAGTTTGCCTTCTAGTGGGAGAGAAACTAATGTTACTAATTTTTCTGATCATTCTACTGCACAAAGGGGTGTTCAAGGTTATAATGTCATGAAGGCTATTGCTTCTCATGCTGATACTCACACAGTAGGGGCCTTACAGGCCTCTGGTTCTCCTACTACTGGACTCACAATAGGTATTATGTCCTCTGGGCACATGGGGGATGTGAATTCTGGGCAGACCTCCCATAATAATATAGCAGAATCTCTTGAGTCCCCCATTGGGCATGTTTCTATTTCATCGTCTGAACCTGCTAACATTATATCAGCCTCACATGATGCCTCTCCTATACCAAAATCTACCCTAACCTCTTCCGATTCCAATTCCATTCATGACTTGGATAAAGGTGTTTCATCAATTGATTGTCAGGTGCCTTTGGACGAATCTTCCATCAAAAGGTCATTAACTTATAAAGCTGGTGTTGCGGCTATGCATGCTAACACTGGTGCTAAATTGTTTTTCCATGATAGATTCAATGAATTATACTTATTTTGATCTTCTCTATATGGATAACCATGAAAAGAAATATAAGGTCACCATGAAAAGTCATGTTTTTGATACCCCTTCATTGGTTGCACAAGCTAGTGCTGAGCAGGTTGGACAACCCTATTCCGAGGAGGGTCTGGAAGATGGGGCTCAAGGTGCTGCTAAAAATGATCATGATGTTATTCATGTTGAAACTATTAATAATCTAGTTGATATCAATCATGATGATCCTGACTTTGATGATGGAGGAGAGGATGATCAGGATGATGCATTGAAGATTCCGAATCAATGTAAAAGAGGCAGGAACCCAAGAGAAAGTGCTGGTCATCATTGAAGGGGTGAGAGAGGAGGTGGGAATAGAGACTGATTATGTTTGGATTACCTTGGATTTTATTGCTTGTACCCTGAATCTTGATCCTTCTTGTATGCTATAAATTTTTTTAATAATATTTTTTTGATCATGGACTCATCTCCATGATTCCACTATTATGATATTAATAATAATTTTTATCATCCAATATCTCCATTAAATAGATAACAACATAAAATCCACTATGTCCCACCTCATCCAGATGCCACTGAATGATGAAATAGTCTACATAGATGATAATCCAATAAAGAATGATATATTCAAATACTTGGTTTATATTTCACAACATAAGAATATAATCATCCTCTATAAAAAGATGGATTAGAAAACCTTGAATGTGTAATCCCCAATGATCTTCAATAATTAATACTAATTCTCTACCAGTTGGTATTGAAACTTCAATATAGATTCTAAATGATCTAATGTTTCTCAAATTCATTGAATACTAATGATTTAGATCAACTCTATTGATGAATTACCTACTGGATTTCTAACCAATAATATATTCTAAAAGGTTATTAATATTTTAACTTTTAAAAAATTAGGTTTACTACATATCTCATATATTAATGAAATCTACATAGTAGAATTACAATTGGCTTCTTCATGTTTTAAGTAGAACATCAAATATAATTTAAACCCTCAACTTATTTAAAGCACTCCTATATTATCCCTTAGATATTTTTTCAATTGATATTATTCATATAATTTTCCATGGTATTTAGAATAGGCTAGATTAACCCCCAAATCTAAAAAATGAGGCTTTTCTAGCATGACTGTTCAGACTACATAGAATATGTATTAAAAAAATAACATCTATGGAATTGCCAAATACTATATGACATGAGGTGTTGAAATATAGTGTGATATTAGAATGGAAAATCCATCTAGATATTAGTGGTTTTTCAACAACTATTATAATGCTTTCAATCATTCATTATATGTTATTACATGGCATTCAAATATTTTCCAGTGACACTGAAAATCATTTAACTTGTATTTTTGATGCTATCCTTTTAGTGTGGTGTAATACACCAAATTTTCCGTTAACTATGGAGATAAATGTGAGGTATGAAATACTGGTCCCATGTACTTTTAGAAGACAGAAAACCTATGCCATAATTCTTTATAGGGTTGGATTATTTCAATAAATCATACAAATAATTTCCATTTTTCATGATGCATTACAAGTTCACTATGACATAGAGATCTATTATTAGGACTTCCCAATAGTGCGGTAAGTCAATATTCACTATGTGGTCCTATAGACCATTTTAAAACCCTTTACCAAATTTAATATCTCAAAATCATGGGAAATATGTGGTGGAATGATCCTCTTTTCTCCTTCATCATTAACTGTCATCTTTGTTTTTCCATTATGGTGTCTCCTTCCATAATATGTTATCACTGAAAACTCATTTAAGAATCATTTAAATTAACATACACCAATAATAATATATTCTATATCAAGTGAATATACGCACAATTCATCATCACCATCTTCCTTCATCATCAAATATTGTTCTTTAATTCATGTTATTCAATATAATAACATTAATGAATACCATCACTCTTTACAAAAAAATAAAACTCACAAAGTGGGCGAAAAAATATCCCCCTTTTTATATGTTTTCAATACACTCATCAATGATATTTCAACATATATGTCTCCAAGATTAGTTATTCTCCACTTTATTGGAAATAAACAAAATGTGAAAATGTGAGTAATTTTTTCACCTCAAATTTAATCTCCCCCTTTTGATATTTTTAAGAGAGGGATGATATAACAAGGTTCCTTATTAAAGAGGGTTTAATTGATAAAATCTAATTATAAATGGGATAAACATGTTTAAAAAATAAGAGAGATTTAATCAAGGTTATATACATAGTCCATTAAAACCAATAATGTGATAATATTCTCACAATCTAAAAATAAAGGATTCTCAAAACAACATTTATCTATAAATGAATGATCGTGTACCCACATCAACAAATACATCAAATCAATTCATGGAAATGTCATAAAAAACCAATTTTTCTTGTCCATTAACCAAATAACACCTCCCATTATAAATATATTAAACATATTCATAAAAATAGTGCGTAAGTGTGATTCTCAGACCATAATTATAAATTTCATGGAACTTTTTAGATTTTTAAGATTATATGAATGGTAGATTATACTCAAAATTTACCCTCTCTTATGTTGCACTCTTTCATTTTCATTATTTAGTAATACTATACATAATAATCATAATCATTTTTTTACTAGAAATAAAAACATCAAAATATATTCCAATTCCCAAAATGTTATAACAAAATACATAAATTATTAATTTAATAAGGTGGAATCATCTTTATTCATTGAAAGAAACATTTAGGCTGCAATTTTTCTCATACCTTAATCCAATATTTTCTCCTAATATCTACACTATTTATCTTATCAAAAATTTCAATAAAATATTTACTCAATTTTCTACTAAAACTATATTTATATGTACATAATGTTTCTCCACTTTTGACAACTTTTTATGTATCTTAACATCACCTTTTTTGAAAATTATAATTACCTATTTTCCTTAATAATTGTTTTATATTTTCTCTAATTTTTTTGTTAATTTAAATTAATATAGATCATAATTAAAGATTTATTTATATTATTTATCATTTTACTCAGATTTTATAGTTATTTTTAAAAATATTAGCATTTATTGACTAAAATTTATTTATATTTCTATTATTTTTACTAATCTAATTCTGGGTAATATCTCAAGGTAACATAGTAATGAAAAAAATCAACCTATAGACCATCAAATCCATATCTCCAACATATATATTGTAAAATACCAAATATAATTTGTAGGGATAGATTATATATAGATCTGGTTACAATTTAATTTTTACTCACATTATTCTCAAAAATCACCCTTAGAACACTCCCATTACTTGAAATGACATGTTAAACTAATAAGAAAATTCTTTATTTATAGGAATTTCAAAAATCTAAAAAAACACTAAATCTAGATGTTAAATACTTATTCTAGTCCTATACAGATTCATAATAATGTTTAAGTTCTCAACTATTTTCCTTATTTTTACTATGGAAAAATGTTTTCCTTGTATTAAATCTTTCTATGAAGGGAAGATTGTATCTTAATAACTTTTATAGTATAATATTCTACTATATTATTTTTTAGACATATAGTATCAGTGATAATAAACCCTTTATGATCACTAAATGTAATAAATTTTACCATATAATTAGAACCCTTCATCTCACCAACTTGAAAAAATACCTATTAACTTATACTAATTTATTGATTTATTCCCTATAATTTTTCATCTCATGATGAAATATGATACATACGACATGTGTTTCAAATAACTAACCATCTTTTTATCTATCTTCCTGTCAAGATCAAGAAATATCTTTTCTTTATTCAAAGATATGAAACTTCTATATCCCGATCTGATCAACAAAGTCTAAATCATTCTTTATAAATATACCTATTTCCTCATCAACCATATCATTTAACAATGCAATATTAATATTTTCTTTCCTGAGTTGAGTAACCTATTCAAGAACAGATTCCAATTTTCCTTTTAATTTTCACTAAAGTTCTATCACCTAATTTTCATTATCACTACTTACTGAAGAATTTGTTTCATTATTTATAGTACGAAATAAAACAACTTTAACATCTAAATAATTAGATGATAATAAATCTTTCTCATACTTGCACATAAAATAATTCATATTGCAGATGATTTTACTCTTATTCTTTTTATATTTTATAAATTTATGATCCTTTTCATATTCCCCATTTGATTCATATTATTCAAATGGATTCTAGGGAAAATATTTTATATTATAAAGAATACCATCACAATTTAGACATATATTAAATTTATTAACTTTTGATTTATAATTTCCCTTCTTTAACATCATTGTTAAAAGGTATAAAATTTGGAAAGTCTTACTCGAAATCAAAATAATAATAACTAAATTCTATAACCTCATGCTGTTTAATTTTTTCTTTCCTCATGGAATCTAAAAACATCTCATATATATTTTCCATTTTCTAAAATATTGAATCTTTCATCATTTCAAAAGGAATGATAATTCTATTAAGCTTATCAAAAAATGAATTCTCCCTAACTTCCATATATGTGATTTTGGGATCAAATATTTTTAAAAAATTTATCCTATTATTTTTGAAAATTTAATAGTCTTCTAGATTTTCTCCAAATACTTGAATATTTTAGACTACATCATTCACCAAAGTGACATAAATATCAATATTATCAACATTTTACATTTTAATATACATAAATATTCTCCTCCATACTTGTAGCTTGGTTTCATTCACTTTTATGTTTTTTAAAAGATACTTCACAAATTTTTACATATTTATCTTACTGTTTCATGACCCATTAACAAGGTGTAAACCATTTTTTTGATGAAAAACCAAAAAATAATTTTTTATTTCCCTCCATCTAAATTTTCCTACAGTAATCTTATATCATATAATCATTTTTAGGAATAGGTTGAAACCCCATTGTACTAGAATATCTCACTTCTAAGCTGAGTGAAGGCATGAATGACATAATAATTTTCATCAAGAAATGATAGTTTGCTCCATAAATGGTTGGAACCCCTTGGTTGTTCACAAAATTGAGATTAAAATACATCTTGGATCTTAAGAGGCAACATCCCTATGATACCAACTAATGTTTTGAAGTACCAGTTTCAATAAAACTATGGAGGTGAATCTGTGGTAAAATATTTCCATGAATTATCATTCTTAATCCAAACTCTATAAGCTGTTAATGTTAATGATATATAAAATATTTTTTCATAGCCTCAACATTTATAGAAATATTAAGAAATGCACACTCATAGAAATTTAAAATGTTCAACTTTAAAGTCTACTCTTTGATATGATTTTTATTCAACCAAATAAAAATTCTCTACTATACTCCAAAAAGATTTTGAAAAACTGATTCTAATGTGTTATTACCCTTCCGGAGTCCATTGGAAGATTCAACACTCTATAAATATGTTGTCCAAACAAATAATGATTTTCTTATTCCCTTGTTTTCTGTTACACCACTTCATAATATAACATTTTTATATGGGAAGTTGGATGATAAAACCACACACTTATACTCTATTGAGAGAATTAATAATTAATGATAATCTTCAACCTACATTTCATGATAAGTAAATCTTGATTCATAATGATCTGAACCATCACAGCTTCCTTGAAAACATAGTATTTTGATTATCTCCATTGATAAATGATATCTAGGATTTTCACTCAATTATATCTTCTCACATGTTCTTTCTTTTTAAAGATATGTAAAATCGGGTTATCACATATTACATATACAATAAAAATATTTACTGTAGAAGTATAATATAAATATACGTGTTTGAATTTGAATTCCAAATTAAAATTCCAAAATTAACCTTCCTTCACACAATTCTATATAATCCCTTGAATCATCTATCAATTGATACTCACTATATAATTTAAAAAGTATTTATATGAGGCTAGAATAACCACCAAATCACTTAAATGAATCTATGTTAGTAGGTATGTTTGGACTTTACTAAATATACATAGAATAATACACTTCTACAGTGCACCTAGATATTTTGTGGTGTAGATTATGTCATTATAGTGTGATGAATATAAAAATAGTTTAGCCATATATTTTTATAGTGTATATTTTCAACCATCATACCCCTTCACAAAATGGTCTATAGGATACTGAATGTAGATCTTGGATTCTATAGTGACACCCAAAATCATTACAAAAGTCATTGCAGCATGATCGATTTACTTCAGTGGAGTCCTATACATTTTCTCTTTCATTCAACATAGAATATGAGATTCTGTATATAGCTCCCACATAATTAAAAAATATTGAAATTATATCATGAGATTTTATATAGTGTGAGAATGTTCCAATAGTGTACACATATACTTTATACTAATTATGGTGTAATTAGATTTGTTGTTGTGTGGAGATCCCGAATCAAGCATTCCCTACAACATGGTAACTTAATTGGTGACATGAATCCTTATAGACCATTTTACATCCCACTTCAAAATTCAACATCACTATAAAATATAAAGTATACTGCGGCATGATCCTCCATTTATCCTTTATCCTCAAACTGTATCACCCTTCTTTGATCATGGTCTCTCCTTTCAAGATATATTATAAATAAAAACTCGTTTAATCATCATATAAATTAACATATAAAAAGATATTATATTCATAAACAAGTCATAATAGACTCACATAATCATAACCATATTCAATAATCATCTAGGATTGTTCTTTATTTCAAGATATTTAATATATATACATCAATGATGTCCTTATCTTATTAACAAAAATTAAATCTCCCAATGTGGGATGATAAATACATAATAAATTACAAGAATAATATAATTACATAAATATATATATTATTTAGAAAATTTCGATGAAAAAACATATTTATAATAATATATCACTATAAAATGAATTATTTACCAATTAAATATATAAAAATTCTATAAATTTCTAAAAAAATTTCCCAAAATTCAAGAAAAATGAATTTTTCCAAAAATAATAAAAAAATACCTTAAAAAATATCATAGTAAATTTAAATATGAAACTAACCAGAAATACCTAGAGTCATTATAAAATACCCTTCATAATTATTTTTACAACCTAGAAGTATTTCAATGAAATAAATTTAATATCCATACCCAATAAACTAAAATATATCTTATAAAAACACCTCAAAAAACCTTTCACCAAATTATCTCAACATCTCAACTCCCTATTCACACATTATCAAATTCTCTCACTTACGATCACCCTCATGATTCTCCCCAACATATAGATTCCTATTAAAAATTATATACCAAATTTTATTTATTTTAAACCCACCACCAAATTAACTTCTTTAAAATTGACACAGACCTAAAATAATTTTATATATATTCACAATAATTAAATTACATTTAAGTAAATAAAAATTATCGATTCCAAAAAAAATCACATTCTATAAACAATAAAATTTAAATTTCTTTTGTATAAATGTACAAATATATCAATAATTGGGATATAACATCTCTATAAAAACATATTCAATAATTAAAAATAAATAATAAACATATATAAAAAACACAAATTAAAAAAAATTAATAATCATTTATATATTTTACTTTATCACAAACAATGAATTACCAAATAAATAACAAACTTTTAATCACTGAACATTCCTTTTATTATTCCAAACCAACACTACAAAACAAATAAATTTCAATAAATAAAAAATTTATTAAATCTATATCTAATGAAACTTTTAAATCATAAAAGATACTTCAATCATAATTAAAATATATATTTAACACTAAAATATAAAACAAGGCTTAAATAATATACAATTGTTTCTATTATATATTAGAATTATCATTTAAAATCTCATTTAATGCATACAAACCATATAGACCATAATAAGGAAAAAAAAAATCATGTTATCAATTAATGAAAATAAGATCAGATTTAACACCCCAAGATTTAGTGAAATATATTTTTTTCTTTCTCAAATAAATTTATTCTTTTTGATACTTTTCATTTCACGAAACACTGAATATATCTTGGGTTATATTAAATCTTCCCATTATTAATGTTTTGTAGATAACACGAGGTTAATATTATGATACATGCAACATTATGATTGGTTTATTGTATAGTTAACACTTTGTTTGGTTTATGTTACACACAATGTCAAGTTATTTTTATTTCTTGCATTACATGCAAGACCGAGTTTTAAGGAACAATTTTATTTTATTAAAATATTAATTTTTGATTTAATAAGTATAACCCAGCTGTTAAATTAGTAATTATGAATAATATTAAAAAACTTATTGAAATGAATGGTTTATAATATTAATTCATTGGTTACCAATTAATTTTAAATGAAAACATATAAAAATTGATTATGAAGGAAATCGTTTTATTTTTAGGTTCCCAAAGTAATTTTATCTCAATAAAATAAATTAACTCTAATTATTTAATGATATTAATGAAAAATATATGTTATATATTAAATAAAATATATTTTATATTCATCTAATTGATTTTATATGCCAAATATAAGAACAAACCAAATTTTATGCCTAAAATTCCATATTTTTCAAAATTGATAATTTACACTTTTTTAATATTGATCCCATTTTAAAAAATATTGTTGACACATTAATAGTTCTTATAGGAAGAAATAAACTTCTTATTTTAAATAAGTATATAATTTTTTTTGGTTGATTTTATTATGGTAGGTTTCATGTTTTGATGAATAGTACTAAAATAATGCATTTTTATTGAAAACAAAATTTTCTTCTAAAACATTTATATTATTAAAATATGTTTTTACTTAGTTTTGAAGTATAATTAGAATATTATTTTATCACATAATCCAATTTATAAAATTTTCTTCAATTTTACAATGAATTTAAATATATAAACATTTTCAATATTTTGTAAGTTTTAACTTTAAAAACCAATTTTATCACCCCATCAGTGAGATTAATTTTAAATTAATTTCTACAACTTCTGTATTTTGAATTTTGAAAAATATACCCCATATTTAGAATAATTGGGCATAAATTATGGAAATATGTTCCTTTTTTTGAGGATTATAAATTGTAACTTTAGTAATTTTTTTAACACTATAAATAGTATATTAGGTAATTAAGGGTGAAAATTAATATTTTAGTTATTTTAAAATTACCTGAACATTTATTGTAATTTTTATATATATGTGATATTCCACCAAAAAATATTTTCTCTTAAATTATAAATTTTTTAAATCTAATTGTTTTTGTGTAATACGTTTATTAAATTTTATTTAATGAAATGTTAAATATGTCATACTCATATTTTTATGACTATATCATTTTTAATATAGGGTTATACAGAATATAAATTCAATTATAAATTTTCAAGGGAAAGATATATATTTTTAAATTATCATGGTAATTTATATTTAAATTTTAGGAAATAAATAAATACCTTAATTTCATATACAATGATGATGTAATTATTGTTTAATTAATGGAAATACCAAATAAATGATATTCAAAATATTAAAATATATATAATTTGATATAAAAAATGATATTCAAGGATTATATTGATTATTTTACATGATATATATGAGTTAACATAGTTGGTTCAAATATATACTATTTTTATTATATTTTTCAAAAGAAAAATAATAAATTGTGTCAAAAATGACACTAATAACATTTTCTGAAAGTAATATTTTCTTAAATTACAGAAAAATCATAAATTTTTTAAATAAGGAAAATTGGGTGAGATATGTTTTAAAATATCACATATTAACTATTTAAACCCAAATTGACACTTTATATGTATGCATTATTCCCTATTTACCATAAAAACATTATTACCATGGTTAAAATTAAAATAGGTTAACTAAGGGTTAATAAAAAGCATAAGATTTTAAATTACATCAAAAACCAATCTAATATTTATTGGATAATGAGAATAAAACCCCATAATATCTTCTATTCTAACAAATTTCCTTTTGTGGTATTTTATTGAGACTAAATTTATTTTAAATTATTATTTTTAGATATTTTAAAAGTGCCCCTCACATCAATTATAAATGGGAACCTCCTTCCTCAATTATACACATCACATTGAGGATTATAGATTGAAAACACCCTTCTATATTCCATTATACACTTACATATCCACATTATATATGTTCTATACTTTCCGAAGGACTAACTCTAGAGTCTTTTAAAGGAGATCTAAAGGATCTGTTTTTGACATAGTGGTAAGCGCTCTAACTGATCACTCTCTTTTTCTACTATTCCATACCTCTTTAAAATCTATAAAACATATCATAAAATAAAAAATTTGGCATAATAAATGTTATCAAATGTTATTAAAATTATGAAAACACCATTACACATTTCTTTCCCATCAAACATGATGTTAATGTATCACTCATGCATATGTATGACTTATAGTCTCCACGTAGCGATACAAATAATTCTCTATGACCATCATTCATATGTGGTGATTATGATGGGTTTAGGGTTTATATATGATATTAATGAAATAATTATACTTTTATAAATATAATTTCATATATATATTTTTACCTTCTAATCTTTTAAGAAATGATAACTTCGCTCATGCGTACATATGGCATACCATCTCCATGATGCAATGTGATTCTTGTTTGATATATATTTCTCATGAATGGTAATAAGGATAAAATTTATGAATATATATGATATATATAAAATATAAATTATTAATGAATGATAATATATCACATTGTTTTCTTTATTTTAATATAATAAGAAAATGATCCAACGTTCTTCCGTACGTACGATCTACTCCCTCTATGAATGATCAATCATATTTTTTACCTATAATTATTTTGAATAAAAATGAATACATATAAAATTAATATATATATATATATATATATATATATCATGGTATTTATTTTGTAGATTATGAATTCATGATTTATGTAAGAGTACATAGGATAAAAAGACAAAACATGTACATCACAAAAAGTGGTTGTTACCCGAAACATATATTTAACCTAGGGTTTTTAATAAGTTAGAAATATTAAAGTCATAAGAAAATAATATAAGGTATCATAAATATGAATATTCTTTTGTGTAATATTTATAATAAATATATACTTATTATATATGATCTTTTAACATATATTATGGATTTCAAGACTTGAGGAAATAGAATTTCATCTAAATTTTTATTTTCATGAGATACATCCCATATTCACCACTCACGTATTTTGTGAGGTGTATATAATAAAAAATTTCATGTAATATCAATAATTTTATTTTTTAATGATATTATAATATTTAATGGAAGTTATTATTTTATGGGTTTCATGATTCTAACGTTACCCAAGTGGCAAGAGATTTATGTCTCAATTTTATTCCCTACAAGATACAAGGCATGTTATCCACCTATTTATTATATGATGCATATTTACTTACTATGAATTTATTATATTATTTTTATCCTTAATTTTATGGTAATTTATATATTTATTTTATTATCAATCATTTGTATATTTTAAAGTTCAAAAGTGTCCAAATCAGAAAGAAAAACTTGTATCATTTTTTCTTTCTTTGATACACTTGTTATGTTATGAATCCATATTATTTTATGATTTTTATATACTTACCATTTTGGTATTCAATAATGGACATATTTTCATGATATTATATGTTTCATGTAATTTTATTCTCTCTTCAGTCAGAAATCTGTGTTCCCTTTAAACATTATTTCTAAATTGTTTTGAAGATGTTTAAATAAAATTTTATCCATTTTAAAGCAATAAGTATTTCATAGATGTTTAAAAATATTTCCAAAGATTTATTATAATTTTTCAAAGTTATTTTCAATGAAAACATTTTTCTACATGTTTTAAAATTTAAAAGTCATTTTTCAAAGAAGAAATGATTTTTTCTTCACGAATTATTTGAAATGTTATTTCAAAACCTTTTTCTATATATGATAACATAATATGTTGTTAATTATGTTTTATTAAAGTTATGATTAAAATATTATATTCTTATTATTTATTTTAATAGTTTATGTTTATGATGGATTTATGTTTATGAAGTATGTTCCTTTTCCAAGAATTATGTTATAATGTGATGTTTATGAAACTAATTTCCTTTTATGTGTTTTGATATGTTGAATAATTAATTTTTTTTGGGGAACACATATGTATGGATTTCATAATTTGATAGGTGGGACCTATATCTCCATCCAATTCATTTAGTAAAGATATATATCCCATGATATAATGATGGAAACAAGTCGACAAAATTGATCCACTATGGGAAGAAGGGGAAACCCAATCCACTATTGGAAGATGTGGAAACCCGACATATTACAAGTAAAGGACTACGAGTGGGGATAATGGTGTATCCTTCCTAGTATGTGTAGTCCCCATAAAGTGTAATGTTACATTAAAACAATGTTCCTTGACTTATGAGAAATTATTTTACATGTGTATGAGTCTAACACAAGTTTCATGTCTTATTCTTTTTCTATGATTTCTTAAATTATACTCTTGATTTCCACAAGATTTCTTCCTTATTAAATTCCATTATTTATACCATGACCCATGTATATTATTGTTAATATGAATGTACAATTTTCAAATGTTAATATCATGTTCTCATACCAATATATACATGATTATTCTTACATATCTCCCTTTTTTACCCTTACTGAGCATTTTATCTCTCCCTTTCTTATGTTTCTTTTTCCCATGATATGAAGAAAAGTATTGAGTATGTTATGTCAAAAAGGGGTCTAGTTTTGATAAAACAGATAAGAGAATAAATATGTGTTATATGCCAATTGTTTATGATTCTTAGTTTCTAAATGAATAAAACACATACGGTTTATGGGAGTGTGTTTGTGTAATGTATGAAATGTTATGAAAAAATGACAAAATATCAATGTTTGAAAGGCCTTGGTCGTTATAGTCAGTATCAAAGAAAAGGTTTAGAAAAAAATTTGAAACTAGGATGAGAAAGCATAACTGAGATCCCTCGATATATTTCTATGTATATGTCTAGGGATTACTCTAATAATAAGTCTATGTATATGTTACAAACCTAGAGTTTTCATAAGAATCTTGAATAACGTAGTATTGATATTAAGGTATCATAGATTGCAATATTATAAATTATTTTCTTTTATTATGTGGTTCTACCACTATGATTAGTTTTTTTCTCACTCTATTATTTCTAGTTTTCGTGAATGGATGATCCTCAAAGGAACTGTGTTAATGATGAATGTGATGGGAAATACAATGATATGAATTGTGATAAACATTAAAATAAGAAGATGAGGGAACATATTTCTATTGCATCCTTCATTATGTAACATACACCTTCTTTCAAAGGGTCTTCTATTCTACTTGTTGCAAAATAATGGATCAATAACACTGAGAAAGTATTTTCTATACAGCAATGTTTGGAAGAAGAAAAAATTATCTTGGTATAATTTTTAAGGTTAAGAGGTTCAATAATGGACTCTTGTTAAGAATACATAGAAATAAGAAGAAATTTATTCATTTAATGAGAAGTGTTTAAGGGTATATTTTTCATTATTTAATTATCACTTATTCTATGAAGGAAGATGGAAATGGATTTCCTAGAGCATAGGAAAAATAAGGATGAATCTATTGGTACCTATGAGGGAACTTTTACTAGACTTGTGAGGTATGATTCCGGCATTATCACCAATCATGAATATAATGTTGACTGATTAATCAATGGATTAAAACTAAGTCATCCTGCAACATTATATATAAGATAATTTAGTATTTATGAAGATATTATGCATTGTTCTATCACATAAGAAATGAAATATATAGTTATATATAAATCTCAAGGCTTTTATAAGAAACATAATATGGATTCTAATGGAAAATATAAAAACCATTGTAAAAGAAAGATGAGAGTTTCTTTGTGCTCGATGTGTGGGAAGAAAGATCGTAGAGACTTTCTTAAGAGGATTGATAAATGTTTCATGTTTGGGAAATAATTTCATCAATAAATTTACTGAAAAAGTGATGGGGAAATGATATATAATAATGTGAATAGTGAAATGGATCCACATAATTTACCTCCCACACTTCAATGCATCATGTGTAAGGAAGACAATAATTATTCTAATCAATTCACAAATAAATGGGTAAACCATGATGATTGTTTTCAGCATACTCTTACAACCAATGAAAAAAGGAAGTACCATGTGATCACTATTGGCGATTTGGAGTATCGAAACAATTTTGTATAATTATTTTTTATTTATGTAATGTAATTTAAGAATAATGTTGAATAATAACTTTTATTGTATTATGGAATAATGAAACATTTATGTATTGGTCCATTTTATTTTTTCCATAAGTATTTATGAGCATAAACTGAATGGTATAGGTAAACATGAAAATTTATTGAGGTAATAAAGTTATATTTTTTGAAAAAGACATGATTATGGGAAAGATAACCATTAATATGTTCATGATGTTGATATAGTGGTATTTAGATAATGTTATATTGGGCATGGAAAAATAAATTGGATGGTATATATATCCTTATAACTGATTAGGGATTTGTTGAAAAGTGGTTTATAATATCATGGATGATGTTTTAAATATTTTTATAGTTAAGTAATATATCCAATAAACATTAAAATAAGGAAAAAATAATGTTTTAGATAATGATTTATGTTAATTTTGGTTATTACTATGTGTAATAGAATACATGAATAAGGTATTCACATGATTAGAATGTGAAACCCAAGAACTACCTTTTGATATATGGGGGATAAATATTAACCATATTTAGTGATATTAATTCTAATGTTTTCGACGTTCGTCTTTTTGAAGTGTTATAAGGTTAAGAAATTGTGGAATGGTTTTAGTTAAACATCTGATAACATTTTTATAGATTTAATTATAATCTCTCCATAGGGGGATTTATCCATATTGGATATCTTGTGCTATAATTTTTGCTGTGATAATGATATATGGAATGACATATCATTTTATTTGTGGATATCATGATCCTATAACACATTAAGAAAGAAATATTCACCTTCATTCCTAGAATATGAGATGAAGTGGAAATTGATCAAGGCACAACAAAGGTTGAGGTATTCCTAATATCAAATAAGTATATATTATCATGAAAATTCTTCAACATTTGGAAAATGGGGATTGATATAGAATGTTATCAGGTTATCATCAAATTTGATTATATCAATGTCCTTTTGAAGACACGTTGGGACATGTATTTTTTATTTTTAACATTATCCAAACCATATTCTATATTACTACCTATTAGAGATTGAAAGTTATTTTTCTATTCCATGTCAATGTTTTCACATACCACCTATGGTTTCCTATGTGGAAACCATGTTGTGAGTAACATTGGGTAACCATTATTTTTTTGACTTTCCTTTTTAAAATGAAGTTTTGGTATTTTTTTTAGGAATGTGGGTTTATATAAAAGTAACTTTCAAATAATAATCCTTCTATAAACCAAACAAATTTCATGGGAGAAATTAATTGGGGGGGGGGGGGGTGTAGAATGAAACACCATATGATTTTCTGAAATATTTTTTCCCTTTTCTCAAATAAATTTAATCTTTTTGATATTTTTTATTTCACGCAACACTGAATATAGACCGTGTTATATGAATTCACCAAGTTAGTCATGATTCCTAGATAACACAAAGTTAACATTGTGACATAGAAAAAACTTATATTAGATTATGGTACACAAAAAACTCTTTTCAGTTTGTGTTACATGCAATGCAAATTACTTTTGATAGCTTTCATTAAATGCAAGATCGAGTTTTTTCAAAAAATTGTATATTATTAATTTTTTTTATTTAATATAATAATATATAATAATGACATTAAATTAGTGGTTATGAATAGGATTAAATAACTTATGAAAAAATAATGATTATAATATGAATTCATTGGTTACCAATTAATTAGAAATGAAAATATATACAAATTTATTATAAAGAAAGTAGTTTTATTTTTATGATCACAAAGTTGATTTTCCTTAATAAATAAAATTAATTATAATTAGTGAATGATATTAATGGAATATATATGTTATATACTGAATAAAATATTTTTTTATATTCATATATTATATTTTATAGGCATAAAATGTGAACAAACCCAATTTTATACATAAAAAACTATGTTTTTTCAAAGGGTAATTTTACCACATTTTAATCAGAAACCCATTTTAAATCATAATTATGTAAATTTTATAGTTATTATATAAAAAAAATAAATATATAATTTTAAATTGGTATATAAAAATTTACTTCATTTTAATTTTTTATATTTTTTTGATTCATTTCATATTTTGATGAATAATAATAAAATAAGGCATTTTAATTGAAAATATTTGTTTAATCTAAATAAATTTTATTGTTAAACTATATTTTTAATTTTTAATAAAGTATAACTATATTTTTTACCATTTAATATAATTTATGTCATTAGAATGAATTTTACATTGAATTTAGATAGAAGAACATGTGAATATTTTTCATGTTTTTACATTAATAACTCGTTTTCTCAACTCTTCAACGAGGTTAATTTTAAATTAATTTCTAGAATATGTGTAATTTGAATTTTTAAAAATTTATTCAATATTTTTAACTATTGGGAAAAATTTTGGATATAGGTTTTATTTATAGGAATTATGAGATGAAACATTAGTAATTTCAATTAACATGGTAAAATTAAAATCAAGTAATTAAGTGTAAAAATTAATATTTAAAATTTTAAAAGAATATACTAAAAATGGTTATAATTTTATTTTATGAGTCGGTTTTAATCAAAATCATCGTTATACCTAAATTATAACCTTTTTACGAAACATGGAACAGAATATGATATTTATTATATTTTATTTAAAGAATGGTTAAATATGTCATAATCATAATTTCTATAACTATATGATTATTAATTTTGGGTTTTATAGAAGTTTAATTTGACTATAAATAGTAATTTTAATGATAATTTTTTTTTATTTTTCATGGTAATTAATTTTTAGTTTTTAATAAATAATTAAATACTTTAATATCTTATACAATAATGATAAAACAATTGATTAATTAATATAAATACTTATTAAATGATATTCACAATTTAAAAACAATAAACTTTTATATAATTAATTATATAAATGAATTTTCAGGATTAAATTTCAAATTTCGGGATTATTTAATATAGTTTTGTGATGATATAATATTGTTGTGATATTGTTAAAAATAGAAATAATGAATAATGTCCAAATTTTCACTGATGAAATTTTATGAAAGTAATATTTTATTAAACTATTTAAAAATAATAAATATTATAAATATGTAAAATAGGACATTATATGGTTGAAAATATCATTATTATATATATTTTGGTCTAATTGACACTTTATATGTAAAAAGTACATCCTCTTGACAATACAAACTTTGTTACCATATTTAAAATTAAAATTTGTCAACTAAGGGTTATTGATAAAGAGGTCTAACATTACATAAAAACCTGTATAAAATTTATTGTATGATTTTATTACAACCCTATATCAAAACAAATTTGAATAAATTTTATTTTGGATGTCTTTGGATTAATATTTATTTTTTTTATAAATTAATATTCTTGGAGATTCCAAAATTTCCATTACCCTCAATTATAAAAGGGTGCCTCCTCTCTCAATTCTACACAACCGGTTAAGTCTTCTAGATAAAAAAAACTCATCAAAATTATATCATATACATCCCAATCAATATTATATTTTTTCTGGTATTCCTAAAGCACCAAATATAGAGTCTTTTAGATTAAATGTTAAGGATCCGTTTTGATGAAGAGGAAATCATTCTAACCGATCACTCTCTTATTATACTATAATACACCTCCTCAAAATATATGATATATATATTATAAAATAATGACTTCTTCATCATAAATATTCTTTTATTATTATTATAATGAACACACCATTATACAATCCTTTCCCATAGATAAAGTAGGTAATGTATTCCACAACCATACATACAACATACCATCTCCACGTAATGATACAATTTATTTTTCCATCACCATCAATCATGAGTGGAAATTATGAGGAAATTAATGGTTATATATGATATTTATGAATTATTTTCTTTTCACTAATGGTAATATAATATCTATATTTTTACTAACTAATCTTTTGGGAAATGATAACGCCACTTGTGAGTATATATGGCTTACCATCTCCATGAGGCGTTCTGATTCATATTTCATCTATATTTCACATGGAAAGTAATAATGATGAATCTTATGAATATATATGATATATATAACATAAAAATTAATATTTAATGATAAAATATAAAATTATTTTCTTTCATTTAATATGAAATGAGAATGAAAACAACATTTTTGTGTGCGTACCACCTACCGTCTCTATGAACGAAGTAATTTGTTTTATACCTATACCATTTATGAATCAAAATGAATACATATATACTGAATATATATATATATATATATATATATATATCATGTTTATGGTTATGTACATGTTGAATTCATGATTAATGTAAGTGGACCAAGGATAAAAAGTCAAAACTTGTGTGAAAAATAAAGAGTCTATTACCCAAAAAATAAAATTAACACATAGTTGTTAATAAGATAGAAATATTAAATTCATAAGGATGTCATATATGGAATTATAAATTTAATAATAACTATTTTTTAAATTTATAATAAATTTATATTTATTATACATGATTTTTAACGTATTTGAAGGAATTCAAGACTTGATATAAGGGAATTTAATCTCACTTTTTAATTCAGTGAGATACATGCGATATTCACCACTCATTTTTTATGTTGTGTATATATTGAACAATGAAATGTTATATACTGAATTTAATTTATTTTATGATATTAAAGTCTTCAATTTATATTATTATATTATGTGTTTTATGATTCTAAGGTTACTCATGTTGTAAGATATTTCCATATCACATTAAATTTTGGTGATATACAAGACTTGTTCACAACATATTTCATATATGTCGTGTATATACTTCCCATAAAGTTATTATATGTTTATTTTCATTAATTTTAATGGTAGTTTAAAATAAAACTGATGATCTCTCTTTCCAAGGGGTTACAACAAAAAAGCTTCCAAATCAGCAATTTTTTTGTCTCAATTTTTCTTATTTTAGTCACATGTTATGTTAAGAACCTATAATATTTCACAAAATTGGATATAATCACCTTTTTTATTTTTGAATCTCAAATATACTTCTTTTCATGATATAATATGTTTTATGTAATTTTATTCTCTCTTTTGTCAGAAATCATCGCTTATTTAGATGAATGTTTTCTAAAAATGATTTAATGGTGTTTTAAATGAACATTTATCCATTTTCAAGGAAAAGGATTTAAAATATATCTAAAATGGTTTTTAAATTTATATTATAAAATTTCAAAGTTATTTTTAATGATTTATTGTGTTTTTTTATTTTTTTAAATTCATTTCCAAAATTTGAAAGGATATTTTCTTCAATAATAATTTAAATCATCTTTCAAAAACATTTTCCATATATGATAACATTATTTTATGTTACATATGTTTTATTATGGTTATGGATCAAGGATTATTTTAAAATTATTTCATTGAATATTTTATGATTACGAAGGATTGATGTTTATGAGTTATGATTCTTTTTCCATGAGTTTTGTTATGATGAAATATTTATGAAACTCATTTAATTTTATGTGTTTTGGTATGATGAATAATATATGTTCTTATGGAACACATGTTTATAGTTTTCATTATGCGATGGGTGGGACCTATATCTACCTCCAACGCATTGGGCAATGATTAATGTCTAATGAGATAATCACATAAACAAGTTGAAATTTATGATCTACTAGGGGAAGATAGGGAAACCTGATCTGCTGCGGGAAGATGGGGATTCCAAATCCCTTATAAGGAAATCACTGTGACTGGGGATTATGGTGTATCCTAACATATAGTTTAATTCCCAGTTAAGTGTTTATTTAGGTTAAAGAAATGTGCCGTGAGTTATAGGGAATGATATTTCATGTTTATGAGTCTTCTATAAATGCCATGTCTTATTTTGGTGTTATGTTTGCTAAGATTATTCTATTTATTTCTACACGATTTATGTCTTATAAACTACCATTATTTATTCCATATCTCATGTGTATGATATTTGATATGTGGGGTATTGTTTTCTAATGTTATTCTCATGTTCTTATACCCCTATGCTCCTGATTATGCTTATGTATATCTATTGTTTACCCTTAGTGAGCATCAAAGCTTACCCTTTATTATGTTTCTTATTTCCTATGATACAATCAAAACTATTAACTCTGACATGTCAAAAAGGTGTATAGTTATGAAAAAATAGGTGTGATAAGAAGTTGATATGTTATAAACTAGTTGTTTAAGTTTCAATTTTTCCAGAGGCACTAAAATAATATGGTCTTTGGGAATATTTTTGTATAGTGAATGAAATATTACAAAAACATAATGTAATATCAATGATTGAAAATCCTAGAAAATTATACCCAATATTTTAAAATATACATTCTAACATATGAAAATGAAATTTAATTGCATTAATTTTCACCCAAATAGTTCGAAACATGTTGAATCATTAATATTAATCCATGAAAACGTTTTTTACCACCTCTACTATCATGTAAATGTAAAATAAATCAATTAATGACAAAAAACATAAAATTTCATTAAATTCTATCGAAACAGGGCCCCCTTTCTCCAAGAATATATTATTCATTATAAAAATAACATAAAAACAGTTTTCAATGAAAATAAATAATATAAATTACTAAAAAACCAAAGAAAACAAGAAATTATTATTTTTTAAAATTGTATTTTTATAAATGAGTTTAAATAAAAAAAATCATTTAATGACTATAAGAATCCAACAAAATATCTTAGCTAATTAAAACCCATTAGAGGACTTAGTATTTTAACAATAAAAAAATCATTGAATTTTTAAAATTCATAATTTGAATTAATAGATTTCAAAAACATGTTCACCTCACATTTCACATTTATTTCATCATTCTATTAGACAATGTTCTTTTCATGTTTTTTAAAAAGATCCAATAATAATAAAAATGGTAAAAAATATATTACCTGTAAAAATATTTTAAGTCAGAGTGTTAAAGTGTCATTCAATATTAACTATAATAATCCTAATAAACGGAATAATATATTATACCATGTTTTTATAAAAATAAAAACTTTTAACGATACATAATAATTCTTGTAAAATAGTTTAATATCTATCTAGTAAAGTTACTTTTTAACACCAAATAAAATAACTCTTTAAACATATTCCACATGCTAATTTTTCATTTAATAATACTTACCATGAAATGTAATTCCATCCATAAAAATTATTTTTATATAAATATTTTAAAAAATATATACCAATTAAATAATTTATATTCACTCTAAAATGATTAATTTTTCTAACTCATATCACCATTCATAAAAAAAGAAAAAAATAGCCAGTTAATATGAAAATAATCCAAAAATTACATAATTTGAATTTAATTTACGTTCATTTCATATATTCATAATTAACGATAAATTTATTCCAAAATTTTACACTATAATATCTCACTTAAAGATACATGAAATCAAAAAAATTATAAATCAAACAGTATATTTTCAATCCCACCACCATTAAATTTTAAATACATGATTATTTTTTTATTTAAAAAATATTAATATCAAACCATTTATTTTTCCATCAAAACACATTTCAATTTTTCAAAACATCTGAAACAATGATTCAAATACAATACATAAATTCTTATAATATACATAAAACCCATTAATTTATTCTCAAAAATATTAATATACAACTAAACATAATAAAAAATTTATTTGATTCCTTTAATACTAAATTTATGACCTATAATTCCTTTATGAAAATTTTTTAACATCACCTAAATAATTTCAAAATCACTCAAGATGAACTATACTTAGTTTATCTCATACATAAAATCTATGATCTAATATAAAGCCCTTTAAAAATTTAAAATTTCATCCCAACTATTTATTATAAGATTTAAATACTCGTCTGAAAATATTAGACACTACATATGAAAGGCCATAGGGAAAACATGGTTTCAAATAAATGAATAATCTATTTGATTTAAAAATAAATTCTCTCATACACAACAATTTGACCCCAAAAACAATTAATCATTTTCAAATCAATTATTTGAAATCCATACCAATATAATTCAAACAACACTTTAACACATACACTTCCCAAAACCATTAATTATCATAATAACATATGCCACATTAGAGTCTCAAAGAAAAACATTTTTATCAGATTCATTTTACATATCATTACATAATACAAAATATGAGGATAAATATTATTTACCCCTTAACCAAATTGAAAAATTAAAACCTAATAATATTCATGGTTTTTCCACATTTTTTCATAACCAATTACATAAAAAATTATGAAGTCAATTAACTCATTACACAATTAATAAAAATACATTATCATTTATATAGATCCCATAAATATCAAAACATCCAATTATTCTTCACTCAAAATACACCACATCTAAAACTCTGTGATCAATATCCTACACACAAAAACATATTAATCAATTAAAATAACGATTCTTATCAAAATCCACACCAAAATAATTATCATAATTTTTATTTATTATCATACATCAGTATATAATACCCAATATCAAAACATAAGACTTATTTTCAATTATCATTTAATTAAACAAAATAAAAATATAATTATCCTCTCAAATTAATCATTTCACAAGACCAATAAATTGATTTAATTTAGTTAATTTAATATTAGTAATCAATTTTGGAAAGGAAAAAATTTAATTATAAATAATTAAATAATTTTAGTAAAATGATTTTCATAATAAAACCACACTCGAAACTAATAATATAAATTCACTTACATTTTATGAACCTATTTTCCAAAAATAATCCATGATTTCCACACTATTGACCATAAATCTCAGTTAACTTAATAAAAATTAAATAATATTTCTTTCAAATCATTTAACAAATATTAATTACAACTAATTAACATTATCCCAATCTCTCAATTTACTTAGACTTCGATTGTAGCTGTATTTTCTTATCACACTTTTAATGATTTCATATAAATTTGTAACCACTTTTCACTTTTGTACCACTTATGAAAATTAAATAATCATATAATAAAGATGTATTTGATTCCATTTTTGACATCCTTTCCTGACATGACCACACCGCATAGATAAAATTCCATCTAGCTCAAATTGTTCTCATTGATCAGTTAAGGTTGATGACAAGTTCTAAGTATGTACATCATTTCTTAGTATGTTATTTTAAAAAATAGATCATACTAATAACATTTACATAATAGAATTAAACAAATTATAATATATTTTTATATCATAAAATAATAATAACTCACTAAAATAGAACCCCAATTTTCCCATATTTCATATAACTCAAAATAGAATCGATGAACAACATGAGTACTATATCACAATATAATACATCAAAATTTAATTAAATAAATATAAAAATAACTCAATACAAACTATATGACACTCCTTTGAATATTATTTTAATTCCCTTCCACCCCGACTAGTCTCTAGTTACTGGAGCAATAGTCGCTTCTTGACCCCAAGTATGCCTCCCCATAAGTCAAAATGTACCTTCTAGCAATAAGGGATGAGGGTGTTACCATGGGGGGGAGATACAATTATATCTAAGTAAGAAACAATTTAATAATAATAATAATCTACAAAAATTAAAAAATTCATTCAAAAAATTAGTTCATATCCATGCTATAATAAATGTAATATAGAAGCAAATAGTCATAGAAACACATGATCATACAATATACATCAACCAATAACCAACTAACATAATAAAAAATATAATAATAAATAAATGAATAAAATTATATGTCTCTACTACCATAGTAGAGCCTCCCAATATCAACCTTTAAACACATTTAGGATATCCATCTTGATCATTTAATACTAGTCCTCTGCCCTACCTGAACCTATGATCAAGAATACTTCTTGACTACCCAAATTCCATGGAAAAATAAGTAGTGTGTTAATAAAACATACTAGGGGATCACCAAATGGGTCCCAATATAACCATTAATTTAGTTTATAAACTTGTGATATGCTTATAAAATAAAATAATAACCATGTATGTATAATAAAATAAACCATTATCGATTCTTGGTATCTTATATGACACCATAAATATAAATTAATTTCTTCAACTAGAGGTGTATCAAAAAACAATGAATATTATTGTTATTTTATCCATCTAAAAAACATGATAATAAGATGAAAAAGATTAAATTACTAGGTTGTAATCCATCAAAATATAATTGTATCTAGATCAATGGATTGATCCTAGGTAGTATCATTGTTATCCCATATATATCGTTCAAATATTCTATATTAGAGTAAATATACCAGGCATCCCATTACCATCAATAATACTATACTTATCCTTGGTAGTATCCTAGGAATACTATATATATCTAGTTAATTATCATGATATTTGGGAGTGTAAAATGTTTATAATAATGTCAAGTTCAATGCCTGAGTCACATGGAATATTTTAGGCATCCTATATAGGAAATTTCCGAGTCTCTGTTAATATCTTGGAGAATTATAAATATGTATGAAAGTTGGATCATAGGTATAAACATTTGAATTACACCTATATGGAATATATTCTATATCCTAGTGAGTTTTACAGGTATCCCAATAGTCATATATCATTAAGAAAATACTAGGTGATATAATAAGAATTCATTCACAGGATTCGAGGGTAGTGTGTCCCTCTAGTAATATATCATAAATCACAAGTTGTGGGTTGGTCATCTCCGCCAACTAATATAACATAATCAAGGCTAGCGTCTCGAGTACATGTCTTATCCATTTCAATATAGTTATTTCAAGATCACATAATTGATTTAGGTTCTATGTCAACACATGTAATCATCGATACCCATTATCACATGCTCCCACCCCGAATTTAATAAATCACCGAGATCCCTTTGGGGTCCAATAGGTTAAATCATATCATAGAAATATAAAAAGTGTTCGTCAATCATGTTCTCATTGTATATTCCAAACACATCACTCAGAGATAATAACATCCCTCAACATTATCATAATCATATTATGGAATCACTGGATTGACATGATTAGTAATACTAGAACCATTATTGAGATATGACATAATACCCATATTAATTCTATTGAGAGGATATGATACTAAATATTTAAATTGATCACTAAAAATCAATACACGACCTACTTGATGTATTCATGTCATATGTCTTCATATATCTTAGTATAGTGAAAAAATAAATCCTTTAATTATCTCATCCCCTGTCCACGTATACCAAAAGTATGATGTTAATGCACCATACCCACCATAAAAACTCAACCATACACCTAAATTAAGGAATCCTCAAAAAAAGTCCATGAGAATGAACTACAGAAAATTAAAAGAATATGAATCCTAAAATAACAAAAAAGTATTTACGTACCTTGAACGAGTATTCCTAAATAAATTTGAGAAAATCTATGGATTTATTTATATTCATAGAAGGTATAAATATTAAATTCAACTTAAAAATAGTTAGTAATAGTATATTATAGAGGATTAACTCTCTCAAAAATTTTATGTAAATTGGGTAAATATTTTGTATCACTGATGTAGTATATAGTTCATCCCTCACTTCATTTTAAATAAAATTCATCCGATCATATCAATTTTACCTCCATCCAAATTTTCACAAAAAATACTAAATATATAATGAAACTAGTGATCTTCAGTAATTACATTAACCTTAAAGCCTCAAATTATTCAATACAATAATATTTTTCATTATAGAGAATTTATTTATTCACTAAAAATTATATACCTCAACTCTATTAGAAGATAATATATTATTATCGTTATCCTACCACATATAGAATGAAAGACTGTTTTTTTTATCAAACTAAAAGACTATCCACTGACCAATATAAGGTTAATATACATCCAATGATTGATATATTATATAATGAAATATACATCAAATCATATCAATCTAACACTTCAAGACTTGAAAATAAAAAGACTCAACATCACCATAATTATCATCATAATTTACTAATTCAATATGGGTAAGAAATGTATCAGTGACTGGGGCCTCTGAGCGGAATCTCACCCCCCTCTCGAGTGACTAGGGTTTTCGTCCTTGGGTTTTCTCCTTCCCCCTCCGACGCGTCGGTTTTTCTGTGCATCGATGCTCTAGATTCTAGATCGGAGTGGGAATGGTCTTATGATGCTTTAGGCTCCCAGTCTGGTGTTGGCGGATGGATCTCAGATCAGCAGGTGCTGGTGCTCTGGATCGATGTTGGCATCCAGTGTTCGGATCTTGGCTTGGTGTCAACGAGGAAAGGTATGCCAAGTCGTGGCTTAGTGATGGCTTCTGGGCTCCAAATCTGGGCTCGTTCGACCTCCGACTTCCGGTGATTTCTAGCTTTGCTCGACGTCTACTTTGATTCAACTCAGAGGGGGGAGGTTCTTCTTCTTTTTCCTTTATCTTCGATGTGTCTTTGCTGTTCTTGTGGTGGTGTTTTCTCCAGATGGTCCCGTTTTTCTATTGGCGTGATTTGGATCTGGATGTGTCTGTTCCAGATGTATGATTCCATTGAGGAACCAGTGGTGGTTTTGGTTCCAATAGTGTGATTCTCTCTCCTTAATGGATTAATGCGACTGTGGTTTTTTTGTCTGCTCTGACGGTGCGATTGGAGGATATGGTCTGCATTTGGAATCTGAATGGTTGTTTTGGAACTTTTGAGTTGTCTGCGGATCGGGGTGCTAATGCCATCAGGATCTGGTCATCTCATTCTAGTTTCATTGATGTCCTTTGTGGATGGATTCTTTCTGGGGTCCATTTCATTTCATTTGAAGGCTGGGTGAATTCCTATGGAGTTTGCTGATGGGATGATTTGGGTCGGTGTCGATGGTCACGCCGGGGATGTTCAAGGTAACCATTTCTGAGGTTTGGCCAGCATTTCTGATATTCTTGTGCCCTGGTTTGTGGTTTCTTGGACATGTTCTTTGGTTATTTATGTTTTTGTGTAATGGTGAAATTGGTGAAATTGGTTGTATGGGAATCATGTAGTGGGGGTACCGGGAACCCATAAACCGGCTTTTGAAAATGGAAAAAAATGATTTGCAGTCAATATGGGTAAGAAAATATAATCAAATAGGAATAATGAAAATGATTATATCTATTATAGCCAAAAATAATGAAGCCCAAGAGAATCCCCTCTTACAAGATTCACCCCATATGCGTCAAGGATTTTGTGTTGGGGATGTAGGAGACACATGTCTATTGTAATTCCATTGAGGAAAGATGTCCTGAAACCTTATTACACACACGCCATATATAATTTATATGCATATGATTGTGGAAAAATATCTTACGACTTGAATCATTATTGAACTAATGTTTTTTTCAAGATGTCAACTAGATTTTAGATTTTGAATATTTTCTATTGATATAGAACGTTCTCTACTAATATGTTTCTAAGGATGATTCACTATAAGAAAATATTCTTTGTTCGTTTAAGGACATGATTATTAGAAATGTGGATTTCATTTTTTTCCATTGAATAAAATAAATCTGTGTTTATTTCTTCTATGTTCATTTAACAACAAATTAATCCAAAAAAATCCTTCCATACTTTTTTTTACAACTACATAATTAATTTTAATATTAAATAATACAACGATCTTTTGAAGTTATGACATCCAACAAATCGATGTTATATAATATGTAATAACAAGAATTATTTTTCTATTATAGGCATCTAGATATCAATATAAGTCAACATCTCTGAAATATTGTAGTGGATCATTCTACATAATGAATATCACCATATATTTAATTACTTTTAATGAAAATATAATCCATTAATGACTTAAATTTTTTATCTTTTAGGGTTAAAAAATTGACATAGAACTAAAAATAAAAAAGTTATTTTTAGAGGATTACAAATATTTACATACATGAGAACTATGACAACTAACTCATATATGACTTTTTCTATGAACTAGGATTCTTCAAACATTAATAGATCCCATGCCATTAATAGATTTATGTTTCGGAAAATATGAGTAGAGTTTATATTAAAAAAATCATTCAAAACATATCAATGATACTTCTAATTTAGTCCTCCATATATAACATCGAACTTCCATCATTCCAATACCTTTATATCCAATTCCCAATATGTTGGTTTCTAATCTCATATATTTCAGCTCAAAAAATCCTAATAATACTCCCTTAAAATATTATATTTTCTTATCAACCGGTCTAAATATAGACCTATCATTTAAATATAATAAAAATATGATGAAATTTCCATCATCATAACACATTGATATTTTTAGGAAATAATTTTTTTAAATAAATTTATCTTCTTCGATAGCTTTCATTATATACAAGAGTGAGTTTAGATGACCCACATAAAATTATTAAAGTATTATTATATTATGGTTTTTGCATAGCTGTTGGAAAGGAGGGTATTAATATGGATAACTATATTATGAGAAAATTATATTTTAAACATGTTCATTGGTTATCAACAAAAAAATGAATGAAAATGAAATCATTTGAAAATAAAGATGATTGTTTTCTAGAAAACTATTTTTATGTGTATTAACATGATTTGTATTAATAAATTAAATAAATAATTTTTGGGTGATTATTTTTAATGAAATGTTCTATTATACTTTTAATAAAATGTTTTAACATTCTTGTAATATTTTTATAACCATGTAATTCTAATGAAATGTTGTTTTATACTTAAAAATTCATTTTTTTATCAAAAAAATAAGATTTCATCATATTTTGTGCACATATGTTTTTCTAAATATTATTTTCTATCACCTATAAAAATAAAATTTTATAAAATAGGTTCCAAAATTTAGATTCAATATGTCTAAATTTGGAAAATAGGCCCCCATTTTAGGCATTATGAATAGTAACCATGATAAAATTTATCTCACCGGTAAAGGGAAAATATGGTTAATCTTTGTTAAAACAATTATATGGATAAAATATTTCATTTTGATTGTTTTTGAATGAATTTAATAAAAAAATTAAACATTTTCTTTTAAATTGAGTTGATTAATGTACAATTTTTTATGAGATTGACTTATATATTATTTAAATCAAACAATGTTATAAAATTTTACATTTTTTGTTTTAAATATATATTATGTTTCTAAATGGGAAAAAATTTAGTTATGAATGAATCCAAGTCTCAATTATTAGATTTATAATATTATCTAATTGTATAAATTGGTCTCTAATTTATAGTAATCCTATAATTACCCTACATACTTATACAACACCGAATCTATATTTCTTCAATTTGTAAAAAAATATAACAGAATATTTTAAAAATGATAAAAGAAATATAAATTGATTGATTGATTATGTTCTATGAATTTAATAGGTTAAAATAACATATTAAGGTTATTTTAATGGATTATATTAAAATTTACAGTATATCTTTATATATTTAAAATAAAATTAATTCAATATTGTCTAAATTGAAAATTATGATATTTAATGAGAATAATATGTTATTAAATTACATAAAATCCAAAAAAAAAATTAACATATGACATAAGGGATATTATATATTTGAATATATAATAATTTTTCCACTTTAAGTCAATTTTATATTATTTGTATTGTTAATGAGTTTTTTATAATATAATCTTTTGAAAAATTACAATAAGTGTCCCTCACCATAATTATAAAAGTGCATATCCTCCCCCACTTTATTACACAACATTAAGCCTTCTAGAATGAGAAGAATATTAAAATTTCTCTTAATAAATCTTTTAGACTCATTTTATAGGAACTATTCTTCCCAAAATACCAACCATAATCCCCTTTAGAGGAGAACAAGAGGAGTCGTCACTAATAAATGGTAACTGCATGAAGTGATATCACTATTTTCTACTATAATTAAAATATTTTAAATTAATGGTAACTATAAAAACATAATATATTATGTATAATAAATATGATTAAATTTATTTATGATTTTGAATAAACCATTATACACCCCCTTTTCCACCAAATTAAAAGTGGACGTATCCCTCGTGTGTACATAGGGCTTATTGTATCCACTTTGAGATACAATTAATTTATCATCACTATATTTTATGGATGGATATTATGATGGGATTAATTTTTATATAAAATACTTATGAAATAATTATACTTATATAAATATACTACAACATCTACCTTCTTACCATCCCATCCTTTGGGAAATGATAATGTGATCTTGCATATGTATTAACTACCACCACCATGAAGTGATGCAATTTTATTCATTTATATTTTACATGGATTGTAATATTTATGTATTTTATGTATATATATGATAAATATGACATAATAATTGTTTTTAATGGTTATTTAATACTTGCCTTTATTTTTTTCCATCCTTTGAAAAATAAAAATAGTGTCCATGCGTACATACAACCTACTATCTCTTTAAACTATATAATTCATTTTTCTGTCTTTAAAATTTATTCATGAATATAAATATGTATATAATGAATATATATGATATTTATATCACTATTAATATTATTAATATTATTTAACCAAGATAAAAGTATAATTATTAATACTTATAAAATGTAATCAGCATGATAATTGAAATAGTTAACACCCAGAAATGAGGATTTTAATTATTAAAAGTTGATATGAAAGTAAATAAAGAGATCATATATGATATTATTATTTTGATCATGAATATGGTTTTCATTTTTAATTAATTTAAATTTATTATATTTGAGGTTAGAGTAATTTTTAACAAAGGTGAACTCATAGTAATGGATCTCTACCTCACTTTTATTTCTTTCGGATATAAGACTTATATAAAACATGTTTCTTTTTTGTGATATTTAAGTAACGACAAAAAGTTTTTCAATGGAAATTCACTTCTCATAATTATGTCATAAAATCTAATGAAAACACAACATATTGAAATAATAAGTTCTAAGTTACCTTTAATCATAGGTTTGTCACTTATGTGTTTGGAATTTCGGAAATCTGACATTCACGATTATAACTAGTATGTAATTTGGAGTCTGATAAGAAAACATAATTTTTGGTTAATAGTAACCTACCCTTATGAATAGTATCATACCCTTATGAATAGTGAAATACCCTAATGAATAGTAACCTTACCTATGATAGTATTACAATAATATTCAAGTGAAATTATGATGTACCTATATTTTAGAATAAGTACACAAATGTTTTAAAACATTGATTCAATAATAAATTATGATTTTTATTAAATATAAAATTAATCATATTTAGAAATTTATTTTGAAAAAATGGCCTTCATTTTTGGATTCTACACATTGAAAAATGGTTAGGGTGAATTTTATGGATTTCTCTGAAATACTGGAATTTTTAATGAATAGTAAAATCCTATAATTCATAATAAATGCTAAATAATGGATTAATTAAGTCATTGATTATGATATGATGATGTAATACCAATAGTTTCGAAGTCACATTCATTTATTAATTTTCATGGACATGTAATACTTACTATTCCTTGTCTTGGGAATAAATAACAAAACTAATGATTAAAACATTATGAAAACCCTCCTCCCCTCCTCAATAATTACCACCCATTATTACATCTTCTCTTCACTCCTCTCAAGACTTGTGCCTTGAAAATATTCTACCCAAACATCTCCCCAAGATTATACCCCACGTCCAAATCCCTTAGACTCTTAAAAATACCAAAACCTCTCCCCTTAAGAGGTTCTCAAAAGATGAAGTATCAAGAGGTAAATTCCTCTTCCCAATTCCTTTTCTTTTATGTTCTTTTCTTTTTGTTTCTTTCCTCACCTCTATTTAACCAAGTAGTATGATAACTCTAGTAACATACATGTACACGAATATTTTTATAATAATGGGATATTTCATTATATTCTCTCCTTTTCACACCTTTTATTTGAAATAAATGAAAGCACCATTTGATATGTGCTAATTTCGCCCATACAAGGACAACAGTTTATCAATTTCTATTATCATCATTAAATATGGCCGTGAAACCATTTTTGTTATGGTTGAACCCGATTATATATATTTAATATATCCAATTTTTATTCTGTAATATTTTTGTTCAAATGGTATTATGTTATAAATCAAAACATGTTCTTTGTAATCAAACCCACCAATTAACAAAAACAGTAGTCATATTGGTTTTATATAATAGTTCGACTTCAATATAAGTAACCAAATAAAATTTAAAACCATTTAATATCCTATATGTTGAATAATATAATATAACTTCAATTCTGGACAACCTCTTTCATCTTACATGTAATCCAAACATGAATATAAGCGAACTGGTCATTAAGACCAAGTAAACAAATGAGCCCGAACAATGAAATTGAACCTCATAACCAATCAAAACGGTTATAAATGAACTTAAAATGATTATACTAAACCAATGAAATATATAATAGGTTGTGGAATTAATAATTAATAAACCTAATTTGTTTATTCATGTCTTTAATAACAAGTGGAGAACACCAAAAAATTTAAGGTAAGGGATCCTCCCCATTTCACTTTTATTTTAAGATTGTCCTCTATGTTATTCCATTTTATGTGCGATCCCTAATGATGGAGTATTTTTTCTCACCATCCACATAATTCCCTCATGATTTATATTTTATTAGAAACTCCATTATCTCTCATCAAATCCCTTTTAGGTACACCCGATACTATGCCAATAATCCGTAATGAATTCTACTCGAACCTCTTTTACTCCTTCGGGTTTCTCTATCTTTCCATTTACCCAAATGAAGTTGTCTTTTAATTTTAGCTACAAATTATACATACTTTTTATATGCTCCAAACTCAAGTTCCAGGATCCATCCCTCATTCTCTTTTGGTGATATATATGTTTTTAACTGATTCCCACCTCGATACCCCCAATAAGAAATCATGTTTTAAAGAATTTCTCGAATTCTTACCTGATTTCAAGTGCACTCTATATTCTGTTTTAAGCCACCATTGTCTTTATAAAATAATTATTTTTATTATGGAAACATTCTTGTTTCACTTCTGGTTTTATATAAAATATTGTTCTCTTTTCTATTTTAAAATCTCTATAGTATTTTCCTTAAAAATGCATAAAATGTTTTAATGCTAAAATTTCCTAAATACATTTGTAACAAGTTGTCAATAATTTTTGACATCATGTAACATGATATATGCCTATTTATTGTCAATGTATAATTCCTTTCTTTCATATACACTTTCATGATAAGCCCATTGGTTATGATTTATGTCATGGTTATGGTACCTAATTCTTTCCATGGGTACCCTTATATTTATGTATGGGTGATTATGTATGATTATTGGTATGGAATGATTATTTATGTGGAAAGAATATTCATTAAAATTTTGAGATGGGTGAACCCAGATTTTACTCTAATGTATTGGGTAATGATAAGTCTCATGAGATGTGATGTGAAATGGGATTGGCAGTTAGCCTTGACCCGTACTAAAATAGAAAACAGGATTGGAGGTTAGCCTTGACCCGTACTAAAGAAATTTCTTACGATTCTGACACATTTATATGATTCCATGTTTATATATTAACTTTCTTATATGAAATGATTTTATATGTTCCATGCTTTGGATATCATTATTTCATGCCTCCAAACTCATGTGATGAAGACGTATCATTAAGTTCTTTACCTTACCGGGATTTTCAGCTCATCCCTTTGTTCATGTATTCCCCAGGGTACCCTATGAATATGTAAGAGCTCAATGGAAGTTTGGAGCTATTTACAAAGATTAAATTATGAATTATTTATCCCCATGTTTTATATTTTATGTACCTAGTCTTCCAATACATTAGACTTAAAGATCATTGGCTTGTACTCTGATGTATAATTATGCTTAAAATCATGTAATGTTATATGAAAAGGCTTGGGTCACTATAGTTGGTATCAACGGATGGTCTAGTTATTTTTGGAGATTAGGAATAGATAACATTAGTGAGAACCTTAAGGATTATATGAAGTATAATAAAAAATCCCTAAATTTGGGTAAGTATAGAGTAAGTATTTTATCAAGAAAATACATCCGTGTTTGGATACGACCTGGTAGAGGTGGATCTGGCACATATGTACCTATGAGTGAAAACTCCGACAAGGAGTTTCGGGTTTGTCCTAGGGTATCTAGGTACATGACAATGGGCCTTCCTGTCCTCTTGGTTACAACACTCCCAGGGGATATGCTTTGATTGATTCATGAGCTTAGTACAAACCATTATTAAGGGACAAAAAAATCCCATAAGAATATTAGTCAAGAAATAGATTGAGGATAACCTAGATTTATACCTAAATAATCACAAGTTAGGATGTACTTATTATTTATAAGTTCATCCTATTATGTTCAAAGTTTCCTTTTTATACTCAATAGATAAGTATACAAGACCTCTAATTATATGTTCTTTTTCTAAGTTAATGGAGGGAAATATAAGAACACACTCCAATAACCAATGTGATAGGTAATGTGAAGATTTACCTAATGATATGCCTGATATGATGGTAGTGGGTGCTCAAAACATCATGATAGAATTTGCTCAGCTGGCTCGAGTTATGAATAATAACTTGAATCATGCGGAATACCCTCATCCTCTAAGGAAAGAGAAAGTTGTTGTAGAATCCTTCATACAGCAATGGCCTCCCATGTTTAGTGGATCTTTTGATCCCCTCCTCATGGAAAAATGGATTAACTCCATTTAAAAGATATTTTCCGTCCTCCAGTTCTTGTAAGAAGAGAAGGTTTTAATCATATTATATCTTTTTTATGGGGAAGATAATCAGTGGTGGACACTGATCAAGAATACAAAGTCCTAATAGGAAATTGATTCCATGGTTTGGGAGGAATTCAAGAGGATTTTTTTCAAAAGATATTTTCCTCGAACCCTTCATCTCAATATGGAAATAGAGTTCCTCATACTCAAGTATAAGGATAATGAGTCCATCGGGGCGTATGAAGAAAACATTACAAGGCTTCCAAGGTATGCCTCTGGATTTTTCATGAACACCGAAAGAAAGGTGGATTGCTTCTTTAGAGGATTAAAGCTGAGTCTACGAAAAGTGTTGATGATTTGAGACTTAAATAGTTATGAGGATATTGTATGTTGTTACCTCAAGGTTGAAATAGAGATTGGACACTCTCAGTGGTCTCGTGGGCCCAATGACAAGAAGAGGATAATGGAGAACAAAATGGGTGTTTCATCAAACAAATACCATGATAGAAAGAAGCCCAACTTTTCCCATTGTAAAAATTGTGGGAAGAAGCATCTTGGTAACTATATAAAGGGTACCAAGAATTTCTTAAAATGTGGAAAGTTTGGTTATCATTCCAAGAACTTCTGATGGGATATGAAAAATCATGATAATGTTTATGAAGAAAGGAAGGTTCATATCAACAATCAACCAGCAGTCCAATGTTACAACTATAAGAAGCTTGGGAATTATGTGAAAAATTGTCCTAAGATGAGGGTTTTCGGAGAAAATCAACAAAAACCGCCAAAGAAACAAGGAAGGGCTTATGATATCACTACTACTGAGGTGGATCCGGAGAATACTGTGGTTAAAGTTACACTAGTTATTCATTCAAGGATAGTGAATATACTATTTGATTCTGAATCTACGCATTCTTTCATATCTTGTAAGTTTAAGAGAACTATTCAAAAAACATTTCAAAAATTGGAGGAAATTTTATCTGCGAGAACAACGAATGGGGAAATCATTGCATCCATGGTTTATAACTCCTCCTTGGTTAACATTTGTGGAAAGAACCTTCCATAAAATATAGTCATAATTACTTTATTGTAGTTAGATGCTATTTTGGGCATGGATTGGTTATCTTTTTACAAGGCCAACATCAACTGTCAGGAAAGGGATATTACTCTCCACATCTCGAAGAATCCTCTGATTCTTTACATGTGTAAGGAGGAAAATGAGTCTCTTTTATAATATTCATCTCAGGTGTGGATATTTTTTCCCTATGAGCAAGAATTTCAAGCTCAAATTATTGAGACAAAGGAGAGAATCATGCTTGAAGACATGCCCATAATGAGGGATTACACTAATGTATTCCCTGAAGAGTTTCATGTTCTATCTCCTGACCGAGAGGTTGAGTTCTCAATTGAACATATTCCTGGATCTTTTCATATATCAAAGACACCTTACAGAATGGACACCGTATATCTAGAAGAACTAAAAAATCAGTTATAGGAGAATATGGAGGATGGTTTTATATGCCTGAGTGCCTATCCTTGGGGTACGCCGGTCCTCTTTGTCAAGAAGAAGGAGGGATCAATGCACCTACGAATTGATTATGGTGAGATCAATAAAATCACTATAAAGAATAAGTATCCCCTACCACAGATAGATGACTTGTTTGATCAGCTTCATGGGGCCAGTTATTTCTCTAAAGTAGACCTTCGGTCGGGATATCATCAATTAAAGACGAGGAATGAAGATATTCCCAAGACTGTATTTGGAATGAGTTATGGACACTATGATTTCATAGTGATTCCATTAATACTCACTAATGATCCAACAAATATTCATGGATTTAATGAATAGAGTATTTAAAGATTACCTTGAAAGATTTTTGGTAGTCTTTATTGATGATATTCTGATATACTCCAAGAGAAAGGAGGAACATGAGGAGCATTTGAATACTGTGTTAAATTTTTTTCGAAGGAAGATGTTGTATGTAAAGTACAATAAATTTGAGTTATGGATGGGGGATGTATCATTCTTGGGGCATGTTATCACTAGCACAGGGATATCTCTGGACCCTTTAAAAGTGAAGGCAATCGAAGAGTGGGCCATTCCAACTTCCGTAATGGAGATCCGTAGCATTTTGGGTCAATATGGGTATTATCGACGATTTGTGGAGAACTTTTCATGATTTTAAAACCCAATGACCATGATGAAATGGAATGGGGTAAAGTTTGTCTGGATGAAAGAATGTGAGGTAAGATTCAAGGAGCTAAAGAGATGGATATTCAATGCACCTATACTCACATTACCGTATAGTGGAGAATTTTTTTTGATATACAAAGATGCTTGAAAGAATGTCTTGGGTTGTGTACTCATGAAAAATGATAATGTGAAAGCCTATGCCTCACGGCAGTTGAAGATCCATGAGAAGAACTACCCGACGCATGATCTAGAGCTGGAAGCCGTGATTTTTTCCATGAAGATCTGGAGGAACTACCATTATGGTGAGATGTGTGACATATACACCGACCACAAGAGCCTAAAGTTTATATTCACAAAAAAGGATCTCAATATGCATAAAAGGATATGGTTAGAGAAATTCAAGGATTACGATTTCTCTATTCACTATCATCCTAGAATGACGAACAAGGTAGCTGATGGTATAAGTAGAAAAGAACATACTACTCTATCCATGCTATAGATTGATAAAGACCCTATCTTCTTGGATATTCCAAGGATGGATTTAGAAATCAAAAGGGTAGGGGATTCATCCTACCTTTCCCAAATGATCGTGCAACTATCCGTTCAATAGAATATTAAAGAATCACAAAGGGATGATGTTGAGATACAAAATAGGGTTAGTGCAGTAAAGGAAGGGAAGCTACAATAGTTCCATATCAACAATGATGGTGTGATTTGATTTGAAACATGGATTTTTGTGCCTTAATCAACTGGGATAAACAAGGATCTATTAGACAATGCACACAACTCAACATTATCTATCCATCCTAGGAGTACCAAGTTTTACTGTGATCTCTGAGAACACTTCTGATAGGATAACATTAAAAAGGAGATTGTGGAATATATATCAAGGTGCTGTGTATTTCAGAAAGCTAAAGCAAAGCGATAGAATTCCAACGGAATGATGCAACCATTTCCTATAACCATGTGTAAATGGGAGAATGTTACTATGGATTTTGTCATGGGTCTCCCGAAGACATCGAGGGGAAATAATGTGATATGGGTAGTGGTTGACTGAATCACCAAGAATTCCCATTTTATAGCTATTCGAGAAGACTTCTCACTTGAACAACTTACTAAAATATATGTGAAAGATGTGGTGAGACTGCATGGTGTTCCACTCTCAATTGTATCTGATCATGATCCAAGGTTCACATCTAAATTTTGGAGGAGTCTTTAACATGATTTGAGTACTGAATTAAATTTTAGCATGACCTATCATCCCCAAACTGATGACCAATCTAAAAGGACTATTCAGATGCTTGAAGATATTCTAAGATCCTGCTCTCTAGAATTCCAAGGTTGATGGGATCAGCATCTCCCATTGGTTGAGTTTTCATACAACAATAACTTCCACTCAATTATTCAGATGGATCCTTATGAAGCTCTGTATGTAAAACGATGTAGAACTCCAACCTGTTGGGATGAAGTTGGAGAACAGATGTTACTTGGACCCGATATTATGCAAGAGATGTTAGAGAAGGTTCAATTCATCCAGAAGCACATCAAAGCTACTCGGAGTTGTAAAAAGAGCTATACTGACAACCATCGAAGGGACATGGAGTTCGACGCTGGAGATAAAGTCTTCCTTCGAATATCACCATGGTAGAGAGTCATACGGTTTGGAAAGAAAGGGAATCTAAGACCAAGGTACATTGGCCACTTTGAGATCCTTGTCAATGTGTTTTGGAGGAACCAAATGTTTTAAGAAGCTACTTGGGAACCATATGAGGCAATTAAAGAGAATTACCCTCACCTGTTTATAGCTTTAAAGGTAAAACAAAATTTTGAGGGATGAATTTAATAAGGGGGAAGAATGTAACGACCAAATATTTTTCATTGGAAAATCCCTTCTCATTATTATGTCATAAAATCCAATAAAAACACAACATAATGAACTACTAAGTTCTTAGTGACCTTTAAACATAGGGTTTTCACTTATGTGTTTGGAATTTAAAAAATTTGACATACACGATTGTGACCAGTAAGTTATTTAAATTCCGATAAGAAAAATATAATTTTTAGTCAATAGTAACCTACCCTTATTAATATTATCATATCCATATTATAGTGAAAAAAACTATTGAATAATAACCTTAACTATGGTATTATTAAAATATACAAGTGAAATTATGATGTACCTGTATTTTAGAATAAGTAAATGAATGTTTTAAAACTGGGTTTTAATAATAAATTATTATTTTAGTTAAATATTAAATTAATCATAGTTAGAAAATTATTTTTGAAAAAAGGACTTTATTTTTTGATTCTACATGTCAAAAAATGGTTAGGGTGAATTTTTGGGAATTTTCTGAAATACAAGAATTTTTAATGAATAGTAAAATCTGACAATTCATAATAAATGCTAAATAATGGATTAATTGAGTCATTGATGATTATATTCTGATGTAAGCCTAATTGGTTCAAAGTAACATGAATTGATTACTGTTCTTGGTCATATAATACCTACTATTTCTTTTCTTTTGAAGAAATAATAAACTAATGATTAAACAATTATGAAAACTCTCCTCCTCTCCACTATAAATACCACCCATTCTTACATATTCTCCTAACTCCTCTCAAGCCTTGTGCCTTAAAAATATTGTTCCCAAATCTCTCCCCAAGATCCTCCTTCACGTTCAAGATCCCCTATCCACTTCAATATACCTAAAACTCTCCCCTTAAGAGGTTCTCAAAGGAGGAAGTTTCAAGAGGTAAATTCCTCTTTCCAATTCCTTATTTTCTTTTATGTTCTTTCCTTTTTGTTTCATTTCTCACCACCCTTCACCCAAATAGTATGATAACTCCAGTAAAATACATGTATTGGAATTTTTTTATTCTATTATGATATTTAATTATCTTCTCTCCATTCCCCACCTTTTATTTGAAATAAATGAAAGCACCATTTTAGATGTTCCAATTTAGCCCATTCAAGGACAACAATTTATCAATTTCTATTATCATATTTAAATCTGGTCATGAAACCATTTTTGTTAGGGTTTTAAAAGATTATATATATTTTATATATCCTATTTTTATTCTGTAATTTTTTTTACAAATGGTATTAAGTTATAAATCAAAACATGTTTTTTGTAATAAAACCCAACAATTAACAAAAACGGTTGTCACTTTGGTTTTATATAATAGCTCGACTTCACTTTAAGTAACCAAATTAAATTTAAAACCATGTAATATACTGGATGTTCACTATTATATTATAACTTTAATTCTGGATATCCACTTTCATATTACATGTAATCCAAACAAGAATATAAGAGAACTGATCATTAAAACTAAGTAAACAAATGAGCCCGAACAATGAAATTGAACCTCACAACCAATCAAAATAGTTATAAATGAACTTAAAATGATTATACTAAACCAATTAAATATAGGAGAGGTTCTGGAATTATTAATTAATAAACCTAATTTTTTTATTCCAGTATTTAATAACAAGTGGAGAACACCAACATATTTAAGGTAAGCGATCCTCCCAATTTCACTTTTATTTCAAGATTGTCTTCTATGTTATTATATTTTATGTGTGATACCTAATTATGGGGTATTATTATCACCTTCCCCATAATTAAATAATGATTTATAAGTGATTAGAAACCCCATTCTCTCTCAACAAATCCCTTTTATGTACACTCGATACCATGCCAATAATCCGTAATGAATTCTACCCAAACCTCCTTTACTCCTTCGGGTTACTCTATCTTTCTTTTTACCCAAATGAAGTTGTCTTTTATTTTTATGTAAAACTTCTACATGTGTTTTATATTCTCCAAAATCATGTTCCAAGATCCATATTTCATTCTCTTTTTAATATATACATGTTTTTAGTGATTCCCACCTCGATACCCCCGATAAGGAATCATGTTTTAAGGGAACTTCCCGAATTTTTACCCGATTTCAAGCACACTATATCTTCTGTTTTAGGCCAAAATTTTATTTATAAAATCAGTATTTTTATTATTAAAATCTTCTTGGTTAACATATAATTTTATATAAAATATTTTTCCCTTTTCTATTTTAAAATCTCTATAGTATTTCCCTTAAAACTGAACAAAATGTTTTAATGATAAAATTTTCCAAATACATTTTTTACAAGTTGTCAATCCTTCTTGAAATCATGTACCATGATATAATAAAATTTAATTTCCATTTATATTTCCTTTATTTCATGTAAAATTTCATGATATGCCCTTTGGTTATGATTTATGTTATGGTTGTGGTACCTAATTCTTTCCATGGGTACCATTTTGTTTATGTATGGTTGATTATTGATGCACGCCTGTCGTGGGGCGTGGCAAAACAATATTTTATTTACCTAAGTATAGTATAGCAGTTGATCCTAGGTAGTCTCCTGAAGAGGAGTGCACACAAAACAAGGTTGTCACTTTTTGTTGGTTTTCATAAAAAGATTGGTTTTAACTAATTTGAATGACTATGAGAGAAAAAAACAACAGAAATTGACTGATTTTAACAAATGATAAAGGCAGTGATCCTATTGGGTTCATCTAGACTTAGTGTTGTGCCATCATGGTTTCCAATTTTTATCACTTTTTCTTCCTTAAACTGGTAAGAGAGATGTGATGAGAATTTTCCTTTCTAAAACCTTAGATTGGTCTATCCTCCTTCCAATGTGTTTAGGGTTGTAGAAGGTCTCTTGATTAATTAGAGTAATCCCAGACCTGGAATTTTTGTTCCCTAATAAACCAAGATTTCAACATACAATCCTACACACGTGCTTGACAACCGTCGAGTAATCACCACCCAACCCAAATCATGTTCCACCGTATACAGATTAGAATTGGGTGGAGGGAGATGTGATCATCGACCAAAGCAATTTATAATTTCAGAATAAAAACCTTAACACAACCTCATTTGTAATTTAATACTGAATTAAGAATTTGGAACCATAAGAAGAAAGAAGAACAAATTTTATTCATTTCAAGCACAAAAACTCAAGCACAACACATAGGTCCAGCCTCCCCTCTTTCCGATCACTCAAATGAAATTACCCCTCCATGGATGGGGTAAGCGAGATAATGCGAGAGAGGAGAGACATTTTAAAATAAAATAAATAAATGAAAAAGCTGAGAAGTTCTTCTCTTGGGTGTCCCAGAAGGAATGGGATGGAGAATGAGATGTGTTGAGGGGGAGGAGCTCTCCTCCTTTTATAGGCAGAATTCGACCCCCAAAGGTTTGAGCGTTTTAGACCCCATTAATGACCTCTTCACGAGTTCCACCCTTCATGAATGTTGTGAAAAATTATCTTGGCCGTGTCCCCTAAAAATCTCAGCGGATTTGGACAGGTATTCCGAGAGTTATGACCCTTTTACTCTGATCATTTATTCTGTCCAGTCAGAATCTCCAAAACTTCAAACCCCGGATTAGGCAGCTTTCATGGACCCTCAAACGGACGAATCCCGCGGTTATTACTTAATGGAAGATGATCCAAAACTCCTTGCGCATCCACCCACCGAATGTTGCAAGATTTGGGACCACAATGGATGAGTTATGGATCCCACACCAAAACTAGACAAAACTGGAAACAGTTTTCTTGAGCCAACTTGTGAGCTTCTTTTGAGCTTCCATATGGCCGATTCAGCTTTTAGACCAAAAATAGTAAATTAAGCCCTAGATGTGTAGAATCTGCAAAAAAAATAATTTTTCAATTTGGATTAATTTAGATAATGTTATGGCCAAAATACAGAAATACGTTAAAACTGTTAAAAATCCAAAATGGCCAATTTTTACTATTCAACTCAAAATAACACCAAAATCATAAAAATGAAACAATTCATCTTAGAGGAACACTTTTGTGAGTTTAAAAAAGTGATATTCAATATAAATTAATTGAAAATATTTGTTCTATCAATTCCCCCACACTTAAACTATGCTTTTCCTCAAGCATAAAATCTCAACATGGAATTCAAAGGGCACCAATGTCACCAATATTTAAATTTCAAATGGAATAAAATCAAATGATTATCAATGTCCAATCAAATTTTCCAGTTCCACAAAAATAACAATTTAATTTCCCATTTTTCAAAGAAACAATCAATTCATGCATTTTACTTTTCTCCTTTGAAAAATAATGAAGCTTCTCCTTTCATTCATTCAAGCTTCTCAATTTATTATTATTAAACATGCCAAATCATGACCTACATCACTTTTGAATATTTTCTCTCATCACTCATGATACAATTAATAGTGGAGTTATGCTCATATAATGAGAACATGCTCCTTATCCATAGGCTTGTAAAGTAACTACTTTCTCCACTTTGTAAAGACAAAACACACATAAAATCATGAGGACTTGCAATAAAGGTTCAAATGACTCTGTGGCTTAGGGTTGGTGGGTAAATGATTGAAATAATTTAAGGCCAGAAGTAGGAGGTTTGACTCTTAAGTACAATGCATGATTAATCAAGTGAAAATACATGATGAACCTCACTCAAATCCCCTTGAAATATGAATCACAATCACCACTCCCCTTTCAATGACATGAGTCATGAGTCAATAAACGATTACAAAGAATGATATCATCCAAGTTCTCCCTATTTTTTTTGTAAAGCTCCAGAAAGGCACATATTTATTTTCTTTTTTTTGTGTGTAAAGCTCCAGAAAGTAATGACTTTATTTTGATTTTTTTTATAGAGAACCGGATGAAATGAAAGAGGCATAATGAAATGATGACTCATGCCCAATTTTCTAATAATACATTGCCCAAAATGATGACGCACACATTACACCACCCAAAAATGATACATATCCCAAGGAACGCACACGAAAGGCCCTTCCCCCACACTCAATCTTGAAATAACCATGCAAAAATACTAAAAGTGCAGGTAGGTAAGGAAAAATTGGATTATAATGTGGCTTAAACCTATAAGGAAATTCATGGCATCTAAGGGCTTACGAAGGATTAATGTAAAGGTGGGTCTTAGGATAAAATGTGGCTAGCCAAAGATATGCCTCCATCATTTTAAATGTGGTTTTGTACAGTCATAGCTTTGAAAAGTTTTAATACAAGTTATAGCAGGTGGCACGTCCCAAGATCACTCAAGAAATATGCTCAAGATAAAATAGGAAATATTTGGTCTAGAAATCCTCTCAGGACTGAGAATATGATATTGGACAATCACTTATAGCTTGATTAATAATAACAAATTAATTCACATGAATTTCAGAAATTCAAAGAAAGAAAAGTGAAAGGGAAATTTCATTTACATGAATCAATTAATTCCCTTAAATCATGAGTCCTTATTTCAATATCCTTGCTTCACTTTAATCATCCAATTATCCATTTTAATCATTTAATCTCATTAACATTGAAATCTAAAACATGGCATCACAATATTCCTAAGAAACTCATGTCTCCTAGAGAAGTCAAGTAAAACATGAATTCAAGTGTGGGCATGCCTTTTTTTGATTAATTCTTTAAAATACTAAAAAATATAGGGAATAAAGTCAGATAATATAGAATTGAAACTCATACTCCCCTGTCAAATGGATCCTTTTCTTCACGACGTATAATCCCATGACACCTTCTTCATTAATGGACCTGAAAAAAAAATGAAAACAATTGATAGTGCAGGCCCGTTCAATCATGCTGGTAAATGAAGAAGAAGACAAGTGGAAAATGGGGGAAAATGCAGGTTGCCTCCCAGTAGCGCCTTTGTTTAATGTCGTTGGCTCAACAAAACAAAACAATTTTTTTTAAAGAAGAACAATCTCCTGGACTACAAGATTTCCTCCCCCACACTTAATTTATGCAGTGTCCTCAATTCATGTAAATGTATGTTTCAAAAAGTTGGAGTTACTGCATTTAATCAAGTGTAAAGGAATGATGCAACCTGGTAGGTGTTCATTTGTATTCAGGGTGAAAGAGTGCGATCTCCTCCACTGGTTCTTGAGGTATAGTCCCATGGAACTTCTTCAGCCTCTGCCCATTTATAGTGAATGGGTTTCCTCCTCCTTCCTTTTGAATCTGCACTGCATCAAAGGGATATACATGAATAACAGTAAAGGGGCCTTCCCATCTGGAACGAAGTTTACCTGGCATAAGCTTAAGTCTGGATTTGAAGAGTAACACGTGATCTCTAGGGTTAAAGGTTCTTGGTTGAATTATCTTGTCATGGGCCATCCTTGTTCTCTCTTTATAGATCATTGAGTTTTAAAAGATTCCCTTCTAATTTCCTCTAACTCTTGCAACTGCAATCTTCTTTCTTTCCTAGCTTTCTCAAGGTCCAGATTCATCTCTCTGACCGCCCAGTAGGCTCTATGCTCCAACTCCACAGGAAGGTGGAAACTCTTTCCATAGATCAATCTATAGGGACTCATCCCTATCGGTGTTTTGTAGGCCGTTCTGTATGCCCATAATGTATCATCTAACTTTTGGCTCCAGTCATTCTGGTTGGGTTTAACAGTCTTATCCAGAATGGCTTTGATTTCTCTATTAGAGACTTCTACTTGGCCATTTGTTTGGGGATGGTATGGGGTAGATGTTCTATGATGTACCCCATACTTCTTCAACAATGCTTCCATTTTTCTGTTGCAGAAATGAGTTCCCTGATCACTGATGATTGCTCGTGGCACGCCAAACCTACAGAAAATGTTAGCCCTAACAAAATCACAAACAACTTTTGCGTCATCAGTTCTGGTTGCTTTTTCTTCTACCCATTTTGAAACATAGTCTACAGCCAAAAGAATATATGAATTTCCAAATGACATTGGGAATGGTCCCATGAAATCTATACCCCATACTTCAAAAATTTCACAAAAGGTTATTGGTTTTTGTGGCATTTCATGTCGTTTGGATATGTTACCATAAAATTGGCATTTTTCACATCTTTTACAAAATTCACATGAATCCCTGAATAAGGTGGGCCAGTAGAGTCCAGATTCTAAAACTTTTCGGGCAGTCCTCTGAGGTCCAAAGTGGCCTCCACATGATAATTTATGACAAAATTCAAACACTGATTCAATTTCACTTCATGGAAAGAATCTTCTTATGATTTGATCATTACAAATTTTCCATAGAAACGGATCTTCCCAAATGTAAAATCTTGATTCAGATTTAAGATTATGTTGCTGATGAGAGCTTAGAGGAGAGGGTACCTCAGATGTTACCAAATAGTTGACAATGTTGGCATACCATGGTACTTCACTGTTGATGATGTAGAGTTGTTCTCCAGGAAGCTCATCATTAAGTGGGTTCTGCTTTGGTATTTCTGTTTCAGCGGTGTGGGGTAGTCGACTCAGATGATCAACCACTTGATTTTCAGTCCCCTTCTTATCTTTGATTTCCAAATTGAACTCTTGTAAGAGTAGCATCCATCTCACCAACCGTGGTTTTGCATCCGCCTTTTTCATTAAGTACCTAAGAGCTGCATGATCAGAAAAAACAACAACTTTAGTTCCCAGAAGATATGATCAGAATTTATCTAGTGCAAAAATGACTACAAGGAACTCCTTCTCTGTGGTTGTGTAATTTATTTGTGTTTCATCCAAGGTCCTTGATGCATAGGATATGACTTGAGGCTTGCTGTCAATTCTCTGTGATAGAGCGGCTCCCACTGCTTGGTTGGATGCATCACAAAGTATCTCGAAAGGGTAATCCCAATTGGGTGGCTGCATTATTGGTGGTGTTATCAACCATTCCTTTAATTCATCAAATGATTCCCTACATGCACAATAAAAATTAAAGTTAGCATCCTTTAAAAGTAATCTTGAGAGAGGGAGAGAAATCTTACTGAAATCCTTGATGAATCTTCTGTAAAATTCTGCATGCCCTAAAAAGGATCTAACATGTTTGACACAAGTTGGATATGGTAAAGAATTTATTACATCAACTTCTGATTTATCAACCTCAATCCCATTTTGTGAAATTATGTGCCCCAACACTATCCCTTTTTCAACCATGAAATGACATTTTTCAAAATTTAATACAAGGTTCTTTTCAATACATGTTTTCAAAACTTTTTCCAAATTTCCCAAGAAATGATCAAATGAATTTCCAAAAAACTGTGAAATCATCAAGAAACACCTCCAACCAATCCCCAATGTGGTCCGAGAAAATACTCACCATACACCGTTGAAATGTACCTGGGGCATTGCATAGCCCGAAAGGCATCCTTTTGTAGGAGAATGTTCCAAAAGGGCAGGTGAAGGTTGTCTTCTCCTGGTCTTTTGGTGCAATTGGTACCTGAAAATATCCGGAGAATCCATCTAAAAAACAGTAATGAGTATTTCCAGCTAACCTTTCAAGCATCTGATCAATGAATGGAATAGGAAAGTGATCTTTTCTGGTAACTTGATTTAGCTTCTTGTAATCTATACACACTCTCCAGCTGTTTTGTATTCTCATGGGGATCAGTTCATTTCTTTCATTTGTAACAGTGGTCAGGCCAGTTTTCTTGGGGACTACATGAATTGGGCTGACCCATTGAGAATCAGAGATTGGGTAAATGATATCAGTTGCTAACAATTTCTCAATCTCTTTCTTAGCGACCTCCATGATTGTGGGATTGAGTCTTCTTTGAGGCTGTCTAACTGGCTGAGATTCACTTTCTAAAAATATCTTGTGAGAGAATACCTTAGGGTTGATTTCAGGAATATCACCTAAACTTCATCCTACAGCTTTTACATTCCCTTTGAGAAGGTCAATCAATGTTTGTTCTTGTGAATGGGATAGGTTATTGGCAATGATTACTGGCAATTTCTCTCCTTCCATTAGGTAAGCATACTTCAAGTCACATGGGAAAGGCTTTAGCTCTAAACATGGGGGTTGTTCAAGGGATGATATTGCATTTATGTTTCCTACTTCTAATGTTGAATTCTCTGGAATAATATTACTTCCTCTTAACAAATCATTGAAAAAAATCAGATTTTACCTCATCCTACAACATGATATCATAATTTTCAGGTTCATGGGAGTTATAAAATTCAAATGAAGAGTGTTCTCCCATAGATAACAAGTCATGAAGCATACCTGAGTCTTCAATTGGTTCTATACCTTCATCATGGGAGATTGCATAAAGTGAGTGATTGATGGACGGGTGTTTCATCGTATCAAGAATATTGAAGTGTACCGTACTATCTCCGAGCTCCATGGTGAGTGTTACTTCATGCACGTTGATGATTGTCCTTGCTGTTTTCAGGAATGGTCTCCCTAGGATTATGGGAGATTGGGATGGTGCTCGGTCTTCCTCTATGGTAAGGACATAAAAGTCTTCTAGAAAGATTAATCCTCTCACTCCTACAAGTACATCTTCAACGACTCCAGCTGGGAAAACGGTGGATCTGTTTGCTAATTATACCACCACCCGAGTTGATTTTAGTTCTCCGATCTGCAAAGATGAACACATAGAGTGAGGCATCACATTTATTGAAGATCCAAGATCACATAGTGCATCAGTAAAATTTAATGAACCGATAGTGCAGGGAATAGAGAATGTCCCTAGATCTTGACATTTTTGAGGTATCGGTGGTGTGATCAATACTGAGACGCTTCTTCCTAAGTTTATTCTTTCATTTCCATCCAACTTCATTCTTTTAGTACATAGATCCTTCAGAAATTTTGCATATTTAGGGACTTTCCTGATTGCATCTAGTAGTGGAATGTTAATCTCAACTTTTTGGAATGTTTCCTGAATTTCTCGTTGAATTCGTTCTTCTTCTCCCTTCTTTGACTCAACCAATGCTGATGGGAATGGTGCTGAAATATCATTTTTCTCCCTTTGTTGTTTCTGAAATGGTGTTTCTAGTCTTTCATTCTTGAACCTTGTTCTTTCTACTTTGTTGTTGATTCTATCTTTTGGTTGGACAGGATGAGCTTCAGCAGGTTCCCTAGATTCATCCTCCTTATATTGTTCTGGTGGGTTGAGCTCCTTCCCGCTTCGGGTTGTGATTGCACTAACATTCTCTTTTGGATTGGGAATTGTTTGTGCATGAAGCTTACCTTGGTTCTTGGTGAAAGCATCCATAATTCTTGAAAACTGATCAGCTAGCTTGTCCATCTTATCTTCTATTCCTGCAACTCTTGTCTTCAGTTGTTGGTCTTCATTTGTCGGTGCACTTGTGGATGGTTGCTCATAATTCTTCCACTGGAAAGGTGGTGGTTGAAAAGTTTGTTGTTGTTGGAAGGGATTCTGATAAGGTTGTTGGAATGCTATCGGGTTTTGATATTGCTGCTGAAAAGGTGCTCTGGCTTGGTTCTGTTGAAACCCATACCCTGGTTGGGTTTGCGGTTGGTATTGCCTTTGTTGATAGGCTGCAGCACAACTTTCTATCCCCTGCACTTATGGACATTGATCAGTGTAATGAGAATTAGAAGAGCATAAACCACATACCTGATTCGGTCCTTATTGTTCCTTCACATGGTTCACAGCTATTTGTCGCACCAACCTGGTGAGTTCACCCATTTCATTCCTAATTAAATCTACTGAATCAGATGTTCTTACCTCATGGATTCCTCTAGTGATCGTATCTAGAGTGCCAAACTGCTGTGAATTTTGTGCAATATTTTCAATCAGAATTCGTATATCTGCAGGTGATTTATCAATGAGGGCTCCCCCCGACGAGGCATCTAGTAGATTCCTATCATTGTCAAGCAATCCTTGGTAGAAGCACACAAGGAATTGGTCCTCTTCTATTTCTTGATGTGGACAACTTGCACAAAGCTTCTTGAAACGTTCCCAGTATTTGTAGAGTGTTTCTCCAGTTGATTGATGGATGACATAAATCTACTTCTTTATTGCAGTGCTCCTAGATGTTGGGAAGAATCTTTGTAGAAAGCATTTTTTTAGATCTTTCCAGTCACTGATCTCCCCCGGTTGTAGATTGTACAACCATTCCTTTGCTGCTCCCTCTAGTGAGAAGTGGAAAGCCCTCCACTTCACATGCTCTTCTGCGACTGCTCGAGGTTTGAAGCTGGAGCAGACATAGGTGAATTCTTGAATATGTCGATTTGGGTCTTCACCTGCAAGACCATGAAATTTAGGAAGCACTTGGATCATGTTAATTCGCAATTCAAAATCATTTTCTATGGCAGGAATTGAAAGTTGATAATTTTGATTGACAAATTGAGGTGCACAGATGTCACGTAGGGTTCGGTTGGGATTTACAGCCATTATTAAAGTTTCAAAGTCTCCACTCAAGGTATCACATGAATCAGTGAGATTTATTTCTTCGAAATCTTTTGGAAGATTTTGATTTCTCAATTTGGTTATTGTGCGCTCAATTTCTGGATCGAATTCTAATAAATTTCTATTTGAACTACGGGTCATTCAAAAGAGATTTTTTTTAAAAAAAAATTTGAGGCACTGCCTCCCCGGCAACATCGCCATGTTTGGCGCATGCCTGTCGTGGGGAGTGGAAAAACAATATTTTATATACCTAATTATAGTATAGCAGTTGATCCTAGGTAGTCTCCCGAAGAGGAGTGCACACAAAACAAGGTTGTCACTTTTTGTTGGTTTTTATAAAAAGATTGGTTTTAACTAATTTGAAGGACTATGAGAGAAACAAACAACCAAAATTGATTGATTTTAACAAATGATAAAGGTAGTGATCAGATTGGGTTCGGCTAGACTTAGTGTTGTGCCATCATGGTTTCCAATTTTTATCTCCTTTTCTTCCTTAAACTGGTAAGAGAGATGTGATGAGAATTTTCCTTTCTAAAACCTTATATTGGTCTATCCTCCTTTCAATGTGTTTAGGGTTGTAGAAGGTCTCTTGATTAATTAGAGTAATCCCAGACCTGGAATTGTTGTTCCCTAATAAACCAAGATTTCAACATACAATCCTACACACGTGCTTGACAACCGTCGAGCAATCACCACCCAACCCTAATCATGTTCCACCGTATACAGATTAGAATTGGGTGGAGGAAGATGTGATCATCGACCAAAGCAATTTATAATTTCAGAATAAAAACCTTAACACAACCGCATTTGGAATTTAATACTGAATTAAGAATTTGGAACCAGAAGAAGAAAGAAGAACAAATTTTATTCATTTCAAGCACAAAAAACTCAAGCACAACACATAGGTCCAGCATCCCCTCTTTCCGATCACTCAAATGAAATTACCCCTCCATGGATGGGGTAAGCGAGATAATGCGGGAGAGGAGAGACATTTTAAAATAAAAGAAATAAATGAAAAAGCTGAGAAGTTCTTCTCCTGGGTGTCCCAGAAGGAATGGGATGAAGAATGGGATGTGTTGAGGGGGAGGAGCTCTCCTCCTTTTATAGGCAGCATTTGACCCCCGAACGTTTCAGCATTTTAGACCCCATTAATGACCTCTTCACGCGTTTCACCCTTCATGAATTATGTGCAAATTTATCTTGGCCGTGTCCCCTCAATATATCAGCGGATGTGGACAGGTATTACGAGAGTTATGGCCCTTTTACTCTGATCATTTATTATGTCCAGCCAGAATCTCCAAAACGACAAACCCCGGATTATGCATTTTAATGGACCCTCAAACGGACAAATCCCTTGGTTCTTCCTTAATGAAAGATGATCCAAAACTCCTTGCGCGTCCACCCACAGAATTGTGCTAGAGTTGGGACCACAATGGATGAGTTATGGATCCCACACCAAAACTAGACAAAACTGGAAACAGTTTTCTTAAGCCAACTTGTGAGCTTCTTTTGAGCTTCCATATGGCCGATTCAGCTTTTCTTCCAAAAATAGTAAATGAATCCCTGGATGTGTAGAATCTGAAAAAAAAGAATTTTTCAATTTGGATTAATTTAGATAATGTTATGGCCAAAATACAGAAATAAGTTAAAACTGTTAAAAATCCAAAATGGCCAATTTTTACTATTCAGCTCAAAATAACACCAAAATCATAAAAATGAAAAAATTCATCTTAGAGGAACACTTTTGTGAGTTTAAAACAGTGATATTAAATATAAATTAATTGAAAATATTTTTTCTATCAATTATGTATGATTATTGGTGTGGAAATATTATTTATGTGGCAAGAATATTCATGAAAATGGTGAGATGGGTGCGTTCAGATAGCACTCAAATGAATTGTATACAGTTAAGTCTCATGAGATGCGATGTGAAATGGGATTGGCGGTTAGCCTTAACCCATACTAAAATAGGAAATGACATTGGTAGTTAACCTTGACTCATACTAAAGAAATGTATTATGATTTGGCCACATTTATATGATTCAATGTTTATATGATACCATGATTATATGAAATGATTTTATAAGTTTCATGCTTTGGATATCATTATGTCATTCCTCCAAACTCTTGTGCTTAAGACGTATCCATATGTTCTTTCCCTTATTGGGATTTTCAACTCATCTATTTGTTCATGTGTTCCCCAGGGTACCGTATGAAGATATATGGGATCAAAGGAAGTTAGGATCTCTTTATAGAGATTAAATAAAGAGGTGTTTTTCCCCATGTTTTAAATTTTATGTACCTAGTCTTCTAAGACACTAGACTTAATGATCCTTGGCTTGTACTATGATATATAATAATGCTTAAAATCATGAAATGTTATATAAAAAATGCTTGGGTCACTATATATATATATAATTAATTTATTTTATGATTAATATCAAAACAAATATTCGATTTAAACATACATATAAGTTCCATTATTTCACAGGGTTTAGAATTAAAAAGCTATTAAAGCAGTAAGGTTTTAATTTCATAGTCTAATCAATACTGAAGATTGATTATATTTTGGTCTCCATTGGAGGATATTTACCTTCCATATCCATTCTTTTAAAATAATTTTTTTATTCTTATGTATTTTTATAATTTCATTTTTACCAATTTTATAATTTTTAATTTTTTTTAATGGAATATATTTTTTCATTTTCTAAATGATTTACTTTGGAAATTTTTTGACAAAAATATGGCAAGAATGATTTTATAACTTATAAGGTATGAATGAATTTTACAACAAATATGAATAATTTTTCATTTTAAGATTTAAATTACAATTTCCCTTCATATTGTTTTCTAAGAAAATTTTTCCTTTATAATATTATTGTTTTTTAGAGAAGTGACTCGAAAATGGAAAATTAATTTTCCTCAATAATTATTCCAGATAATGTGTCGTAATAATTTTCCATATAAAAGGAAATTCTTTTATGTTACATAATCATTACAAGGATATTATCCAAGGATACCATCCTTATTTTTCATGGAACATGTTTATTTTCTATGGGTTATATAGTGATTAAATGATGAAATATTTATGAAACCAATTTATTTTATATGGGTTATGCTTTGATGAATGGTTTATGAAACCCATTTCATCTAATGGTTTATGATATGATGAATTATTTCTGATCTTATGGAACAAATATGTGTGGTTTCCATTATGTGATGTGTGATACATATATCTATCCAAATTTAAATTTTTATTATATAATTTTTAAGGTAAAATGGGAAACCATAGTTTACAAAAAAGCTACCACTATAAGAAAAAAGTGATCAAAAAATGATTAAACAAAAGAATGAGATTACATAAATTAGATACTCTATATAGTTCGCAGTGCAATATACTAGCCTGGGTATTTATGTCCTCTCTCATAAGCTCTTTAAGGTGAGTAATCATCCTTTCCATTTTTTGAATAAATTATTCTTGATTTTATTTTTCTATGATTGAAGACTCATACCTATATTCAATCTTATTTATATATCCACACTTCTTTCTCCTCATTGGAATCAATGTGAAACCTTCATTCATAGGTTCTTTTAATCTATTATTATGATACATTGGGCCGGGTAGCTTTTTAAAGAATTTATTCCTTGGAGTGAAGGATATGTTTCAAGCACTCTCCATTCTCTTATTCCCTGTCTCTTGTATTCCTTATGGATTCTTCACTTTACCCATTCTATAGAGATTCTCATTCCTTGTTTCTACCCTTCTTGCCCGACCTAGTTTCCATTTGTTTTAGAAGGTTGGATTAATCTTTGCATCCCTTTTGTTTTTCCCCTTGAACCACAATACATTTCCCTGAGTCTCAAATGATTTTTTCCCTTTCTTCCTTCTAAGGATTTGAGGACCATTACCTTGAATTTTTTCCATGCTATCTATTAAAGGGAGACAATAGATGTCATTACCTAAGGAAACACCCTCTTGAGGAAATGGTGGGTCTTAAACATCTAGACCATCAAAATGGTTCCCCAACTTTATCGCTGAGCCTTATTTGAGGGGCCTCGGCTTACGCATAGACTCCTTCTTACCTGATTTATTATCCAAGCCAGTTTTCATCCCCCATTATGAGCCTTCAGATAGACTGCAAAGTTGGAACCAAGGATGTTTTGGCCTATGATCCCCAAGACACTCACTCCATCAATCCTCCCATGTCCACATTGATATCCTATTATAACCAATAAGAAGAACATACCTGGTATCATATATGATCCTATGGGATGCTCAAAACTGCAACCCATAAATTATGGTTTCATGTTAGTGTCCTCTTATCCTCGACCTTAAGAACCACCTCGACCTTGAACACCACTGACTATCAACCTCACCTCACCTTCCTCTATAGATCTAGTGGAAACTTGTAGTTCCAACATATCCACAACTAAGGGACCCTTCTTTTTTATTCTACAATTAAACCCAAATCATGTTTTAAATGGGTAAATATTTCCACTAACTGCATATCTACCTCTTTAGGCATCACACTATTCACTACCACTGGAGAAACCAAGGAAGGCCACTATTGGATTTAATCCTCTCGGGTGTTGGACTCTGTGACAAGAAATTTCTGTTGCATAATGTGTTCCATAACCTTTGGTACAACCCCATGAATCTCCTCATACTCACCCAAACCGAAAATAGCCCGCACCTATTGGTTCACTAAGGGATCGACCTTTTCCTCATACCCCTTAGTTGTATTAATCACAATTTTCCTATCTCTGAGCCCATGACGACATCAAGAGACCAAATGGCTGAACCTGTGACATCCCAAGCAGAACTTTGGCCATGATTAAAATACCACCCTTTGTTTCCATATGAAATATTCTCCAATAAAAATCCATATCCACCCCATTGGAGGATTGAAACATCAACCTCAACACATACTCAATGGAAGATTGGGTAACAAACCTCAGACATGAGACTATCAGAGCTCAAATACAATCCAACCAGATTCCCTAACATACATATAATTAATGGGTTCTGTAAAGGGAGTTGGAGGTATAGAAATTGTACCCACACCATAGAAGAGGGAATATTTTGGTTTATGTTGAACTCAAAATACCAAAAAAGAAGCTAAAAAGCACATCCATTGATAATACGCGGGGTGCTAGACTAGGCGCAATCATATCATCCTCTGAGGAGAAACAAATCATCAAGTGGCACCGATCGAGAATACCCACCACCGTAGGATGCATATAATAATGAAATATGTGAGAGATGATTTATATATTTTATAAAAGAGTTTATTTTTCATGTTTCTAAATATACTGCACTTAAATGATTATTGAATATATATAAATTTAATGTAATGAATATTCATCTACTAGAATATAATATCAATTTTTAAAAATATGGGTCACTATAATCATCCTAGTAATTATAGTAACATTAATGTTATGCATTGTACCAATAAAATTTTTCTATCAAAATAAACCCATTAAACATCAGATTCTTATATTGCGCTTCCTAATTTAATCCATATAGATTTTTCTTCAATATACATACCACATTCCAGTTCTAATGTTCCAGGAAACCTAATGGAAACATCATGTTAATTTATTCATCTAAATTTCAATGAAGGAATAACAACATAACATCATTCTATTCTAAGTAAAAATAATTTGATACTACCATACTCTTTTATATTATGATAGTTACATGCTTATCTAATATTGGGAAAATGTTTGAGGGATAAATATCTTATTAAATCTTAAAATAATATTATAATAATCCATACATTACATATTTTATTTCCATTATCTGTATCTTTAGATATGTAAATCCATTTTTTCATGAGTTTCTTCTCCATTTTGGTAAATTAGAAAGATATCATGTTCTGTTAATCATGAAAAAATAAATATTTCATCAATTACTATTTTCTAATTTCCCGAGTCACTATGAAATTTCACTTATTGATTAAATTTCGGTTACTCTACATTCATAATGTGTAGAAAATTTATATCATATTTAACCATTGAACTATCCTTCTGATTTTAGTTGATCTCATTAATTGAATTGGATATATTGAAGCTCTCATATCTATTCTCATTCATGATCCATATCTTTAAATGCACCCCCTCAATTTTTAAATTTTATTGACCTTTTAATAAAATATTTTTTTGGGTCTTTATTTTGGTATTCTTATTTTATCACCATTCTCATATAAGGTATCTATAATTTTTAATCATTTGGTTCCTTTACTCTGATAAACTTGGACACCAATAATTGATTTTTCTCTATAATTAATTCATTAAATTATTTTTATCCTTCCAGATAATCATATCAATAATGATAAAATATATAATTATAATGATTCACCGCTTATTAACATCCCATTTTTGAAATCCCCAAATTACCATCTATATATCTTAAAAGGAAACACACTATGTATTTTTATTCATGCTTATCATGATCCTTAAAGTTAATATGAACATACAATGATATTATGAATACAATATTATAAACAACCTTGAGTAATGTACTAGACCATAACTCCTATGTAGGTTCTACGCCTACTACAGATCCATAATTTTATTCAACTAATTGGATGCAATGTTGAGTGCCTATTCCAAAATTCCCTTAGGAAATTCTGAATAAAACCACATACAAAAATAATTCTTAGTTAATATTTTAATATTCTTATTATCTAAAATATCATTCTATAGATTTCTAGGAATTATATTTTCATTCTTTATTTTAGTTATCTGGTGGATTCTCATGTAATCATCTATATTGTATATATGATGGAACATTATATTTTGACCTCATTAAATTTTTTCCAAGGATTTATATTAAATAAAAAACAAAAATACATTATAATTATAATTAAAAAATTAACCCATAATTTTATAGTAGCATCATTAATGAAGGTTATAGTATAGGTATATCATTTGTTCAATTAAATGGGCGTTGGACCCTAAATATCGAAGTGAACCAACTGTATCATCCAATACTTGGGCTTCTATCTAGACAATCTTCCCTAATTCCCCACCACAAAAAATCCAATTTTTTCATTTTCTATGTGATTAGACTTCATAATATATTTTCATATTAATTCTACGGTACATTTATTAATATAGTGACTTAACCTATAATTCATACTTCCTGGATCCTCAGAAGTTGTAATTATAAAAATTGAAATCCCATATTAATTTAAAATCATGTAAAGTATTCAATCTATTAACAATATAAAAAACATCATGGGTCCTCAGGTGACTATCTATGAGTCGTGGAAAAATGTAATTCCATAACTAGACTCATAAAATTTTCCAAAAAAATAATATTTTTTCTATTAACCTGTGATGTATCTTACTTCCATGAGCTTCAAGAATCGTATATTCTTTATTTATATGATGAAATATCTATTTCAAAAAACATTTATGGATTCAAAATATACATTTTTTTTGAAAATTCTAGATATATAATTAGACCGTACTAATTAATCACCAATTGAAGGATATGATACTATTGAGTTAATAACCCATTCTTCAACCGGAGTATTAAGACTCAATATGAAATTATTTTGACCTTATGATTAACTGATGATATTTTAACTATTAAAAAGTTGAAACTATTTTAGGGATTCCCTTACAAATAATGTAGTTATTATCAATGTCCCCTTGCATCCCACAAGTCAATCATAATTGAATAGTACCAAATGAATTTCTTTCGGTTCTTTCAAAAGGCACATCACCTGAAAAGTTCTTCTAAAAAACATTCTTCTATATATATTAATGTTCTCATCAATTAACATTCAAATAACTAACAAATTTTCCTTAGAATTCTATCAAATTAAGATCCCTATTTAGTATTATATTCCTGATATCCTCAAAAAAATTATTTTCCTGCTAAAAATATTCACCATGTATCGATATCATCCAGTCATTCTGATAGTTAAGATTTCATAAGAAACACCCATACATCATCTTTCAATGTAAAATTTATTAATTCAAGTAAAATTTAGATCATTTTTAAGTCATTCACATGATCTTTCAATATTATTTCTTCTAATAAAATTATTCTATAAATCACAAACAACATGAAAATATAGTATTAATGACCTTTTAAATCAGATGGTACTAAAAATTCATACTCTATAAGATAAAATACATTCCTTAAGATTTTTCTATCTAGATTTTCCATCATCCTTTATTATTAAATCCACTAATAGTAAAATACATATGAAAAAAGAATAATATTAGGGAATGTGAGAGTGAAGCCTATGTTAGATTATTTTATTGAACTGAATGACAAGATCAACCACCACTTATTGTGAGACCAAGATGCTCTATATTTTAATTTGTCATTGTAAAGATTATCCTCAATATACTATATGAATTCACATTATAATTTTTAATGATATCACCTCAATTAAATAACCAACCCTTTTATGTTACTCACCTTAGAAATAGAATAATTGATATACGACATTAGTGCGTCCTACCATCCATGCAATATAGACTTCACACCCAACTCAAAAAATTATTTCGAATATTTAATAAAGGTTAAGTAAAAAAATTAAATAATAGAAATTATGAAGAAACACAAATAAATTAGAACAATTCAGATGAGTTTTCATACATTTATAATAGAAAAACTCCAACTTTCATTATATTAATCAAATGTATAAATATTAGATTCAACTGAAAAATAATTTGTAAGATTTAATTATATAGGATTAACTCAAAATAACAATATATGTAAACAAATTGTACTATTTATATCACTAATTCATTATGTTATTTTATCCTAACATTCTATTATATAAAATATAACCAATAATCATGGTTTCACTACTATAATACATTCATAGAGGACCCTCCATATGAAATGAAACTAATGATATATAGTAAATATGTTGAACTGACCTACATTCATTGATAAAATCTTCTTGAAACACAATTCAATATTCTGCTTATATTCTCTGAACATGATGGACCTACTTATCATCATTGTATGATCATATCTTCTGATAGTTTTGTTAATTCATGGATAGTGAACTACCATTGTTAGCATAGAAAATCAAAGTGTATTTAATTTTACCATTTTTTGTAAAATTACTTCTAGTGAATGAAATTTTGGTAAACTGAAATGTAAATCATAACCCAATGAATTTCTTAATCCATATTAGGTTGGTCCTCCCACACAACCTATAAAATATATACCTATAGAAACCCCAATCTTATGCTCATATACTAGCTCAGGGGGAACACTTTCCCCACTCTCTAATCGAATGGCCCATTAGATATAGAGAAACTAAAGGTTCAATCATGGTCTACTTGTGTTGTCTATTCCCCACTCACCATTAATCCATACTCAAGGGAACTAAGGGAACCTTTCTAGATTTGTTATGTCCTCTTAATAAAGTTTTACCACCCCATCGTGTTTGTGTATCTCATATAGTATCATTATAATCTAGTCCTCATCCATCAGTTTCTATATAACCACACTAGTGATCATGGGTATGTTTTCGACAATGAAATTTTTTCATTCCATTCATAGAAATTAATTTTTAATTTAACTGTTTATTTAATTTATCACGGTCATCCTCCAATTTTTATTATAAAAAAATAAAAACAATAAAAGTGAATTTTATTAACTATAGGGAAAATCATAAGGACCACCTACCTCCAATTTAGCCATTTCCATTTAATCATAGCCTGATGACCTTTGAACAAGACCTTCAAAACCTCAGATCATCTCCCGAACACCCAAATCAGGACTTAATATACTATAAATTAATTATAAGGACTTATAATTAATTATAAATCGTAATTATAACAATTTACATTTATTTCTAATTTAATTTAGTTCGGAAGAATTCATAAAACATTCCTTGATTCCCTCAACCTGCCAAAATGGCCACTAACCACTCACGAAAGGTCTTTGACATACTCCTGACACCATACTGGGAAAAGTCCCTAACAATAAATATCCAATAAATTTATAGTTTCCTCAATGTTATGGCAAATACCTATTAGAACACACTGTGTTATTTACCTTTAATAAATTGGTTTTGATATCATACATTCCTCATTACGGTATTCATCAATACATGTTGAAAAAATCAATAAAGTATTAGATGATTTACCCCATGAAGTAATAGAAACAATCAACTAACCCTAAGACTAATAAAAAAATTGAATAGGGTGAAGAAGGGGAAGAAAAAATAGGTACAGTAGAGGATAATCACACATCAAATAATTAAGAATACCACTATGAATTTACCTTAATTGAGGTGGGTTATAACAGGTAGGAGGGGGGAGACTCTCTTGGTTAATTCCTCTAAGGGTGAGTAGAAGCAGTGGGATGAGGGTAAAAATCATGAGGGGAAAAAATATATTATTTCACCACATTTAAATAAAACATGTTGCTTTCATGGTTTACCTGCATGATTTTCTAAATCATGTCCTAAATGAGTGGTTTGAATTTCTTAATAATTCCCATTTTCATTGTTTGGTTGCGTGGTTTACCAAACCAATTGTCAATCATGAAAAAACATCTAAAAACTTATTCTATGATTTTAATGTTTTTATATAACCATGTTCCAAGTATTCACCATGACCTACGCCAATTACAATCCCCATGTTTTTTCCATAATATTCACCAATATTGTTTTGAAAAAAATCTATTTCAATGGTTCGAAATCTGACCTGAAGTTCTTGATATTCTCCTAATATCATAATACAACTCATTATCAATTATCTATATCTAAAAAAATTTACATAAGAGGTTCATACTATTGGAATTACCATACAAAACACAATTCTCAAAATGAATCCTACTCTAGAGTAAAAAAATTCAATCATCCCCTAAAATTCATAACTACAAATTACGTGAGTAATTAAAAACTCTCATATATAGAACATTCCATCCACAATAATCCCAAAAAATTCCTTAGAAATGTCAACCAATCCAGGTAATCAATGTTTAAATAAATCATAATGTTACACCTAATGAAAAATATCATCTATTATGAAACACCAAACAATAGGCACTTTATTCATTAGAAACATGAGTCACCCACTCATCACCATCATAAAAATTGAGATTGTTCTCAATAGTACTCATATATCCCAAGATACTAAGTGTTTTGTAATAAAATTATCCCTGGTATTATTAATCTCCCCACTATAAGACTCAACTCATATGGGATGATTCAGAGCCACTATTCTTCCCACCACTGAAATCAATTATTGTGATGTTATTATACTGAATTAAAGACATACGTTGTGTGGTATCCAAGCCACCAAACACAATTACATATAAAAAAACTCACCAATCCTCTTATGAAATAATATTCCAAAAAAATATCATCTATAATAACCAATTCATTGACACATCACCCAATACTAATACTATAAATTTTTATGTCTACTTGAGAAATTACAAACACCAACAATGAAGAACAAATGAGGAACCTGATGTAATTAAATGGTTGGATCGTCATCCAACCAAATTTTCTAGAGTAGCACAAACATGAGTAATAAGATGTATCTAATCTAATTTTATCTCAAACAAAACCATATTATTCTGATCTTGATGAAAATTTAAGATCTCTACCCAATACCACATCTGTTCCTCAAATTGTGTATGACCATAAGGATAGATAAAACTATATTTACTAGTATATTATCATCCAAATGAAACCTTAACTATCAAACTATAGGACTCATAACATCCACTACCCTACCATCACAAGGTTCATTCTTCCATAGCTGATGATCCATGAATTAACAAATATAATGACTTGATGTGGCTATACCAGTCAAAATTGAGAAAAAATGTAAGATATCATCAACTTCTTGTTCCCAATTCACTAAGAACATCATCCATGTAATAAGATTAATTTTATATCAACATTAAGGGTCATATGATCCAATGGATATTTGTTCAAACAAAACCATATAGACCTCATTATACCACTCATAAATTATGATCTCAATGGATTCCAAAAACAACCTTCCAAATAATCCATTTTAATTCTCACCATTGGGATAACAAAACCATGAAAACATGATCCATAAAAAATAGGCACCAGATATAACCAATAGACACTACCTCGATCCCATCTAAATTCAATCAGTGAACACAACATTAAAACCCAGTCCAATAAAATGGATAATGATCCAATGTTTCATGCATCATCAAAATATCCAAAAATAATAGATCTATGTGATTTTTCATCTCAAACCAACTTATAAAAGCACTTACAATCACCTGGTGCTACCACCTGAATTGTCCGGTATAATAGTTCATAAAAATTCTCATATCCAACAAGAAATTCACCATAAAATTGTATACCATTGTTTCCAATTCCATATTATATTAATCTGATCACCTCGTGCTACATCTGTTAGATTTTAGGCTTATATTCTAAAATCATTGACCATTCCACATAGAATGCGGATTTAATCAAACCAAAATCACCTTAATTATTTCTCTCACAATCTTAAGGTATCTCACTCATTCCAAGGAATATAATACTACCACCATCAAAATCATGTGTTATCATGGAATCATGAGTGTCATACCATGCCATATACATCATTGAGATAGACACTAAGGATCATACAATGATATCTCTTATGGAAACACAACTAAAGCCATAAAGGTCATGCATCATAAGGATCCTACCCATAAACATTGAACATTGATAAAAAATGAATATGATATTTTTTTCCATCATGAAAAATCCTGTAATTTAAATTCCTAAACCACATATCTAATAGAACATCCAATGCATCAACATTAAATAAAATACATATACCCATTATTCTCATCACTAAGTGTACTCACATGCCCATAATAACCCCTCTCTCAGGTTACCATCATATATATTATCTCATCAATATCTGAATCCACATATTAGGGGAACTAATATCTCCCACCTAGACCATAAACAACATCTCATATTGGTGATAACTCATAAGAACACACCTACACCCATCTCAATTTTCAAATGGAAACTCACTTTCCAAAACACCCACTTTGGATTAATTATACACATATACATATCAGGAATTACATTCTACATCATCAACCTAATAAGGAATTTTTACTCACTGAGAATATGCATATAATACTATCTCCTTGAGTACCCTAATATTATTTGTATATATATAACTGAATGATAACATCATGATTTTGTCCAATTAGAAAATAGTGAAATCATTCTTCTAAGTAAAATTTAATCAAGAACCTAGATGTGAAAACACAATATAATTATTTTTGACCCATTAATTTGAAGAAACAATATATTCACCAAAACCATTATCATATGTATGAATAAGGGTTTGATCATCATGTAATTTAACAACTGTACTGACATAGTAAGGGTTACTATACACCCCTTATATGTGGAATTGTATTGTCTTAATCAAGGAGCATGATTTAGTAGGATCCATATTACCTATCTTTAGAGAAAATATATTGTGGTACAACTGAGTAGAATTAAAAAAGGTATTAAATATAGAAAAACACTATATAAGTTGTTTTCAAAACATTTAATAGTTAAAACCTTGTCATTAGAGATATTAATCACACACAAGAATGTGTATGTATTTTGTGTCCTACGGAGAAAATATTATGTAGGAACACATACCCCTTTCTAATGGTCAAATAGAAAAAAGCGCATCACACTATATGAAATCATACAATTGTAAAATAAAGAAAAATAATTATCAATCTCATATCATTTGTAAAAAGTAATTTCTGTCATAAATGATGATCATGAAACACCAGTCTGAGGCCCATCATAATATCTTAAAAGTACTTATACCACATCTACCATATCTATAAATAGAAATAAATATAAAAATATTTTTTTATTCAACTTTATAATGTCCTTTATCCGTGTAACACTCTATATTTTTTTGGACTGATGATCATTAATCAACCATAGGATCTCCCCCATATACACTATAGGCTTTCAACAAGAAATGAGGGTCTTGATTGATACTGTGGGGATACTATACTATCAATAAAATACAGTACATGGATGAATTGTAACATATTTTTGTTATATCAAATATAATTTTTAATATAAAAGTAATAATTAAAAATATTTATTTAATATACATTAGATGATATACCATTGGGACAATACAAAATATAAAAACTGAAAGAATAAGAATAAATCAAGGCCCTACTATGATCCCTAATCCTCCAGATCATAGTCTTCAATCCCCTACAATATATTTTTATTGATAATGAAATAATGGATATATACCCACCTAAACCTATTATTAAGAGATCTACTTAGGAACCCTAGAGTCAGGGATACACAAGGAGAATGTGAGTACAAAATATTAGGGAGAACCCAACGATGTCCTAATATAACATGAATAGCTGTGTATACACATGTTATATGATCAAAAAAATAATTAAATATGAAGGTGTAATAAAATAAACCATCATCAATCCACAGGTTCTAACTCAACACCCAGGATCAAATATATAGATTTCGGCCAGTGTCATTAAATATTTGAGAAAAATTCATAATCATAAAAATTTTAATAGAACCAATGATCATATTGAAATAGGTGTAAACATGGATTACTTGGATTTATTCCTAATAAATACAATAATATTAAAATTAATGGCTAAATCATATGTAATTTCCTAGGAATATTTTATAAATGATACATAATTAGTGGATCTACATAAATATACTAGGAAACCCATAGTCATCAGGCATAATCATCGGATCCCTGGTAGAAGCCTTAGCATTCCATCAATATTAAGTGAATATACAAGGTCTGTGATAGTACCCAAGGCATCTCATAATTTTATGCTCAAAGGATGGGTTCTAGAGAATATCCTAAACACCCCATATAATAATTTTCTATTCTTATATAATATCCTAGGAATTATACATAAGTATAAATGTCCGATCCAAGGTATCAATCTAAATCTTCCAGATATAAGGAGATTCCCCCAACAAGGAATATTGCCCCAAGAATTCTAATATTATTTAGGCACAAAATTAATCCAATCTGATATCTCGATCAATTATTCCAAAATCATGAGGTTAGTGGAACCCTATTGTAATATCACATAGAACATCACTCTATGGTTGGTCATATACCCCAATTTATCTCATATAATTAAGATTGACCACTCTACTACATGAAATATTCTCACTATTGCAACCATATATATCACACATCATATATTTATGTTCTAAGGTGACACGTTAAATCATCTATACCTATTACCACATACATGTTCTTTGAGAACAACATATCATTGTGTAAACTAATGGGGTCTCCATGGTTACATAATGACACAAAACCATACATAGTTTGATTTGTAAAAAATAAATAACTTAATAAAAAACCATAACTCATAGGGTATAACATCCATCAACATTATCATAATCATATTGTGGCCTGACTGGTCTGACATAGATATCTATACTTGTATCATTCTAGTGAGATGTCATGATTCCCATCTCAATTTCCCAAGCCATAATCAGTCAGTTTGCTCATCCAACCTATAAAAAATATATCCATGGAATACCCACCATGGTGATCAAATACTTGAGGGGGAGTAAGACTCACCCCACATTATAATCAACTGGTCTAATGACTCAATGGAATCTCAAGTTTCCATTGTATCTGACTCAAGCTGTACATTCTAAACTCCCCACTCAACCCCACTCCAAGGAATCAAGGGAAGCAATACCGGTCCACTATAAGGACAAAATTAATTTAAATATTACCCCTAATGGTCCATGTATGTAATGGAACATAATTATAATCATATACTCATACATCAGTTTCCGAGGAACCATTATAGTGATCAAGGGTCCATCAGGGACCTTAACATTTGTCTATTCCATTCATATGCATTTTTTTAATTGAAATTTTTTTTAATTTAAAAATTAAACCAATTAGGTTGGAGATACCATATATCATACACTATATATATATATAATTAATGATCTATAAATAATTTAATATGACCATCCTACCTTATAAAAATCCATTCCTTTAATTCATAGATTGTTGACTCCCTCCCAAACCCGTCAAAATCCATGTATCTTCTAGAGCACATATCTCATTATAAAATATCCAATAAATTAATTATAAAAACTTATAATTAATTAGTAAGAATAATTATAATAATATATAATTAAATTAAAATTTATTTAATTAAGGTAAAATGCCTAAAAACTTACATGGCACCCGCATTGCACTGAAATTATAGTGAACCACACAAAGAAGGTCACCAATTTACTCCCAACACCATACATAGAACAAATACTTCATAATTGATACCCTATTAGAAGAAAATTTCCACAATTATTGTAAATTACTCTAATAATTCTTACTATGTGATGTACTAATGTTTAATTAGTATAAGACGATGTGAGGTTATCATCTCAGGATTTCCTCTTGATAGAAAAGAAACAATCCTAAAAATATTAGATTATTTTGAGATTTCACTATTAGAAATCATTACTGATGCCTAAGAAAAATTTCCCAAATCAGAGGGGGGGCATGGAGAAGACCATGGAGGAACAATTGGAGATAATTACCCAATTAATCACAAAAAACCCACAAATAATTACCCCTAATTGAGGGAGGATAGAAGTGAAATGAGAGAGGTGACCCTCTTGGTTTGCGTGTATATGGAAGTGGAGTGGAATATGGATAAATCATTTATTATTGATTGATAATGTCCTTAATTGTATCATTTTTAATGAAACATGGTATCCCAAATGTATTGGATGCAATTTTTTCAAAACCTTACACAAACCAATCAGTTGGAATTGTGTTAAGAGACTACATTCACACAATTTAAAAAACCCAGTTCAAACAATGAAACACCCAATAAAAACCAATTTATGTTTTTCATTTTATTCACTATAATCATGTTCCAGGAGAGTGATATTATTTAATCAAAATCAAACATGCATGAATTTACTACATGGTTCCCCTAATCATTCATAGGAAAAAATATTTTCTATTAAAAAGATTCATCACCCTTTCTAACATGTACATGAGGGATATATATTTGTTATTGTTATGTTAATGTAAATGGTGTGAGAAATACATATTAGTATAATTCCACTAGATATACAAAACAATTTAGGTTCATAAATTTCACATATGTAGATTATGATATGTTTTTATTTGAATATAATATAAAAAATAATATATATTTTATATCATAATATGCTATGTAAGGGACCTTGAAATTATTTTATAAATATTTCATCTAATTTTAGTGTAATCTAAATGTCTCAATATAATAATGTTATAATCAAACACATGATGTAATCAATTTAACTATCAAAATATGTCCTTTAAAACCCATGAATAATCCCCATGATCATAGTAAAAATTAAAATTTATCTCTGATAGAGATACACATATAGATCATATAAGTTTCTATAGAAATTTTCACTAATGGTAAACCATGATGTGGTTATTTGAAAAACATCTTGATTTTCATATATTTATACCAAGATAGAGTAGGAAATGATTCCATGGATTTATACATGAAAATAAACGCATCATAAGATAATGAAAATTGATTGAGCATCCCTTTAATTACTATATAATTTCATATTTATAATATTATACAATGATATAAAATGGATTTAAAATATCAATATTTATTATATAAATATTTTAAAAGTAATAAGAGAATTGAAAACCAATTAAAAAATAGTTAAACAATCTGAAATGTGTATCAAATATTTCATCAATGACTAATCATTAAATAATTATTAATGATAAAAGGAGTATCCATTTAGGTATAAATAAATAGGATTAATTCAAGTGTAATGTTTTAAATTTGAATATAATATTCATATTGTGAAAATCCTTTAACCAAATAAGTCTAGATTTCTCTATCTACCCCACGTTCCATTACATTAACCAAGGGTCAAGAAAATTTAGAGGAATAATTGATCATTCCCTATATTGAGTAGATTCAATAAATACAATGGATTACATTCCAATAATGTCTATAAATTTTTATAAGGGATCATCATTAATCCCATTAATTAAAATCATGAACAATGTAGATTCATCACAAAAACAGTTTTTCCATCATCAACATTTATTCAATTCAAATGTTTATAGGAATATTATGTAAATTGTTTTTTTGTTTGTTGTTTTTTCTTTCTATGGAAAAACTGTTTCACCTAAAAACTCCTTTAATAGAGAAAATATATATTTACCATTTCTATTTATTCATTTGAAATGTTTATATATTTTTTTAAGAACATGTTTTGCTTCATTGTTACAACCACTTTTAGAAAAAATATTCCCCATCCAAAATAATTCAATGTATTCAAATAATGTTTTATGTCATTTAGCTTGATTTTATAAATAGATGATCAAAATAAAAAATACTGTTTTCATAATCCAATACATGGTTTATGAAATATGATCATATTTCTTAATTTTTGTTGTTCAAATCAATGATTACATTGAAAAATTGATCATAGTATAATAAAATTTATAAAAATAAATTATTGTTTAATTATAATACATATGAAAATAATTTTAGAAAATAGATCATCGTAGAATAATTTTTTATCATTCATTTTTAGTTAAAAATTCTCATTGTTTATATGGAAATGATAGTTTCATAATTAAACAATGATATAGATTATCTAAACCATGTTATTGATTCAGAAGAAATATTTTAGGGAAATTTACAGAGCTAAATAGTATAAATAAGATAATTATGGATCCTTTAGAATGTTTTTCCATTTTGGACAAACCATCTATTAGATTATTTTTAAAAAAACTTTTGTTTTTTTATTAGTAATTTTTTTTGACATTCCAATAATCCTTATCTAATGTAGTCTTAAAGGGGGATTAAAACAAACCTAAATATTTTGGAAGATATAATCTATGTTTAAAGCATTAAATTTATATGGAATATTTTTAGTGTTTATAAATTCAAAGATGAGGATAAATATTAAAGAAATTATATTTTTTTACAAAATCATTATAAATAATAATATTAAATGTTAATATTAAAATAATTTCTTTTGTAAATTTACTTAAACCATTAAAAAATGAGTTTTGGGGAATTTTATAATGATTAAATAAAATTAACCATGCGATATTGTTTTATTTAGAGTGTTTAGTTAAAATGGGAAATACTTATTTTGTTATAAATGTTTTCATAAATATAATATATATTGAATATGAAGGAGTTTACAATAAATTCGATTCAAATTTCTCAAATGAAAGAGTTAATATTTAAACAAATGTAAAATAGTCATGGTTACTTATTTTTTTACTATTCATAAAGCACATTAATTTATCATGTATTTATAATTATTTATTTATAAAATTTCCATTAATATTTGCATCATATCTCAACCTATGTATTTTTTATTTATTTAGTGTATCATATGTTTAATTATTCTTCAATAAAAATAATTTAAATTATAAATGATTGTATTATAAATTTTTATTGTGTTAAATAAATTCTTATATATGTCATTCCATGAATATAAGTAGTCGCATTCAAATTACACCATAAGATTCAGTTACACTAAACCATGACTATGGTGTTTCTGTGGGTTGTGAAATTTGATGTAAAAGTTGATTAATATCTATACATTGGTTCTATGATTGTTTTATAATTGAGGTATACCTTGAGTATTTACAATTGATTAATGGGTATTTTTTTTAGAATTATCATTGGACTAGGATATTATTCTTTATCTAGAGAAATGTGTGTTAGATTCATATCACACTATACATAATATTTTATGGATTCTGATTTTACATGATTACATGATTTAGCATAAAAATGATTCATATACCTTATGCATGGGATTAATTTGGACTCATGTATATAAATATAATATGATTTTAATTTTGGTTAATTAACATAAACTGTGAGCCAATTAAAATGTTTCACAATAATATGCTTTGAATATTTTAATTTGGTTGAATATATAATAAATAAACACTAAATTTGTAGAAAGATACATACATAAATGTAATACATGAGATAATATGGTGAGATATAAAACCCATTAAAAAATATAAAGATTTATATTTATTTAAAATAAAGAAATTATCAATACCTCGAGGCTTCCAATTGAGAGGGTTCATGTTTAAAATAGTCACCCATGGATTATCTTATATGAAAAATATTGGAGAATTGATAACCCAAAATGTTAGGTAAGAAATAATTTCTAGAAAATTTGTGTCAGACTTATTTATGAAATCCAAAAAATAATAAAACTAGTGGAATAAATTTCGAATAATTAAAATGATAATATTTGTAAATGAAATTCCCAAAAAATAATCTATGAGTATTATAAGAAATGATTGACCTGATTTTCTATATAAATATGTTTTTTTTATAATTATAATAAAGTGAAATTAAATAATAATTAAATATGAATCATTGACAATTAATATATATGATATAAAATTTTTATAGGGTTTATAATTTTAGGGAGGAAAGCTTAATAAAATTCCTTAATAAAAGATAAAGAAACATGATACTTGTAACATCCATATTCTTCTCTTTGGCTGGAGAAGGTTTTTGAACATTATGTTTTCTTAAGAAACATCCCCAGGATACTGAAGGATGAAAATAAATGCCAGGGGCATCATTTAAAACAGGAGGAAGATTTTCCCTTTGTAAATAAAACAAAAACAACAAACTTCCATAACTAAATAAACCATTTCTTGATGCATGACATAAAATAAATACAAATTTATGAAATATAATTTATATAAAAAAATCCACAAGATTACCATAGTGGAAGAATACAAAACATCAAGGTAAAAAATGGAAGATATAGAGCCAATTAAACTCAATAACCACTATAACTCCAAGATCCAACCTGATCTGTGATCTAATCCAAAAAACCACCCAATTATCACAAAGCAGTACTAGGTAAGTGTGATGCTTTACCTTTTCCCATGTATTGATAAAGGACATATGGAAAATCACCAATGTTCAAAACAATGGATGAGTAATGAAACTAAGTATATTTTCCCCAATGACATCTTTACTCACCCCACTTGGATAGAACATGTTGGCACATTTATATAGAAACTTTTTATATAAAATAATTTCTAAAACAATTTATATCAAGATACAAACAAGTTCCCTAGTAAAACAATTTTTTAAAGAATATCGATTACTAATGAAAACAAACAAACAATTCTTTAAAACCATTTCAAAAGTTTTATTTTTTCATAGTCTACTCCATTTCAAATATCCACACATCCAACCATGCCTGAAACAATGACCACCCTATACATGCCAATAGAGATTCATTCTTTCACTATGCCATCACTCAAAAAACCAATTGAAAAGGGAGATCCCCGACCCATATACATACCAAAAATAATGAAGGGTAATCCTTGTCTCCATCTGAAATTTCAATGAACACATGCAACTATTATGCCAAAACCCAATTCCAAAATAACCACTTCATCCATTTCAATAAAATATTTTTTTTATTAAAAACCATTAAAAAACCATTTTAATAAATCCAAACTTTTATTGAAAATATTTTTCCATGAAAAAAAACCAAATAAACATGTTAAAATCATCATTTTAAAATCAAGTTACCAATTTCACTTTCCACAAAAATGCCAATTTTCCGAAATTATACAAACTGTCACTAAAGAGGGTTTCCAATATACAATTCATACCAATTATATAACCAATTTAAATATAAATAGTTTAATTTAAAACTAATGCTTCATGTTCTAAATAGATAAGTCAAGAGTTAAGGAACCTACCTCAAGAATTATGATGACAACGTAGAACAACACTTAAAAAATCTAGAAAACCGAGTCTACTCTAAAAAACCCACCTTATATTTCATACCCTATAATAAAATTGGAAAATATAATCATATTTTGCATCAAATATCTTAGATATATCCAAAGAAGACGTAGACATATGAAATAAGAGAGATAGATAAGTAGATATAAAAAAATCTACCTATAATGACCAATAAAGATCACTTACTATGAGAATCTGACTTCAAATCACCATGAGAAGCCTACAAATCACCTTGGGATCAATGGGAGAAGATTCCATAGACTTTGGGAGGTTAAAATATTGAGTTTTGGCCATATATAATGCAATATTAGGGAATTAGTGATCAAAACGTGTGAGATATAAAATTTTAGGATCTCACAATTAACCCATGCATAGTTTGTTCCATGGTTAGTCAAACCATTCACAAACCATGTGGAAACCAATGCCTTAATGGTGAAACTAAGATAATTTTCTCATATGGTTTACAAAACATGTTCCAGCCATGTTAATGACCACCGTCTTAAGAAGAAAAATTTATTCTAGTCTTCCATACATTTTTTACAAATCGTGCGTTGCCCATACACTTTCCTCTTTAACAAATATCTTACTGTGCAATGTTTACTCCAATTTTTTCACACTTTTTCCAAAATATTCACCTTCTATGGAGCTTTATAAAATCACCAAAAACACTCTAAATGTTTTTAAACTCCTAAAAATCAACCTTGTAAATAACATACTTAAAAATTAGAATAAAATGGTTACTTACTAGAAATATGGGGTGCTAAATTGTCCCCACCATTGGCCTTTCTATATTTGGAAAGTAGAAAATAATTAATGAAATGGATGATTTATGAAAATTTATCTTTTATTTCATTCTACCCTTCCAATGTATCTTCTTGAATCTAACCAGGTTTCCACAAAAACCACATGAGAACAATTATTTTCCCACAAAACAATGTATCTTTCATATCCACAACCTACACTGGCATGTGCAAAAACAATGAATATGGATCAAGGTTTATGTGGTCCCATTGAATCACATGGTTAGGATCAGGCTAATACATATATAACTAAGATACATGAAACACATTTTGTATAACAGTGAATGGCGGGGGAAATTCCAACTGACATGCTACCTCAATAAGACATTAATATATATCAAAAGGGCCTATGTATATAGAAGATAACATGCCACACTTCTGAAAACATTAATACCCATGCCATGGAGAGGTCATAAAAAACACATGATTACTCACCATGAATGACTATAGTCATCTATGATGATCTGCATATAATTTATGATGACTCTGATCTATCTCCATTTTTTTTTATCAAAAAAATATTCTTTACTGTTCAATGGGAAAGGTAATACCCAACTTGTTAAGTTCCACCAATTTCCACCCAACAAAGTGGAGAATGACAAGGATTAAAATACAATGCTTCAAAAGGGTCTATAGGTATTGAGGTATGATAATTCGTGTTATAAGAGAACTCCACTAACTCTATGTGCACATCCCATAATCCAAAAAAATCAAATACAAAATCATATAGGGTGTATTTAAACATTTATATAATCCTCTCAGATTTCCCATTTATTTGAGGATGGTACATCGTAATGATTGTCAAATTATTCATAAGCTATTTCTATAAGTATTTCCAGAGGTGAGATGGAAACCTGATATCTCTATCTATCACTATTGAAACCACTATGCCATGCCTATTTAAAAATTCTCAGACATAGATTTTTGACAAATCAACCACGTAATGAGATTCCCAAGTAGGGATTAAATGAGACAAAATTGTGAGCTAATGTAATATTTCCCATATGGAATCAAGTTTCATAATCATTTCTGGGAGTCATATTAAAAAATTCATATTTGTTTGCTTTCATTTCAAAACAAGAATAATAAATACTACAACAAACCCACTAGTCACAAATTCTCTTCCATAACATGCTGACAAGTTAGGCATCTCAATAAATACTCATCCACCTTCTTTTTTCATACCGACCCACCAAAACCGCACATTCAACTCCTTATACATAATTTTTTTTAATGGATGAAAAACACATCTCGAATGGTTATATATATGTTGAAGTTGTTCTTCAAAGGCCATATGTATGACCATCCAATTTTTGAATCATAATACTAATGTCCCATCCATCATATAGACCTTAATGATATCCCAGTGGTTTAGTTTTGGTTTAATTGAAAAACATTATATGTTATATTTCTATTCCTATTTAACCATTTTACCAAATTATGAATCAAGGAAACTAGAATCAAAACCACTACATCACCTCTATCATTACATTCCAAGTTCACGTCTGTTTTCCCAGACATCAACTGCCACTAATATAATAGTTCTTCTTTCATCATTCAATATGACCCTCGGTTTAATTCATCTACCATAATATTTCCTTTACCTAATTATACATCAACTAAAGGTAAAAATATTATAGATACTCCATCAAACTTCTTTGTCTATGGTTAAAATCCCTTTTTGAGAAAACGCGAATCATGATCTTATGATCTCTAAAGACTATAAATTTCTTAATAAAGAGGTAATGATGCCAAGTCATCAATTCATGGACTACAAAAGCTAACTCCAAATCATTATTTGGGTATTTATTCTCATAAATTTGTGACTACCTTGATCCATATGTTACCACATGATCTCCCTGCATGGGAACACATCCCAACTCAGATCCCAAATCATGAAAATGCACCACATACCATTTTTCTGATTCCTACAATGTCATGATTGGTTTTTATTTTAGGAAAAAATTCATCTCTTGAATTGTTTTCTAAAATTCCACATCACATTCGAATATAAAATTATTTTTTTAAAAGATGTCATAGGAGAAGGTAGTTGTGAAAAGTCGTGAAAAAATCACCGGTAATAACCATCTAGACTAGGGAAACTCTGTATCTCAATGACATTGTTCAGTGGTTTCCATGATATGACAACCCTAATATTTTCTAGATTCACAGAAACAACCATTTTATAAATTATATGGACATCGAAATGCACCTCTTGTATCCAAAAATTTCACTTTGATAATTTGGCATACAACTGATGATCCCTCAAGATTCCAACACTATCACCAAATGTTTCTCGTGCTCCATCCTTGTCTTTAAATACAATAATATGTCATCAAAAAACACCACCATCAAATAATCTAGATGTCTATGAAATATCTAATTCATAACTTTCATATAGTCCACTAGGGAACTCATCAATCCTAAATGTATTACCACATATTCATAATCCTCATATCTATTTATGAAAGTTGTTTCTAGAATATACTTTTTTCACATGTGCAATTTGTGATATCCTTATCACAAGTAAATTTTGGACAAGCACTGTGCAACCTAGAATTAATCAAATAGACACTCAATTTGTGGGAGTGAATACTAGTTCATTATTGTAACATGATTAAGATTATGATAATCCACACACAACCAATGATTTCCAACATCATTTTTGACAAAAAAAGACTAGTGGTTCTCACAAAGATGTGCTCGGCTGAATGAACCCATTTCATTCCAGCTCCTCCAACTACACTTTTAGTTCCATTAATTATATTAGTTCCATTCTATAAGATGTAAGGGAAATATTGAGTGTCCCCAGAATGAGATCATTCATAAATTTATTTTCCCTTATAGTTAGAAACCCTATGATATTATCAGTCAATCCTTCCAGAATTTGATCAACCACAACTGGAAAACAATTATTCTCGATCTCATTCATTGATTCCAAATACAATGATACCCTTTGGTATTAAATTATTCCAACTACTTGTTCCTGAAATCTTGTTGCACCATCCTTTACATTACTGTCTCCTTGAAGGTGTTTCCCAAATCCATCATCGGTTGTAAAGATGACTCTTCATGTATAACTATTAATATGATCCTTCAACATTGGAAACCAATCAATACCCTTGATTATATCATAGATATTTATATCATGAACATAGAAATCCCATATTATCTCATCTCTATCAACTATTATAGGGAATTCTCAACTCACAAAACGTTTATATTCTCTTTGACCAAGAAGAGTTTTATGTTTAACCATAGAAGGCATCATCTCAACTATTAATCCTGAAAAATCAATAACGTAATTATAAATAAATTATTTCTATGAACCATTATCAAATAATTAATTCCTAAGGGTATTTTTCAAAAACAATCATACCTCACTCTATAGATGGTCTAGACTAATCATACACAATCACCTTCTCTCCTCTATATAAATGACTACTCACTGCACTTTTCTCCATAGTTACTATTGATATTTCCCCTATTTTGGAGTCCTTTTATTCCTAGAATCCACATATATAGCTATGTTCTACTAACTAGATTGATTCGGTTTCCATCATCTCATAGAATCATATAACACATGGGATACCTGGGAATTTTTCATAATGCTTGACTTCATTGAACTATGTCAATATTTCTAAAAATTACCCATCTTATTTCTATTATGGGATACATGATGTGGTTATTTATGCTACATCATCTTATGGTCGAATGAAAAAACATTGAAAACATCAACGATATCTCTTTGGATTTAGAGGAAGATTCATTGATCCATCTATTTGATTCTGACCTATAATCCAACCATGCCAATAGGTGTCCCTCTGTCTCTTTCTCTCAACATGAGAGGTCCCACCATTTACATTAGATATGAACATAATTACTTCTACCATTACACATAAGATTCCATTTTCAAATACCATATCCATATTAACCATCTCTATATAATCCATTATACGATGCAAAACAATCTTCAAGAAAAAATACTTCCTTAGTCCTAATTCAGATATTCATGCCATTAAGGAAGAACTAGAAACAAACTTGGGTGAGAAGTGAACAAAATTCATAAATTTAGTATCATACTATGTGGAAAATGTATTTTTCATTTTCAATCTGAAGAAGTATTTAATTATTTTAATTCTGAATGTATGAGAATATAATTGTTTGTTAAACAATTCCTCAACAATTTTCCATACATGGTCATGGTCTAATTTATCCTAAATAGCTAAATACCACCATTGGTGTGATTAATATTCCATCATATATATCACCATCTTGACTTTAATCTCTGTTGGTGTGCTGATGAAATAAAAGATACAATTCCCCATAATTATCTATACTACTACATTTTTTGGTTTAAAATCACCATGAATGATGGGCAGATTATGCTTCTGGAAATGGAAGGAATGGTCCAATTTCCATGGATCATCCCTCCTTTTCCCATTGTAAATATAATGAAATTATTGGATAATGCTATGAACTTGTTGTTGGATCACCTATGTGTTATGAGAAACCACATTCTCAGCATCCTATTTCCGTTGGTTTCTATAACTTTTACCTCGTTCCATTTTAATGAAACACAAAAAATCATCCAGTATTACACTCTCTATTTGCTGATGGATTAAGAAATTTAAAAGTCTACCACATTATACTCACACAACATGGATTATCCAAATTCCACATTTTCCACATTCAATCATTTTATAAAAAATAAAACTTTCTTTCGAAAAAAACACATTATCAAAATACCACAACTATAATATTTTTGAAATAATCCATTTAAAAAATCGTTCAGTATTTTTAAAAAATCAAAACATTGAAAAAAAATTACTCAAAAATAAATATGCACTCTTAGTGTGAATTAATTTTAATAACACATGTCCTGATAGTCTAATTGGGTAAATCTATGACAATGAGATTCAAAATCCTATAAGTTTATCAAAGTAGTTATTTACACAACTCCATGATAACTTGAAGTTCTAAAAAATGGTTATATTTTTTTAGTGATCTAAATTTCATTTCCTAACTATCCAACACCTTTCTATGATCCCAAATCATTAATAATTATAATTATGTTTTAACTCGAAGACTAAAAATCGATTCCAAATCAATTAAAAACCAAGACTACGACCACTTGTTCTAAAAAGATATTCTAAAGGACCAAGATGATACAACTTGTAACACCCCTCTTCTTATTATTGGAATACTAAGGTGGAAGAACATTACTTGGCCTTAAGATACATCCCTAAAATGCCTATGGATGAAATTAAAATCAAGGGATTTATTTAATATTTTGGGATGATTTTCCCTTTCTAAATAAAACAACCAATGAACATACCATATCCTAATAAACCACTACATTATGCATGATATAATATAAAGACAACATCATGAAATAACCCTGATATAAAAACCAAATTCCACATGAGTAACACAAAGGAAGACAACAAAACATCAAGTTAAACAACAGAAGACTACAAAGAAAATAAAACTCAAATACAACAAAAACTTCAAGCCCCAACTTGCTTCCCTCCCTAATAACTAAAACAACCCCAGTATCACTAAGAAAATCTAGATTAGTGTGATAATTTACTTTTTTCCATGTACCGATAGATGACATATAGAAAAAACAAAAAATTTCCATTTGAGGTGTGAGTAATGAAAATTAGTAGATTTTCCACAATGACATCCATACTCACACCATTAGGATAGAACATCTTTTCACATTTATATAAAAACATTTTATATTAAAATAAATATATAAAGTGTTATTATTCAGAATTTAAAAAACATCCACTGTAGAGTAATTTTCCTAAACAAAATCATTTACCTTGAAAAAAACCAAAACAAAATTCATTAAACCCATTTCACAAGATGAATTTTGTCTTATAACATATCATTTAAAGTATCAACACATCAAACCATGCATGAAATCAGGACCTCCCTATACTTGTGAGTGGTGATTCAGCCTTTCACTAAACCGTCACATAATGAACTAGATGAAAAGGGATATCCCTGACCCTTAGCCATTCTACTAAGGATGGGGGAGACTCCTTGACCTTATCCATGCCAAATACACATTCACACGCACAACCTTTATTCCAAAAACTAATTCAAAAAGAACAATTTCAACCATTTCAATAAAATAGTACATTTATTGAATCCATTTTAAAAACCAATTTCAAAAAACCGAAATTTTTTTGAAAAAATTTATTCTAAAAACCAAACCAAATAATTATTTTAAAATCATCATTTTAAAATCACATTTTCCAATTTCACTTTCCACAAGAAATTCCAAATTTCTACAATTGTATTTATAGTCACTAAAGTTAGTTCCCAAAAAAATATTTACATCAATTACCCAACCATTTTCAATCAAATAAAATTATTTTAAAACTAATACTTCATGTTATAAATAGATGAGTCGAGAGTGAAGCCACATATATCAGGAATTATAAAGACAATGAAGAAGGACACACAAAATATCCACAAAACCATGTGGAATCACTAAAACCCCGCATATGATCTCTTCTTATATCATCAACAAGGATAAATACAATCATATTTTGAATTAATTATCTTATATATTTTAACAATGGATATTGATATATGAAATTAATGATATATATAATTAGATCAAATAAAAATACCAAGAAAATCCAATAAAGAGAACTTACCATGAGAATCTAACATCAAATCACTATGAGAATCCTTCATATCAGCTTGGATTGACATGTGAATCTTCTTTAGCCTTTATAATTGTTAATATTGATTTAGGGCCATGTAAGATTAAAAATAAGGGAGTTATGAATCAAAACCTATGATATCTAATATTTATGATCTCACTTTTAACCTGTGCACTGTTAGCTGCATGTGTAGTCAAATTGTGCACTAACCATGCACCGACCACTACCTCGATGATGAGACTCATGTTGTTGTTTCAAAATGTTTCTAAACCATTTACCATCCTTTTTAAATCCCAATATATAAATAATTTACACTTCTCATTGTATTTTTTTTTCTGTTTGTTCAAACCATGTGTTTTTTGTGTACCTTCCCCTTTCGCCTCTATCTCCCTACGCACGGTTTTCTATAGGTTTTGTAATGGTTTACCAAACTGTTCACCGACCATGAACTATTAAAAAATCCCCAAAAGTGTATAGATATTCTTCACACTCTCCCAAACATCACCCATATATATTGTATACTTAAAAAACATTAATAAATGGTTATTTACTATAAATAATGGGTTCATCAATAATTATTTGAAAAAACAATTAATATTTTTAAAATGAAATAATCATCATAGATATTTTATTTAGATAAATTCATTAAAATTAAAAATATAATTGAAGTAACATCCATTACTAGTATATGAATTTATAAATTAAATATAAATAAGAGGTAATTTTTTATAGAAAAAACTTTTTGAGAATGATCATATTGATAAATATAGTAATGTATAAAAATATACTTATGACAAGAATAGTAAATATTCTCATAAGTTATCTACATTAATTATTTTCTCTATAAACCCCCTATATTAAATGTAATAAGAGAATATGGATTCTTTTTTGATGGTTGATAAACTTATAAGGATGTATCAAGAATAATCTAGACATGATACCTATAACATTTTTGAAAAACACAATTGGTGTATATTAGATGAGGGTATGTTGTTATCAGTTTATATAATTAATATTTTTAGATGTGTCAATGACATAGAGAGACAGTTTGCACCACTCCGGATTGATCTGGCCATGGATATAATTATACAATTTGTTCCAGAATGTTTTTTATTGTTCATTATTAGTGATAACAAAAATTAATTAACTAAATATTAACTTGATATAAATAATTTGATATGGGTGATTGAGAAGAACATAGAATTCCTAAGATCATGTTACTTGGTGATATTATATTAACAATGTGTAAAATATTTCAAAAAAATGAGTGATGGATAGTTTATAGAGAGTGTACAATAGATATTTTTATACAAAATAATCGATATTCAAAGAAAGTGATGTGTTTCCCCAATAGGAAAACTAGGCATTGTATATGAAATTTTCCAAAATACAAAAATGGGTGTAAGAAATTCCATGAAGATTTCGCATATGGTATTATGATATCAGAATATATGTATTCCATTTTGAAGTGTATATGATACCAACTGCACAATATACAATGTTGTATATAAGTATAGGAGTTTGAACTAGGGAAGATTTTATGCATAAACTTTTATGATTTCATTTAAATGATAATGAAAAGGGTTTCAATATATAAGAGGTGAATAAAATGGTATAATTTAAAGATTTTATGGAAATATTATATGTCGGTGATGAAAAACATATAATTATTTTTAAATTTTTATTATGGATGTGGTTATTAAAATAACAAAATCAGATTCTATAAAGAAAAGTGTTTGGAATATTATTTTATAAGTGTGAAATATAAGGATTTTGATTCCAAATCTGAACATTACCCATTAAAAAATTATTCATATATGTTAAATCATGAAATGTGTTTAGTGGGAGGATATATTAGATGGTCATGTAGAGATCCTTCAGGAATTACATAGAAATGTAACGTGTTTAACAAAACCATAAAAGTGTAGATAATATAAGGCATTTTTATTTTTCTGACAAGTGATATATAATTAAATTGTTCCATATGTACTGTTATAATATAATTTTTAAAAGGCTTTATGATTATATAATGTGTTCTATGTCGTATATAAAATAATATCAACATTATTATTCAACCATGTGATCCGAATTAATTAAAATAATTGAAATGATAATTAACATCTCAATGATTGAATTTAAGTTATCTATAGACAATGTTCATCACAAATCATTATAGGTTGTGATAAATTTAATAAATAATCAATGGTTAGGATTTATATAGAGAATTGGAATTCATGAATAAATACAGTTTTCTATGCAATATAACCAACAACGTATACCACATGGAGTTACATACTATATGTATTTAGAATTTTAGGGTTGTGATCTTTATAATGAATCCTCATTAAATAAGATAAAATAGATATATATCATTTATAACTACATAATTTTACACATTTTTTATTCTATCCTTGAGGAGTAATTAATTGGAAGGTAGTTTAGTATGCTAGTGATCATGTAGTGTATTGAGGTTTAACCGAGGTTGTATTTTTTACTATTGTATAAAAATTATGATATACAATTCATATATTTCGATATATTTACTATGTTTATGGTCCTACCAAGATAGGGGAAATGTGATGTCCTTATATAATTGGTTGAGTTAAATGTGATGAGTTAATTTTTCAAGGTGGTTGTCCTTTGATGTGGTTATTCTCCTAGTTAATATATATTAATAGAATCAATAATTTATGGATAGTATTTATATTTTTGTTAGACATTGTGTATCATCTCCCCTTTAAGAATTTAAAAAATGTATTATATGATTTATTAATTTTATATGACAAAAATAGTTTACAAAGACATGATGACACATTTTTTATGATGTTGGTTTTTCTAGATCCCTTTTAACAAGATAAAAATGAATTTTTATTTAGAGACATATCTTTACATAAAAATAAATATTTTATAATTCAAATTAGTTTTAATCTTTACCAAGGAACATGGGGCTGAGCTTTTTGGTCTCGTTAATAAGGATTATGTTTTGTTTCAATGTTTTTATAATTTTTTATAATATTATCGAAATGAGTTTAGAGGACATTGACCATAATTTTCAGATACATTTTAAAAATATTTTATATATAATGTAACATATGATGAAAATTTATTTAATTTTTTTTTGATATGGTTTCACATGTTTTTTACATTTTAAGTGAAATTAGGTGAAAAGTAAATTATGTCTATAAGAATTTATATAATTCAAGAGATCGATATAAATTTATATTCATCCTAAATTCTAATGTGGTTGTGTAAAGAACATTATGGTTTGTGTGGGTGTAAACCAAATTGTAGAAAAAGTCACTATGCTATGGTTTTATGTCATACGGTGGATTCTTTATGAAATAATTCATATTGATGGATTATTATTACTCAAAATTTATCATTATTATATTATAAAATCATTTTATGGCATCCAATTGAGTTTTGGAACTTTTATTTACTTTGTAAATATTAAAAATATTAATAATGGGATTAATATTAATTTCATTGTTTCATTAATTTCCAATCATTTGAAAAAAATTTGAGAATTGAGGAGTGACCTCAGAGGCCTATATAAAAAGGTTAAAACCTAGTCAAATGGGATTTATTCATATATGAGATAAAATATAATATATATTTTTAAATACAAGAACATTGATGATCTCTCCCTCTCTCTCTATCCATGTTTATACAAAGTCATGGGGAAGACTAGGTCCTTTAAATCATTGGGTGGTTCCTTATGTCCTTTGAATTACCATAAAAGGAAGGATTTTTTTGTCATTTGATAGATATCCACATAAATCATTTATTATGATAATGGTTTAATTATATTCATATGAGAAACATTTTATTACTTAATTATATTTATTCATCAAATTTTTAAATGGATATTTTTGAAAAACACATTTAAGACGATTTCTTCTAATACTATGAACTCATGTTTTAGTATCTAAAACCCATCAAATTTATCATAGGATAATGGTCAAACACATTCCCTATCTGATACATTTCCTATCACATGGATTATCTTGATATCACTATGTTCATAACTCTTATAAACTCATGGAATCAATCATCACAAATTAACACCAGGTTTAATGAAACACATTTCTTAAAATTACTTATCCTACCTATAGGGATTCAAAATAAAAAAGAACTAAAAACATTTTATTTGTGAAACAATTTAACATATAAAATTTATATTTAATCAAACAAAACTTTTTTTCACACCACACATTTGTATCTCAATAAATTTATTACCAAAAAGCCACACTCTCTTTTTTAATAATAGAACATTATTTAATAACATAAATTCTCTTTTCCACTAATATTATATAATTTCAAGAATATAAAATATGTTAAAAATATTCAAAAACATTTTAAATCCATTAATTTTTTATAATTAAATTGTTTTATTTAATATTCACTTTATCAATTAAAATTAGTCACTTAAATTCTTCTAAAAATACTAATACACATGAATCTTTAACTTCCATTCAGTTTTCTAAAATATATTAATTCCATAAATGATTTTAGACCATTCAAGAAACATTTAACAAGTCATAAAAAATGATTTTATATATATTAAAAAAGATTTTTTAATATTAAAACTCATTACTTCCCCTATAATTCACAATTTATTCTAAACATATTATTTCAATTAAATAACATTAATCCAACCATATTCAATAATTTTCAAATACAGAAATAAAATATATAGTTTGAAAAAAATAATAAACATTTACTATTATTTCATTATAAATAATTATATTATATCGTTCATATCCATTAATTTCAAGACATATATACAATATTCCCTTACAAGCAGAATTTACAGTCGAAAATTTACACATACAAATACTATTAAATATTCTTTTAATTAATAAATATTAACTTTCCATTATCTAAATTCGATCATTGGGCGTGATCATCACCTAAAATATATTATAAAGCATTCAGTAACATATTATATAAGAATCACTCAAATAATTAAATTTTTATTAACTAATTGATTCCTTCATTAATAAATTATATATGTCACTCCATTCAGCCTCAAAAAAATTACTCTATAGGATTACATTTTTTAAATATGAATTTGGTAGTCAATTGGAATCTTGAAAGAGGCTCATATTAATTATATGAAGATAACATAAGGAATCTAAAAATTAATTAATGTTCATTTCCTCATCAATTGTAAGAAATTATAGTTTCACCAAATAAGAAGACATGTTCATATTAAAATAATTTTTTTTAAAAAAAATGAGAACAATATATTAAAAATTATGAGGGTTATTTTCTACTTGATCCCATGATCAAAGTTCCTAGAGGATTTATCACCGTAGAAAATATTAGTTGAGATATTTTATAGTAGATTTAATAATACTTTTATAGAGAGAGGTAGAAAAGTGAAATGAAGTAATAAGAGGGTTCTAGGGAAGAAACCCCAATAAAAATTATGAAAATTTGGGAGGGGATGTGTTGTCCCCACCTGGATTCCACTAAATGGGTCCCAACGCTAGGGGCATATGGACTCAAGTGAGCCTCCCCATATGCTAGAGGTTGGAGACTGGTAGCGAGGGCCCAATATGGTACAATGTAAAGACTATACCCTCATGATTAGAGTAGTACAATGGTAAAGTAAACTGATAAATATTGGAATAATGATAAATAAATAATAGTGAAAGGTATAACATCTAATATTAATAAATAACCAAACTCAAACATATCCTGTATCATTTACTAAAGGATTTAATTTCCTATATATAAAACTAGTAAAAATTCTACAATGGAAGATAGAATGAAATACTATACATGCAACAAATGAGTTAAAAGACCGAAATGAAAATCTATAATAGCTTCACGAGCCATAGCTCGGTCCTATGCTTCCCCACTCCCATATTAAAAACAACTCATGTATCAACAACTGGGAACATTCCCCTTTCCCTATATACATCCATATAATCATCTCAGGTACCATCGATGATCTGAATAAGGTGTTAGATAAACATAGTAGGCCACCAACAATGTTTTCTATAAAACCCCAGTCAGTTCTTATACTATAATAAGTTTGAAGAAATAACAAATTATAAGAAGTAATTGAAATAGGAGAGGGGGATACTCTACTTCATGAAAAATACTAGTTTGACACTACTTTGTTCGACCAATGATGGATACTCTCTGAATAAATAACCATGAGTATGCACACATATAGAATATATATATATATATAGTTACATATACAACCATATATGTGGATACTACTACTAGATTATACCCGAGGCATAACTCTGGAATCCATGAGTAGTAGCATGAGTCTCACATGATTCAAGGGAGAAATTCTCAATATCATAATAGGGGATTCCAAGCCCAGTGTCATAATAGTAGGGATTCCTTGACCAAATAATAATAGTAAAGGATTTCATGAATGTATATAATATTTTCATGGTTTGGTATGCATAATATCATATCATTTGGGTATCCATGGTTGGGTAATAACAATATGGTCAACATCCTTGAAACATTAATGTTGGGACTTCATGCCCAAATCATATAAGTTTGTTTTTTATACACGTATCATAATAGTGGGGTCGTCATGAGCATGTATCATATTCAAAAATGGGATCAATTCCCATGTATCATAATTTTAGGAGAGACACCATACCCATATATACAAATAGAATAATGGATACCACACTCATATACAACAACTATAAAAATGGATGTCATGTCCATGTATCATAAAGAATAGGGGTCATCATGCCCTTTTTTCATTACAATTTGAGCAGTCAAAGACATTAATATGATCCAATAGTTTTTTCATAATTTAAAACAATTACTCTTTTACATGGGTATAACCATTGTCTTATTAAACAAGTTACCTGGTCAGGTAACTCACTTTTATTCAATTCATTATCAATTGAAAAGTATGTTGTCCATGATACCCCAAAATAATTACCTATTTCCCTTATAATATCACATTATTTAAAGTCAACCAAAACTATATAGACTATGATTTTTATATTTAGACCTTTATAATTACAATGGAAATTTCCCTGGCACACTATAAGGATTGGAAACAAGTGTAAGGGACCTAATAGAGTCATTAAATTTTAAAATAAGAAAATAAATTGAAGGTGGATTAATTTTATAGGAAATACTACCTGAAGACTATGTGAACCATAGAGACACATAATAAAAAGAATAAAAACTTTAAGGGATAAATACTAGATGTCCAACCTTATGCTTGTATAGAATCCCTACGAAAGTATCAACCTTTGGTTTGGTCAAGATCTAAATAAAATGGAAAACCAGATAAATTCATATAAAATAGGGTATATGATATGTCCCCAATATATCATTATTGATAGAAAGATGAATAATGAAATGAACATATAGAGTGAAGCACTTATGGAGAAGAGACAAATGAGATGATCAGAAGTTTAATCAATGTTTGAGAAGAAGAATATCTAAAATCCAAAGATCTACACTTCAAGGGAGATAAAATGGGAGGGGAGACTCTGTGTGGGATAGAAATAAAGAAATAGGGTTGATTAAGAAGAATTTGGGGATGGTCCATTAAAACATATCTATGACATTTACATCGAGTGTAAATTATTTACAAGTAATTTAATGTTATGGATTTTCATTATTGATAATTTTTATTAATTTTTTTTAATTGAACTTCCAATCCAGTACACATCATGTATTTAATACACACTAGGTATTAAAAATATTCCTATTGTACATGGAATGAAACTATACATTGTCTCCCTACTTCCTCACCCCAAAACATACATATTAGGATACAGTATTGGCTTCCTGATCTATGAAAAAAGGGTGTTGATGAAAGTTATACAATGAATTATAGAAGGATCCATAACTAAATGAAATACTATTATCTTTCAGTCTTCCACATATAATGGAACTCAACCATATATTTCCCTTCTAAGTGTTGTAAGATACTATCTAATAATAACTCTGTCAATTAGGAACATACATTGACCTCACTCGCCCAACTGTCATCTAGAACATGACCATATATCCATAGAACACAGAATAAAGGAACATAGCATCCTCAAAGATCCTCTATGCTATGATCATTGATGTGTATCGATTACTCCACAAAAGAATCATTGAAATTTAATTCAACATATTTGGGATCAAAAATATTTGACGATTCAACATGACAATGAAAAATCCATGAAACATGGATGACATTGTGCATGGAATGATACCTATATGGAAAAAGAAACTAATATGTTACCATATTGACTATGTCCAAGATCTCCAGTGTCCCAAAAAAATGATGTTACAACTTCCCTTACATTTTTATCCATCTATTCACATGTTTGGGTGATTCCCACACCAAAAAACAATCACTGACCTCAAAATCCATAGTTAGGAATTATGATTAGCATAATATTTCTTTCTAGACTGAGTAGTATACATATGATTTATAATAACTTTTACCTACTAAAATTTATCTCTCATGAGACAAGGACCTAGTATAATTTACTCTCAAACTTATGACAAGTATAAGGGTGAATGGAATGAACTACTATATAAGGCATCATATGGAGCCATCTAAATTCTCTCACAATTACTATTATTATCGGAAAACTCAATGATAGGTATATAATTCTCCCAAGAATTTCTAAAATCAAGTAAATTTTCTTGGAAAATGTAATCTCACGCATGTATAGTCCATTCCGAATGTAAATTGATCATGTGGTGAAAGGTTATGAAACAAAGAACGTTTATAACCAAATATCATTATAAACCCTGCCAAAACATCGATGTGGAACAAGCATACATAATTTGAATAATATTGTGAGGGACAAATTACATCATTATAATTTCATAGATTTATAGTTTTCCCATATCATCCACTAATAAATTCTCACATATAGAATGAAAAGTGGGATACCTTTTTTATTTGATCCATGAATACCCAAACTACATCACATCCTTCTCGATACCTCAATATGAAAACTAAAAATTCAATCACATCAAATTTCCATTTCCATTCCAAGACCAGTAATGGTTGTAGTAATCCAAGAGGCCTTTAGTGCTCTTCCATCAATTGCTAACTGGTGAAACATGTGGTAATTAAAACTACTATATAATGTTTCTTCCTAGGCCACTATTATTGACAACACTTATCATGATACATCTTAGAGATGTCATCATTCACTTCCCACTAAGAATCATGAGGCACTCACATAATCTCCTCTATAAAATCATTAGTAACTGCGATATTCCCATGTATACACAGTGTTATGTCATTATCAATTGACCAATATGAATGTGATTCCTCAACATAATTACTTCCTCATAGTACCAAGCCTTATGTGTATGAAAATTGATCCATCTTCACTGTCTCTAGATGTAAAGATTTCACTGTTAGCAATTCAAGTAAAACCTATCCATTATGGTCTTCAACCTGATTATGCATCTCAAAAAATAAGTCCATAATATTCCACTCACTATTGGACTTATAAAATATATTTTTATGAGTACTCATTCTCAATACAATGGTAATATTTTATCCCTTCCCAAGCATATATGAAATATTAATTTCAATGGAATGTAGATACTAAACCCACATTCTTTTACTAAGGTTTATTTCATGCTATGTAAAAATATACTTGGGGTTTTATGGTCTAAAAACACCAAAAACCACTCTTATAGAAGCTAATGTCTCTAAAAATGAAAATCATGCATAACTAATTACAACTTGGGACCATGTATCTGGTAATTCTGATCATGAGAACTAAACTACCATATCCTATACATAATTAATAACCTTTTTCTCATCACAACTACTTGTATCCAGATATCTAATGAAACGTGATATACTATACAAATTCTGCCCATATATGGTAGGATTAGGTTCATTACTATATTTAGTGTACCTTTCATTTCATTAAAGGCTATATCATATGCATCAGAGAACATAAACTTCTCTCCCTTCTTAATCAAGCCCGTATAAGGTGCTTCTAAGTGTGAGAAGTCTGGAATGAATCACCCATAATATGCATCTATCCCAAAGGAACTCCATATATTGAAAATGTACTTTTTATTCTCCCACGTAACCACATAAATCACCTTCTTTGGGTTAACTGATATTTCTTCCTATAAGATAATATGACCCAACAATTGAATCTTTTTGTTCCAGAGTTGGAACATAATAAGATTATTATAAAAGGGTGCTCACATAGGGTATTCGAAATGAAACTTAGTTGTTAGAAATTGTCTCTTTGGGTATAATAATACACCATGATATAATCTATAATGTCCACACAAAAAAAATTTATAGAGTCATTGCAAACCCTATTAATAAAATCTAGGAAAATTGAAGGCATGTTCATGAGACCGAAAAACATAACCAGATACTCATATAAACTATACAGAATATAGAAATCTATACATTGTATATATGAAGGTCTAACACATACCTCATGAGATCATGGTCTTAAATCAAAATTATAGAAAACTCATGCCCCTATGATCATGTTGAATAACTCATTAATACATGGTAAAGGATACTATTTCTTTATTGAATGATGATTCAATTTCCACTAATCCACACAAATCTCAAGGGTTTCATATAGCATAATGCAGAAAAGAAACACTGAACCCTATAAAGAAGCACTGGTTCATATAAAAACACTGATAGCAAAATCTTATAGAAACCCCTTCAGCTTCTACAACTTAGTAGTATCTATACTGTATGGAGGACAAGATACTGGTACAACTCTAAGTACAAGAGATATAGAAAATTCTACAACTTTTTCAAGAGGTAGTATGGAAATGTAATTTGGGAAAACATCACTAAAAACAATGACTATAAGAGAAAATTAAGTCCAATGTAATCGTTTATTATATATTTAAAGGATAGAAATATGGGTGGTCACACCACATATACAAGAATGTTTTGTTACGTATCTACATACCTAGAAATCCAACTCACTCTTATGTGTATATGTTTATCCCTCTGGTCATGTGAAAACACCCTATATTTATAACAATCGCCACATGAATGATATGATATCAACAAGTCCATATTGAGAATCATATCCTAAATATCATCTCTAGGATTAAAAGGTCCTAATGGCAGCCTACATCAAGGGTGAATTTTGTGAACTAGAATACACTATTTGATCATATAACCAAATACGTATAAAGAATCTCCATGAATCTTGAGTACTCGACATGAAGATGAAGGATCTCCAAAATTGAAACAAATATAAATGAATGTGAAGCGGCCATACCATACAATATGGATACAAATGAATATTCTACTAGAATTGTACATCATCTTTAATTTTCCCTGAGGCCTTCCTCCCCTAGTATTGGTTGCATAGAATAAATATGACCTCCTCCACAGCCCAGTGTTTAAACCTAACTACCCTAGGTGGGTCCTCTCTATTAAAAATATATATCTAATTCTAGAAATACCACAACCACAAATTTCTCCTCTACCTATACAGCCAATAGTACTCAAACTAACATCCTAGTGAGGTACTCACGATGCTTCATTGGAAGGTGGAGCTGATGCGATTCTTCTCCAACAAGGAACAAATGGACAAGACTGAAAAAACACTAAAGAAACCATAATCAATAATAGCTTCAACACTCAATGGGGTGTCATATACAATGTGGATTCTTATTCTCTCACATCCCACATTGGTGAAAAATCATGTAAATATTAGTGGGTTCCATCTAGCTAATTCTTCTCAGATGTGGAGTCTCAAGGCATTGCTTTTGAACACTCATCAAACCACTGAGCTATCTCAATTCCGAACCACCCTTTCCCACACTGTTCACTTCCCTTAGGTTCGTCTTAGTGATGAGAGACTGATTTACATTATCAGACATGGTAGATAATTGGAAAACGTTTACCTGATCATTAATATGAACCCTATTTCAACAATAAATTAACTCTCTTTCACTCGGTCACCACCAATATATATAAGTGAAAAGTAATAAAAATCTATAAAATGACCTATGTAGAACATGACTAATATAGAAACCCACTTCAGGATCATAAATAACGTATCATGATCATCCATAAGTTGATCAGTTAATAAAAAAATCATATAAGCTATATCATAACTCCCCCAAATCACTTCCTAATACTGTCATTCCTCATTTTGAATATCCCACCATCATTTGGAAGATCCATGAATCATATAAGTGGAAAGGTTCACTCTCCTCTCAAGTGGTATCTGAAGATTCTTGAATATCGATATGACTATATCAAGCTATAACAATGTAGCTTGAGGATACTATACCGAAAAAAGTAGGTAGATTATACTTCTGCAAATCCTCCATAAGTTCTCCCATATAAGGGATAGGTCACATAGATCCTTATATAGTATTCATAAGACATAAAAAACCCCAAAAACTAGATATCATCACCTTCATAAGTGATAAAATGAGGTACCATATCTAGAAATATTGGAGGTACCACAGGTGGCTCAGGGCCCACCATCTTCAAAGCATGGTCATTACCACCCTACAGGTTCAAAACATGAGGGAGTCATGGTGGTATAGCTCTACAAATTCCAACACATGACTCTGATACATTTGATCAAGGTAAATATCACAGATACATAAATATGATAGATACAACCCTTACAATGAAATTGTCACACCTCTCCACCTACTCATAATGCTATGTATGGGTGAGATAATCTATTATACAAAACACAATAGACACTACATATTACACACTACTAAGATCAGGTTAGAGTCAATCTCTATTTTTCACTATAAGTGTTCTGGTTTATATCATATCAATTTCAATTAATATATGAAACACCCATTAAATTGAAATTGACATCCTTTTTTAATGGTGGCCATTTCATTTTAGATTTCAATTTCATTTAACTTTATTTTCATTTTTATAACAATTCACTTTAAAAGGCTGAACTATATTGATCAACTCATTCAATATATAAGGGACCATACACCATATAAATTGATGTGTGGTGTCCATTGTAATTTAAACCAATAACTTATTAAGTCTCTTAATGAAATGTAATAATAATTCAAGGATATATAAATAATCACCAACACATGTTGTAATAAGTGTGCACAATAATATAATTGTGGAATTTCATAATATATGACATATAAATCCAATGAGTTTCCTCATAATGATCCAAGATCAATTTTTCATGGCCATATCAATCCAAGGATAAAATATAGACCTCAATCATAATAATAAATATCACTCATCATGTGCATCACCTAATTGTGGAATCAAATAAATTGTATTAAGAACAATATAGAATGACATGACCCATCCTAGGTAATTTGGAATTCCTCTATATGTTTATTAGATATTCCCAGACAATAAACATTTCCTAATACCAATTAATTCATATTATAAAGTGAAATATTCAAGATGCTAAGAAAAAATAATGGAAATTTGTTCTGATACAACATTGTGATGTACCAAATTTGATGACACTAAATGGTTAACCAAATCTAGTGGGCCACAGGGAGTCAATAATTCCTCCCCAAACGTCAGAGCCTACCAACTAACAATGAAGGTCCAAGGTTGAACAATAAGGATACTCTACCCTCATGAAAGGATCAGAATAGTGCTGAAATAAATTAAAAAAATAGGGGAATCATAATAAATAATATAAAGATAGAAGTAAACCATCTAATTGTAATAAATAACCAAAAAAATGATATCTATTATCATATACAATAATATATAATTTCTGGTTTCTAAAAAAATGTAAATAGTAAGGACTAGTAATAGGCATGTAATATAACACATGTAACAAAAGAGTAAAATGACAAAAAAGTTTATCTCCAATACTGTAATACCTCAATATTTTGAAAAGTAATTTAATATTGAATGCATGAAACATTGAGTCTCTACAAAACACCACTTTGTTATAATCTAGAAATTAAAATAATTTTACTAGTTCGGTGATTTGAATTTTGAAAAACTAACATACACGATTGAATTCATTAAGATTTTAATAGTCCGATAAGACAAACATCATTTTTAGTGAATAGTAACATACCCTTATTGTAACGCCCCAACCCCAGTTACCCAGAATCAGTGCATTATTACCTAACATTGGGATGATAGAAGGAATCATGTCCCAAAAGATTGATCAATTTAGTAGCCTTGGAAGTATTAGATTCATACATATGTTTTACATTACATCATGAAATAAAGAATCAACATTGTGTCCCCTTTGAGAACTTTTATATCCCTTAGACTATTCCTGTAAGTTAATCGTAATATATTTCTTTACATCCTGAGAAAAATAAAACATAAGAAATGGGTGAGCTCAGATGCTCTTTAAGGATAACAATATAAGGAAAAATGTCATAAATATGAACAAACATTTAAAGTATTGTATAAGACTAGAACAAAATCCTTTTAAACTTAAATTTAAACTTAATATGGAAAAGATAAATAAAATAATGCCATTTACTTATTCACATTAATATTCTACTGGTCGAATAATCACATGTAATATCAATAGCCAATTTCATAATGATGGAATGCTTAATTCCAGACTTCATAACCACATAGTCAAGGCCTTGTGCCTAGAATACAAATATAATTTTTTCAAGGCCTTATGCCAAGACACAAATTTTTCTCATGAGACCTACCAATGTATCGAGGATCTATAGTGGGCTCCACCTGTCACATACTATGTCCAAGGCATTCCTCATATGAAAATGTTTAAACTTAACATAAACATTTGTATTAAAACTAGCATATGAAATGTCAATACTTTATCCATAAACCATGAATGGTATAAAAATAACACATCCATAGTCAAACATATCACAAAACCTTCAATAAATTATGAATGATTTGTATCATAATTCATCAACCTCAATCAAGAATAATATAATATAAAATATTTTGACATATTTGAAAATTATTAGTAAAAATATTTGAGAGAAATATCCATTTTTCATGAAAACATTTAAAAGTCACACTATTTATCAAGAAGCAGTTTAAAGTATATTTTTCTGAATCAAAGTGTCCCATACCAAATTGTAAAATTTAAATGAATTTAAATTTCAAAACATAAATTTCCATATAAATAAAACTATAAAACCCTTTTTAAAACATGGACATTAATGAGAAATATTTAGAAGAATAAAATTTTAAAACATTTAAAATGACATTTTAGTTAGAGTTCCTAACCAAATGAGAGACACTTGAATAAAAATAATTGAGGTAATAAAAACATTATAATATCATTAGAATAAAAATATTCATGATATACTATGTCAAACTATCGTATGTACACCAAAGAAAAGTGAATTGGCACATAACTACAAAGAAGTCTCAATGGAATGTAAGTTGAGATGAATTCCTTTATAAAGACCGTATACTTAGGTTAATTATAAATAAATGACATAATTATGTGTGAAAAATATAAATACACTCAACATGATTGGATACTTAGTGTAAATCAATCATAGGACATTCACACATATTCTTGTAAAACCAACACCAATGACTTGGATGTTTAACTCAGTGAATAGAAATTGAGTTAAAATTACTCTTCTCATCTTTATATCGATGACTTGAGAATTTATAAATAGAGTGATTAGGTGTATCAAAATTATATTCACACAAATGGGAGTGTAAATTACTCCATAAGTAAATAAATAGTTATTTCACACATAATCTTGGAGTAAAGTAATCAATGAAGTTTGAATAAAACCGAATGAGTGGAAATTGAAATTAGAAATTCCCTTACATATTTGGTAACATACGAAACATAAACCCCATGAAATAAGGATAATCCAATGATGATGTAAATACCCATAAACTAAAGTATATTATGTAAGCAATACCATCATGGGAAGTATATGCACCACACAAAAGTTAATAGTGGAAAATATAGCATCAATCTCTTGGGAATAAAAGTGAGACGAAAACCCCTTACCATGTTGTAATCAATCGAATCGTATGACCAAAAGTTAATAAAATACAAATGAATCACTTAATACCATGAATATAAATATATTAATGATAATATATATCAAATGACAGTACATAATACACCACATGCTATAAATAAGTGGCGAATAATGAAAATCTCACGGGATTAAAAGTAAGATAAGAAACCCCTTACCTCGAACTTTTCCTTAGTATAGGGTAGGTTAACCTCCTGTATAATGGTTAAATAATTGTTATTAAATTATAAAATATACAAATTCATAAATATGATATCATATATTATCTTCTAATATTGGTTTGTTAATAATATTTTAGTTGTATCATCGTTTTGGTTGTTAACTGATTCGTTTTCCTTTATATGCTTGGTTACACAAGCCATGTTTTTGGTGGATATGATGTATTTAATTCAAATAAAAACGTATATTATGTTCAAAAACATTATTTTTAATCATAAAATGAAAATTATTCTTTAATGATTATGATGGGGAATGACTCCCATCGCATTCGTGGAGACGGTAATCCGTACTTACGCACGAGCGACAATATCATTATATTGATGGTAAAATAGTATGTAATTGGAGGGTATATAATATATAAATAATCCTTTTCATGTTATATTTATTATTTAAATAAATTATACTCATTTATATACCCATACAATTATTGAAGTGTTTGAATAACAAACTACACCACGATGTGGAGACGGTAAGCCGTACGTACGCCCGTATGGTGACTTTTTCATTTATAGGGTGGATTGAATAAATAAAATGGTTGAACCATATTTTTAATAACATAACAGTATTTATAAGGTACTGGAGTTATTATTTTGGTATGGAAACAAAAAATAAATAGGATGTGGAAGAAGAAAAGAACTTGAAAGAGGGCGGTGATATTATTACCTCTTCCTTGAGTGTTTCCTTTTGAGTTAATCAAAATGGATCCATAGGTTGGATTTCTGATAAAATTAAGGACTTTAGGTTGATGTTAGAGAATTTGGGAGGATATTTGTTCTTTTTTTGGCCTATCCCAATGACTTTAGAGGTGTGAAATTAAGAGAAGGGGAAGTTCCCTTTTATAAAAGAGGTGAGGGTCACTTTAGAAAAACCTTGAAATATTATTTTATAATAAAATATTTTTCAGTTTCTAAAGGATAAAAAATGATTTATTTAGAATATAAGGTGGGTATGAGTATAAATCATTTCTACCAATAGGTTTTATATAATTTTAGGTTTCCATTTTAACCTTATCTTTTAGATTTAACTATTAGTTAAATAGTTAAAATTTTACCGTGTCTTCTTGTATTCTTACATTATATGTTTAATAAACATACTCTAAACATCCAATATAATGTCAAGTGGTTAATTAATGACATATATAATATTATTTAATCAGTTTGGCCGAACCTTATATTTTTAGGAATATTATATCAAACAATAATATAGTATTTGTTTTAAAAACAAATTTATGTCAATTTTGACACTATTTAGTACTTTGTTTTTGTGAAAGTATAAAAAACGTATCACCTTGAAATTTTTTATCCAATCAACCCTAAAATGTTATATTAACCTAAAAAATTTGTTTATGGCATCAAAAAGTTAAAATTATATTTATTTAACTATTTATAATAAAAAATATTTCAATATTTTTCATTAAGAAGGTAATTGTTGCATCATCATTTAGTCATAAATAAATTTAATTATTTAATGTCAAAAAATTATAAATAAAATACCATTATTTAAGAAATATTTTTATATTTCTAATAAATATTTATAGTCTAAAATATAACCTATATAACCCCATGTAAAAATAGTTTTACTAAAAGATATATGTTTATGTCATTTTTGTCTTTATTTTAAATTAATTAATATAAAGTGTCATTATCACTCTCAAGTGGCTCCATGGGGTCCCCAAATCTACCCAAGGATGAAAATGGTCAGAAATGTATCCAAAAATTTGAATAGGACACATTTTAAGGAAATTTAATATTATTATAATATTATTTGTTTACCCTTTTTTACCAAATTTACCTTTTAACCATAGTAAATAAAATATTTACCAAGTAATTATTCATAATGTCTAAAAATAAAAGATAACTATTTACACAATTTGGACCTCAAGATTCCAAATATTGAATCCATTTATCCTAATTCAAAACAAAAAAGTGGCAGAAATTAATTTAAAATGAATTCCCTATTGTTAGAACTAAAAGCGCGTTTTTAAGAAATAATAAGTGTCAAAATATTGACACTTGTTTATGTCTAGTTTAAATGTAAAATTACATACAATTAACTAAATTGTGTTAAATGATAAATATATAATCTAATTATACTTCCAAACCATTCAAATTCTTAATTTAACACTATAATTTTTTTGATTAAAAATGTTGTTTTCCATTAAAATTTAGTATTTTTCAGTATTCATCAAAATATGATAGTTATCAGAAAAGAACCAAAAATTTATCAACAATATATTTTTATGTTTTGGTTCTAAATAATAATTAAATTTCATTAAATTGAATATATAAAAGTGTCAAATATTAATTTTAAAATGGGGTTTCCATTAAAATGTGGTAAAATCTCATTTTTTGAAAAATACTTCTTTTATCTAAAAAAATGAATTTGTTGTTATATTATTTCTAAGAAACATATAATATGGATTATAAAACTATATGGAGTATATAAAATAAAAAATTCAGTTTATACTATTCTTAACCGCTTTTTGTACGGCAAGTTTGGTAAGTCATGGTGCGCTCGAACTCGGTGTCGCGTGTAGTGCAAACTGTTGAATTACTTTAAAGAAAATAACTTACTATGAAATATTGGGGTGTTACATTATTCTCATATATTAGAAATTTCATCCTCTCAATATTAAAATTGGAATTAGGAACTTCATTTAATATCCCACATCAGAAAAAAAAGTCAATAAAACTACCACTTTAAAAGAATGAAAGGGAAGTACAAAGGTCACCTAAGATAACCCTTACTAGGATTCCATGTAGTAAAACATGGATATGGAAGATAAACTATGTTTCAAGTTCTAATGGACAGTGATAGAAAACATGATCAGGAGGAAGTGAACAACAAGAAAACCACAAACATGAGATGGGATAAATGGTCATTAGTTTCTCAGTAGGAAATGTAATCTGACAACATTTTTTGTTTTGAGTTCCATTACATAAAGATGAGGAATTTATTTTTGAAATTGACTAAGAACATAAAGAGATATAGTTATTTTTTAATTATATTTTCATCCTTTAATTAATTTCTATAACTTAATTATCTTTTTTTCAAATAAAGAGTATTCAAGATGACTTGGTCACACCTGAAGCACTGAAATACACTTCTAGAAAATCACATAATACATAAAGGATAAACTATATATTTACATTGTATTTATAGATTAACCAAAACCGAAATGGTTATAATAAGATATGATGATCCCCAAAAAGTATAATCCATTAGAGAAAGAAATACTAATCTTAATTTCTAAAATTATACCAATAATACCCAAAGTTCAATAAATACCATTCAATAAACAACTGTTCTTTAAATCCTTCAATATAATCCAAACTATTATCAAAACCCAAAACATAGAAGAATTTTATTACATTGTCTTCCACGTTAAATTTTATCTCCAAATAACATCGACTACTCTTAATGTCACATACTTAAAATTAATTATCCTAATCACATATTCTCTATGATAGGTTAATCATTTCCAAAAATAACCCAAATACCTATAAATCCACAATAAAAACATAGATAAAAACCCACCATTACTATTCAAATTAAATCTCATAGTATTCTATATTCCTTAGGCATATAGTTTTCCCCATAGAGTGAACATCTTCCAAAATAATATTTATCACTTAATCACCAAATCATTTTCCTATACTATGGATATCCATTTGATAAGGCATAATATCCCAAATCAACTTATTATTGATTAATAAAATCATTTAACTAAAAATAATTAGTCACACTAACCAGGGACTTCACGTAGTCCAGTGGTAGGCGATAAATCCCAATCACACTCTGGTTGTGGGTTCGATTCCCGCAGCATTGTCTGACGTGACGGGTTTTCACTCGATCTGCGTGTTTTCATTTAAAAAAAATATATTTTATAAAATTAAAAAAATGAGATAAATTCCTCAAAATAACCATAACATAATTTCACCAAAAATGTTATCTCATACCTCACATTTTTATCCCAAACATTAATAACTTGTAATTTCATCAAATTCAAGGATCATATAAATCCAAATGGTTATTTATAACTATTTTAAAAATAAAAAAGATAATTCTTCTTAAAATAGCATTTTCACATAACAAACTATAGGGTTACACATATAAGAGAAAATTCTTCTAAAGTAATCCCATCATCAAAGAGCACTAATAATTTTAATCGTTTCAAAATCCATTTATTTCCACTAAGGTTCTTCCTTGACCAAGAGGTTATCTTATAGAATAGGAAATTCACTTGGGTAATGCCCTAGCCCCCTAAATTTATGGCAAATGACTATAAATGGATTCTTGGGATCATTTTTATTTTATTCCCTAGCACTCTTAATTTTTATTTGGAAATTATTTACTTTATGACCTCATTTCACACACATAAATCTTTTCATTATTCCATTGAGGCAATTCCCTAGGTGCCTCCTTCCACATTTCCTACATGATGGAAATTGAGCTTTCTTTTCTCCATGGTCTCCACTACTGGATCTCTTATCATTCACTTCCTTTCTCTTCATTGTTGAGTCAGAGAGTTGGTTAATATATATGTTGTTGATCATAGTTTTGGAAAAATAATTCGGCATGAAAATGATATCTTTTACACCTATCAACATTCCATTTCATTTCTCATTCCCACCACTGTTCTCACATTGTACATCATGTTCAATGTTAAAATGACTTCCTTGGAATCCTGCCATTGACTAACACAAGAAAGCATAGTTTGAGTCATAATATCATTTAGAGAATATCATAACACTTTATTTTCAATCTAAAACACCTTAGTATTAACCAGGTTATTTATTATCATCTTATATTAAAATCCGTTAAATCAGTTTGTAAATAAAATGTGATTTATCCTAAGCTTATCCCATTGGATTGTCGTAACCAAGAGTGCAACAAGGCCCGTTGTCGTGTACCAAGATACCCTAGGTCAAAATTGAAACTCCTTGTCAGAGTTTTCACTTCTTGATACATTTTTTCCAGAGCTACCTTTACCTTTTCATATCCAGACAGGGGTGTATTTCTTGGAAAAGCCACATAATATTTACATTACAATTATTTTGGATTTTATTCTATACTAATCCTCGATTTCAATCGTAGGGTAGTGTTTCTTAATCATATTTTTTTTTTCTAAATATAGATTCCAAGGTTCGTACTAAACTTCCTCATATACCAACTGTAACTCCCCAAACCCAGTTACCTAGAATTAGTGCATTATTACATAACATTGACATGATACAAGGAATCATGTCCCAAAAGACTGATCAGTTTAGTAGCCTTAGAAGTACTAGATACATACATAAGTTTTATATTACATCACGAAATGAAAAAACAACATTCTGTCTCCTTTAAACACTCTTATATCCTTTAGCATATTCCTGATGGTTAATCGTAATATAATTCTTTTCATCCTGAGATATATAAAACATAAGAAAGGGGTGAGCTCAGATTCTCAGTAAGGATAACAATATAGCGGAAAATTTCATAAATATGAACAAACATTTAAGGCAATGTATAAGACTAAAACACAATACTTTTAAACTTAAACTTCCACATAATATAGGAAAGATAAATCAAATAATTCCATTAAATTATTCACATGGATATTTTAATATTCGAATAATCACATGTAATATCAATATCCAATTTCATAATTATGGAATTAATAATGCTAGAATTTATAATCACATAGTCAAGGCCTTGTGCCAAGACTACAGATAAGATTTTGTCAAAGCATTGTTCCAAGACACCAGTTTCTCTCATGAGACCTATAGATGCATCGAGGATCTATAGAAGGATCCACCCATCACTTACTAGATCCAATTAATTCCTCACATGAAAAGGTTTAAACATAACATAAACATTCGTATTAAAACTAGCATACAAAATGTCAATAATTTATCCATAAACCATGAATGGTATAAAAATAACACAACCACAGTCAAACATATCACAAAAAATTAAATATAGTATGAAAGATTTTTATCATAATAAATCAACTTTGATTGAGAATAATATCCCATAAAGGATGTTGACATAGTTGAAAATGATCAGTAAAAATCTTTGAGGGAAATATCTCTTTTTTATGAAAACATTTTAAAGTATCACTATTTATTAAGTATCTATTTAAAATAGATTTTTATGAATCAATGTTTCCCATACCAATTTGAATATTTTAACATAATTTAAATTTTAAAACATTAATGTCTATATAAATAAAACCTTAAAACCATTAATAAATCATGGACATTAATGAGAAATATTTAGAAGAATAAAATTTTAAAACATTTAAAATGATATTTTAGTTAGAGTTACTAACCAAATGAGAGAAGCTTGAATAACAATAATTGAGGTAATAAAAAATTTATAATATCATTAGAATAAAGGGATTCATTATATACTATATCAAAGTATAGTATATACACCAAATTAAAGTGAATTGGCACATAACAACAAAGAAGTCTCAATGGAATGTAAGTTTAGATTAAATACATTATAAAGATAGTATACTTAGGTTAAGGATAATTCAATGACATAATTATGTGAGAAAAATATAAATACACTCAATATTATTGTATATTTAGTGTAAATTAATCAGAGGACATTCACACATATTCTTGTGAAAACAACACCAATGACTTAGATGTTTAACTCAATGAATTGAAATTGAGTTAAAACTACTCTTATCATGTTTATATCGATGACATGAGAATTTATCAAGGGAGTGATTATGTGTATCAAAAATATATCCCCACAAAGGGGAGTGGAAATTACTACATAAGTAAATAAATAGTTATTTCACATATAATCTTGGAGTAATGTAATCAATGAAGTTTGCGTAAAACTGAATGAGTGGAAATTGAAATTTGAAATTCCATTACCGATTTGGTAACTTAGGAAACATACACACCATGAAAGATGGATCATCCAATGATGATGTAAATACCCATAAATTAAAGTATATTATGTAAACAATACAATCATGGGCAGTACATGCACCATGAAAAATGTAATTGTGGAAAATATAGCATGAATGTCATAAGAATAAAAGTGAGATGAAAACCCCTTACCATGTTGTAATCAATTGAGTCATATGACCAGAAGTTAATAACCACCAAATGAATCTAAGAATACCATGAGTATAAAGTGAATCATGATAATATATATCAAATGGAAATACACAATACACCACATGCAATAAATAAGTGGAAAACAATGGAAATCTCCCGAAATTAAAACTGAGATAAGAAACCCCTTACCTTAAAATTTTTCATAGTATAGGGTAGGTTAACCTCCTATTTCATGGAGATATCATTGTTATTAAATTATACATGAACGAAATACATAAATATGATATCATATATGATCTTCTAACATTTCTTTGTTAATAATATTTCAGTAGTATCATCATTTCAAGTGTTAAATAATTCATTTTCCTTTATATGCTTGGTTATGTAAGCCATGTTAGTTATGGATATGATGTATTTTATTTATATAAATAATTATATTTTGTTGATAAACATAATTTTTAATCATAAAATAAAAAATTATTCTTGAATGATTACGATGGGGAATGAATCTCACCGCGTTCGTGGAGACGATAATCCGTACATACGCACGAGCGATACTATCATTATATTGATGGTGAAATAATAAGTAATTGGATGTTATATAATTTATAAAAAATCATTATAATGTTATATTTATTATTTACATTAGTTATATTCATTATTATACCCATCCAAATAATGAAGTGTTTGAATAACAAACTACACAAAGATGTGGAGACGGTAAGCCGTACGTACCCACATATGGCGACTTTGTCATTTATAGGATGGATAGAATAAAAAATATGTTTGTACCATATTTATAATAACATAAAAGTATGTATAGTGTACTTAAGTTATTATTTTGGTATGAAAAAAAAGAAAGAGGAAGTGGACGAAGAAAAGAACTTGAAAGAGGGTTGTGAAATTATTACCTCTTCCTCGGGTGTTTCCTTTAGAGTTGATCAAAAGGGCCTCTTAGGTAGTCTTTCACATAAAATTAAAGATTATAGGTTTATTTTAGGGAATTTGGGAGGATATTTCAGTAGGTTTTGGCTGAGCCAAATGGATTTGGAGGTGTAAAATTAAAATAAGTGGAAGTACCCTTTTATAAGAGAGGTGAGGGTCACTTTAGGAAAACCTTGAAAAAATATTTTATAATAAATTAATTTTAGGTTTATAAAGGCTCAAAAATGATTTATTTATATTCTAATGTGGGTATGGTTCTAAATCCTCTCAACCAATAGGTTTTATACAAGTTTAGGTTACCATTTTAACCTTATCTTTTATATTTAACTCTTAGTTACGTAGTTTAATTTTTACTGTGTCTTCTTGTATTCTTACACTATATGGTTAATAAACTTATTATAAATTTCCAAGATAACATAAAGTTGTTCATTAATTACATATAAAATATTATTTAAGACCTTTTTCCAAACATTATATTTTCAGTAATATTATATAAACCAATAATATAGTATTTGTTTTAAAGACTAATTTATTCCAATTTTGACACTATTTTGTATTTTGTTTTTGTGAAAGTCATAACAACCTTATCACATCAAAAAAAATTTATCTAATCAACCATAAAACATTATATTAACCTCTAAAATTAGTGTATAGCATAAAAACATTGAAATTATTTTTATATTAATAATTATAATATAAACTATTTTAATATTTCATTAAGAACGTAATTACTACATCATCATTGTGTCATAAATAAATTTAATTATTTAATGTATAAAAAATATAAATAAAATAAAATTATGTAGGAAATAATTTTATATTTATAACAAATAGTTATATTCTAAATGATAACTTATATAACCCCATGTAAAAATTGTTTTACTAAAAGATATATGTTTATGCCATTTTTGTCTCTACTTTCAATTAATTAATATGAAGTGTAATTATCACTCTCAAGTGGATCCATGGGGTCCCAAAATAGACCCAAGGATGCCCATGTTCAGACATGTATCCTCAAATAGCAATAAGACACATGGTAGGGTAATTTAATATTATTATAATATTATTTTTTTACCCTTATTTACCGGATTTTCCTTTTAACCATGGTAAATAAAATATTTACCAAATTAATTATTCATAATGTCTAAAAATAAAAGTTACCTATTTACACAATTTTGAAATATTAATTGAAAATATGGACACCATTTTCCAAATTCAAAACCCAGAAGTGGCAGAAATTAATTTAAAATTAATTCATGTTGTCAAAACAAAAAGCGTGTTTTTAAGAAATAATAACTATCAAAATATTGACACTTGTTTATGTCCAGTTTAAATGTGAAATTACATACAATGACCTACATTGTATTAAATAAAAAAATATAATCTAATTATTCTTTCAAACCATTCACATTCATAATTTAACAATATAAATTATTTTGATTGAAAAAGTTATTTTCAATTAAAATTTAGTATTTTTTTAGTATTCATCAAAGTATGATTGTTACCAAAAAAGTACCAAATATTTATCAAAAATAAATTTTTATGTCCCGATTCTAAATTAGAATTTAATTCCATTAAATTGAATATATAAAAGTGTCAAATATTGGTTTTAAAACGGGTTTTCCATTTAAAGGTGGTAAAATTGTATTTTTTGAAAAATACTTCTTTAATCTGAAAAAATGAATTTGTTCTTATATTATGTCTAAGAAACACATAATATTAATTATAAAATTATATGGTGTATATAAAATTAAAAATTCAGTTAATACTATTCATAATCTCTTTTTGAACGGCTAGTTTGGTAAGTCGTGGTGCACTCAAATTGGGTGCTTCGTGTAGCGCTAGCTATTAAATTACTTTAAAGAAAATAACTTACTATAAAATCTAGGGGTGTTACACTTATGAATAGTAATATGAATAGTAATATGAACCTTATGAATAGTAAATCATATTAATATTTTATTGTCTTATGATTATAAGATAATGAGTTGTTGAATATTTTTTCAATGTTATATTAAATGAATTAAAGTTTTAAAATTGTTATTTTTAAAATAAATTATGATTTTATTTAAAAATTAATTTAATCATATTTTTGAAATTATTTTCAAAAAAAAGAGTTCATTTTGGAATTTTTCAATATCAAAAAATGGTTAAGGTGGATTTTTGTATATTTATAAAATAGTTGAAATTTTGATGAATAGTAAATTACGTTAATTAACAGTATATATATATATATACATTATCATTTAAATTATTTTTGAAAGGGAATCCAAATGAGTGGCATTTTAGAACTATACCCACCCAAGAACCCTCGCCCCCTTCCAATGAAGATTTCAACCAGAGAAGCCTCAAATAGGAAGGAGTCGTTGACAGCTGAGATGACAAAGTGTCCCCTGGGGTAACACCTCGATCAACTATGGTTCAACACAAAAATCTGTCATAAAGGTGAAATGCACCCATTCTATCCACCCATTGAGAATGTTTTGATGGGTAATGAGGTGTTTGGGTGGCCTCTCTCCTATGCTCCAAACATCCCCAATGAGGCCCAAGGTGGACAACCTTTGGGATTAGGCCAGTTAAATTCACTATTCCTAGCATCATGGATGATACAAGCATACATGGTTCGAATTCAAATTCCTTTTTACTATTATGGGCCACATGAATCAACAAAATTGGTTATCTTAATGGAAATAATAAAATAATGAATAAGATATTCATAGATCACCCTCCCCTCCACTATAACCCCCTCACTCCCACTTCTATTAACTCCTATTAAGCCTTGGGCCTTGTCTAAATTCTTCTCAAATATGTTTCCAGGACCCTACCCCACGTACATAATCTCTTGTTCTTATGGAACAACCAAAACCTCTCCTCTAAAGAGGCTCTCAAGGATTTTTACTTCAAGTGGTAAATTCCTCTTTTTCATTTCTTTTATTTCAAGTTCCTTTCTTTTCTTTTTCTTTACTCACCCCTTTCAACTAAATGTTGTGATGACTCCAGAAGAATACATGTACTAAAATACTGTTATGATAAATGAAGAATTATTCAGCCTCTCTCCTTCCCAATTCTTTTATTCTATAATTGAAAACACCATCTAAGATGTGCTAATTTATCACATTCAAGGATGACGAGTTTTCAATTTCCATTACCATAATTAATTATGTCCATGAAACCATTTTTATGGTTTAACCATACTATAATATATGTATAATAACTTATTTAACGTCATAGAATCCTTTTTTAGACATGATATTAATTTATAAATTAAAATGATTTTGTTGTGTTCAAAAAACCCCAATTAACCCAAATAATTGTCATCAAAGTTTCATATAATGATTATTCTTCACTCTCAAAAACCAAAAGAAATTTTATAACCATGTAATCTTATGGTTGTTCAATAATAACAAAAAACTTCTATATTGGACTACCATTCTAATTTTACATGTTTATCAGTACATGAATATAAGTAAACCAATCCTGAAAACAAATGAAGAAAACACTTCCAAACAATTAAATTGAATATCTTAACCAATCAAAAGGTCATTAAAGAACCTAATAAGGTTATAATAAATCAATTACATGTATGTTAGGTTCATTAATTTCTAATTTATGAAACTATATTTTATTATTAATGTCATTAAGACTAAGTGAGGAACACCTTCGTAATTAAGGTAAGAGTTTTCAACCTGAACCTCCATCTCATTCAGGCTACTCTTATTCTCTACATTCATCAATTAAATAATTATTTATTCTTATTTAATCCTCATATATTATCTTAGAAATTTTTATGTATGTGTACCGATAGTAATACTACATTAATTTATGGGGATTTATAAGTATTAAGGGTATCTTAGAAAAAAATTTCCCGAAATATAGGCCCGATTCAAAAGAATGTCTCAAATTATTACATATTTTCAAGATAAATCTATAATCTATTTTTTAGAAACTACTATATTTATAAAATCATACATTTAATTATTAAAATACTATTTTTCTTCGCATATCATTTTATTCAAAGACATTCCCAACAGAACTCTTCATTTCAATGTAAAAGAGTATCTATCTAAAGAATTACTCGATGGTTTTATAAGATTATCATCGTCTATTTAAGCACTCATGTTGATTATTATGTATTATTGGGATTAATAATTTATGATATCATATTCCATATTTAATTTAATGGTTTATTATTTATTTGACTGTGGATGTGCGATCTTAAAACCATTCACCAATTTAATCTGAATAGTAAGTGTTTATGCTTAATGTTTAGGAAAAGTTAATTACATTTCATATGTTAGTTTCAATATGAATTTATATGTAGTTTATGTTTATCCCTTTTCATATTAGGAATTCATTGGAATTAGTATGTGTCAGGTGGGGCCTACTATATCCCCTCGGTGCATTAGTATGTATCATGATACAAACTAGGTCAGACTTGGAAAAAATGATATTTATGGTATTGACTTGGGGACTTGACGATATGGTTATGATGTTGCGCATTATGAATTACATCATTATGAAACTAGTAATTGATTTTTTATGTTTTTATTCAACCAGTAGAATACACATGATTATGTTTTATTATGGAATTTTATATTCATCACTTATTACTGCCATATTATGTTAATTTTTATTTTTAAAGGAATGTTGTTTTAGTTATTAACATGCCTAATGTTTTTGTTTATGATATCTTACGCTGTATTGCTTACCCTTACTGAGTATTTTATCTCACCTCTTTCTTATGTTTTATTTTTCCCAGGATGTCAAAATGTATTTTATAAATGTCCTTCAAGGATAAATTATGATATATGGATGTTTTTTAATGAAATTTCAATGTCGTATTTCTTTTAAAGTAGAAATGATGAACTTTTGTATGTATCATGTGTAATTCCTCGACCCCAGAATCCTAGAGCCGATGAATTATTTAAATACATTGGCATGATTACAAGGAATCAAGTCCTGAAGGACCGATTAGTTAAGAATTTTGGAAAATAGATTACATAAATGAACATTACATTACATTGTAAAATGAAAAACAATAACAAAATTGTCTTCATTGACCATATTCATATCCTTTACACTATCCCTGCAGGTCAGTAATAATATACTTCTTCACATAATTGGAAAAATAAAACATATAAAGGGGTGAGCTCGGATACTCAGTAAGGATAACAATATAGTTGAAACTTTTGTAAATAATCATAAACATTTATGGCAATGTATTAGACTAAAACATATGCCTTTTAAGCGTAACATTATGCATAACATGGCCAATATAAATCAAATAATTCCATTTACTTATTCACATAAATATTCTACTAGTAGAACAATCAAATGTAGTATTAATAGCCAATTTCATAACGATGGAATGCATAATGCCAGAATTCATAACCACATAGTTAATGCATTGTAAAAAGACTAAAAATAAGATTTTGTCAAGGCCTTATGCCAAGACACTAGTTTGTCTCATGAGACCTACCGATGCATCGAGGAGCTATAGCGGTCTCCACCCATCACTTACACAGTCCAATGCATTCCTCATATGAAAGGTTGAAACATAACATAAACATTCGTATTAAAAATTGCATATGTAATGTTAATACTTTAACCATAAACCAGAAATAGTATAAAAATAACACATCCACAGTCAAATATATCACCAAAACTTCAATAAAATATGGATGAATTTTATCATAATGAATCAACTTCAAACAAGTGTAAAATCCATCAAAGGATATAGATATAGATGAAACCAAAACTATTTGAGAGAAATATCTCTTTCTTTTTTTTGAAATCTTTTAAAAGACACATAATTTAGAATGGAAGAAATTTAAAGAAAATTTTGAATCATAGTGTCCCATTCCATTTTGAATCTTTTGAAAGGAATTAATATTTTAAAACATTCATATTAATATAAATAAATCCTTAAAATTATTTGGAAAACATTGACATTAATGAGAATGGTTTAGAAGAATAAATATTTAAAACATTTAATATGATGTTTTAGTTAAAGTGTCCCTTAAAAATAATCCTTTTGAAAACTTTTTTAAGACACATGGACATGGATAATAAATATTCCCCAGTAAAAACATAAACATAAACAATCTCGGATAATAATGAGATTGAGGAATTAACCATTACCTTGAACTTTCCTTTGGTCGAGGGTACATTTAACCTCCTATATAATTACCATAGTATGTTATTAAATTATACCATAACCATATTAATATTTATTACATCATACATAATTCATTTATGACTTCATACTATCTATTTAATAATTATTTCCATGTTAGGTTAACATTTCTGGTAGTAACTGTTTTCTTTATCGTACGTGTTTTAACTTGTTATTCTTGATCGTATCATTTAGATCAAGATTTAAATAATTCCAGAATATAAACCATGATTTATATATCATATATATTTAGAATATAAATATTTTTATAGATAGAGATAAGAAATGGAAGACACTGTTTATGGAGACGTTAGGTCGTACATACACATAAATGTTGTTTCCGTTTTCATATCATATTGAACGGAAGTAAGTGAATAAGATATATGTAAGCACATACATACATACATACATACATACATACATACATACATACATACATACATACATACATACATGCATGCATGCATACATACATACATACATACATACATACATACATACATACATACATACATACATACATACATACATACATACATACATACATACATACATACATACATACATACATACATACATACATACATACATACATACATACATACATACATACATACATACATACATACATACATACATACATACATACATACATACATACATACATACATACATACATACATACATACATACATACATACATACATACATACATACATACATATATACATACATATATACATACATACATACATACATACATACATACATACATACATACATACATACATACATACATACATACATACATACATACATACATACATACATACATACATACATACATACATGCATGCATACTTACAAAAAAACATACATACATATATATATATATATATTTCCAGTAGCATTATTATGTCATATATTACATACTTATTAATAATATATATTTTTATAATCATTGTTGAATGATGAATGTGGAAATGAATCTCATCATGTCGTGGTGATGGTAATCCGTACGTAAGCACGAGCGAAAATATCATTATATTGAAAGTGAAACCGTATGTAATTGGATGGTATATTATATATAAAAAATCATTAACATGCTATATTTATTATTTACATTAGTTATACTCATTATTATACTCATCCAAATAGTGAAGTGTTTGAATAAAAAACAACACCACGATGTAGAGACGGTAAGCCGTACGTATGCACGTATGGTGAATTTGTCATTTATAGGATGGATAGAATAAAAAATATGATTGTACCATATTTATAATAATATCATAGTATGTAGAAGGTACTATATTTATTATTTTGGTATGAAAACAAAAAAATGAAGAGGAAGTGGAAGAAGAAAAGAACTTGAAATATGGTTGTGAAATTATTACCTCTTTTTCAGGTGTTTCCTTTTGAGTTGATCAAAAGGGATCCTTAGTTTGGATTTAGGACCAAAATAAGGCCTCTAGGTTTAAGTGAGAGAAGTTGAAAAGATATTTCATTAGGTTTTGTCCAAGCCAAATGGTTTTTGCGGTGTGATTTTGAGAGAAGGGGAAGTACCCTTTTATAAGAGGGGTGAGGGTCACTTAAGAAAAATATTGAAATATTATTTTATAATAACATAATTTTAGGTTTTTAAGGGATATAAAATGATTTATTTAAAGGATAAGGTAAGTATGGGTCCAAAAACTCTCAACAAATAGGTTTTATATAGGTTTATGTCACCATATTAACCTTATCTTTTAGATTTAACTCTAAGTTAAAAAGTTTAACTTTTACAATGTCCTCTTGTATTTTTATAATAAATGGTTAATGAAATTACTATAAAATTACAAGAGATCCTAAAGTTGTTCATTAATGATATATTAATAATTATATAAGTCTTTTATCCAAACCTTATATTTTTAATAATTTTATATCATTTAATAATTTTATATTTTTTTAAAAAATAATTTATGTGAATTTGACACTATTTTGTATTTGGATTTTGTGAAAGTCATAAAAACTTGATTAATTCGAAAGAAATAAATTTAATCAACCCTAAAATTTCACATTCACCTAAAAAATTCTTTTATATCATAAAAACTTTGAAATTATATTTATTTTAATATTTATAATACAATTTATTGGATTCTTTCATTAATAAGGTAATTACTGCATCAACATTGTGTCATAAAAAAATTTACTTTTTTAATGTCTAAAAATCATAAATAAAATACCGTAATTTAGGAAATGTTTTTATATTTCTAATGAATATTTATAGTCAAATTTATATTACGTGTAACCCTATAATAAAAATGGTTTAGTTATTAAACTTTCAATTTAACACTTTTAACTCTTCTTTAAATAAAATTATAATAAATGTCATAATCTAATACAAGTGGAACTAAAGGATCATATTTTATTCATAAGGTTGTTTTTTTGTATAAATACACTTATCCAATAGAATTAGGACATGTTTTAGAGTAATTATAATATCATTTTTAACTTTTAATTACCCTATTAACTTTTAACCATGGTAATTAACAGTCAAATGTTATTATTCACCAAAAATTATTTTCATATTATTGAACCAAATTTTACTTACTGATATCGACTGTGTATCTTGGAGTTTTTAAATTCAACTCATAGAAGCAGTAAAATTATGTTCTATACAAATTTGGAAATGCTTTTAAAAGGTGGGTAAAAGATGGTAAAAAGTTCAATAAAACTTTATACATCTAATTTTATTATAAAATGACATAAATGAATTAAATTTAACTTATATAGGTATTATATATCTATTTTTACTTAAAAAAATTTCAATAAAATAAATAATTATTTAAATAAAATGTTGGTTTTAATCAATAACACAACATTTTTCACTATTCATCAAAAAATGAAATGTTTTCAGAAAAATACCAAAAATTCACCCTAATCTAATTTTTATATTCCAAATTCAAAAATGAATTCTATTTTAACAAATTAAAAAAATATATGTTGCATTAATTAATTTATAATTAATTCCCATTGTCAAAACTTAAAAGCGGGTTTTTAAAAAGTAAAAACTATCAAAAGATTGACATGTGTTTATGTCAAATTTAAATATGAAATTACTTATAATGAACTAAATTCTATTAAATGATAAAAATATAATCTAATTTTACTTTATAACCATTAAAATGCCTAATTTAATACTATAAATTATTTCTATTAAAAAAGTTGTTTTCAATTAAAACATAGTATTTTTCACTATTCATCAAAATATGAAAGTTATCAGAAAGTACCAAAAATTTATCCAACCTAAATATTTTTGTCCCACTTCTAAAGAATAATTTAATTTTATTAAATTTAATATATAAAAGTATCAAATATTGTTTTTAAAAAGCGTTCTCCATTAAAAGGTGGTAAAATATCATTTTTTTAAAATACTTCTTTTTCTGAACAAAATGAATTTGTTCATATATTATATCTAAGAAAAACATAATATAGATTTTAAAATTATATATAGTATATAAGATTCATAATGTAGTTAATATTATTCATAACTGCTTTTTGAATGGATAGTTTGGTAAATTGTGGTGCGATCGAACTCGGTTTTGCGTGTAGCGCAAGCTATTGAATTATTTTAATGAGATAATGCACTATAAAATCTTGGGGTTTTACATTCTCAACTACTTCAATAAATTTCATCCTTGAAATTTGAAATTTTTCTTCAAAAAGAAATGGTTTAAAATAGAAAAACACCATTGTGGAAAACCCACATTGGAAATTGGGTTAATAAAATTTAGTCCTAATAAGAGGGAAAGGGAAATGAAAAACCCACCACCAAATTATAACCTCGATTATGAGAAAATTTGTGGAAATTAGAGACACATAATTGGAGGTAAAACATAAATATTTAAAGGGAGTGATTGAGGTCATCAATCAAAAAACAAGTGTAAAATTGGGGGCCTCAAATCCATCAATCTAAGATGATGTAAAATATCATTGGTTCAACAAAACATATTGTATTAGGATAACACATTTTTAGTTTTTAGATCCATTATATAAATCATAAGAACAAATTTATTCATAGAATAAGAGGAAAAATATATATAAATACTTGACAAGTATAGTTTCATCCTTCAACTAATTCCTACCACAAACTGATGTTTCACTCAAAAGATACTAGAATTCAAAAATATTCTATTTATCATAATAGTATAGTGTTAAAAAAATGAATTTATAATTTATCTATCAATACATTTAAAAAACTACATTATACAATTTAGGACATCACGTAGGCTAGTGGTAGGTGATGCACCCTTGTCGCTCTTCGGTTGTGGGTTCAAGTCTCTCGCTCTGGTCGGAAGCGACAGGTTGTCTCCCAACCTCCGTGTTGTTCTTTTTATAACAATCAAAAAATAATATTAAGAAGTATTTTAATCGTAAACAATAGTATCCATTTTTTAACTTGATCCATTCCAGCCTTTAGACATTTCCAAAATACTTATTTCCAAACTCAAAGTCAAAAATTAATAAGGAAGGTCACATTACTTACATGTGAATACCTTCATCGTGTATTCTCATAAGACATGGTAATAAACTGAATTACCAAAAAACCGTATTTGAATATATATGTACATCCTTATTTCTTATAGAATAGTAGATATATTATTTATATAAAAAAATGTTTTAAACTCCAACAATAATGGAATAAACAAACAATTAATTAATTTCAACGTAGTCAAGAATATAAAATATCCAAATCAATCATATCTTTTTCCAAAATCACTACCTCAGTATGATAACCATATTAAGGTTTATCTTTCCTTCAACCATGTATTTTCCAAAAAGTTTAACTTTCTATTGAGTCACTTTTCTTATAACTATATAATCTCAAATCCTTAATGATAGAGTACTGCAGTACAATACTTATATACTCTATAATTCGTTTAACATGTACATCATTAATACAATACTCAAATGACACATTACTTTAATAGCAACATAAATACTGTAATCATTCCTCTTCATCTTCAGTAGTATCATAACTTGATTATTATCCAATAGAAATATTTGGGGGTATACTTTGAGGATTTGGAAATTGATTTGTATAGTGTCCCAACCCCTTGCAGATGATGCATTGTAAATTTGAAACCTTTTTCTTACCCTTGCAATCACGTACTTGGTGTACTTTTTCGCCATAGTTATAACATAATCTAATTCCCTTCATGAATTTACCAAGGTGATTCTTTCCATAGTAATCACATATGGGAAAATCCTTCTTTCCCCTCTTCCCTTTGTCTACCTTTCTCTTTTCCATCCTATTATTCTCTTGCTTCCCTTCAAATCCATAAGACTCAGAGAATTTTTTACTTATCTTATTAACACATGATACTATTTCTTCATATAATGAGACTGCATGGGAGACTATTTACCTTTAAAATGTTGGCTTTATATCATGAAATATATTATCCTTATTAATCTTTCGATAACGTGTATTGCTGGAATTCTCATTCCTTCTACTAGGTGCCATTTTTATACAATTACATATACTAGGTTAGTTTATGAATCAAAATGAATAATTCCAAACATTTAAAATGCCTAAAGTAAATTGAAAAGATTATGCATATAATCTATAATCACAAAATGTTTTATTTGAGGAACTATTTACTCCTAAATCCTTCATAATGGATTGCAATGAAAATATGAATTATCCTAAGAATATCCCCGGGGAGTGTCGTAACCATGAGTGCAGCAAGGCCCATTGTTGTGTACCCGAATACCCCAGGTCAAGCCCGAAACTCATTGTCAGATTTTTCACTCCTTGGTAAAACTGTTCCAGAGCTACCTCTACCTGCTCATATCTAGATAGAGATGTATTTCTTGGAAAATACACGAAATCTCTAGATTACCAAATTTCTTGGATGTTCTTCTATACTAATCCACAAAGTCTATCTTAGGGTAATGTTCTCTAATCAGTGTTTTGATAAATCTATTTCAATGTTTTTTCTAAACTTACTCTAATACCAACTGTAATTCCCCAACCCTAGAAGCCCGAAGCCGATGCATTATTTAAATACATTTCCATGATTACAAGGAATTAACTCTCGAAGGACTGATTAGTTTAGTAGTCTTGGAAAATAGATTACATACCTGAACATTACATTACATTGTAAAATTAAAAAAACATTGTCTCCATGGAAGACATTCATATCCCTTACACTATACCTGCAGGCCAGTCATAATATACTTCTTCGCATCGCGGGAAAAATAAAACATATAAAGGGGTGATATCAGATACTCAGTAAGGATAGCAGTATAGTGGAAACTTTTATAAATAAGCATAAAAATTTAAGGAAATGTATAAGACTAAAACATAATCTTTTTAAACATAAGCTTATGTATAATATGGACAATATAAATCAAATAATTCCATTTATATATTCACATGGATATTCTACTAGTCAAATAATCACATGAAATACCAATAGCCAATTTCATAATGATGGAATGCATAATTCCAGACTTCATAACCACATAGTCAAGGCCTTGTGCCATGACTACAAATAAGTTTTTTTCAATGAATTTTTCCAAAACAATAGTTTTTCTAATGAGACCTACCAATTCAACGAGGAGTTATAGCATGCTCCACCCGTCACTCAATAAGTCCAATGCATTCCTCATATGAAAGGTTGAAACATAACATAAACATTTATATTAAAAATAACATATGTAATGTTAATACTTTATATATAAACAAGGAATGGTATAAAACAACACATACATAGTCAAACATATCACAAAATATTCAATAAAATATGGATTATTTGTAACATAATGAATCAACTTCTAACAAGTGTAAAATCCATCAAAGGGTGTTGACATAGATGAAATTGAAACTATTTGAGAGAAATATCTATTTTTTTAAATCATTTAAAAGTAATATAATTTATAAAAGAAGACATTTGTAGAAGTTTTTTAATCAAAGTATCCCATAATACTTTGAAACTTTCGAAATGAATTAATATTTTAAAATATTCATGTCCATATAAATAAATCCTTAAAATCATTGTGAAAACATAGACATTAATGAGAAAGGTTGAGAAGAATAAATATTTAAAACATTAAAAATGATGTTTTAGTTAAAGAGACACTTAAAAATAATCCTTTTGAAAACTATTTTATGAAACATGGACATGTATAATAAATGTGTCCCAATAAAAACTTATACATAAACAATCTCGGATAATAATGAGATTGAGTAATTAACCATTACCTTGCACTTTCCTTTGGTCGAGGGTACGTTTAACCTCATGTATAATGACCATAGTATTTTATTAAATTATACCAGATCCATATTCATATTTATTATATCATAAATGATTCATTTATGACTTTATAATACCCATTTAATAATGATTTCCATGTTCAATTAACATTTTGGGTAGTAACCACTTTCTTTATCATACATGTTTTAAGTTGTTATTCTGGATCGTATCATTTATATCATGATTTAAATACTTCCAGAATATAAAACATGATTTATATACCACATATATATACAATATAAATATTTATAATAGATAGATATATGAAATTGAAGGCACCATTTATGGATATGGTAGGTCGTACGTACGCATAAACGTTGTTTCTGTTTTCATATCGTATTTAACGGAAGTAAGTGGATAAGATATATGTCAGTACATACATAAATACATAAATACATAAATACATAAATACACAAACACATACACACACACACAAATATATATATATATATATATATATCTCCAGTATAAATATTATGTCATATGTTACATACTTATTAATAATATATATTTTTACAATCATCGTTGAATGGTGAATGTGGAAATGAATATCATCGCGTCATGGAGACGGTAATTCGTACGTACGCACGAGTGATAATATCATTATATTGAAAGTGAAATAATATGTAATTGGATGTTATATAATGTATAAAGCATAATTAACATGTTATATTTATTATTTACATTAGTTATACTCATTATTATACTCATCCTAATAGTGAAGTGTTTGAATAACAAACCACACCACGATGTGGAGACGGTAAGCCACACATATGCACGTATGGTCACTTTTTCATTTATTGGAAGGATAGAATAATGAATTTGATTGTAACATAGTTATAATAACATAACAGTATGTATAAGGTACTGGATTTATTATTTTTGTATGGAAACAAAAAAATAACGAGGAAGTCAAAGAAGAAAAGAACTTGAAAGAGAGTTGTGAAATTATTACCTCTTATTCAGGCGTTTCCTTTTGAGTTGATCAAAAGGGAAACTTAGTTTGGATTTATGATCCAAGTAAAACCTATAGGTTTAAGTGAGGAAAGTTGAAAAGATATTTGGGCAGGGGTTGGCCGAGAAAAATGGTTTTTGAGATGTGATTTTGAGAGAAGGTGAAGTACCATTTTATAAGAGTGGTGAGGGTCACTTTTGGAAAATCATGAAATGTTATTTTATAATAATATCATTTTCGATTTATAATGGATACAAAATGATTTATTTAGAGGATAAGGTAGGGAGGTGTCTAAAACCCCTCAAACAATAGGTTTTAGATAGGTTTAGGTCACCATATTAACCTTATCTTTTATATTTAACTTTAATTTAAAAAGTTTATCTTTTACAATGTCCTCATGTATTATTATAATAAATAGTTAATAAACATAATATAAAATTTCAAGAGAACCCCAAGTTATTCATTAATAATATATCGATCATTATATAAGTCTTTTAGTCTAACTTTATATTTTTAGTAATTTTATATCATTTAATAATATAAGATGTTGTTTAAAAACTAATTTATGTAAATTTTGACAATATTTAGTATTTGGTTTTTGTAAAATTCATCACAACATTATTACATCTAAAAAAATACATTTAATCAACCCTAACATGTAAAATGACCCTAAAAAATTTGTGTGTCATAAAAACTTTAAAATTATATTTATTTTAATATTTGTAACACTATTTATTTGATTCTTTCATTAAAAAAGTAATTACTGTATCATCATTGTGTCATAAATAAATTTACATATATAATGTATAAAAATTATAAATAAAATACCATAATGTAGGAAATATTTTTATCTTTCTAATGAATATTTATAGTCAAATTTATCTTATGTTTATCCCTATATTAAAAATGGTTTAGTTAATAAACATTGAATTTAACACTTTTAACTCTTCTTTATATAAAATAATAATAAATGTCATAATCTAATCCAAGTGGACCTAAAGGATAATATTTTATTCCTGAGGTTGTATTTTGTCTAAATAAACTTATCCAATAGAATTAGTACTTGTTTTAGGGTAATTATAATATCATTTTTTACCTTTAATTACCCTATTTAATTTTAACTGTGGTAAATAAAAGTCAAAAGTTCCAATTCACCAAAAATTATTTTCAACTTATTGAACCAAATTTTACTTACTGATATCAACTGTGTCTCTAGGATGTTTGAAATTCAACTCACAGAAGCGGTAAAGTTTTGTTCTATGCAAATTTGCAAATGCTCCAAGAAGGTGGGTACAAGATGGTAAAAAGTTGAATAAAAATTTATACATCTAATTTTATTATAAAATGACTCCAATTAATTCGATTTAACTTATATTGGTATTATATATCTATTTTTACTTAAAATAAATTTAAATAAATTAAATAATTATTTAAATAAAAAGTTGGTTTTAATCAATAACGCAGTGTTTTTCACTATTCATCAAAAATTGAATTTTTTCAGAAAAATACCAAAAATTCAGCCTAAGATAATTATTATATTCTAAATTTTAAAATGAAATCTATTTTACCAAATTAAAAACATATATTTTCCATTAATAAATTTAAAATTAATTCTCATTCTCAAAACCAAAAAGCAGGTTTTTAAAAAGTAAAAACTATCAAAATATTGGCATGCGTTTATGTCAAATTTAAATGTGAAATTACTTATAAGTAACTAAATTGTATTAAATTATAAAAATATTATCTAATTATACTTCAAAACCATTCAAATTCTCAATTTAACACTATAAGTTATTTCTATTGAAAAATTTGTTTTCAATTAAAACATAGTATTTTTCACTATTCATCAAAATATGAAAGTTATCAGAAAGTACCAAAAATTTATCCAAACTACATTTTTATACCCCTATTCTATAGAAGAATTTAATTTCATTAAATTGAATATATAATAGTGTCAAATATAGGTTTTAAAAATGGTTCTCCATTAAAAGTTGATAAAATTGGATTTTTTGAAAAATATTCCTTTTATCTAAAAAAATGAATTTGTTCTTATATTATGTCTAAAATACACATAATATAGAATTTAAAATTATATAGAGTATATAAGATTCAAAATTTAGTTAATACTATTCATAAATTCTTTTTGAATGGCTAGTTTTGTAAATTGTGGTGTGTTTGAACTCGGTGTTGCGTGTAGCGCAAGCTATTGAATTATTTTAATGTGATAATTTACTATGAAATATTGGGGTGTTATATATTGTTTCCAAAAATACTAAACTAGTAGATCCTTTGGGATGTAAATTACTTATTTTTATTCTAATGTAATGTATTAATGCACTGGATTTTGACAATTGAGGTTGGGTCTTTATAGTTTGTAATAGAGGAAGTTATGAAGAAATCTTTAAAACCAGATATAGAAAATGTATATTAGAGAAAAAACTCTAAGATAGTATTTTTGGATAATTATACAAATATATCCTATTATTTTGGTGATGAATATATTATGGGTATCTTTCTAGAAAATACATCCCTATCTGGATACTACAAGTGGAGGTGGTGTTGGCACAGATGTACCTAGGAGTGAAAACTTTGACAAGGAGTTTTGGGCATGATCTAAGGAATCCTTATACATGAAAAGAAACCTTACTACACACATGGTGTGGCACTCCTAGGGGATATTATTAGGATAATTTACATTTTCATGACAACCTATTATGAAGAAATTAATTTAAAATTTTTCCTCAAATAATCCATGTTTAGGATTAACAGAATTACTATGGATAAGATTTAAATTTATGTGAAGTATTTTTATAAGTTGAGATAATACATTATGATTTATAACATAATATATATTATTCCATTTTTTAGAAATAGGGCCTTGTGGAATGAATGTGAACCACATTAATTGGAATATCCCATGTAAGTATTTACCTCCGATGCATGATAATTATATTGGCTCTGGTGCTGTGACTGGGGCTGAAAATATTATAACTATACCAGGACAATTAACTGAGTTTATAAAAAATATACATACCCATATGGAACATCCTAATCCACAACGTGGAGGAGAAATTCTAGATATCATAATGCTACAACAACCTTAATAATTCAGTGGGACTAAAAACCCATTTGTAGATGAGAAGTGGATAAGTTCCCTAGTGAAGTTTTTTCTCTCTTTGGGATGCAATAATAGAGAAAAGGTTTTCATGGAAGTTTATAATCTACCGGGAGATACAAATTATTGGTGGTAATTAATCCAAAAAAAGGAGGAATAAATAGAAGAGATGGAGTGGATAGATTTTAAAGAAACGTTCCTAAAAAAATACTCCCCTCATGAATATCGAGTAGATATGGAAAGGTAGTTTCTGAATGAGAAGAAAAAAGAGGATTAAAATGTTGAAAAGAATGAAGCCTACTTCAGATGGTTATCAAGGAATTCCATAGAATATATATGTAATCTAATGAGAAAGATTGAATAGTTATTTTATGGTTTAATACAATTCCTCCCAAGGGCACTAGTCTCACATAATTTCTCATCATATATTGATATAGTCTCATATGTTGTCAAGAAAGAAAAATAATTATCAATGTCTTATGAAATTAAAGAAAACCATGAAAATAAGAGGTATACTGAATAATATGGAAAAGTAAATAATGAAATAATAAAGAAGGGAAGAGTTTACCTTCCTCCCTAATGTAATTGTGGGAAGAAACACCCTGGAACTTTTTTGAAGGGAATGTGATTCAATTACAAGTATAGAGAAAAAAGTCACCAATTTCATGATTGAAATGGGAATAGGTAAACAACCAATGTTCAATGATATAGTCTTAAATTTATGGTACATTATTCACATGAAGGTATTATGCAAAGGGGAAACATTCCCCAAATAAGGCCAAGGGAGAAAGGCCAAGCTTATTCAGTCACAACTACTATGGTTGATGTTCTTAACAATGTGATGGTAGGTATGTCAATTGTTTCCACAAACATATAAAATGATTTATTTGATTCTGGATCATCTCATTATATTATATCTTCCTAGTTTTCTAGGTAAATTAGACATGTACAATTTGATTTAATAAAGGATTTGTCAGTCAAAAAACTTAGGGGATGTATTTTTTCCAACAAATATGTGTTGACGAGTCCCCCTCATTCAACATAAAAGTGCTTTAGTTTCTGACCTTATCACCTTAACCATAATTTAAATTGATATAATCCTTGGTATGAGGTGTATTTTATGTTTTAATTCATTGATCTATTGCAAGAATTGGGAAGTTACAATTTTTGAGAACAATGTTGAATCCCTTATACTTATAGCAGAAACCTTGAAAATTAATTCTTATCTAGATCCACCCCCAGTAGATATAATAAATTCAATTATTGGGGAGGAATTTAATGTAATAAATATTTGTGAGGAAAGGAATTTTCAAATAGTGTACATACCTATTGTGAATTAATATTTCGATGTGTTTCTATAGGATTTAACTGGAAATCCTCAAGAGTAGAAAATTGAGTTTCCCATTAACTTAATTCCTCGTTCATGGACCATATCAAAGACCCCTTATAGAGTGGCCACTTTGGAATTAGTATAATTGAAGAAAAAAACAAGAGGAATTGAGTGACAAAGGATTTATTCTTCCTATTGTTTTCCATTGGGATCACCTGTCCTTTTTGTTAAGAAGAAATATGGATCTATGAGTTTTTCCACTGACCACAAGGAGATCAATTCTATAATAATAAAGAAAAATTATCTCTGACCTCACATTTATTATTTATGTAATCAAATTCATGGATCCAAATATTTTTTTATTATTGATCTTCAGTCTTGATATTATCTATTTTGAGTAAGGAAGACATTCCAAAAACAACATTTCAAACTAGGTATGGGCGTTATGAGTTTACATTAATCCATTTTAAACAGATCAATTCCCCCATTGTTTTTATGAAACTAATGAATATTCGTTTCAAGTAATATCTTTATAACATTATCATTGTATTTATTGATGATATCTTGGTATACTCCAAAAGCTACGAAGATTTTGAAAATCACTTGAGCACTATTCTAAAGACTCTTAGAATAAATGAATTATATGGGAAGTTTAGAAAGTGTAAATTTTGGCTTCAATCAACCTCCTTTATTGGCCACATTGTCTCTATGGATGGAATGAATTTTGATCCTATAAAGAAAAAGGTTGTGCAAGAATCTCCTACTCCAATGAACAAAACTGAGTTACATAGTTTTATTGGTTTAGTATGTTATTATTGGTGTTTCGTTCAGAACTTCACCCGTTTAGCCTACCCAATAACCAAGCGTAAACGTGTAGGGGTTAGGTTCAAATGGAAAAATAATTGTGAGGAATATTTTTAGAAATTGATGAGGAGATTAGTAAATGCTCTTATCCTAACTCTACCATCAAGGAATGATGGTTCTGTGATATATAGTGATGCATCAAATAAAGGAATTTGTTATATCCTTATAAATAATTATAGAGTAGTTTACTATATATCATTGTAGCTAAAAATTCATTAAAAAAACAATCCTTCCCATGATATTGATTTAGGAGATGTAATCTTATCTATAATGAAATGGATAAATTTTCTCTTTTGAGAAAAATATGATATATATACGAATCATAATAATTTGAAATATAATATCTCATAGAAAGAAATAAACATTAGTAAAAGGAGATGGTTCAAACAACATAATGAATACAATGGTTTTGTACACTACTACCCCAGAAAGAAAAATATGATAGCTAATGCATTGAGCAGAAAGTATCATGGAGTTCTAATGAGAATGGATATGGGAATTATCATTGAAGGTGAGAAATCACACTAATTCATTTTGATTTCCAATGATCTATGTTGGAAAAGATTAAAACTTCATAGTCTAATGAAAAGAATTTTCAAAAGAAAATTAACGATGCGAATGATGGTAAGCTTGATGACATTGTGTGTGAAGATGGAATTGTGAATGTTTTTAATAAGATTTGTGATCCAACTATACCCAATCTAGAAAGGGATTTATTGGATGATTCCCACAGTTCAAATTTTTTTATACATCATTGTATCACTAAGATGTATAGATATTTGAAGGATCATTTATGGTAGGACAACATGAAGTGGGAAATTGATGATTATGTATCCAGATGTTTAGTCTATCAACAAGTGAAGGCCGAATGACAACATCCTAGAGGATTCAATCAACCTCTACTTATTCCTACCTGGAAATGGGATAACATCACCATAGATATTTTCACTAGATTACCCAAAACCCCAAGAAATAATGATTCAATATGGGTAATTGTTGACCGACTTATGAAATATACACATTTCTTCTCTATAAGAGAGGATTTTCTACTGGAGCACCTTGAAAAACTCTAGATTAATGATTTTGTGAGAATTCATGGATCAAATCTCTCAATGTTTTATGGTCATGGTCCATGATTCCCATCTAAATGCATTAAAATTTAAAAAAAACCATTGGATACTGAGCTTCATTTGAGTACTACATACCACCCACAAACTGGAAGGAAATAAGAAAGGATGGTCCAAACAATAGAGGAAATTTTGAGATCATGTTCACTTGATTTTCATGGTATACATGATAAATATTCACCATTAGTGGTGTTTTCCTACAATAATATCTTTCATTAAATTATTCAAATGATACCATATGAAGCATTGTAGGGAAAGAAATGCCGTACAACTACGTGTTGGGATGAAGTCGGTTAAAAAAGCACACTGGTCCATACCTTGTGGAGGAAACAAAAGAAATGTTAAAGATTATTCAAACCTATATCTATGCAACTGAATAAAGGAAAAAGAGTTGTGTCGATAATTGAAGGAAGGATTTGGAATTTCAAGTGGGAGATCACATTTTCTTGAAAGTGTCTCCATGGAAGTGTATTATATGTTTTGGGAAGAAAAGGAAACTAAGCCCTAGGTATGTTGGACCTTATGAAATACTAGAGAGAATTGAAGTTGTTGAATATTGATTGGCTATTCCACATATCCTGTCAAAAGTACACAGTGTGTTTCTTGTCTCAATATTGTGGAAGTTCATGTGAGACCCAACACATGTCCTCACTTTTGAAGGATTAGAATTAGAACATATCCTATCTCACTATGAAGATCCAATCCAGATTCTGAAGATTAATGAACAGGTGTTGAGGAATAAAAATACTCAACTTGTAAAGATACTTTTGAAAATTCAAAAAATAGAAGAGGAAACATGTGAGACTAAGGAGCTTATGATGAAGACCTACACAAATATTTTAATGAGGTAACATTACCAGAATTTTGAGGATGAAATTTTTTTAAGGAGGGAACAATTTAGCACCCCATGATTTTGAAAATAAATTTAATATTGAATGCATAAAACAAAGAGTCTCTACAAAAGACCCCTTTTTATAACTTATCCAGTAAACTTAATTTTATGACCTCAGAGATTTAAATTTTGAAAAACTTACATACAAGTTTTTGTTCAGTAATATATTTAGAGTCTGATAAGATAATCATAATTTTTAGTGAATAGTAACATACCCATATGAATAGTAACATGAATAGAAATATGACCTTTATAAATAGAAAATCATATTATTGTATTATTAGTTTTATGTTGTAAGGTAATAATATCTTGAATAACTCTTCTATGTGATATAAAACTACATATAGTTTTAAAATTATTATTTTTTAAATAAATTTTGATTTTATTTAAAAATTAACAAAATCATATTTATAAAATTATTTTCAAAAATGGGATTTAATTTTTGAATTGATGACATAAATAAATGTTCATGGGGAATTTTCATTATTTTTCTAAAATACTTGAATTTTTGATCAGTAGTAAAATACTATAATTTACCGTATCTTTATACATTATCAGTTAAATTCACCATTCATTGCAACATGGATAATGTAAGAACACTTGGATAGAAATAATATTCACTTATTACTATTATGGGTTACATGAATCAGTACTATTGGTTGTCATGAGGTAAATAAGAAAATAATGAATAAGATATTCACAAATCACCCCTCTCATTCACTATAACCCCCCTTACTCGATCTTTTGGTCAATCTCCTAAAGCCTCGTTCCTGGTCTAAATTATACTCAAATATCTTATCTATCTCCTCCCCGACGTCTGGCATCCCTTGTTCTTAAAAAAATACCAAAACCACTCACCTAAAGAGGCTTTGAAGGAAGATTACTTGAAATGGTAAATTCTTTTTTTAATTTCGTTTATTTCATGTTTCTTTCTTGTCCTTTTATTTCATTACCTCCTTTCGTAAAATGTTTTTATGACACTATTACCATACATGTACTTAAAAAATATTATGAAAAATGAATAATTATTAATCATCTACCCTTTCTTCTTATTTTATTCTAGAAATGAACTCACCATCTGATATGTGTTAATTTATCAAATTCAAGTATGACAGGTTTTCAATTTATATTATTGTATTAAATTCTTGACATAAACCCATTTATATGGATTAACAAGACTATAATATATATATCATAGCTTATTTTAGGTTCTAGAATCATTTTTTACACATGATATTTATTTATAAATCAAAATGAGTTTGTTGTGATAAAAAAACCAACTAACCTAAACAATTTCCATTAATGTTTTATATTATGATTCATATTCACTCAAAATAAACAAAAAAAATTTAATTACCATTTAATATTTTTTTTCTCTAATAACATAAAACATCTATTCAATTTAACCACTCTCATTCTACATGTTTATCTGTACATGAATATAAGTAAACTGATCATGAAAACCAAAAAAGAAAACGCTCCCAAACAATGAACTTGAATCTCTTTACCCATAAAAACACCATTAATGGAAAAAATAAGTCAATTATAAATAAATTAAATATAGTGTAAGTTCTTTAATTATTAATTTATGAAGCTAAATTTTATTATTCTGTTCTTTTAGATCATGTTAGTAACACTTTGGGACTTACGGTAAGGGTTTTCTACATGAACCTCCATTTTCAATCAGGTTAATCTTATTCTTTAGTTACCTCAATTAAATTCTCAGTTATTCATATTTAATCCTCATATTTTTTATGGTAATGTTTTTCATATGTTTACTAACCAGAATACTACTTTAATTTATGGGTTGTTATATGTTTTAAAAAAAATATTTCAAAAAATATTCCCAAAATACAATGTCGATTCATGGGAATTTCTTCAATTCATATCTATTTTAAAGGGAACACTATAATATTTTTTAGAAAAATTAATCTATATAAAATAACTCATTTTGTTATAAAAATACTATATTAATTCACTTATAGTTTTATAAAAATAATTTTCCAAAAAAACTATTCTTTTCAAAGTAAATGAGAAATTATCTCAAGAATTACTCGATGATTTTATAAGAGTCTATTAATAAATATTAACAAACATGTTTATTATTATGTATTAGATGGATTAATAATTTATTATATCATATATAATATTTAATTAAAAGTTTTATTATTAGTCTGACTATGAATGTGATATCATAAAACCATTCACTAATTTACTCTGAATGCTTTGTTGTTTTGATTAATGTTTGGGAAAGTTATTTACATTTCATATATTAGTTAAATATGAATGTATATGTTCTTTATGATTATCCCTATTAATATAATGAATTAATTGTACTTAGTAAGTGTTTTTTGAGCCCCACTATAACCGCTCAGTACATCAGTAGGTCTCATGAGAGAAACATTGTCTTGGAACAAGGCCTTGACAAAATGGGTTTTATGGTCTTTGCACGAGGCCTTGACGATATGGTTATGAGGTGCCGAATTATGAATCCACTCATTATGAAACTATTAATTGATATTTCATGTGGTTATTTAAATATTATAATACCCATGATTATGTTTATTATGAAAAATAATTATTCAGATCTTATTCCTTCTACATTATATTCAAGTTTATTTTTAAAGGCATGTGTTTTTAGTTATTCACCATGCCTATTATTTATGTTTATGATATCTTCTACTATATTTTATACCCTTATGGATATTTTTATCTCACCCCTTTTGTATGTTTTATATTTCCCAAGATGTGGGGATTTATTTTATGAATGAACTGCAGGGATAAATTAGGAGATATGAAATTTTTCAATGGAATTTCTATGTTGTATTTTTTTTCAAGTTGTAATGTGGAACATTTGTATGTACTTTGTGTAACACCCCAAGCTTCTACGATACTCTTCTCTTTGAATAATGCGATAGCGTGTGTTGTACGCAACACCGAGTTCTAACACACCGTAACTAATCAAACTAGCCGTTATGAATAGTAATACCTACTTTTTGAAATTATATATATTTTATATTTGAAAATGGACTTCATTTTTGGATTCGGAATATCGAATTTAGCCTAAGGTGAAATTTTGGTACATTTCGGATAACTTTCATATTTTGATGAATAGTAAAAATTACTAAGTTTTAATTAAAAACAACTTTTTTAATCAAAATAATTAATAGTGATAAATTATGAATTTGAGTGGTTTTAAAGTATATTTAGAATATATTTTTACCATTTAATATAATTTTGGTCATTGGACATAATTTTACAATTAAACCGAACATAAACGAGTGTCAATCTTTTGATAGTTATTATCTCTTAAAAACACGCTTTTTGTTTTGACAGCGGGAATTAATTTTAAATAAATTTCTGCCACTTATGTGTTTTGAATTTAGGAAAATGGATTCCATATTTGTAATCAGGATGTTCAAATTGTGTAAATAGGTAACTTTTATTTTTATACATTTTGAATAATTACTGCGGTAAATATTTTATTTACCATGGTTAAGGGTAAATCCGGTAAATAAGGGTTAAAAAATAATATTATAATAATACTAAATTACCCTAAAACGTGTCTTAAACCTATTGGTTGATACATGGTCTACCATGGGAATCTTTGGGTCTATTTTGGGACCCCATGGATCCACTTGTAAGTGATAATGACACTTTATTTTAATTAAGTTAAAATGAATACAAAAATGACACAAGCATATATCTTTTAAAAAAACAATTGTTACATAGGGTTATATATGTTGGATTTTAGATTATAAATATTCATTAGAAAGATAAAACTATTTCCTACATAATGATATTTTATTTATAATTTTTAGACATTAAATAATTTATTTTATTTATGACACAATGATGATGCAGTAATTACTATAATAGTGAAGAATTAAAATAATTGATATTATAAATACCCAAATAAATATAATATGAGACTTTTAATGAATTAAAATAATTTTCTAGGATAATATGATATATTAGGATTGATTTAATTGACTTTTTTCGAAGTAATCAATCTGTTATGAGTTTTACAAAAATTAACTATTGAATAGTTTCAAAATTGACATAAAAGAGTTCTTAAAACAAATATTATATTCTTAATTGATATTAAATTCCTAAAAATCTAAGGTTCGGCCAAGAGACTTATATCATGATAGGTTCATCATTAATGTAACACTTGGGGGTCTATTGGATGTATATAGTAAGTTTATTAACCATATTATATAAAAATTCAAAGAGACATTGTAAAAGTGAAACTAATTAACTTAGAGTTAATACTTAAAGATAAGGTTAATATAAGTACCCAAACCTGTCTAAATTCTATTGGTTGAGTGGTTTTAGACCTATCCCCACCTTAACCTTTGAATAATATGCTTTGGAGCCATTATAAACCGAATATGAATTTATTATAAATTAATATTTCTAGCTTTTCCAAAGGTGCCCCTCACCCCTCTTATAAAAGGGAACTCCTCCTTCTCATTTATTCACACCTTCAAAGCCTTTTGTTTCGGCCAAACTCTGCCCAAATACTCTCCCAACATCCCTCACTACAACCTAGAGGCCTTAGTTTGATCATAAAGCCAACCTAAGGAGCCCTTTTGATCAAATCAAAAGGAAGAACCCGAAGAGGAGGTAATGATTTCACCACCCTTCTCCAAGTTCATTTCTTCTTCCACTTCTTCTTCCTTTGTTCTTACCATTCTAAAATAATAAATCCAGTATCTCACATATACTGTGATGTTATTATAAATATGGTACAACCATATTCAGTATTCTATCCACCCTTTGAATAACATGTCACCATACGTGCGTACGTACGGACTACCGTCTCCACGTCGTGGTGTAATTGTTATTCAATATAATATTATTTGGATGGGTATAATAATGATGTGTAACTCATGTAAATAATAAATATAACATGTTAATGATTCTGTATATATGATATACCATCCATTTATATATTATTTTAATATCAAAAGAATGATATTGTCGCTCGTGCGTACGTACGGACTACCGTCTCCACGAACGCGATGAGATTCATTCTCCATCGTATCCATTCAAGTATAATTATCATTTGATGATTTAAAAATTATGTTTAAGGACTAGATATCATTCTGGATATGAATAAGATACAACAACCATGGCTTATGTAACAAAACATATAAAAGAAAATGAGTAAGTTAACTCCCGAAACGACGATAATTCTAAGATATTATTAACAAATCAATGTTAAAAGATCATATATGATATCATATTATTATATATGATTCTTGTATAATTTAATAACAACTATTTCACCATTATACAGGAGTTTAACCTACCCCAACCAAGGAAAAGTACAAGGTAAGGGTTTACTTTACAATCTCTTCATTATCCGAGGTTGTTTATACGTAATAATCTACTGGGATCTCTTTATCATCCACATCCATGTTTCTTAAAAATGTATTTCAAAACATTTTTACTATTTAATATAATATGAGTTAAAGTCATTTATACCATTTTTGACTTTTATAAGTGGTTTATAAAGGAATCTTTTGATCGTTTTCAAAACAAGGTCCTTTTTAACCATTTCGACAGAATTAAGGTAAGAATGTTTTTTTAACTTATACAGCGGGTGCAGCTATTTTCCGCCGTTATAAAATCTTCAAAGCTTCCCTTACAAGCTTATAAGAATATTTTCAAAGAAAATGTTTTATTTTATATGGATCTTAAATTATTTCAAAATAAAAGGAGATATTTCTTTAAAAAGAATTTTTATTTCATCTATGTCAACATCCTTTGATGGATTTTAAGATTATTTGAAGTTGATTTATTATGATAAAAAACTTCTATATTGTATTGAAGGTTTTTTGATATGTTTGACTGTGGATGTGCTATTTGTATACCATTCATAGTTTATGGTGAAAGTATTGACATTTCATATGCTAGTTTTAATATGAATGTTTATGTTATGTTTATACCTTTTCATATGGGAATGCATTGGACTTAATATGTGACGGGTGGATCCCGCTATAGCTCCTCGATGCATCGGTAGGTCTCATGAGACAAGCTATTGTCTTGGCACAAGGCCTTGACAAAATCTTATTTGTAGTCTTGGCACGAGGCCTTGGCTATGTGGTTATGATAGTCTGGCATTATGCATTCCAACATTATGAAAGTGGTTATTGTTTTTTGCATGTGATTATTCGATTAGTAGAATATCCATGTGAATAAGTAAATGGCATTATTTCATTTTATTTATGCCATACCATGTTGAAAGTTCATATTTAAAAGGCTTTTGTTTTAGTTATACATTGCCTTAAATGTTTATTCTTATTTATGAAAGTTTCCGCTATATTGTTATCCTTACTGGGCATTTGAGCTCACCCCTTTTCTATGTTTTATTTTTCCCAGGATGTGAAGAAGTAAGTTATGAATGACCTGCAGGGATTTTATGAGGGGTTAATAGTGTGGATTGTGGAAACATTATGTTGTTGTAGTAGTTTTTCATTTTATGATGTAATGTAAAACTTATGAATATATCTAGTGTTTCCAAGGCTACTAAACCAATCGGTCTTTCGAGATTTGATCTTTCTTGTGATCATGCCAATGTTATGTAATAATGCACCGACTCTGGGTAACTGGGGTCGGGGCGTTACAGTTGGTATCAGAGGAAGTTTAGTACAAACCTTGGAAGCTAGATTTAGATAAACTCTGATTAGAGCACGTAGACCTAAGATGAACTTTGAGGATTAGTATAGAAGAACTTCCTAGAATTTTGGTATTGTAGAGATTTTGTGAGTTTTCCGAGCAATACATCCCTGTCTGGATACGAGCAGGTAGAGGCGGCTCTGGCACAGATGTACCTAGGGGTAAAACCCGAAAACACCGCTTTGAGCTAGACTCGAACGGGAACTGGTGCACGACAACGGGCCTTGCTGCACTCTTGGTTACGACACTCCCGGGGGATATGCTTAGGATAACTCTCATTTTATTTACAAATCATTTTGAAGGGATTATGTGTATATACTTCCTCAAAGAAAACATTCTTATGATTATGGATTATATCCATAAATAGTTCAATTTATGTTAAGTGTTTTATAAGTATGGGATTATGTATTTTGATTCATAAACTGATCTAGTTTATGCCATTGTTTAGAAATGGCGCCTAGTGGAAGAAATGGAAACCGTATCAATGCACGCACTCCATGTAGGGATTGCCCTCCTGCTCAAGATAATTATAGTGGGGCTGGTGATGCAACTGGTGCTGATCAGCTAATCACCATACTGGGACAACTTACTCAGGTTATGAATAATAACCTTACCCGTATGGAGCACCCTGATCCGCAGCGTGGAGGATCAATGTTAGATCGATTCATGAGGCAACAACCACCAACGTTCAATGGGAATACAAATCCCTTAGTAGCTGAGCAATGGATATTTTCCCTAGAGAAAATATTTCAGGCTTTGGGGAGCAGTGAAAGGGAAAAAGTTATCATGGCAGTTTACCGCCTCACTGGAGATGCTGATCAATGGTTGTCATTGATTCAAAATACGAAGGAAGATGATGAAGTATCAAATATGGAATGGAGGGAGTTCAAAGATCTGTTTTTAGAAAAATACTTCCCTCGCGACCATCGAGTAGATATGGAAAGACAATTTCTGAGTCTGAGACAAAAGGAGGATGAGAATGTCACAAAGTATGAGGCTAACTTTACAAGGTTAGCGAGGTACACTGGTGATTATATTCGTAACCCAAGAAGTAAGATTGATCGTTTCATTGATGGGTTAAAACCATTTCTCCGTCGAGCGTTAGTCTCACAATCCTTTTCATCGTACGAAGACATTGTCTCATGTGCTATCAAGACCGAAAAGGAATTCTCTAAGTCTTATGACTTTAAAGCAAAGCAAGAGAAGAAGAGACCTGCTGATCAATCTGGGAATGGAAATAAGGGGAAGAAGGGAAAGGTTGAATATCCATCTTGTGGTAAATGCGGGAAGAAACATCCTGGTACTTGCTTGAAGGGAATGGGAGTCTGTTACAAGTGTGGTGAAAAAGGCCACCAAGCTCATGATTGCAAGGGGAAGAAGGAAGCTACCAACGTTCAGTGCTATAATTGCAGGGAGATGGGGCATTATGCAAATGCATGTCCTAAGCGTCAGGAGAACTTACCTCAGAAAAGGCCAAGGGATCAAGGCCAGGCTTATGCTATCACTACTGCTGAGGTAGAAGCTCCGAAAGACGTGGTGGCAGGTAATTTAATGGTTTCCTCAAGTTTATCAAATGCATTATTTGATTCTGGATCATCGCATTGTTTCATATCTTCCCAGTTTGCTAAGAAAATTAGATATTTCCAATTTGATTTAATAAGGGAGTTGTCAGTTAAAACTTCTAAGGGAAGTATCGTTGCAACAAAGTTTTGTGAATCAGTCCCCATTAGAGCACATAAATTTTCTTTATCTGCTGATTTCATCGTCATAACTATGATTGAGTTTGATATAATACTCGGTATGGACTGGCTTTCGGACTATGATGCGAAGATTTATTGTAAGAAGAAAGAGGTTACGATTCTTGATGATAATGATAAGGAGCACCTTATTTTTAGAGCAGAATCTTCACCACCTAATTCTTATTTAGATCCACCCCCAGTAGCTCAACTTAATTCAATTATTAGGGAGGAAGAGAATGAAATAACTGTCGGTGAGGAAAGGAATGTTCAAATAGAGGATGTACCTGTTGTGAAAGAATTTGTAGATGTATTTTCGGAAGATTTACCTGGACATCCTCCAGAACGAGAAGTTGAGTTTTCTATTGATTTGATTCCTGGATCAAGGCCTATATCGAAGACCCCTTATAGAATGGCCACTGTAGAGTTAGTCGAACTAAAGAAACAACTAGAGGAATTGAGTAATAAGGGATTTATTCTCCCTAGTGTTTCTCCATGGGGAGCCCCTGTTCTTTTTGTTAAAAAGAAAGATGGATCTATGAGGTTATGTATCGACTACAGGGAGATCAATGCTATAACGATAAAGAACAAGTATCCCCTACCTCGTATTGATGATTTATTTGACCAACTGCATGGAGCTCAATACTTTTCAAAGATTGACCTTCGATCTGGATACCATCAGTTGTGTGTGAAGAAGGAAGACATTCCGAAAACAGCATTTCGAACCAGGTACGGGCATTACGAGTTTACTGTAATGCCGTTTGGATTGACTAATGCACCCTCTGTATTCATGGATCTAATGAATAGAGTTTTCAAGGAGTATCTCAATGAATTTTTGGTGGTATTTATTGATGATATTCTGGTATACTCCAAAACCTACGAAGATCATGAAAATCACTTGCGCATTATCTTGAAGACTCTGAGGAGGCATGAATTATATGGGAAGTTTAGCAAGTGTGAATTCTGGCTTCAGGAGATTTCTTTTCTTGGCCATATTGTCTCTAAAGATGGAATCTCTGTTGATCCTTCTAAGACCAAGGCAATCCAAGAATGGCCAGCACCTATGAGTATAACTGAGGTACGTAGTTTTATTGGTTTGGCAGGTTATTATCGACGTTTCGTCCAGAATTTTGCCCGATTGGCTAACCCATTAACGAAGCTCACACGTAAAGGGGTTAAATTTGTTTGGACAAAAGAGTGTGAAGAATGTTTCGAAGAACTGAAGAGAAGATTAGTCAATGATCCTATATTGACTCTACCATCGGGGAATGATGGGTTCGTTATTTATAGTGATGCATCGAAGAAAGGACTTGGCTGTGTCCTTATGCAGAATGATAGAGTTATTGCCTATGCATCACGACAGTTGAAAATTCATGAACAAAACTATCCTACTCATGATCTCGAGTTAGCAGCAGTGATCTTTGCTTTGAAGATATGGAGGCACTACCTCTATGGTGAAAAATGTGAGATTTATACTGATCACAAGAGTTTGAAGTATATTTTCTCACAAAAAGAACTCAACATGAGGCAAAGGAGATGGCTTGAATTACTCAAGGATTATGATTGTACGATACACTACCACCCAGGGAAGGCAAACAAGGTGGCAGATGCTTTGAGTAGAAAAGACCATGGAGTTTTGAACAATATGAGAATTGAAAGGGATCCAATTTTCATGGATCTAGTGAAGATGGACATGGGAATAACCAGGGAAGGTGAAACATCAATGCTTTTTCAAATGGTTTCCAAACTATATTCACTAGAAAGGATTAAGAGTTCTCAGACCGATGATGAAGAATTCCAAAAGAAGATTAAATCTGTGAATGATGGGAGATTGAGAGACTTTGTGTATGAAGATGGAATTTTTAAATTCGGGAAGAGACTTTGTGTTCCCAATATACCTGATCTAAAAAGGGAATTGCTGGATGATGCTCATAGTACCAATTACTCTATACACCCTGGGAGCACCAAAATGTATAGAGATTTGAAGGAACATTTTTGGTGGGACAACATGAAGAGGGAGATTGCTGATTTTGTGTCAAGATGTATGGTTTGTCAACAAGTGAAAGCTAGAAGGCAACAGCCTGGAGGAGTCATGCAACCTCTTCCCATACTGGAGTGGAAATGGGACAATGTTACGATGGACTTTGTCATGGGGCTACCAAAGACTCCTAGAAGGAATGATGCAATATGGGTTATTGTTGATCGTCTTACCAAGACAACACATTTTCTTGCTATAAGAGAAGATCTACCCCTGGAACGTCTAGCAAGACTATATATTAATGAAGTTGTGAGACTTCATGGAGTACCCCTATCGATTGTTTCTGATCGTGATCCCCGTTTTACTTCAAGATTCTGGAAAAGTCTTCAGAAATACCTGGATACTGAACTTCATTTGAGCACTGCTTACCACCCTCAGACAGACGGACAATCAGAACGGACTATTCAAACCTTAGAAGACATGTTGAGATCTTGCTCACTTGACTTTCAGGGTATGTGGGATCAATATTTACCTTTGGTAGAATTTTCCTATAACAATAGCTTCCATTCGAGTATTCAGATGGAACCATATGAAGCGTTATACGGAAAGAGATGTCGTACACCAACCTGTTGGGATGACATTGGTGAAAGAAAACTTGTAGGCCCAGAACTGGTGGAGGAAACGGTGGAAAAGGTGAAAGTAATCCAAAATCACATCAAAGCAGCTCAAAGTAGGCAGAAGAGCTATGCCGATAATCGAAGGAAGGATTTGGAATTTCAAGTCGGTGATCATGTTTTTCTGATGGTAACTCCGTGGAAGGGAGTCATACGTTTTGGTAAGAAAGGTAAATTGAGTCCCAGGTACATCGGACCTTTCGAAATTCTAGAACGAATTGGGGTTGTAGCTTACCGATTGGCAATGCCGCCAAGTCTATCCAAAGTTCACGATGTGTTCCACGTATCTCTATTGAGGAAATACATGCCTGATCCGATGCATGTACTCACCTGTGAGGAATTAGAACTGGAACCCGATCTGTCTTATTGCGAAGAGCCCGTCAAGATTCTTGATACGAGAGAACAAGTGCTGAGAAACCGGACGACGCGTCTGGTAAAAGTTTTGTGGAGAAACCATAAGATGGAAGAGGCAACGTGGGAACCCGAGGAACTTATGATGAAGAACCACCCGAGTCTTTTTATGCAGTAATACCCTAGAAATTGCGAGGACGCAATTATTTGAAGGAGGAGAGAATGTAACACCCCAAGCTTCTACGGTACGCTTCTCTTTGAATAATGCGATAGCGTGTGTTGTACGCAACACCGAGTTCTAACACACCATAACTAATCAAACTAGCCATTATGAATAGTAATACCTACTTTTTGAAATTATATATATTTTATATTTGAAAATGGACTTCATTTTTGGATTCGGAATATCGAATTTAGCCTAAGGTGAAATTTTGGTACATTTCGGATAACTTTCATATTTTGATGAATAGTAAAAATTACTAAGTTTTAATTAAAAACAACTTTTTTAATAAAAATAATTAATAGTGATAAATTATGAATATGATTGGTTTTAAAGTATATTTAGAATATATTTTTACCATTTAATATAATGTTGGTCATTGGACATAATTTTACAATTAAACCGAACATAAACGAGTGTCAATCTTTTGATAGTTATTATCTCTTAAAAACACGCTTTTTGTTTTGACAGTGGGAATTAATTTTAAATTAATTTCTGCCACTTCTGTGTTTTGAATTTAGGAAAATGGATTCCATATTTGGAATCAGGATGTTCAAATTGTGTAAATAGGTAACTTTTATTTTTAGACATTTTGAATAATTACTGCGGTAAATATTTTATTTACCATGGTTAAGGGTAAATCCGGTAAATAAGGGTTAAAAAATAATATTATAATAATACTAAATTACCCTAAAACGTGTCTTAACCCTATTGGTTGATACATGGTCGACCATGGGAATCTTTGGGTCTATTTTGGGACCCCATGGATCCACTTGTAAGTGATAATGACACTTTATTTTAATTAAGTTAAAATGAATACAAAAATGACACAAGCATATATCTTTTAAAAAAACAATTGTTACATAGGGTTATATATGTTGGATTTTAGATTATAAATATTAATTAGAAATATAAAACGATTTCCTACATAATGATATTTTATTTATAATTTTTAGACATTAAATAATTTATTTTATTTATGACACAATGATGATGCAGTAATTACTATAATAGTGAAGAATTAAAATAATTGATATTATAAATACCCAAATAAATATAATATGAAACTTTTAATGAATTAAACTAATTTTCTAGGATAATATGATATATTAGGATTGATTTAATTGACTTTGTTCTAAGTAATCAATCTGTTATGAGTTTCACAAAAATCAACTATTGAATAGTGTCAAAATTGACATAAAAGAGTTCTTAAAACAAATATTATATTATTAATTGATATTAAATTCCTAAAAATCTAAGGTTCGGCCAAGAGACTTATATCATGATAGGTTCATCATTAATGTACCACTTGGGGGTCGCTTGGATGTATATAGTAAGTTTATTAACCATATTATATAAAAATACAAAGAGACATTGTAAAAGTGAAACTAATTAACTTAGAGTTAATACTTAAAGATAAGGTTAATATAAGTACCCAAACCTGTCTAAATTCTATTGGTTGAGTGGTTTTCGACCTATCCACACCTTAACCTTTGAATAATAAGCTTTGGAGCCATTATAAACCGAATATGAATTTATTATAAATTAATATTTCTAGCTTTTCCAAAGGTGCCCCTCACCCCTCTTATAAAAGGGCACTCCTCCTTCTCATTTATTCACACCTTCAAAGCCTTTTGTTTCGGCCAAACTCTGCCCAAATACTCTCCCAACATCCCTAAATACAACCTAGAGGCCTTAGTTTGATCATAAAGCCAACCTAAAGAGCTCTTTTGATCAAATCAAAAAGAAGAACCCGAAGAAGAGGTAATGATTTCACCACCCTTCTCCAAGTTCATTTCTTCTTCCACTTCTTCTTCCTTTGTTCTTACCATTCTAAAAAAATAACTCCAGTATCTCACATATAATGTGATGTTATTATAAATATGGTACAACCATATTCAGTATTCTATCCACCCTTTGAATAACATGTCACCATACGTGCGTACGTACGGACTACCGTCTCCACGTCGTGGTGTAATTGTTATTCAATATAATATTATTTGGATGGGTATAATAATGATGTGTAACTCATGTAAATAATAAATATAACATGTTAATGATTCTGTATATATGATATACCATCCATTTATATATTATTTTAATATCAAAATAATGATATTGTCGCTCGTGCGTACGTACGGACTACCGTCTCCACGAACGCGATGAGATTCATTCTCCATCGTATCCATTCAAGTATAATTATCATTTGATGATTTAAAAATTATATTTAAGGACTAGATATCATTCTGGATATGAATAAGATACAACAAACATGTCTTATGTAACAAAACATATAAAAGAAAATGAGTAAGTTAACTCCCGAAACGACGATAATTCTAAGATATTATTAACAAATCAATGTTAAAAGATCATATATGATATCATATTATTATATATGATTCTTGTATAATTTAATAACAACTATTTCACCATTATACAGGAGGTTAACCTACCCCAACCAAGGAAAAGTACAAGGTAAGGGTTTACTTTACAATCTCTTCATTATCCGAGGTTGTTTATACGTAATAATCTACTGGGATCTCTTTATCATCCACATCCATGTTTCTTAAAAATGTATTTCAAAACATTTTTACTATTTAATATAATATGAGTTAAAGTCATTTATACCCCTTTTGACTTTTATAAGTGGTTTATAAAGGAATCTTTTGATCGTTTTCAAAACAAGGTCCTTTTTAACCTTTTCGACAGAATTAAGGTAAGAATGTTTTTTTAACTTATACGGCGGGTGCAGCTATTTTCCGCCGTTATAAAATCTTCAAAGCTTCCCTTACAAGATTATAAGAATATTTTCAAAGAAAATGTTTTATTTTATATGTATCTTAAATTATTTCAAAATAAAAGGAGATATTTCTTTAAAAAGAATTTTTATTTCATCTATGTCAACATCCTTTGATGGATTTTAAGATTATTTGAAGTTGATTTATTATGATACAAAACTTCTATATTGTATTGAAGGTTTTGTGATATGTTTGACTGTGGATGTGCTATTTTTATACCATTCATAGTTTATGGTGAAAGTATTGACATTTCATATGCTAGTTTTAATATGAATTTTTATGTTATGTTTATACCTTTTCATATGGGAATGCATTGGACTTAATATGTGACGGGTGGAGCCCGCTATAGCTCCTCGATGCATCGGTAGGTCTCATGAGACAAACTAGTGTCTTGGCATAAGGCTTTGACAAAATCTTATTTGTAGTCTTGGCACGAGGCCTTGGCTATGTGGTTATGATAGTCTGGCATTATGCATTCCAACATTATGAAAGTGGTTATTGATTTTTGCATGTGATTATTAGATTAGTAGAATATCCATGTGAATAAGTAAATGGAATTATTTCATTTTATTTATGCCATACCATGTTGAAAGTTCATATTTAAAAGGCTTTTGTTTTAGTTATACATTGCCTTAAATGTTTATTATTATTTATGAAAGTTTCCGCTATATTGTTATCCTTACTGGGCATTTGAGCTCACCCCTTTTCTATGTTTTATTTTTCCCAGGATGTGAAAAAGTAAGTTATGAATGACCTGCAGGGATTTTATGAGGGGTTAATAGTGTGGATTGTGGAAACATTATGTTGTTGTAGTAGTTTTTCATTTTATGATGTAATGTAAAACTTATGAATATATCTAGTGTTTCCAAGGCTACTAAACCAATCGGTCTTTCGAGATTTGATCTTTCTTGTGATCATGCCAATGTTATGTAATAATGCACCGACTCTGGGTAACTGGGGTCGGGGCGTTACACTTTGATTCTAAAGATACTAAACCACTTGGTCATTTGGGATACATATTCCATGTTTATAATCCAATTTAATGAAATAAGGCACCAACAATGAGAAACCGGGATCGAGTCTTTACAAACAACATCACAAGACCTAACTTATTCATCTTCTTCCCATCTCCCAAGCTATAAGAAACTAAAGTAACTATAACTGGGAACTTTCCCCTTTTCATACATGCTTCCAAATAATCTTATTGGTACCATAATTAGCTTAGAAAGAGTGTGATATAATCATAGTTGTCCACCACCAAGTATTTCTATAAATACCCAGTTAATGCATACACTATATGAAGAGTCTAGATATAATAAATGATAAGTAGAAATATATGCCTTCAAGGTGTATAATTCGATTTATGAAAGATACATGGATGAAACTATCTATTTCATCCCATGTTGGATAATCTCTAAATAGGTAACCATTTTTATAAATATATATGGCCTATATAAGTAATGATGTTTATAACCATATATGTGGAAACTGCTACTAGACTAGACTTGAGGTGTGAATGTGGTGTTCGTGAATATTAGCATGAGTCTTACAAGTGTTAATGGGTGTAATGATAAGCATAAAAATAATTTATTTTTGGACCGATATCAGAATAATAGTGTCTCCATACCTGAATCATAACATTAAGGGTCTTCATGCCTGTATATCATATTCACAGTGTTCACTATTCCCAATAACTGTTGAATAGGGTATTCATGCCTGAATTATATCAATAAGATCTCTATGCCCAAATCAGAGCCATAAGGATGTCATTATAGAATTTTATAAGTATATTTTTCATTGTGGTATCATAAAAATAGGGTGTCCATTCCCATTTATTATAATTAATAAGTGCCTCCAAACATATGTATCAAAATTGTAGAAGGTATTCCATGCCTGTATATGCTGACAGAAGGAGGGACACTATGCCCATATATAACTGATATAAAAAGGGATTCCCTGCCCATGTATCACAAAGTATATTTATCATTGTTCCAATTTCTCATAATAGTGTTAGGAAGTCCAATCCTTTAATACAATCCCATATGTATTTCATGATTCAATAGGATTTCTCTTTAACAATGGCATAACCATTGACTTATTAATCAAGTGACATTGTCAGACCACTCACTTAAATTCAATTAATTATTAATATATATGTCTAATAATCATGATAGACCACAAAAATTATCCATTTAACTTATGATATAATTACTTTCTAAGTACACCAAAACCATATTAAAGATGTGTTTTCAATTTATACATATATAATTACAATTGGAATTTCATCGGCACAACACGTGGGGGAAAAAATTAATGGGGACATAAACGAGTCATTTGGTTCTAAAATAATGAAATTAATTTAAGGTATATTCAGTTAAGGCGAAAAACTTGGTGATAACAAGGTGTGGAAGAATGAAACATATTATAAACTATCATCAACATGTTTGATAAATGAAGAACACCAATGTTATTCCTATACATGTGTAGTCATCCAGTATCAACCATTGGTTTGGTCGAGATCATAAAAAAAATAAGAAAATAGACTAAAACAACAAAAACAAGGCATAATAGTATGCAACAATATATATTTTCCTATAGAATGAATAAAAATAAGAGTTTAAAGAGTGGATAAATTATCGAGAAGAACCCAATGTGATTATTAGAAGCTGAATCAGAGTCCAAAAAGAAGAACATTTTCAAAGATGATATTTTGGATTCAAGGGAGCTCAAATAGGAGGGGTGTCTCTTTGTGGGAGATAATAAAAGAAAAAAGGGACGAGTTAAAAGAAAAAATAGGATTCACCTTTAAAACACACCAGTGAAATTTACATGATGTGTAATTTTTTTTATAATATATGTGATTATTTGTATTTCTCTTCTAGGGGAACAAACACTACACATCATGAATTAGCATGGCTAAGCTAGTACATGTTTTTTAATTAATATATTTCATGTATTCCAAATACACATCATTTAATTATCATGGAGTTAGCATTTAACTTCATAATTCCTCATCTAAATACATAAAAATTAGTCCAAAGTCTTATATTCCTGGTCAAAACCAAGAAGAGGGTAGAAATAAGGGACACAATGAATGTTTTGAACATCCACACATAACCTAAATACAAGGATCTTATTTAGGCACTTGTTTCTTCCCTTTTTATTTAAAAAATATTTTTTAATAATATTCATATAATTAAAAATACCTACCTTCTTGGATTATTAATCTTAAATACATAAAGTTTCTATCCTTTTCCTTCATCTGTATCACCACATTATTTTTTTTACTTTAATTTATTAACTCAACATTTACCATTGATCACATATAAATGCTGAAAAATATCTAATATATTCCTATCCACCATTTTAACTCACATATCATCACACCAAAATAACTCTTTACATAATACCTTCAGTCACATGATTACACAAACACACTACACTCGACACATATTCTACAACACCCATTTTAAACATATGAGTCACATATTATGTCCCTTGACACATATCAATTAAATAAACATAAAACCAACAAAATATTATATTTTCCATGTATTTTATAATATATAAAAACTATTATTATAGTAATAATGAATACATGAATAAGTAAATATTATTTTCTACATTCTTTATGTAACCAAAATTTTATTCTTTAAGAAATTATAATGTTGAAATCATATAACATTTCAAAAAAAATTAAAAAAATTGGATATAAATTAATTATCCCTAAAAAATAAAACCCAACATTAAAAAAATTCATGATAAAATTAAATTTGACACTCACTAGAAATACCCTGAATCATTACAAGAAACTTATAAAAATATAAATGTTAGACTGAATTCAAACTTTCCCAATCGTCATCTAGAATTTTTACAAAAATAATAACATTATGGAAAAAAAATCCATAAATTAAATCCAAAAATTAAGACACTTAATTACTAAACAAATGGAAAATGAAAAAACAATATCATTTACCAATTTTACATGGAAACCGCCACTAAATACTTAATTTTCATAATCATATTTTCATTTGGAATAAAATATAAGTATTAATAAAACTAAAAGGGAAATAATAATTAATAATTGAAAACATAATAATGAAATAATAAAATCAAAACACATTTTAAGAAATCTTTTGAATATTGTTATCATGGTTGGATTATAAAATTCAGCCATCCTTTAAAATCCACTAATAATGATATTAACAAACAACATGGTTGTATCAAAATTATATCAACGTAATATTGGACACTCCAAAAAATATCTATTAAGGTATATGGAAACACTAGAGAATATAAAATATGATGAAAACTAGATAACTCTATAATGAAAAATTATTTTATCACAATGTAACAAAGACCACACCTATCTACTTATTCATTTATAGTAATTATAACATTAAATATCTGCCAATGAAGCTAAATATTTATAATAGTAATGGATGCTAAGTAAGGATCACACAATGTTCATTTAGAGAATGAAATAACATTCAAAAGTCACCAATTTTCTAAACCACCTTGCTATATAAATTAATGAGTCACTAAATGGAATAAAACTAATGAAAGGGGTGCTTTAATGACAACTTTTTTTGGCTTTTGAAATTCTAAAAATTAACGGGTCTTTGGAATCTCACTACATCAAACCCAACAAAAATTCACAATCTCGATGTATAATTTCCTTATATTTTTATATTAATAATTCAAATAACCCATTGTTTTAAATATAAGCTTAATGTAATTATTTAATTATATAATAATTATTTAATTAAATAATTTAAAAGTGTTGGACCTAAATATTATTTATGATTATGATAAACTTATTTTTTTAATACTATAATGAATCATGTCTTCCCAAATATGTAAATTATAAATATTTTATGTTTGATTATAAGGGACCTTATAATGTATTTTATGATTTTGAATATCAATCATAATAATTAGTTCGGTTATGTATCTTATAAAATTATATTTATTTGTGTTTAAAAAATGTTTTATGAGATCAAATCTATGATAAGTGCAATTAAAAAGTTTCATTTTCAATAAAATTGAGATTAAACATGAGAAGCCAATAATTTAATATCGATATAACTTATTTTTTTCAAAATTCTTGAGAAAATGAAACCTTATTTAATTATATCACATGTAATTATCTTTAAATGGCCACAAACACACTTTTTAATAATTCGGTTGAGGGTAATGATTTCATTAACCCATCATATGGGTTATAATATTCCATATTTTCATAATAAAATTCCTAAAACTAAAATTGTAAAATTATTTAATGAAAATAATACATTAAAATCTAGTATAAACTATGTATATATAAAAAATAATAATTTTATTCCATAACATAACAGTCCAAACACAAGAAAAATACATTAGATAAGATCAATGCATGTATAATATGACAATCAAAAATTATAAATATAATTACAAAAACATGGAAATATAATGGTTTATGGATTTCCAAAAATACTATATCTATAAATAATAATTTAAAAACATAATATAAAATTATAAATAAGATTTAATTTTTTAAATAAATTATTGATATAAAATAAATAAATTTAATATTGATGGAAATAAGTGTAATTTTTAAGAATTATAAAGACTATATGAATATTGGAAATTTGATCATTAAAATTGTAACATGACTATTTAAATAGAAAATTTATCAATAGAATATTAACATTACCATTGGAATAGTAATATTATTGATAAATAAAATTTACTATAAATAAAATAATTATATATAACTATTATAATTCTATAAAATAAATATTAAAATTATCCAAATCAATGATAATATATGAGTATAGTTATGATAAGGCATTTTTACCTTAATTTTTAAAATCATCTACTTTATAATTAAATATAAATATTTGAATTACCTAAATTAGAAAATTATTTTGATAAAATTATTTTCGTATTTAAAATTAATTTATCAACATTATACAATATTGAATTTTTGATATTATTTATAACAAAGTTGAATTTTTTAAGAATAGTAAAAATAATTTCTTCCATATATAGTATGGTTTACGTAATCATTCCAATATATAAATTACTCAATAAGTTGCAAAAAATTATTTATGACCTAAAATAGTTTTTATTATTAATTTAATTTATTTAAAAATTATAAATTAAATTTCTAACATAACAAATAAATTTTCAATAGCTAAATTATAATTCGTTTTGAATAATTTTTTTACATTCTTTAAATTTAATTAATAATTAAAAGTATCTAATTTGGTTTAATAGGTCTATAGATTTCATAAAAATTAGTTTTTTAATATGATACAGTTATTAGTCTCAATTAACATGAATATTAGTATTCTTCAATAAGAATAATAATTTCATCAAAACAATCCTTTCATTCAACTATACGTACAACCTTTCTCCACCTATTTTACTTAACTTATTAAACATTTTCCATTAACAATGTTTTTATTAATTATCACTCTAAGTACTCCAAGACACATTCATGGATCTTTTCTCCATAAAAAAACCATCTTTTGAAGTTTTATGTTTCATTCAAAATGAGGAATGACAAAGAAAAAAAATGTTGAAATGTTATCCTATGTATGTTGGACTCTTGGTAAGGGGATATTAATTTTTACCTTATTTATTTATATATTATGATTTATTTATATCATTTTATATTTATCTCCATTTCTATCTATGATTTCTAAACATGCCTCCATACTCTATTATATTTCATTTCCATTATTTCTCCATGGAAATTAATTTCCCTTAAAACATTTTTCAATTTAATTGATGTTAAATGAAATGAAATATGCCATTAAAACTTTTAAAAATATCTTACTTATATTAAAAAATTATCTATTTATTAATTTATTTTATTATTTTAAAATTTATTTTCTTAATCACATAATTTATTGGTCATACTCTATTATTTATTTATTTAAAAGACTCTCTATCCTTTACATGAATAATTAACTATTTATTATGATTTTGGTGAATAATTTATGTAAAAATATTTTTTCTAACTATTCATATGCTATTCGAATGACATTTTTTATCTATTAAATGACTATATTGTCTCATTATTTTACGATCTTATCCTTTGAAGGAAATTTATAAATTATTACAATATGGTTTTGGTTACCTAAAAGGTTATTCATTAGTAAATTCTGTATGAAAACATTTATAACCCATTCACTTGTTGTTTTTTAACGTATATACCTGAAGTATGATTTTTTTCTATATATCACACATATACATGGAATATTAAGATGTAACTAGAGGTCCCATAATTATACAACATAAAAATATACTGGGTAATTCTTTTTTCTCATGGGATACTATATATTGTTCAAGGGAAGTGATCATAACACATTCTATTATATTGTATTTTTTGATACCCTGAAAATCTTTATGGAGAAATAATTTGTGTTTATTCCACATTATTATTATTCATAAGATTCATATGATTATCATGTTCATATGATATCATTTTTAATCATACGGGGATTTATAAACCCCCTCATTTAGGATTCCATGTTACACCCATTGACTAATATTATATATCTAATCTTCTTATTTATTTTGTTTAACCCATTTATTTAATTTTTAATCATTACATCTTTTATGTGTGTCCCCAGAGTATCCCATGCGGTCATCAGAGTATGATGAGATCAAGGAGATTATAGAATATGTAAATAAATAAATATTGTTGTTTTATTACTGAAAATAAATATTTTGTAGTCTTATAACCTAATGAAATGAAACATTTTATTTTTAGTGTGTTTAATCATGTCTTATTACGAGAAAAAGGGTATAAAAATATGTTAATTGGATTTGGGTCATTATATATTATTGAGTCAATAAGGGTTCCTTATGAATTTTCCTTTCCTTTATGCTTTTAGAATAAAAAATACTCCATCTCAAGGCAAATTTCATTTCCCATAAGATTTACCTTATTAAGGAAAAATTTCCTTCCCAAGGAAATTTTCTCCCTATATTTGTTTTAATTGTTCATGATTTATTTTCAATAAATAAAACTCTTTTTATTTATAAGTGTAAAATTAGGTTTTATTTATAAAATCGTGGAATCTTATAAATACTTAGATATGAAGAATTTTATTTTCAGTATCTAAATTCAGATTCTAAATAATCTAAAATTCAGATTCCGAATTCTTTGGAATTTAGATTCCGAATTCTATGAAATTCAGATTCTGAATTCTTATGAATTCATAATATAAATTCTTCTAAATTCAGATTCTGAATTCTTTTGAATTTAGATTCCGAATTATTCTAAATTCAGATTCCAAATTTTTCTGAATTCAGATTCTGAATTCTTATGAATTCAGATACCGAATTCTTCTGAATTCATATTCCAAATTTTCTAAAATTTAGATTACAAATTTTTCTGAATTCATATACTAAATTTTCTGAAATTGATATTCTGAATTATCTGAAATTCAGGTACTGAATTATTTAGAATTTAGACTCAAAATTCCTCTGAATTCCGGTTCTGAATTCCTCATAATTCTAGTTCTAAATTCCTTATAATTCAGACTCCAAATTCCTCAGAATTCAGACTCCGAATTCCTCAGAATTCAGACTCAGAATTCCTCAAATTTTAGGTTCTGAATTCCCACAAATTCAGGATCAAAATTTCGTAGAAATAATACTCCAAATTCCTCAGACATCAGGTTCTATATTTCCTAGAATTCAGACTCTGAAGTCTATAGAATTCTGATTCTAAATTCCTTGAAAAATAGAATAAAAATATTCATGTAATATAGACTCTTAATTTTTTTCTCTTAGTCTCTGAACATTATTTTCCCCTTAGACTCTGAAAAATAGAATTGGTTGAGCAACTATATTTTACATACCCATGTTACAGTTATGAAATTATGTAAAGACCCGTAAATTTCAAAGAATTTTTTCTTCTTAATTTTCTTTGGAATTTTACAAGAATGCAGTTTTTGACGGAACCTGATTCCGAGGCCCGGTGTGCCCAGAATCATTTTCTGAAGTTTGGCTCGGGTACGTTCAGTGAACGGACGAGCGGGGTTTTCTAACTTTTGAACCAGTGCCCGGAATCAAATTTTGAGGGCACCGATGAAATCGCAGCGCCGATATTTTCTTAGAAACGCCTCTTCCGGAGTTGCGTTTTCTTGGGTGTGGTTTTTAATTTTTGGGCTTAAAGTTTAGAAATAAAATAATTTGTTCGACAAACTTTATTTTATTTCACTTGAAGCCACTTGAAATCCATTTAAACTGAGTTAAAACAAATAGGATGCTATCCAGAAATATCCTACCCCCCTTGGTAGGATATTTGTGAGGTGGGGCCCGCACGAGCCCCGCCGTTTCTTTCCTCTAAGTAACGCACCCGCGAAAACCCTTCATTATAAAAGTCAACTGACGCGTTTTCTTAATTTCTTAATAGACCATTTAATTGGGCGGTTTATTTTGTGAATTAAATGGGCGGTTTCTTTCGTTGAATTACTTCAACGAATTGATGGGTTGTTACTTACCTTTTTCGTTTGTTGGCGTAATAATAAAATAATACCAAAAAGTCTTTTGGAGGATTACTCGTTGAGAGGTTTTGTCAGAGATCTTGAGCCTTCATCCTCCCTCGCGAAGAACGCGAATAACGCGAAGAACACGAAGAACGCCGGCCTCCGACAAAGAACGCCGAACTTGCGGAAGTCGACGACGCGACGCCGTGTTCCGTGACGCCGACATTCCCTTCCTGCAACGTTCTACTGCGACGTATCTTCCTCCGCAACGAAATCCTTGATCAGCTATTTGAGTTCACCGACTCAACGCCGGATTCCGCGACGACGCGACGCCCTTCCGCGACGACGCAAAAATCCCCTCCTTCCGCGATGAACAAATCCGCGAAGAACGTGCGTACGATGCCGACTATGAGGTATGGATTTATTTTTGGAATTACCCCCTTTTAACTTCCCGTAAATGTTTCTTTAAAAAGTTAAAGAACCGGATTCGTGAAAAATTTTAAATTTATTAAAATTGTTGTTTCCTGTGTGGAATAAAAATTCTCCCGTTGTTTATATCTAACGTGGAGGGTGCGAGCCAAATGAACAAGGCCCGACAACCCTCCGCTGTTCATCGTGATTGTGCGGAATTGGAGGGCGACGACGGAACATGACACAAGAGCAGTTTGATGATCCCGTAGTGAAGAACGGATCCCGGGAGGGACAACGGCGTAGACGGGAAAGAAAAAGGACCACCGGAGTGAACCTGGTGGCCCGCGGAAGCCGGCGGCGGCGCCTGCTGACCCACGGCCGCACGGGTCAGACGAGCGCGAGACGCGACTTCAGCCACGTCCGGTTGTCAGGGAGACACCCCGCGGGTGCCGCGGGGGTGTCACGCGGGGGTGGCGGCTCCCCCCCCCCCCCGCGTCGCTCGGCCGCTCGGCCGAGCCGGACCGGGCGGGCCGCGCCCTGGCCGGGCCGGACCGGGTTCGGACCGGGTCGGGTCAACCCGGTTCGGCCGACCCAGGGGGGGGGGTCGGGCCGGGTCGGCCCGGGCCCGAACCCCCCGTCTTCGGACAGTTTTCGGTCAAATGCCCGTAACTTGAGCTACGGGCCTCCAAATGACTCGCCATCAGCAGAAACACGATCCTCGGATCGAGGCGTTCATTTCGGTATATCACACTCAAGGTTTCAGAATACTTTGAGTTCGTCCGGGTTGGTTCGTACACGAAACCAACCGGGCCCTCGGAGCGGAAACACTCATATCTTGAGCTACGGACGTCCGATTGATGGGTCATCGGCTTTGTTGAATTTCTCTAAGTGAGACAGATCTTTTGGCTCACTCCGCCCGTGGTTTGGACGCAAGTGGAGTACGGTCGGGTTGGTTTTGCCTTAAAAACCAACCAGGCCCCTGGGACAAAAAGCCAATAACTCTCAGACCGGGCATCCGATTGACGCGCCATCTGCTACGTTGAGTTCTTGTTGACGATACGGAACTTTTGGATACATCAACTTCGGACTTTGTGTCAGTTGATGTATCAGCCTCTCAGCTCGTGGAGCGGACCCTTCCGAATGAGCTTGCTGTGTGCGGGAACCCTAGTGCTGGCTGCGACTGCTTCTTCGACAGCGACGACTGTGCAGAGATCCTCCGTGGACTCCGACGACGACTGTGCAGAGATACTCAGTGGACTGCGGCGATGACTGTGCAGAGATCCTCAGTGGACTGCGACGACTACTGCACTCAGTGATCCTATGTGGATTAGTGCTACAGGTCCTGTGTGGGCCCGGTCCTGTGTGGGCCCGATCCTGTGTGGGTCCGATCCTGTGTGGGTCAGCGCTCAACAGTTCTGTTTGAGCCAGCGCCTACAGGTCCTGTGTGGGCCTGATCCTGTGTGGGTCATTGCGAGGGTTAGTTACCTATCGATCCTTTGTGGGTCCGACGAATTAGATGGATCAGTGATCATCTTTATCGTCATCCGAAGAAGTATAACTGTGTGAGCTGAATCATGTGTTATTCTCCTTTGTGGATTGTGTTGAGCTATCCTGTGTGGATTTACTGTTTACTCTCCTTTGTGGATTGTGTTGAGCTATCCTGTGTGGATTTAATGTTTACTCTCCTTTGTGGATTGTGTTGTGCTATCCTGTGTGGGTATACGTTTGCTTTCCTGTGTGGACTGGGTTGTGCTTGGGCTCGGACGTTGGAGCCGAACTGGAATTGATGACTTAGGTATATGTATGGGCATATACCTAAGCCGTGTCAGATGTTACTTCATGATTGCATCTTCCCTTTGTGGTTTATCCTTTTTGGATTTCGGGAGACCTTCGGGGGTCTCGGGGTCCCTACTGAGTAGCTTATACTCACCCCTGCACGGGCTATGCCCGCACTCCGTTGTGTTGGTTGCAGACGACGGACAACACTGGTCGTGGTGGAGGTGTGCGGAGCAGGACGGTACCTGGAGGTGGGCCACTGGGCGGGACCTGAGGAGCAGTGGAGCTATCTGTACCCACCCTCCAGGTGGGATTTCCAGTGGACATCTCGGTGTAGCGGCTTTTACTTTTCAGTTGCTATTTTTTCTTTTCATTTGTACTTTACAGTTGGGCTTGTATTTCCAGCCCCTTTTACTTTCAGCACAGCTTGTTACAGTTTTACTTAGTGGTTACTTTTCCGCTTGCTTACTCTATGGTGCTTGTTTACTTTTCAAAGGCAATGCCTTCCATTTTTGTTGGGATTTATGTCTTGGTGCTAGTTGCCAGCCCCTAGCCTATGGAAGGAGGGCTTGGGGTAGTCACGGCACGGGCCCCGAGGACGGGTCGTGACAAATTGGTATCAGAGGGGTCGGTTCTACCGCAGACTCTAATCATTCTTATATGTGAAGAAATAGTGTTTAGTGTATTGAGAGTGGTTATCAGTCCAGGGAGTCCAGTGTTGGTGCGGCGGCCGATGTATCCGTACACCAGGACCCTGACTTCTGATTTCCGACTTAATGCAAGAAAACATTGATTGCGTGTGTGTTTCAAGTTTTCTTTTTGATTACTTGTGTCAGCTCACCAGGTATACTGTTCTGATCGTGGCGCACTTGTTTCCTTTTCAGGATGGCCCGACGACAGCAGCCAGCTAGGGTTCCGAGAGTAGAGCGCGACGATAGCCCGCCGAGTGATGAGGCCTCGGTACAGGGCCCATTGACAGCAGAGGCACCGGCGGTACCTTTACCCGCCAAGCCCCCGATTCTCCCAGCACCGACCACTGACGATGCACGATGCCTCGGAGCTCTGCACGAGTTACAGCGCCAACGACCACCCAGGTTTCATGGGGAGACGGACCCCCAGGCAGCCGAGGACTGGCTGGAGGTGGTCGTTCGAGTTTTCAGGCTAGTGAGGACACCAGCAGACCTCATGGTGATCTTTGCGGTGAGCCTACTGCACACAGCAGCAGGACGATGGTGGAGAATGATGCTCCAGGTGCACGATGAGGCCTCTCTCATCTGGACGGACTTCGAGAACCTCTTCCGCCCAGAGTTCTTCCCGACCACCCTCCGTGCGGTGCGCATTCAGGAGCTTCTTCAGCTGCGGCAGGGCAGCTTGACGGTCGCCCAGTACGCGGAGAGGTTCACTGATCTTTCTCGCTATTTGACCGACATGGTACGAGACCCCTTCTTCCGGGCCCGGACCTTCGAGCAGGGATTGAGACACGAGATCAGGGCATCGCTGATCTCCCTCAGCATCCTGACCTAGGCAGGAGTACTGGAGTGAGCCCTTCTGATCGAGAGATTTCTGGCTGAGTCTACAGCGAGACCTACCGCAGGGCGGCAGGTGGCAGAGTCTTCGGCAGCAGGTAGCCGATGGATGACTCAGGGTTCCAGGCAGACCAGACCTTCCGGAAGACGACCTCAGGACACTGGCTCAGTAATGCGGGGCACACAGCGCGGAGCCAGTCTTCCGAGAGGCAGGCAGTGCTACGAGTGCGGCGGGTAGGGCCACATGGCTCGTGACTTCCCGACCCGCCGTACCGAGGGGCAGAAGACGGTGGAGGGGCCACCCAGGCAGAGGCAGAGGGTCGACCGTGGCGGTCCGCAGGGAGGAGGCAGACGAGGTAGAGGAGATGGCCGAGCAACAGGTGGTGGGCGACGCTTTGAGGCTCTGCCACCACCACCACCAGGAGGCCCGCCCCGACCACAGGGAGTTGGCGGGCAGAGACAGGCACAACACCAGGAAGTGGAGTCTTATGACCACGGCACGACAGAGATGATTCGAGGTACGATCTGTGTCTATTCCACCCTTGCGGCTGTTCTTATAGACACAGGAGCGAGTCACTCTTTCATTGCCGCTGCCCTTTTTCGGAGCTCGGAGATTCCGACAGAGCCGTTGGCTCGATCCTTACGGCTAGAGACTCCTACGGGAGCAGACTCGACGATTACGCACTGGTGCCGGCAGTGTGAGCTTATTCTAGGAGGCAAGAGCTTCGGCTAGGATCTTCTTGTAGCAGCGTCGAGGCCTTACGCCGTCATCTTGGGCATGGATTGGTTATCTACAGTCCATGCTCAGATTGACTGTTTTAGGCGCAAGGTGTGATGTGTACGCACCGACGGGAGCAGGTTCACCTTCACCGGTGATAAGGGAGCCTTTGCAGCACAGGATGGACTCACGCAGAGGAGAGGGCAGCCCATCACTCATCAGTTGGATAGCCTCATCCTTGGAGGAGTTTACGTGCGAAGTCCTAGTTTTCCTGCAGTGGTGGATCAGTATGCGGACGTCTTCCCCGATGACGTTCCAGGGCTACCTCATCACAGAGAGGTAGACTTTTATATTGATCTGTACCCCGGGACAGCCCCGATATCCATTTCAGCGTATCAAATGGCCCCCGCTGAGCTTCGATAGCTACGGGTACAGTTGGAGGACTTGCAGGGAAAAGGGTTCATCTGACCCAGTGTTTCACCCTGGGCTTCCCCGATATTGTTCGCCAAGAAGACGGACGGGAGCTTGCGACTGTGTGTTGACTATCGTCTCCTAAACCAGGTGACAGTGAGGAACAAGTATCCGTTACCAAGGATTGATGACCTCTTCGATCAGCTCAAGGGAGCACGGTGGTTCTCGAAGATAGACCTCAGGTCAGGCTATTATCAGCTCAGAGTTCGAGACGAGGACGTGCAGAAGATGACCTTCAGGTGTTGGTATGGCCACTATGAGTTCTTGGTTATGACTTTTGGCGTAACCAACGCTCTAGCAGTGTTCATGAGCCTCATGAACATGATCTTCCAACCATACCTCGATCGATTTGTCGTGGTCTTCATCGACGACATTTTGGTGTACTCGACCACGAAGGAGGAGCACACCTACCACTTGCGAGTTGTACTAGACACACTCCGAGATCAACAGATTTATGGAAAGCTCTCGAAGTGCCAGTTCTGGTTACTTGAGGTCCACTTCTTGGGGCACGTCATTTCTAAGGCAGGGGTTGCTGTGGATCCCGCGAAGATCGAGGCAGTGCTAGCTTGGGAGCCACCCAGGAGCGTGACGGAGGTGCAGAGTTTCTTGGGTCTAGCCGGATACTATCGGAGATTTGTGCCAGACTTCTCTAGAGTTGCGGATCCACTCTCAGCTTTGACGAAGAAGGGGAAACCGTTTGTGTGGTCAGACAGTTGTCAGCAGAGCTTCCAGGAGCTGAGGCAGAGATTGACCAGCGCACCTATCTTGAGGTTGCCTGAGGAGGGAGTTGGATACGTAGTCTACTGCGATGCATCAGGGACTGGACTCGGGTGTGTCCTGATGCAGGAGCGGGCCGTGATTGCCTATGGATCACGTCAGTTGAAGCCACATGAGAAGAACTACGCTACCCATGACCTGGAGTTATCAGTAGTGGTCTTCGCTCTGAAGACATGGCGGCACTATCTGATGGGCGAGCTCTTTACAGTCTTTTCTGACCACCAGAGTCTCAGGTACATCTTCTCTCAGAAGGACCTGAACCTGAGACAGCGACGATAGCTCGAGTTCCTCCAGGACTATGAATTTGAGATAGTCTATACTCCTAGGAAGGGGAACGTGGTAGCCGATGCCCTCAGCAGGAGGACGGGCATCCAGCTACTTGAGGAGGCGACAGAGCAGCTAGCCGCTTTGTAGATATCCTTCGTGGATAGAGATGGAGCAGCCTTCCTTCAGTCTCTCACAGTCACCCCTCCACTGCTGTAGTGGGTCAGAGAGGCACAACGTGGGGACGCTGACTGTGAGACACGGCGTGCACAGATATCCTCGAGACAGGCACCTGATGGTTTCTCCCTTGGAGCAGAGCACAACATCCTTTTCAGAGGACATACCTTGGTACCAGTCGCTTTACGAGAGGAGGTGCTGAGAGAGTTTCACACTTCTCCTTTGGCGGTACATCCAGGAGTGGCGAAGATGTACCAAGACCTCAGACGACAGCACTGGTGGCCGGGCATGAAGAAGGCTGTGGAAGAGTTCATTTCACGGTGCCTCACCTGCCAGCAGGTGAAGGCAGAGCACCAGGTACCATCAGGCTTGGTACAACCCTTGGAGGTCCCGGAGTGGAAGTGGGATGGGATATCTATGGACTTCGTGACTGGACTTCCACGCACTTCCAGAGGTCACAACTCCATTTGGGTTATTGTTGACCGACTCACCAAGTCGGTACACTTATTACCCATCCGAGAGCAGGGCTTAGTAGAGAGCTTGGGGCATCTCTACATTCAGGAGATTGTACGGCTTCACGGTGTGCCATCGACTATCATCTCCGATCAGGATGTTCGTTTAACTTCCCGGATTTGGAAGGGTTTGCAAGAGATGTTAGGAACGCGACTACGTCTGAGCACCACCTTTCACCCGCAGACGGTTGGTCAGACGGAGAGGACCATTAAGACTCTCGAGGACATGCTCCACGCATGTGTCCTCGACTTTGGTCGCAACTGGGAGGACCACCTACCCTTGGTGGAGTTCGCGTACAACAACAGCTACCACTCCACCATCGGGATGCCACCATACGAGGCGTTGTACGGCAGGCCATTCAGATCTCCTTTGTGCTGGACAGACCCTGGGGAGTCAGCACTTGTGGGACCAAAGATGGTCCAGGCCACGACAGAGAAGGTCCAGGGCATCCAGGAGCGGATGAGGACATCTCAGAGCCGGCAGAGGTCATATGCTGACAGGAGGCGGAGGCCACTAGAGTTCGAGGATGGCGACCACACCTTCTTGTGGGTCTCACCTCAACGTGGTTTACGGAGATTTGGCCGAGGCGAAAAGTTTTCTCCACGCTTCATTGGACCATTCCAGGTCATCAACAGGATTGGCGAGGTGGCTTATCGCCTGGCTCTACCACCTCAGTTGAACCGGGTGCACGACGTCTTCCACATATCTCAGCTGAGGAGATACGTGCACGACCCGACGCACATCATTGACTATGGAGAGCTAGACGTGGATGATAGGGAGACTTTTGCGGAGGTCCCAGTGGAGATAAAGGATCGATAGGAGCGGGTCCTACGTGGGCGATCGATTCCTCTTGTGCGCATCAGATGGCAGCACGGGAACCTCCAGGAGAGCACATGGGATCAGGAGGCTCAGATGCGTGCTCAGTACCCACATTTGTTTCCCTAGTTTATGATGTATCTTTACAGGGACGTAAATCCCCGAGGTGGGAGTAATGTAAAGACCCATAAATTTCAAGGAATTTTTTTTCTTCTTAATTTTCTTTGGAATTTTACAAGAACGCAGTTTCTGACGGCACCTGATTCCGAGGACCGGTGTCCCCGGAATCATTTTCCGAAGTTTGGCTCGGGTACGTTCAGTGAACGGATGAGCGGGTTTTCCTAACTTTTGAACCAGTGCCCGGAATCGAATTCTAAGGGCACCGATGAAATCGCAGCGCTGGTATTTGCTTAGAAATTCCTCTTCCGGAGTTGCGTTTTCTTGGGTGTGGTTTTTAATTTTTGGGCTTAAAGTTTAGAAATAAAATAATTTGTTCAACAAACTTTATTTTATTTCACTTGAAGCCACTTGAAAGCCACTTAAACTGAGTTAAAACGGATAGGATGCTATCCAAAAATATCCTACCCCCTTGGTAGGATATTTGTGAGGTGGGGCCCTCATGAGCCCCGCTGTTTCTTTCCGCTAAGTAACGCACCCGCGAAAACCCGTCATTATAAAAGTCAACTGACGCGTTTTCTTATTTTCTTAACAGACCATTTAATTGGGCGGTTTATTTCGTGAATTAAATGGTCAGTTTCTTTCGTTGAATTAATTCAATGAATTGATGGGTCGTTACTTACCTTTTTCGTTTGTTGGAGTAATAATAAAATAAGACCAACAAGTTTTTTGGAGGATTACTTGTTGAGAGGTTTTGTCAGAGCTCTTGAGCCTTCATCCTCCCTCGCGAAGAATGCGAAGAACACGAAGAACACAAAGAACGCCAGCCTCCGACGAAGAACGCCAAACCCGCAGAAGTCGACGACACGACGCCGTGTTCCGTGACGCCGACGTTCCCTTCCTACAACGTTCTACTGCGACGTCTCTTCCTCTGCAACGAAATCCTCGATCAACTGTTTGAGTTCGCCGACTCAATGCTGGATTCTGTGACGACGCGACGCCCTTCCGCGATGACGCAACGATACCCTCCTTCCGCGAGGAACAAATCCGCGAAGAACGTGCGTAAGGCGACGACTACGAGGTGGAGATTTATTTTTGGAATTACCCCTTTTTATCTTCCTGTAAATGTTTCTTTAAAAAGTTAAAGAACCGGATTCGTGAACAATTTTAAATTTATTAAAATTGTTGTTTCCTGTGTGGAATAAAAATTCTCCCGTTGTTTATATCTAACGCAGAGGGTGCGAGCCAAATGAACACGGCCCGACAACCCTCCGTCGTTCTTCGTGATTGTACGGAATTGGCGAGCGACGACGGAACGTGACGCATGAGCAGTTTGATGACCCCACAGTGAAGAACGGATCTCGGGAGGGACAACGGCACAAACGGAAAGGAAAACGGACCACCGGAGCGACCCCGGTGGCCCGCGGAAGCCGGCGGCGGTGGAGGCTCTCGCTGACCCACGGCCGCGCGGGTCACACACTCGCGGGACGCGGCTTCAGCCGCGTCCGGTTGTTAGGGCGACACCCCGCGGGTGCCGCGGGGGTGTCACGCCGGGGTGGCGGCTCCCCCCCCCCCCCCCCCCCCCCCCCCGCGTCGCTCGGCCGCCCGGCCGAGCCGGGCCGGTCCGACCGGCCGGGCCGGGAAGGGTTCGGACCGGGTCGGGTCGACCCGGTTCGGCCGACCCAGGGGGGGTCGGGCCGGGTCTGCCCGGGCCCAGACCCCCCATCTTCGGACTGTTTTCGGTCAAATGACCGTAACTTGATCTACGGGACTCCAAACGACTCTCCGTCAGCGGAAACACGATCCTTGGATCGAGACGGTCGTTTCGGTATATCGCACTCAAGGTTTCGGAATACTTTAAGATCGGCTGGGTTGGTTCGTACACGAAACCAACCGGGCCCTCGGAGCGGAAATGCTCATATCTTGAGCTACGGACGTCCGATTGACGTGCCGTCGACTTTGTTGAATTCCTCTAAGTGAGACGGATCTTTTAGCTCACTCCGCACAAAGTTTGGATGCAGGTGGAGTACGGTCGGGTTGGGTTTGCCTTAAAAACCAACCGGGCCCCTGGGACGAAAAAGCCAATAACTCTCAGACCGGGCGTCCGATTGACGCGCCATCTGCGACGTTGAGTTCCTGTTGACGATACGGAATTTTTGGATACATCAACTTCGGACTTTGTGTCAGTTGATGTATCAGCCTCTCAGCTTGTGGAGCGGACCCTCCCGAACGAGCTTGCTGTGTGCAGGAACCCTAGTGCTGGCTGCGACTGCTTCTTCGACAGCGACGACTGTGCAGAGATCCTCCGTGGACTCCGACGACGACCGTGCAGAGATCCTCAGTGGACTGCGACGATGACTGTGCAGAGATCCTCAGTGGACTGCGACGACTACTGCACTCAGCGATCCTACGTGGATCAGTGCTACAGGTCCTGTGTGGGCCCGGTCCTATGTGGGCCCGATCCTGTGTGGGTCTGATCCTGTGTGGGTCATTGCGGGGGTCAGTTACATATCGATGCTTTGTGGGTCCGACGACTTAGATGGATCAGTGATAATCTTTATCGTCATCCGAAGAAGTATACCTGTGTGAGCTGAATCATGTGTTACTCTCCTTTGTGGATTGTGTTGAGCTATCCTGTGTGGATTTACTGTTTACTCTCCTTTGTGGATTGTGTTGAGCTATCATGTGTGGATTTACTGTTTACTCTCCTTTGTGGATTGTGTTGTGCTATCCTGTGTGGGTATACGTTTTCTTTCCTGTGTGGACTGGGTTGTGCTTGGGCGCGGATGTTGGAGCCGAACGGGAATTGATGACTTAGGTATATGTATGGGCATATACCTAAGCTGTGTCAGATGTTACTTCGTGATTGCATATTCCCTTTGTGGTTTATCCTTTGTGGATTTCGGGAGACCTTCTGGGGTCTCGAGGTCCCTACTGAGTAGCTTATACTCACCCCTGCACGGGCTATGCCCGCACTCCGTTGTGTTGGTTGCAGACGACGGACAACACTGGTCGTGGTGGAGGTGTGCGGAGCAGGACGGTACCTCGAGGTGGGCCACTGGGCGGACATGCTCGGAGCTGACGGCGGGACCCGAGGAGCAGTGGAGCTATCTGTACCGACCCTCCAGGTGGGACTTCCAGTGGATAGCTCGGTGTAGCGGCTTTTACTTTTCAGTTTCTATTTTTCCTTTCAGTTGTACTTTACAGTTGGGCTTGTATTTCCGGCCCCTTTTACTTTCAGCACAGCTTGTTACAGTTTTACTTAGTGGTTACTTTTCCGCTTGCTTACTCTGTGGTGCTTGTTTACTTTTCAAAGGCAATGCCTTCCCTTTTTTTGGGATTTACGCCTTGGTGCTAGTCGCCGGCCCCTGGCCTATGGAAGGCGGGCTTGGGGTAGTCACGGCACGGGCCCCGAGGACGGGTCATGATAAATGATGTTGTGGATTCTATTTCTAACTAACCGTTGTTTGAGTGACACATGTATTGGTCACTCCGAAATTCAAGGAAAAATATGACCGTTGGAGGAGGGATCCAATCATTGGAGAAATGCCTATAAATAGGATCTCATTTGAACAATCTTAAAAAAGGTTGATCAATCTAGAGATAATATGCTACTAAAGTGATTTTAGAGAGAGATACTCTCACGCTTTGTGTGTAAAGAACATCTTGTTCAGATTGCATCATGCGACTCCAATTTTTACTATGTACAATAGAGGGATTCCAGGGATAGGAAGAAAGATGTGCCAACTACCTTAAATTTTGAGGACTTTTTTGATAAAGAAGACAGAGGTGCCGACTACCTTGAAGTTTGAGGGAATTCAAGGATAGCAAGACAGACTCTGATATTTCTATCGAGGGCTTACCCTGGTGTGGCTAAGAAATAGTTTCATAAATGTATAAATCAAGGGACCTTTATACAAGGTTGTTGGATACCCTACTATTTTGGTTAAAAGATTCTATACTTGTTACTTGTATTGTTTCAAGTTTTTTTACGGTGGAATTTTTATTAATAAGGAATGTATAAAAATATTAAACTTTCTTATACTGGTATACTCTGATTAGTAAGATTATATATGCTTTAATGTTGAATCTTTTTCCTTGTAAACTTTTCGTAAGTTTCATTTCTTGAACCATATATCAAGAATCTAGCATGATTATAGAACTAAGAGGTTTTGTGAATTTACCTTGTTTAATTTTGTTAAACATTGTTTTCCTCAAGGTTAAAACGAAAGTATTATAACCAACTTTAAATGTTCCAAAGGAATTTTTAAAGTTTACAATTCACCTCCTCTTGTATATTGAGCATCTAAATCATTATTTCTATCCTAAAAATATGGTATAAGATAATGGTCTAGTTATTTTTTAGGATTATCTTAGTGAACATTATAGGATATTTTTTTATAAATAACATTTCTTAAAAAAGCAAGTCATAAGATATGGTATTTTAGTGATTAAAAAATTATTCCATTAAATGTATAAATTTCCTTTTAAATTCTAATTATTTTATCATTATCCTCACTAATATTTAAGGGTTTTAGTAAATATCTAAAAATAATAATAACAATGTTAAAAAAAATGTTATTATCAATTTATTGAGCGACTAAATGTGATTCAAAAAATGATAGGATTGAGAGTCGAAAATCACATGTCACTAATTTATTTATTTACTCATATTTTGAATAATAAAATGAACACTGTGGATCACCTGGATTATTCAAAAAGAAAATATGTTTCATTTTAGTAATTAGGATGAGAGATAAAAATATATTTTGGTGTATCATAAAATCTATTAATAATGAGGAAATAGGAAAATTACATTAAAATTATATATTCTACTATATAATGTTCTATTTAATTATAATTAATCATGAAATTATTATACATTGAATGAGAAGTTGATCAGTGGTGGGCATTAATCAATACATCATTACATGGAGGTAGAGTTGATGATTGTACAAAATAGTGTAGTTATTTAATCACATGTATTTAACACTTCCCAAATCAATATTGATTTGAATAATCTCCTAAAAAAACAAGTTATTCTCCAATTGGTAAAATTTAATTCTATACTTGGAATAGAATTTTTGTCCGTGTATATAGACAATATCAATTTCTAAGATAGGAAACCACCATTCCATATTAAAATATATCATATAATACTTTTAAAATATATGGATAATTATAAATATCCATTGAAAACAGCTTATAATGAATTAATATTATTTCTTAATTTATATACTGTTGAGCCTTAATTTTGTTTTTTCCAATAATTTAACATGTGTTAGTAGATCAAGTGGTTATTCAAGGTTAATTTTAATGGATCAATTGAATAGAATTTAATTTAATTCTTGGAAAATTCTCCATTTTTATGTATTATAATTGATTATGGTATTCAAAATTTTCCATGTCAGGTGTTAAGAAGGATCACATTGGGTACCATAATATTAGGAAAACATAAAAACATCGAAGATGATTTAAATTAAGTCTATAAAAAATATAAATATATTTTTCCTATAAGAATAAATGATGTGTGTGTGAGTATGGACTATTTTTTTAATGATTTTAATTTAATTTATACTATACTTTGATTTTTGTACATATACGCCATACCAGAAAAAAACTGGCCAAACAATGGGATAGCCTCAGTCAAGCCCCACCAAGGAACTTCTAAGACCCAAATTAGTCACCACACCCATGGGATACCAAATAAGGTTATCCCCAAGAAATAATGTGTGAATTTAAGAGATTTCTTGTATAGACATGTGTATAAGGACCACAATTCTTGGTAGAAGAGGAGGAACCACCATGTGGGGCAGTAGGGGTTTTAGTAATTTAGAATGCTAAAAGAAAATAGTTTATTGCTAAAAATTTCCCATGACATAAGATGAGTCCTATGTAGTACATCTTAGCATAGGTTTAAATTCTCATTAATTTAGTCACACATATAATTGTGGTCATCTTATTCGAGTTATCTGGACCATATGATCTCTAGTTCCACCTGCATTTGAAATTAGATTCACATACTCAAATGGGATACTCGTCTTCTATCATCGACTACCTAAGTGTTGTTCTCGATAGTTCAATGCAAAATAGTAGTAACCATAGGTGGTCATTCTAGGATAGTGGGAATATTTTTATTGTTATAATAGAGAAAGGTAAGAATCTTCATATTTCACACCTTTGAGGAAATAAATTTTTCTCCTAAATCTTAAGAAACTTTGAGGTGTTTTGTTTTAAAAATGTTTTTAATTTTTTGTAAACTATTATTTTTGTTAAAGAATGTTTTTGAGATACTGAAAGTTGAAGTTTCTGGTTGCTAAATATTTTCTTAAAGAGGATTTTGTTGAGAAATAAAAAGTTATAAGTTAAAATTTGTCTCAAACTTTATAAACAAAATTAGAAGACACATTTATGATATTAAAGTTCATAAATATCATGAAAATTTTCATGATAAAAGATGTTGAAGAAATACAGGAAATTGTTGATGTTTTTTGAGAAACAATATGAGAAATTTGGAAACTGAATTTAGATAAACCTTATGGGGAAACCCGGATCTTAGTTTTGAATATGTTACCTAGATCATTCTTCTAAGAATATTTCTAGAAATCCAGATCATAATTCTAAGAATGTTACTGGGAATCCCGGATCCTACTTTTGAAAATGGTACCCAAATCATACTTCGGATCATGTTGCTGAAAACCCAGATCATACTTCTAATAATGTTACTGGGGAACCAGGATCCTACTTTTGAACATGTTACCCAGATCCATCTTTTGATCATGTTACACTGATCATAATTCGGAGCATGTTACTAAGAAACACAGATCCTACTTCTGAAAATGTTACTGGGAAACCTGAATCCTAATTCTGAGCTTATTACTGGGATACTCGGATCCTACTTCTGATCATGTTTCTGGGAAAGTCATATCTTGCATTCTGAGGATGTTGTTGATCGTAAGTAAATGTTTCTTCTAGAAGACGTTTTTATGAAAGGAAATGTTTCTTATAACAAATTCCTTAAATAAAGAAAAGTTACTTAGAGAAAAAATGTTTCTTACAGAAATGGTTTGTCAAGAACATTGAAGTGTTGAAGAATTCAAAGGAATATCAATAAATGTTTGTTATAAAAAAGTATTTTCAAGAAGATTGAAGAGTTGAATAAGTCAATGGAAGATCAAGAAAATATTGAAACCTAAATTCAGAACCTTATGACAATTCTGAGAAACATTTTGAGAAAACTAGAACTTGAATTCAGAACCTTATGAAAATCCTGAGCAACATGTTGAGAAACCCAGAATGACTATTTTGAGCAACATGTTGAGAAATCCAGAATTAAAATTCTAAGAAACAGGTTGAGAAAACCAGAATAACAATTCTGAGAAACATGTTGATAAAACTGGAATGAAAATGCTGAGAAACTTGTTGAGAAAACCGAAATGACAATTCTGAGCAACCTATTGAAAAAATCAAAACTTGAGTTACTAATAAATAGATCTTCTTTAATTAAAAGATATTCCTTGAAAAAGATATGAATATTTACAGATATCATACTTGAATTTTACTTTTGCGTAAATATCATAGAAATTTAAGGAGGTTTGATGAAGTCAAATATTGAAGATTAAATGCGAGAGATTTGTGGAGTTTTTAAGACTTGAGGAAGTGGGAAAGATGTTCAAGATTCCCACCTTTATTTTCTGAGTTGCCTATAAATATGTGCCCAGATCATTTTCTCTTTTTTAATATGAATATATGTGAAAATTGAAGAGCGCTGGAGAATTCAAAGTGAAAAGTTCCTACCATCTTAAAGAAGTTTTCCGGAGTGTGTGAGAATAATAGAATCAAAATCATTATACCTTTCTAAGAAGATCAGAATTATCTTAAAGAAGTTTTCTTGAGTTTTCTAGTAGAATGAAATTTGAACCATAATTACCTTGCCAAGAAGACTAGTTTCAGGAAATTAGATTCAAGAAGTCCGGACTGATGATTCAGAGTGATCATTTGTTGAGAAGATTTAACAATATTATTATTCTTGTGTTTGGCTCATTTTTTCTTTAAAAAAACATTATAAACTAATGTAAGTCAATATAATATTTTCTATTGGAATATATAAGGTGTCTAATGAGAGTTGGATCATTTTTTATTCACTTACTCTTATAGTTTATTTCCATAGACCCATGGGAGTGGCTATGGCAAGGATGTAGGTTCTCATATTGAGGCTGAACCTTGTAAATCTTGTGTGCCCTTCTTGCTTTACATTTCTTGTATACTTGAGTTTCTTGCTAAAGGTGCATAAGGAAATAAATCTTAATAGATTTCAAGGGTTAAATTTCTTAATGTTTTGAAACTTATAAAAAGTAAAACAATTGATTCAAACCCCCCTTCTCAGTTGTTATTTGATCCTTTTAACTTCAAGTGGTATCAGAACGGTTTCCCTTGTTTAATCCTTATCATAGAGAATATCAATTCAATAAACAGTAGAAGAATTTCTATATTCGATGGAAAGAATTATTATGGATGAAAAATATAGGATGATTCCTTATCTCTTATCTCTCGGCCTTGATGTTGTTGATGTTGCTACTATTGGATATCCACCTATTGAAAAAAATGATCCTATGACCTTTACAGATAAGAGAAACATAGAAGTTGATGAAATGGATAGAAATTATATTCTCATGTCCTTGTCATAAAAATGTTTATTAGAAGGTGAGGGGTCTCAAAATATGAAAAGGCATTTGGGATAAGATGGAAATTATTTTTGACGGAAATAAAAAAGTCCAGGAGGCCATGATATAAATATGGAATAGTATGTTTAAAGACATCAGGATGAGAGATGAAGAAACAATTGATGAATACTTCACCAAAGTTAATGAAATTTTATGCAACATCAGAGGATTCAGAGAAGAATTTGACGATTCTGTAATTCTGAAGAAACTTATGAGAAACATTCTAGATAGGTTTGATTCTAAAATCAAAACTTTAGAAGATAAGGATGATTTAACTCTTGATAAACTGCATAACATTCATATTGATTATGAAATGAGGGAAGATCCAATCTTTAATATGAAAATGAAAGATGAAATTTCTTTTGAAGTTATAAGAAATTTAAAATTCCATCATGATGATGAAGCTGATCCTTGTGAGTCCAATGATAAGGAATATGAAGAGTTGAATGAAAAAAATAACATTTCTCATATCCAAGAACTATCTAAGAGGAAGAGGAATGTATGTAGGGAAAAATCCTTTTAAATGATTTGAGTGTGGCAGAATCAGAAACATTTCTATAAATTTCCCTACGAAGAAATTTGGATAATATCAAGATGTTTCTGATTAGAATCCTCGATTGAAGAAGTATAACAAGAATTAAAAAGAATATAAGACTTCTAAAAAATTCTAGAAGATTATTTATAGAAATAAAATATGTATGTTGATCAAGAAGGTTGAATCGAGGTCACCTGACCATGATTCCTCGGATGATGAAAGTAAATAAAGATTTAGGACCTTCATTGCAAAAGTTGAGAAAAATATTTTTTCCTCAGAGAGTGAAGAAGGTATTGAATAATCTTACAGAGAATATCATCTAATATCCAAACTTCTTTCATGTCTTTAGAAAGAAAAATCTCTCAAGATAGAAATTCAGGTGATGAGGAAAAATCATTAATAATTTTATGATGGAAGTAAATATGTCACGAAGAATGAAGATGAATACATAAAAAAGAAATTTTATATTACAAACATATAATTTATTAACATAGAAAGATTATTGAAGATCTTAGCAAGAAACATGAAACTAAAGAAGAAGTGGTCAACATGTTGCAATAAAAAGTTACTGAGTTCAAAAATACCCTGATGAAGATTAATGAAATCTTCAACAATTCCATTTAAGTAAAATCTAAGACTTCCTAGCTTGGTGAGAAGGCTAACGATGCGAATCGGGTGAAATATTCTCCAATAAAAAATATTGTTTTATCAGAATATTCTAACATTTCAGGATATGGAAAAAGTATTAGTAAATCTTGGGTGAAAAAAGGATGTGAGAAACTTATCAATACTACAAAATTATAAAACTCATTCAAAAGAAGAGATGGGATACATCCTGAGTTTTCTAGAGTTAAAAGATGTTTTTAAACTCAACAAAGTTTTTATAAAGAAAGATCATTCTTTAACATAAAATTAATATTTGAGGGCTATTTCTCATGCTGTGGAATATATGGTCATAAAGATTATAATTTATGGGACAACTTATCTTTAACTGGAATAAGTATTGAGAAAATTGGAAGAAATAGTGAAAGAATAATGATTATCTTTCTATACTCACAGATAGATGAAAAGATAAATTCTCAAGATGTCAAAAACATTCCAAAAAATAATCAATTTGAATGTTTTGAAGAAGTTTGTGAAAGATGTTATCAATCTGGTTATCATGTTGAATGGCATATGACAATCCTTACAGAACAAGTTTCTTGTGATAAGAATGAAAGAAAGCTGAAAAAAAGGTTGATGAGAGAGATTTTGTTGTTGAGACAGCTTTGAAAGCAAGTATGGGGAAAAACCCTGGATTCTTGATAGTAGTTTTTATTCACACATGACAAGTGATATAAAAATCTTGGAACATGTTGAACGTCATGACGGAGGAGCAGTTACTTTTGGAAATGATAGTTTCATAAAAATTAAGTGAATTAGAATGGTAGAGATTGAAGTAGAGAAACTAACATCTAAGGAAGACTTGCTTGTGGATGGGCTAACACATAACTTATTTAGTGCGAGTCAACTTTCTAAAGATGGAAAAGAAGTTATCTTCAAAAAGGATTCTTGTATCATCAAAAGTGTAAAAAATGGAAAAGTGATTACTAAAGGAGAAAGAACCATTGGGAATTTCATTCAAATTGGAGAATCCAATATCTCTTTTTATTTGACTAATGATGATGAAAAATAGTTGTGGAACCGAAGACTTGGCCACCTTGGGCAGAAGAACATGGGTAAGCTTTCTAAATTTGATGCTGTTCAGAATTTTCCAGAACTAAAAAGAAAAGATGAAGATGTTGGTATTACTTTTCAGAATAAAATGATGACTAACAAAATTCATAAAAGAGTTGAGATTCAATATAACAAAACACTTGATCATATTCATTATGATCTATGTGGGTCGATGAGAGATCAATCAACAAAAGGATATTTACACTTTACAACTTTTATAGATGATTTCACTCAGATGACAAACATCATTTTCATGAAGCATAAGTCATAGGCTATTGAAATGTTTAAATTATCCAGAAAAGATGTTGATAATACATTGGGAGATTCCATAAAGAATATGAGAACATACAATGGTACCAAATTCACAAGAAATGATTTTGAAACTTATCTAAGGAAGCATGGTATAAAAAATCAATATAGTTCTCCTTATACTCCACAACAAAATGGAGTAGCAGAAAGTAATAATAAAAGATTAGTAGAAATGGGAAGAATTATGTTATCAAAATACAAACTTTCAAAATACTTTTGGATAGAAGCTGTTAGCACTGTTGTACATGTTCAAAATAGATGCTTGTTGAGACCAGAAACCAACATGACTCTTTATGAAATGTAGTATAACAAAAAACCTTTGTTGAAATACTTCAATGTTTTTGGAAGTCTATGCTTGCTCAAAATTAAAAATATGGACTTAGGAAAGTTTGATGAGAAATATAAAAAGTGGTATTTATGGGTTATTCACAAAATAGAAGAAGATAAAAATTCTTGGACAAAAATTTATAGAAGTTGGTGGACTCAAATGATGTAAAGGTAATTGAAAATACAAGTTTCTCCAAAAAATCTATAATGAATATTGAGAATGATAAATCAGAGAATGCCCACAAAAGTGAATGTGACTCAGATGAGTTACACGGGGGAGAAAGTGATGCTGGTAAATGAAATGTGAGTTTTCATACCATACAAAAACATGTTGATTAGAAAATATTATTAGGGATCATAAGTCTCCAGTTCTGACAAGAAGGAAGTTGATATTCGAAAATAAGACTTTCCTTATCTCAAAATTGGAACCAAAATTCGTTTCAGAAGCTATTCAACATAATGAATGGGTTTATGCAATGAATGAAGAACTGGATCAGATTGATAAGAATGAAACACGTGAAATTATTCCAAGTCCAACAAAGAAAAATTTTATCGGAACCAAGTGGGTTTACAAGAATAAATTGAATGAGCATGGAGAGGTTACAAGAAACAAATAAAGGATGTGTGTAATGGATATACACAGGTGGAAGGTTTGGATTTTTTTTGAAACCTTTTACCCTGTTTCATGGTTGGAAACTATTAGAATGTTTCTAGCAGTGGATGCTCATCATAATTACAAGGTTTATCATATGGATGTAAAGTCATCTTTCTTAAATGGTGAGATAGATGAAGAAGTTTACATTGAACAACCCTGTGTGTTTTCACATGATGAGGATGAAAAAAAGTTGTCAAATCGATGAAAGCCTTTTATGGGCTGAAACAAGCTCTACAAGCATGGTATTCTAAGATTGAAAATTATTTGAGAAAGTTGAAATTTTATAAAGGAAAGGTTGATATAAATAAGTATGTTAAAGATATTGACATTAGATCATTAATTGTAATCATTTATTTAGATGATATACTTATTGATGGAGATGAAGAAAAGGTCTGTATAGAGTTTGATAAAGAGATGAAGAAATATTTTGATGGGATAATTAAATTTCTTCCTTGTCTTAAAATTTAAACAACAAGAAAACAACATTTTATTATCCCAAGAAAATTATTCCAAGGAATATATAAAAAAGTTTGGGATAGAAGAATCAAAGGAAATATCAGATCCTATCTCAGTGAGCAAAAAGTCGAGAAAAGATGAATCCAGAACAATGTAAATCATAAAGACTTTCAAAAGTTGATAGGAGGTCTTCTTTATCTTAAAGCTTCAAGGACTGATATTTCTTATGTTGTGACTCGGTGTTACCGGTATCAAATTAATAGAATAAAATCAAACATGTTGGATGTTAAGAGGATTCTGAGATATGTTAAAGGAACAACATCACATGGGTTGTTATAAAAGGGAAACAATTAGATGACGTCTCATGGTTATACTAGTGCTGATTGGGCTGGTGATTGTAATGATAGAAAATCAACATCATGAGGAACATTTTTCTTAAAGTAATGTTGTTTGAGTTTTCATAGTAAAGAACAATGTTCAGTAACTTTAAGAACATCTGAATCCAAATATGTTGCAGCTACACAGGCTTGTACTCAAATAATGTGGATGATGGTTCAGTTAGAATATTTGAAAGTGAATGTTTCTAAACCATTGAAGATATTCTATGATAATAAATGTGCCATTGACCTATCTAATAATCCTATTCAGCATTCAATATCAATACACATTGATATAAAGTATCACTTTTGAAAAGGTAAAGCTGCTACTAGAGAAGTCCTGATGGAATATATTTCAAAAAAGTATCATGTTGATGATATTTTTAAAATAGAAATTTCAAATGAAAGGTTTGTTGAATTGAGGATATAACTCCATATTCAGTCTCCTCCTGTGACTTCCTAAAGACTCATAAATAAGATCCCCCAAATATGCTTTAATTTATGTTGACAAAGGGGGAGAGTAAGTAACAACTTTATACATTGAATGTTTTGTTTAATTGGATTTATTTTATGAATCTAAAGTTGTGGTTATCATATAATGAGGGTGATAGAAGAAAATGATATAGGAAATGAAAATTAAGAAAGAGAAATATAAAAGTTGAGGGGGTGTTTGAGTAAGGTGAAGTTTATTATTACGTTGCCGCACAATTTTCTTGTCACCGAGGGACGAAAATCCTTCAAAAACATTACATTATCCAGTAGTGTGGTGTCAGGACACTATTTTTTGAGAAAGAATTTATTTTTTAAATGATCAAGAACATGAGATGCGAATATTTTTGAGAGGTAAAAATTTATTAACAAGGGTTTCCAACAAATCCAAAGGGGGAGATTAGAGAACCTTTGTGGTGTTTTATTTTAACAAAGTTTTGTATTTGTTGAAAACTAATATTTTTGTTGCAGAATTTTTTTGAGTTACAAAAATGTAAAGTTATTGGTTGCTGAAGATTTTCTAAAAGGGGATGTTGTTGAAGAATAAGAAGTTAGAAGTTAAGAAAGTGTCTCAATCTTTCTAAACAAAATCAGACGATTCTTTGCTCATCTTAATGTTCACAAATATCATGAAATGTTTCATGATAAAAACTGTTGAATAAATGCTGGAAACAGTTCAATTTTTTAGAGAAACATTATGAGGAATTAAAAACCTTAAATTTGAGAAACCTTATGGGGAAAATCAAATCCTACTTCTGAACATGTTTCCTAGATCCTACATCGGATCATGTTGCTGGAAACCCAGATCTTACTTCTAATATTGTTATGTGGAAACCCAAATCCTACTTCTGAACATGTTACATGGATCCTACTTATGAACATGTTGCTGGAAAACCTGGATCCTAATTCTAAACATGTTACCTGAATCATACTTCTGAGCCTGTTTCCCAGATCCTACTTCAAAGCATGTTACTGGGAATCCTGGATCCTACTTCTTTGAATGTTAATAGGAAACCTATAACATACTTATGATCATGTTACTAGGATACTCAGATCCTACTTCTGATCATGTTTCTAGGAAACTCATATCTTGCATTCAAGGTATGTTGTTGAGCTTAAGGAAATGTTTCTTATATAATACTTCCTTATGCAATGAAATATTTCTTATTGGAAACATCCTTAAATAAGGAAAATTTATTTTGAGCAAGAAAAGTTCATTATAGAAAAGGTTTGTCAAGAAGATTTAAGAGTTGAAGAATTCGACAGAAGATCAAGAAACGTTTGGAACCAGAACATAGAACCTTATGAAAATTCTGAGAAACATGTTGAGAAAATTGAAACCAAAATTCAGAACCTTACAAAAATCCAGAGCAACATATTGAGAAATCTAGAATGAAAATTTTGAGAAACATGTTGAGAAAACTTGAATGATAATTCTGAGCAACATGTAGAGAAAACCGGAATGAAAATTCCTAGAAACATGTTGAGAAACCTGAAATGACAAAGCTGAGAAACATGTTGAGAAAACATGAATGAAAATTCTGAGCAACATGTTGAGAAAACTGGAACCTAAGTTCTTAAGAAACAGATCTTCCTTAAGGAAAAGATATTCCTTAATAAATATATAATGATTTCAAGAAGTCTTACCCAAATTTCATCATTGTATAAATCTTGGAGAAATTTAAGGAGGTTTGAAGAAGCCAAATATTGAAGAATAAATGTGGGAGATTTTCAGAGTTTTTAAGATTCTAGGAAGCATGAACTATTTTCAATATTTCTTCCTTTTTTTCTGATTTTCCTATAAATATGTGTCCAAATCATTTTATGTTTTGAATCATTCATATTTTCAGAAAAGGGGAATCATAGGAGAATTCAATGTGAAATTTTCCTACCAAATTGAATAGGTTTCCTTGAGTGTTTGAGAATAAGAGAATCAAAATGATCTTACCTTGATGAGAAGATCAGAATTATTATGAAGAAGTTTTCTTCTTTTTTATTGCAGAAGGAAATTAGAACAATCATTACCTAGATGAGAAGGCTAGTTTCAAAAAATCTGATTCAAGAAAAATGGACTGAATATTTAGAGTAGGAATTTGTGGAGTAGATTCAAAAAAATTCTTATTCTTGTTTTTGGTTCATTTTTTATTTAAGAAAACATTGTAAACTGATGGGATTCAGTATAATCTTTCCTTTCGAGTGATAGAAGCTATCTAACGGGAGTTGGCAGAAGTTTTATTCACTTATTATTATAGTGGATTTACATAGACCCACGGAAGTGGCTATTTCAAAGACGTAAGTTATCATATTATGTTCCAACATTGTAAATCTTTCATGCCTTTCTTGCTTTAAATTTAATGCATTATTGAGTTTCTATATGATGTTTGATAAGGAAATAAATCTTAACCGGTTGTAAGGGTAAGATCAAAATAAAAACCTATAATTTGAGTTTATGGATGATGTTTGATCAAATATTAGTTGATTTCAACACTTCCACATATATTAGTGAGGCATAGAAATCAAAATTATAAAAAAGAATATCATATGCGTTGGTTTCACTGAGGTAACTGATCGACACTGGTGATTAGAATTTATTGTGTAAGACTGAAAAAATTAAGTAGCACCTATTGAAGGTGCATGAAGAGTACAAACAAATGTGTGATCCCGTAATATCCTAGTGTAAGATAAAACTAAAAACCTATAATGGATCATACATGATGTAATATGATATTATTAACTTGGAATCGATGCATAAAGTCTCATGTGTGTCTTCGGAGAATAAATTTCTAGTATGGATTCTGGAGTAGGTTAGTGTAGATTTAGATAAAACATTGGGATATATTATAAAAAACATCCCATGTGGATTTAGAAGAGATATAGTGTGACTCTCTATCAACCATTATAATAACTGAAATAAGATCATAGTGGAGAATCAATGTTAGGGAAATAACCAACACACTAAGGAGTATGTCTTTATACTAAACCATATAAATTGTTGTGTTCATCGACTTTAAATTTACATCAATATTCGTGGTAAGAATGAGATACACAAGAAGAGTGGATAAAGTCTTTAACCATCCATATATGTTTAATTTAAATGAAACAATTTTTTAAAATAATATTGTATCACTGATTCACTCATTTCCTTCTTAGTGATATTACACTAATATTGGAACTGCAAGTGGTATCATAGAATAGTTCACATCTAAAAGATCTAAAAAAATTATGAGTATGGTGAAGATAAATTCATTAAATATAAGGGGTATTACCATATTTAATGGTGATAACTATCATTGAATGATAAATAAGATGGTATTATATCTCCTATCACTTGGGGTAGATGCCATAGATATACTTACATTGGGATATCCATCTCACATTAAGAACACTTCACTTATTTTTTAATAAAAGTTAAAATTTGAGATGGATGGAAAGGAAAAAATGTAATTTTGATGTATTTAACAAAAAATTAATACACTAAAGTGATGATTTACCAAACTACCCAGTAAATCTAGTATAAAATGAAAAGTAATTATTAAGGAAACAACAAGGTCAAAGAATCTATGCTGAAAATAAGGAAAATTATATTTAAATATTTTAATATTGGTGATTATTAATGTGTTGTATACTTCATTAAAAGTTTATATGGTATTTTATCTAGCATTATAGGATTTGGTGATAAGCTGGTTGATTTAATAATTTCAAAGAAGTGAATGATAAAATTTCTAGAAAGATTTGATTGAAACATTTCTACACATGATGACTGAGAAGATATATATCTAGATAAACTGCATAAAATTCTCATATCATATGAATGATAAAAAAGAAATCATTTAATATTAAACAATAAAAATAACATGGATTGAAAATCCAAGATAAAAGGTAAAACTTGACTAGAAGAGAAATTAGAATTAAGTGATTCTGAGGATGAGGAGGCTGAAGTGGACTACAATAAAATTAGGGCCTTATTTAAATGAATATATAGTATAGAAAGAAGATAAAAATTAATAATGTAAATAATATTTTTCAACTATAATGGGATTGGAAATTCTTCATATGATTTTAAAGAGAATAAATCTAATGTCACCAAATACGATCAAAAAGTAAAATACATCAAGAAAAAGTCCTAAAAAAATTAATGAGGTTACTATAAGAGGAATAATAATAAGTAATCAAAGAAAAAGGGAATAAATATGATGAGTAGGGATTTTGATGAAGCTTCATAATCATGCAGTGTCATATAGGATGATTGAACTTCTAAAAATTAGAATTATTTTATGGAAAAAATGAAAACTACTAATGAAATAGTTGTAGGTGTAGAAGTTAAAGAGATAACTATTACAGAATAGTAAATAAAAGACAGTCTAGAAGCTACTCCTAAAAATAACACGAATATAAAAAAAATAAATGAAAACATAAAAAGGTGAATTAAAAAGGTTTCATGAAATTATAGACACATATTAAAAAGATAATAGTATACACAAGATGGTATATGATCTATAAAGGAAACTAAAATATTATAAATACAATTCACATAGAATAAAATTATTCAAAATTGATGATAGTATATTAATTAAATAGAACAAACAAAATAGGTTGATGATAGATTAACTTGATAAGTTAGGGAATGATCAAAAAAATAAAAAGATTCTATGAAAGAGGTAGAATAATCTAAGACCTAACCATTGTCTATTTAAACTCAAAGGGAGTTGAAGGAGATAGATTTCACCAATATAACTATACTTAAGAGAGAATATTCTAATTATTTTGATAAGAAAAGTATATAGAAATGGTTTTTTGAAACCTATTAAATATCAATGTACATTTTTTATGATTGACAACATAGACTAGAGGGAGAAGACAAAATATGGATGGATCAGAATATAAAATTATAAAAAGAAAGGACATATTAATTTATATAGAAGGGTTACTGCTACGAAAGACACCCATAATATCTAAAAATATAGAAACAATATGCATAAAAACATTTCAATAGTCTAGAATATCAAGGTCCAGATGATACTGCTAGTGTTGTGGAGTGTCTGGTCATAATGAATATTCAAGGTGGTAGGGCATGTCGATACTAGAAATGAGGCCTCAATCAGGGTTGGGTAATTCTAAACAAATGAATTCATATTATTAGAAACAATATTCTGTGACCAAGATAGTATCCATAATATTTAAAATGTCAACACTGTATATATAATATTTCATGGAGGATTTTCATGACAAATGTGGTCAATATGGTCACAATATTAGAGAATGAATATTTATTACACCATGTGAAATTTCATAATATGTAAATATAAAGATAAGAAAGTCAGTGATGGACACAATAGTCACCAGTGTATTATATAAGAAACTCAAAAAACTAAGAACATTGATAATGAATGTTTAGTTATATACCCTGACCCACAACCTAAGGATAAAAGTAAAGAGAATGATTAGAAGATTTCTAAAGAAAATGGAAAGGAAGTGGTGATTGTTGATGATGTAAATATTTTCATGATGTAATCTACATGTGGTATCCTGAAATTCCATAAGTTAAAAAGATGTGAAAAAATTGGGAATAATAGAAAATATTTAATGAAAATTATATCATCCTAAGAAGAATGTATTGAGAATATGTGGAAAGTAAAAAAAAATTCATCTGATACTGAAAAAGAATGTACATCCACATCATAAGTTTCAACTAATGAGTAATGATAAATCATGCCTTTTTAGGAATTTAAAAGGATATTGAAGTCTATATTGAGTTGAATATCTCAGTCTAATTGTTATTTATGAGAAATAAAGAGTTTCATACTTATTCCCTTATATATGAATGATTTTATACTAATAGTGATTAAGTTGAAATAAATGGTTAGATCCCTTGATGGGGGTGAATTTATGAGATTAAGCTATTAAATCTTCACAATATAGTGAATCTGGATCATTTGAACAGATTTATAATTAAAATCACACTTTTATCCATTGTTCTTTATTTTATTAACAATATAAATTAATGGGGGTTCTTAGTTGATGAAAAGACAAAACCAATTTTAAATATAACTTCTTCACTTTTAATTTCAAATGTGTTTGTTGATGTATGTGAAGGATTTTCATTAAATTGATAAATTTTATTATTTCCAATACCATTAACGATAATTTAGAATTTATAAGTATGATTTCACATGCCTAGGGCTTATGAATTTATTTAAAATCCTAGGTTGTATCTCTTTATTTGTTTAAATTTATTTTCCTATGTAGCCTTTGAGGTTATTAACTAATGGATCCTTACTAATAGAACTATTTGAGAGTATTCCTCCCATAGAATTTATCTTGAATTTTTTTTATGGTAGAAAATCATGTTTTTGTATTGTAGATGAGTTTAGAAGACATCATTTTCCATTGTCATATTGATTTTTAATAAGGGGTAGAAACTTAGAATCACATATTGGAATATGTTATGTATTGATATTGGAAAAAAATAAAAGGGGGAGTTTTTTGAGTGTTAATTTTTTTTATTATCAATAAGTCAACACGTTTTTGTATATGAAGTGGTGATTCATAGAGAATTATTATGGATCCATCTAATGGAATTTGATGTGACTCTTGGAAAACTATCATTTTTAAATACCGGAATTTTGTGTACTAATATTAAATGTCTAATTCAAGTGTTAACAATGAATAGATAGTTTACCAAAATCTTCAAGAATACTTATGATGGTCAATGGTGATGTAACATGAAGACCATAGAAAAAATATTATTTATATGAGAAGAGGTGATGGTATGAGTTTTTAATATTTGAGGAAGTATTTGAGTTTCAATCATTTTATATTTAGATATTTAAAAGAATAAAATTCGGCCTCACATTAAAAAAATAGGCCTACAAAAGGGATATCCTCTGTATGGATTGACCCAAGAACTTGTGAGACGCAAAGGAATCACCATTCATATAGGTTCATATATTTGAAAAACCCAATGGTGGAATGGCTCTATGAATTAGGGTGACCTCATAGGTCCATGTATAATTCCCATAGTGCATGGGAGAAGATAAGTCCCCACTTTTTGGGGCTACATTATTGTAGGGGTTTTAGGAATTCTAGGCCCTAAGAAACAACAATTAATTATTAAAACACACCCTAACATAAAAAAATAAATCTAGGATGTCTCAGTGTGGTTAATATTCCTATATAATATAAGTTATAAAAATTACAGTGTCTATATGATTTGATATATCATGGCTGAATGATCTCTTGTGTATTCTTTATTTGATGTACGTCGTTCATATTCAAAATATATTCTCATCTTCTACCATTAGCCACACTATTCTTATCTTCATGAGGTCGATATAACACACCAACCCGCCCTTGTGATCATGCTAGGAAAGAGAGAAAATTTTTCTTGACTGAATAGAGAAACACATTAAATTTTGACTTTCATGACTTTGAATAAATAATATCATCACATTAATCCAATAATAAGAACCAGTTTTGCTTACAAGAATGAGTAAAAATCCATGAATTCTTCATGTGATGTTCATTTCATAATTTTATCGAGTTAAACTAACCATTGAAACTATGACATGATGTTTCATGATTGTATAAGAATCCTATATTTTACAAAAATTATCATTTTTAATTCTCTAGACTCTTTCCAGCATGTGTACTATAGACATCACATTAAGTAGTATGGGTAGTAACCATGGATCTGGAAGAAGTACATTGATCCATTGCATCATAAGAGAAGTGATCATATGATTATTTCATAAGGTTTTGATAATCCATCAGCTCTCTTGAAGAAGCCTAGTATTTCTTCATATATGAGATACACAGAGATATTCTGATGCTTAATTAAGTCTTCAACACACCTTAAATATCAAACCTACATCACCTATATAAACAAAGGAAGATATAATTGGTTGGTTTCTAAACACCACGATATTGAAATTTATCATTGAAAATAAATCAAGAACTCACAATATCACCTCTCATGAAAAATTAACCCATAGTTATTCTGATCATGAAAAGGAATGAATGAAGGATAATGATCGAAAACACTTGTTTCTTGTGTATGAATCCATAGACACGAACTGTTTCATGTGAAAGAACTCCCATGAAGCCATCCTAGATTATCAAATTATAGATAAAGAACTAGTGGGCAAACAATATTGTCTAGAGAAGTTCTTTGAGGTTTATCCATAGATAACTATTTTCTAATTAATAAGAAACATTAAAATAAACATTTGGTCATGAAAAGTGGTCGAGACAATTGTCTGCATGATATCCATGTCTTGAGAAGATCTTGAGATGAACATGTTGACACACCACCAAGATAGTATCTGGATCACACAATTGATATTAGAATAGAAAACATGGATTTGTGTGATGACCAAATTTTATGGATGAGTTTAAGATCATCCTACATAAAACATATATGTTAATGCAAAGGAAGTAGTTAGATTGCTATATATCTTCTAACAAGGAGGAATAATCACTTGCGTGATTCATTCACATGAGTGATAAATAATTCATTGTTAGATATTGTCTCATGATGTAGTTGAGACAATATCATTGATAGAACCACTTATCATTCAAAGAAACTTGACAATACACACCTATATCATGAAAAGAAATTTAATTGTGGATAATATTCTTCACGCGATTTAGTAAATAAGGGAGGAAACAATTTTCATGAAAATCATTCCACAAAAGTAATCATTTCATGTATAATTGATATCCAAGAATCATATTTGATAAAAAATAATGATGTTAATAAATGACTATGATTAGTTTTCTGATTCCATATAATACAAGCATGAAGGGTGATTAGTTTTAGACTAAAATATAGGTAGAATATTTTAAGTGATTATATCTGAGTTGATATTCTTTTTCATATTAAGAAGATATACCAGATAGACATTATGAAATATCCTTCTTGCATATAAATATTTTTTTAGATGTTTTTTTCATGAATTTCACACAAATTAGTGAGGCTAGTACTTTATCATTAGATGTAATCATAAATTGAAAATTGTTTTTTCACTAATTAAATTGATCAATATAGGTGATTAGTGTTGATTGAGAAAGACCAAAATACTTAACCTGTATCTATTGTAGGTACATGGGAAAATGTGATCCAACACACTCATAGCGTAAGTTAAAAATAATCCTATAGTGTATGAACTTGTAATAAAGGTGGAAGTCTTTGTTAGGATCTTTATTAAGAAGACTCTTGTGTGAACTAGGAGTAGATGTCTCAAGGGAAGATACTGGAGTATCACAGTTTGGATTATGGTAACACCATGGGATGTAGTATAATGAAAATCATATGTGGATTTATGAGTCATACAATTTGACTCTGTATCAACCATTTTAATCACTGAAATAAGACTATATCAACGAATCCATGGTTAATAGAATAACCATCATATATAGAATTAGGTCATTGTACTTATACTTATAAATCATTATGTTTTTTCATTGAATTTACTACACTATTATAGGTAAGGATTAGAGATAATAGAGGAGTGGATTGAGTATTTAACTATCCACAAAGGGTAAAATGAAAAGAATCATTTTGTAAAAAGAAAATGGGAACACTAATTCACCCTCCCCCTATCTATGATATAAAAAATAATCTAGGCACTACATAGACATATCTACATAAATCATTTAGATAAAAGATTTTATAATCCTTGATGAAGTACCAATTATGGTGGAATATTATTTTGTATTTCTAAAATAATTTATTAGTTTTCCAATTTCCATAGATCTCTTTTATCCACTTAGAACATTCATAGATCATCCATGAAATTGATCAAGATATATTGAATATGGGTTTCTAATTAGTAACTTTGGTTCTAGGGATATCATTACATTAACTTCAAGAATTATATATCTCTTTTGATCTGTTTAATATTTGAAATACTAATTTTTTTTTCATAGGTGAATTCATAAATAGAATTTATTCCAAAAAAATTCAATCCTTTCTCATTTAAAATGTTTTTTAAAATATTTATAGGAATGATAAATGTTTTAATTAAATAAAGATATATGTTTTGTTTATATGAAATTAGTCACCCCAATAATGTATAATGAAAATGGTTTTTTAAAGAATGATTTATATGATGGAAAATTTTATGTGTTTTACATTATATGAAATTCCCTTTTTGAAGATATATTTAATGGAAAATTATAAACTATGTGTGATAATATGTATATAGTTGAGCCATTTATGGAAACAAACAATTACCACTTTGGCCCATTTCTCTAGGATTATGTGTGCACCGAGTTACCTAATATGAGGCTGTGACCCACCTTCAGAAGAGAACTCCAACCCATAGGCCCACTGTTCTAGGGTATTGTTCACACTAGGTAGCATTAGATCATAAATATTTTATGAGGTTTATATGTAAACAAAAAATAATTACACAAGGGAAATTCTTCTTATCTCTACACATTGGAATTTATTTTTCGATTTTTAGTAATTTGTTTTGTAAATTTCATGATAACCATTTTAATTAGAGATGTTTTATATGTAGTAAAAAGGGTCGATTTCATTATCTATTAAAAAAATATTAAAATAGAAGGTCATTCTTGGTTCTAATTTATTAAAGTATAATTGGTTTATATTATATGGTGTTCATATCAGACACATGGTGGGATACTATTGGGAATGTTTTTATAACACCCTTCATACAATGTTTGATGAATATTTCATCTGTTGCAGGTGGAAGAAAGGTGCCACAGTGTGGTAACAAGTTTTTTCATTATTAGTGTATTGGAGTGTGATGGTGACTAAATGTCACATGGAGATGGGTAGTTGTTTCATATGTTTAAATTTGTTGAGTATGTGGTTTAGAACATGTATTTTTCCTATCTATTTATCCTATGCTTTGTTAAATTATATTGGCATACCAATATTATATATATATATATGTAATCACAGTTTATGATATTATATAGAAAAAATAGTTTCCAATGGTTTTATTTCTACCTTAGACATTTTCCCAACAAATGGGGAATGCTAACACACTTCACACTATGTTAGGGATGTCTTATATTCTTAGGTAGCTCGGTAATCTGGGTTATTTTGTAAAAAAATTCTATCAAACTAGATTTTTGTATTTTATTTTTGGTATGAATATTGGTATTTCATTGTATATAGAAATATTATTGTTTAGATATAAGTGTTTTGTTGAAAGAGCATTCCTCGCCAACTCTCTCCCTAAGAATTCTTATTTTACTTTGAGTGTTTGGGAATTTAGAATTTTTGTATAGTTATTTAATTGATTTGAGTTTATTTGTTTCATGACCCACTATATTTCCAGTAAAATTATTTTATTAAAAATTCGAAATAATTCTTTTATATCATGTTTACATTTAACTTTGTATGATATTTTGTAGTAACATTATCCCTAAAAGACTTCTATAGTTTCATTGAGAGGTTGACAACACTTCAATTAATCAGAATGTCATCAAAGTAGTTTTAAACACAATTTGAACTTCAGAGTAGGGTGTAACCCCATCCAATGGATTTTTTATAGAGGAATAACATAGAAAAAACAAGCTTATGAATTTATATTAAATTTTTTACATCAGAATCTACCATATTTAGAAGGTATTAATGATCTAATGGATGTTTAATATTGGTTAGAAAATACCAATAGTCACTTTGAATTCATAGAGACCACTAATTTCATCAAGGTGAGGTGTACTATATTAAATATTAGAGGCCCAAGTAAAAGGTATATGGATTTTATAGTTCTGGAAAAGAGGTAAGCAATCTGGTAGTGGAAACAAAAAAAAATAATTCATTTAAAAATTATACAAAAAGTCAATGATATCGATGAAACCCATAGAGATCCTAAAAATTGATCAAGGGAATCAGGCAGTGATGAAATAAACTACTTTTTGGGATAAGATCACTCTATATTCACCAACGACTGTGTCTAATGTGAAGACAAAGGATCATTGATTTTATTTGATCCTTTGATCTAATATTTGATCTCACGTGTTAAATCTAAATATATCTACCTTGGTTGAGGTGGTGGATATGGAATTGATAGCGGAGATTGAATTGGATGATGTACTAGTTTCGAACGAAGATACTCCAACCTATATTGGTAGAATCAGTTGTTTTTATAAGGATAAGATGATGTAGAGTTATTTTTAGAAGGGAAACAATGTTGGTCCTTTAAAAAACGCATTCCTCACCATCAATAGGTATTAATGGGTTAACTTGAAACTCATGTGGATAAAAAGGGAACATGGAGAAATTTTCCCACACACCACTAAAAAAATTACCAATGATATGGATTTCATGGTCATCTAAAAATATATTTTGGGATATTTATTTTCTAGGATTTTTTAAATGTTAATTTTTACATATAGGATCTACAGTATAGTCAGATGCTTCATAGACAGAATGGTTCTAGACATAAGACTCTAGAATGATGTAAATACCCATAGTATAAGAGTTTCTTAAAATATTTGATGTGGTTCCTATTATGGTGGGGGGTATAATTTCTATTTCTTTGACCACCGTTACTAATTTATTTAATATAGGTATCTATCAGTCTTTTAAATCAATACATATTTTAAACCCTTAAAAATGTCAAAAAAACTAATGTAATTCATTATGGAGATGGTGATGCCTATATGAAAGTATGATTTGGGCTTCCTATACCCATTAGTATCTTTATTATGTTTGATATTAAGTTAGTTTTGGAATTTCAATTCCATGGGTGGATACCCATAGATTTTTTTATTATGATTGATTTATTACCTTATAAAAATCATTAATTTATTTTTATCATCAATGGGTGTTATTTACTAATTTTATGGAAGATATTATGTGTTTTAAGGAGAATGGGACTCGACATCTAGTTGAGTAAGACATCCTCATCTAGATATTGGTAATTAGATATCATTATTTATAGTTTAACCAAAACCTGAATAATTCAGTGGTTCCATTCCTTCTAAAATCCCCTGATATTTTTTCAAGTGAATTTTTAGTCTACCTCTAGAGAGATATATTGATGTCTTGATTGAATTAGTACTAATAAATCAGTATTTATTTAGTCAACTATACCATATAGATTCAGTTTATTTGAATGTGATGGAAATTTACATGGATGATTTGGGATCCAAGGGATCCATATAGTCGAGCATGAAACCATAGGTGGTGAAAAAATATTTAACTAGAAAGAGAATGGAATGATCCACCTTTGAATTTTTTATCATTTAGTCAGCTGAGTGACAACACGGAGTAAATAATATTTCACCATATATATGTTTTTTATGATAATTTCAAATTAAGAAATGGGGTTATGAAAATTGATTTTTATTCTAGTTAACACCAGCTCAAAATCAACGAGATGTATATTATGATGATTTTCAACCTAGGTAGGTATGACTATTTTGAGTACCTTGTGTTATTGTTGATCCTTACTAATTGTCTTGAAGTTTTTTAGGACTAATGAAATATATATTCTAATAATATCTTGAAGAATTTATCAATGTATTAATGGATATAATTCTGGATAACTCAATAATAGAAGAAGATCATATGTATAACAACATTGTTTTTTCTTACATAAAAATTACATCATTTTAAAGATAAAATACATAATAGTGATACAATACCAGAATTAAAAAGACTTATTTTATTAGGAAAATTATAAACATTACTAAAATTTATATAATATTAATTTTTTTTATTTAACTCCTTCTCTAGCTTCTTATTGGCCCTCATGATTCACCTTAGTTGAATTAATCACTTGAGTATATACATCATGAAATGGGTGAGGTAAAACCATAGTAAGGGTATAGATAATAAAAAGGAAAAAGATAATATAGGGTGAGAGTAGTCTTTATCAAAATATTATTACCATAATCCTAAAAAAATAATTAGATAAAGACATGTAATGTGGAAATACATAAAAATTAATCATCATGTTTTAGGGGTCAAATAAAACACATATTTATAAACAATGATAGCACCATGTTAAAGAATATTTCACTTTATATCCTGAAATAAATCACATTAACCAATGTATTATAGAGAAATATAATACTAGGAAACACATTCACATACTAACATTTAAATGATCCATATAATTCTAGGCACACCCATCACATCATGACATATACATAATCATGGTTGCCACATAGAAAGTATATCAGTTTTGGACATAAAATAACACATGAAAAGTAATGTGTTTTATTTCATAATGAATTAAATTAAGAATAAAATTCTGGGTTCACAAAATATAAAGTTAATAACATACTTGGTATAAGAGTCATCAATAATGAGTAAAGAAAAAACAATCTCTCAATAAGTAAAAGAAGTATAGTTTTCAAAAGAAGAGTTATTTTTGAAAAATAATTGAATTGTTCCTAAACTATAATAGAAGAATATATATCAAAAAAATAAAAAGGTAATGATAATGAATTTATATTTTATTAATAATAAATTATCATCCATATTGAAAATGGAGTTAATTACGGAATACCCGAATAATAAGAGTTGTATTAAAAAATATTCTTACCTTATGTCTGAATGTTTTCTTCACTTTGATATACTCGGTAAGAAAATTGAATTCATTAACTAAAAATTAAATTAAAATTTATTCATTAATTTTATTCATTATTTTATTATTGATATACTCTTCAATTAGTTATAGTGTTTAATTTCACCATTTGGTATGGTTCATTTTTGTGGTTTTCTTGATCAGTCCACTTTTATATGATTATATAAAATCATGTAAAATATTAATATTTCACTAGATTTGGAATTATAGGCTATTAATGGAATTTAATAGGATTAAATTATATCATATATCATTTGGTTATATGTTATGAGGATGAATCATTAGACAAGACATTGTGACAATCATTTAGATTATTTCAGTGATTTTATAATCATCATAAAATAGTTTTATTTATTTATTTATTATTGGGAATTTATGTTAGATAAATGATAGTAAACCGAAAGGGTTTGATGATTGTTATACTATTAACATAATAATAAAAACGTATATAAATTATACCATAGTTTTCATTCAACCTAGATAAGTATTGGTTAGGATCAAATAAGAAACGTAATTTAATTGAAATGAAAATAAATAAAAAAGAATATGGATTTTACATCCTGAAATTCTCCTCCTTGAGAACATCTTTGGGAAATGGGTTTGGTATTTTTATGAAACCAAGGGAATATGGATGTTAGAGAAGATATTGTGAAGAGTATTGGGAATAATTTGGATAAGGATCAATGGATTAAATTAGTTAGGGGAAGAGGTGTTGAGGGTGGTATTTATAGGGAAAGAGTGGGGTGTTTTCTCAAAATTTTATTCATTAATTTATTATTTCGGATTATGTTTATGAATAGATTGAATATTATCACTACATATATTAACATAACAATTGATATTTTGATATTTTTGAATTACATCATTTGTACATCATTTATAACTAAATTATTCTTGCATTTATCTTTTATTGTAAATTTTTGTATTTTACTATTCATAAAAACTTCTAGTATTTTAGAAAAAATGAACCCTAAAAATTTACTGACATGAAAAATTAAAACATTAACATAATTTTATGAAAATATTTTTCTAAATATTAGAAATTTTATTTTTAATTAAAATTATCATTCAGTTGGAAATATCTATTTTAAAATTATAATTGATTTTTTGACACTTTGAAAAATTAATGAAGATCTAATAAAATTTTGCTATAATCATAAGATAAAAAAAAGTTAATTTATGAACCTATGTTATAAAAATAGTTTTTCTTTTAGAAAATTATTTAAATTATAAAATAATAAATAAATATATGTATTTTATAAAAATAACAACAATTAATATATAATTTATAAAATATTCATTTAATAATACTATGATATAATTTTTTCATACTATCATTTATAAGGTGCCTAATTTTTGTAATAATTTTATAAATGAGGTTAATATTCTATTGGCCAAATTACTATTCATGGTGGTTATGTTACTATTCTAGAGGAAAATTTACTCTTTTATTGGTATATGTTCCTTAATTTATAAAAATACCACTTATTTCATTCATTCATCATTCATACAGTTTTTATTTTGTACACTATTGGATTTTATGTCATTATACCATATGAAATAATTATAAGAAGAGAATTTCCATTGATAAAATTTTGGGTTATTACATTATTCCCCCCTTCTAAAATTTTACTAAAGAGAGTTTGTTTTATATACTATGCTGAAAACAAGTGAGGGTACTTCACCTGCATCATGTACTCCAGTTCCCATGTGGCCTCTTCAGACTTATGGTTATGAAAAAGTAATTTTACTAGGTGTGTAGTCTTGCTGTGTAGAACATTATCTATATAGTCAAAGATCATCACTAGCTACTCCATGTATGAGAGATAATTTTATAAATTCACTACCTCTGATTCAGTACATGTGATGAATTTTATATATACTATCTTTAGAGGGATATAGGGAATACATCATGTACTTGATATATGGTTCATGTAAGTGCTATTCGATAGGCCATAACTCCAAATCAATCCATTATCTCAAAGGGGATGACATACCTAGGACTCAACTTTACTTTCCTCCAAAATATCATGACCCTATCCTATGGTGATATATGGAGGAATTCCATGTCTCCAATATTATATTAAAGGTATCATCAACTATTATATGCATATCTCTTCTATCAACATTGGGAAAAATTTAAGTGATTCTGAATGGTTTCACCTTCTCCACCATTTCATAGACCATTTTAGGTGCTAGAAGTATATGTTCACTGAATTCTTCACAACACTCTAGTTTTATACATATTTTTACAAAGAAGAATTTATATGGATCCATATGGATGATTGAATGAAAGCTATTATAGTTGGAGAACTTGGCCCGAGGAATATATTGGTATCATCCACCTTTGAATTTTATAGACCATGGTACAAACCAATCTCATAGCTTCTATGTATTTTGTTCATATTTTCCATCATCTTGAGGACGATTAGTCGTACTAAACATCAGTACAATATTTAGGGAATATTGGATAATTTTTTAGAACATGGAGGTGAATATTAGATCTTGATCGGATACAGTCGATAGTGGTACTCCATAAAACATTACATATTCTCTAATGTATATCAATGAATGTTAATCCAGTGACAATTCCTCTCAATATTTGATAATGTGATTTTTCTTTATAAGACATTCCACAACAACACATATAGAATTTTTTCCTCTAGATGTCATTGGAAGTCTGGGGACAAATTCTATGTTGATGTTTTCCATTTTCCATGTTAGTATGGTTAATAGTTGAAACATCCCATAAGAATTTTTTCTTTTAGACTTCACTTTATAACATTTCATGTGATTTTATATAAATTCAACAATTACGCTCTTCATATTCTTTCACCAATAGTTCTCTTGGAGATCCTAATACATATATACGCTCCTTCGGTGAATAGAGAATGTTGAGGAATGTGAATGTTTCAGAAACACCTTCTTTATCTCTAAATCAAGTGGTACATATAGTCATTACCAAAATAAAACAATTCCTTCCTCATAAATTTTAAAGTCTATGAATTTCCCCTTTCACACAACTTCCTCCTTCATCTAAATTTTCATATCATTTCTTTAAGAATCCATTATTTTTTTCCTAAGGAAATGGTGAGTAATAATTTGTGTAAGGATTTATGGTATTCTTTCCATAATTATTCCCATGTCCATGCCTTTAAAATATAATAATATTAGTTCATTCTCAATTTTCATCCTTGATAATGTTGTAGGATCCTTTATATTTATTTGATCTACCACGTTATTTTAAATACCATAAAGGTAGTTGCATGAGTAGTCATAATCCTTGTTGATATATAACCTAATTCACTGGTGTATATTAATAAACTTCTATGTAAATATATATTTCAGTCTATTATGATTAATATATATTTCACACTTCTCCCCATAGAGATAATACCACTACATTTCCAACCCAAATATAACAGTTTTCAACTTTGAAATATGCATGAGATAGTTTTTCTCATGAATTCTCAACTTCCTTGAGGAATAGGCTATCACATTATCATTTTTCAATTGTAAACATCCTAATCCCTTTTAAAAATCGTATATTTATACATAAAATAGTTCCCCACTTGTTGGAATAGGGAATACCAACATAGTGATAAGACTATTTTTTAACAAATTACTGCAATCCTCGCATTCACTGGTCCATGAATAAAGTTTCTCCCATCAGAGTTGGCTTGGTTAGTGGGATTTAAAATATTAATAATTTCTTCAAAAATCACTGGTAATACCTAGCTAGAGCAAGGATACAACAAATCTCCATTTGATATGTTATACTTGGCAACTCTTATATTTACATTATCTTGGAAGGGTTATAATATATATATATATATATATATTTGTTTACTGGTGATAATGTTCCCCCAAGAATGATACTTCCTACATACATAACTCACAATTATTGTAACATTCATATAGATTCTCCCTTTGCAAGGTCTTTATCACATTAATAAAATGGTCCTCATGAACCTTTTTTATCATAGAGTGTATCCTAATATAATCGATAATGACTACAAAACATTTGATAAGGTAATCACTAAAGACTCTATTTATTAAGTCCATAAATATTTCAGGATAATTAGTGAGTCAAAAAGTTATATTTATAAACTCATATTGGTCATAATTCATCCAAAATTTAGTCTTGGAAATATCATCCATCCTCACCATTAATTGTTGATATCACGATTGAAGGTCCTACTTAGAAAAGTACTTATACCCACACAATTTATTGAACAATTCATCGATACACTAAATTGGATACTTATTCTTTATATTTATTTTTTGATCTCATGATAATTAATTAAAAGGATCATTGATTTTCCATTCTTCTTGATGGAGAGGACTGGTGAACCACATGGTAAATAAATCTAGCATATAAAACCATCGTGCATATTCTCTTGTGATGACTACATCATTTTCTCATACTCAATTTTGGATATTCTATAATGTGACTTTGATATTGGTAGAGATCCCAAATTAATTTTGATTGAGAACTGATACTCTTAATCATGATTATGACTATGAAATTGGTCAGGGAACACATCAGTGTAGTCCCATACAATGGACATGTCTTCGATCACAATTCTCTCCTTTGTATCAATCATTTGAGATAAATATTATCTCTTATAAGGAAATTATATCCACACTGACGTGATGGATTTGAAGAATATTCATCCTCCTCCTTACACATGTATAGAATTGGAGGGTTCTTCATGTTGTGAAAAGTGATTTGTGTTTCTCAATAACAGATATTGGTTTTCTATAATGATAGCCAATCCATTCCCAAAATAGAATCAAAATCCATGAAAGGAAGTAAAAAAAGTGTTTCTGGGAGTTTGTTCTACAAAAAATTAACTAAGGAGGAGTTATATACATTGAATGAAATAATTTTCCCATATTCTATTCTCATAGTAAACTTAGCCTCTATATTTTTAGGGGGTGTTTTAATAGTTATACTAATCATTCAGGATATAAAAAAATGTGTTGAAAAAATATCAAATAATACATTCACTATTCTGGGTAGAATAAACAAAATACCTATAACTACATATTGTCTGGGTTCTACATCCACATCAATTATGAAACAAGCTTTCCATTTATCTTTTGGCTTTGGTAGATATTGATGTTTATTTCCCTCATGGAGTCAAGGTTTAGTGAACTCTCTTACACAGTTCCCTTTCTACCTACAATTGAATCATTGTAAAATGGGTGGTTCTCTCCTTTCTTCCACCAAATTTTACACCTTATTAATGTATCTTCTATATTTATGATCTTTTTGGTCTTTTCCCACATAAATATTAAATATCCCCATACCATTTAGGTTGTTCCCAAGATGCTCTTTTCCCATTTTTTGACATGTGGGTTTTTTAGTTTACTTTCATCCATTTTCATTATATCCTCTAGCCTTAAAGTCTATCTTTCTTTTCTTATCTACATATCCATGGTACCATTATCCAAACTATATCACTACATTGAGACCACAACAACCAAATTCTTCATTACTCCCAGTTTCAAGAAATTAAATTGAATTTAAATGGTGTGGTTTTAAAGATTTGAATAACACCAAAGAATCTATCTATTTCACATTCATTTTCATTAACAAAACCCAAGGCATACCTTGAAATTATTATGAAATATCTCTCTCTGGCCATGACATAATCAACATCCTTTTTTTTTTCAGAACTATGAATTCTATCTTCATCTTTTTATGAATAGTCACAGGGAAATACTTATTAATAAAAATTATCTTAAAGTGTTTCCACTCTATTATAAAATTTCATTCTTTGGCTTGGTATTTAAAAATAACTCTCACCATTGATAATCCTATCAATCTTGACAATAAATAGCCATATTCAACATCCCCTTTATAAAATAGTGGAATAGATAAAAGATCTTCTTTATCTAGTTGACCCGTTGTGCTACAACAAGTGGGTCAGATGATCCACCGAAGTTCGGTGGTATTTTCTATAAGAATGACACGATATCGAGTTTCTCTCTATTAGGTGAAGTAGGATGTTCATAATTATTTGGTTACTAGTTATAGCATGAGAAAAATGGGTAATAACCACCAAGAAATTTTTAACTCCACCTCCCATGTCATTGGGAATAATATTTGAGCAATTTCTACATTATCTGATGCATGGGTTGTTGTCCTAGTTTCTCATCATTACCACCATTTAATAATGTTGAAACAGTTTGAAGAAAACATTTGTAATGAATTCATGAATAAATATTTACTCCATTATGAAATTAAATATAATTTCATATCATGGGGGATCCCTATGTTTAGTATTTCTGAACAAAAAATTCTGTGAGTGACTATATAAACATAGTCTTATAGTAAGGGTTTTCACTAATGTTATCTAATCCTAATTCCCAAATAAACTAAACCATGATTATATACAAAATATAGTGGCCTTTTTTTCTATAATAACTATTACATAATTATAATAATAAACAACATAATAGTTATACCAAACAATGATCCCAATGTTTAATGTATTGGAAAATTTTGGACCATATATAAATTTTACATAATAAAAAATAAACAATTTTTAATTATTTCTTCTCTATACTTTTATTAGAACTCATGATTCTCTTTTGTATATGTTATTATATTAGGATATAAATCAAGAAAGTGGTAAGATAAAAGTCTAGTAATAATATAGATAAAAACATGGAACAATATAACATGAAGTAAGAATAATCATTATGATAAAATAATTATCATAATAATTAAATGAATAATTATATGAAGACATGTAATGTGGAAATGCATAAAAATGGAACATCATGTGTTAGTGGTCAAATACAACACATCCTTGGAGAAAAAATCTTGCATCATGTTCCCGTATATTTCACTTTATCTCAGGAGATTATTCACATTACATAGTGAATTGGATATATATACATATATAATTTCAGGTTCACCTTTCCCATAAAAAAATTTACATGTTCTATATAATTTAGGTCAAACTCGTCAAATCATAACACTTACATAATCACAAATGCCGCATTTAATGTATATCAATATTAGATGTAAAATAACCCATGAAAAGGACTGGGTTTAATTTCATAAATAATTCATTCATTGATAAACATTTGGGTTCAAAAAATAAAGAGGTAATAACATACTTGGTAGGAGAATCATCAATCATGAGTAAAGATGTAATAATCTCACTAGATGTAAATGATGTATTTTTTGATAGAAGAGTTATTCTGAAAACATTATTGCAGTTGTCATAAAACCATATTAGAAGCATGTATATCCAAGAAATTAAAAATAAGGATAATGAAATTATATTTTATGGATGATAAAATAATATTCATAGTTAAAATGGATTGATATAAGGAAAAACAAAATAAAGATAGTTGGGTTCAAAAATCACCTTAACTTATGTCCGAGATCGTTCTTCACTTTAATATCCAAGAAAATAAAATTATATTCATTAATTAAACAATATATAACATTTTATACATTAATATTATACATTATAGTTTTATTAAATTTATTTATTGGTTTTTATGAATTATATAGTTTAATTTCATCATTCCCTAGGGTTCATTTTGTTGCTTTTCATGATCGTTTTACTTGTATATGATTTTGGAAGTTGAGGGAATATTGGAATAATTCACCAAAATTTAAATTGTAGTTTATTAAATAAAATCATAATATTAAATAATCTTATTAATATTTTTTATATGATATGAGGAAGAATCAATAGATAAGACATTTGTGATACTCATTTAGATTATTGCGACGGTTTTTCAATTATCAAAAAATATTTGTTTTCATTATTTATTATTGTGTATATACATTAGTTACAAAAAATAAAAAGGATTATAAAATAATACTTATAATATATTTTAAACCCTTAATTTTTTTATTTCCATCCATGTAGGTTTTAACGGAAAAATTGAAAATTCTTTGTCCATGATGTCGGTAAATCAAAAAGTCACAGACCTTATTCATATATTTTCAATAAATGGGAAAGTATAAGATGTTTGAAAATGGTTGATACATTAACATAAATAAAATCTAGTATATAAAAGATAGTAGAGTTATCATTCAGCTTTTATAAGGGTTGGTGAGGATAAAATACAAAATGCAATGAAATTGAAAAGAAAAAAAGAAAAATAAAGAGGAATTTACCTCTTGATTTTATACTCCTAACAACCTACATACGAAAAATACATTGGTAATTTTATGATACCAAGGACTCATAGAAGTTTGGGAGGGACTTTGGATGATTATTGGTCATAATTTAGACAAGGCTTAAAGCTTTAAAGATGTGAGGAGAAGAAGTGGTGAGGGGTGGTATTTATAGGGGAGGCGAGGGGTGTTTTCTAATTATTTTATTCATTAATTTATTATTTGTTCTCAAGCCTATGAATATCTTGATCATTATCAATAAATAAATTAAAACAATGAAGGTTAGTTCAATATTTTGGGATTAAATCCACCATACAGCATATATGACCCAATAATTCATGTATCAGCTTTCATAATAAATTATGGTATTTTACTAATTATAAAATTATAATATTTTAGAAAAATAAAAAATATTCACCCTAACCATTATTTGAGGTGAATAATCCAAAAAAGAACTCCATTTTATAAAAATATTTTTCTGAATATGAGAAATTTAATTGTTATTTAAAAACATAATTTACATAGAAAATACATATTTTAAAATTATAACTGATTTTATAACACATTATAATTTTTTTAAGGTTTCATAAAATTATATTATAATAATAATGAAACAAAATTTTAATCAACGAACCTATTTTATAAAAATTATTTTTCATTTAAATACTTATATTATTTATAAAATTATAAAATTATAAAATTATATTTATATTTTATTAAAATACCAACACTTAATTAATTAAATTTAAAATATTTATTTACTTATACAATGATATAATTATATAATAATTTAATTTATAAGATTCTAATTTTTATTATATTTTCATAGATGGTGTTTCTAATATATTGGATGAATTACTAATCTTATTGGTCATGTTACTATTCAAAAGGTCATGCTACTATTACAAGGGTATAGGTTCCTTAATTTCTCAAAATACCACTTAATTTATTTATTCCTCATTTAAAATGTTCTTACTGGGTTCCTTATGCGATTTAATGTGATTTATAATATTTGACATAATTATAAGAGGGGGGTTTTCATTGATAAAATGTTGGGTCATTACAGTATGCATCACCTGATATGTGATTTTAGAATCCTAAGGGATCATCACATTTTTATGAAGTTATCAAAATACAAATTTTCTATATGAGAAGTTTATTTCATAGGACACATGGTCATGGTAAATTGTATCTTAGTTGATCCTATAAATGCGATTAATTTTATGTCATGATTTAAATTAGTGAACATATTTGATATTTTATGTTTTTGATATCTGGTGGGATATTAATGGAGGTTTTTGAGGGATTTATCAAAACATCTACCACCATGGACTACTATCACCATTAATGGTATGAATTTGTTGTGGGAGTCATAGTTTCATTCATCTAATTATGAATTAAATCAATTTTTGACCTCTTTACAAATTCTGAATCTATAAATATTGAATAGGGATTTGCATTTTATTCTAATGCTTTAGGTGCATGATTGGGTTGAGCCTTATACATGGAGATCATGTGTTGGTCTATAGATCTAGTCACATTTCAACTCATGAGAAGATTTATCCTAAAAAATATTTGGAACCCACAGTTGTTTTGCATCCCATAAACAATTCATGAAACTATATTTCCAAGGATACGTTCATCATTTACTCTAACCATAAGAGTTTTTGGAACACATTCTCACAGGGTTACATGAATCATTAATAGAGATAATGGGTGGAATAACTATTTCATTTTTAAATGGATATTACCTATATTATAAGAATGGTTAATGTTATTATATATGATCATATTAGGATGTTTCCTTCCTATGATATGAAGGAATATAAGGATGAGTGATACATAATAGGTGCCTTTGAGTAGATTTTATTTGGGGTCATTGAGGAAGATTCTTATTCTTTTCCAACATGTCTTTGGCTGATTTTTACTATTCTTGAGATTATCCTCCCAGATTAGTAGCATAATAACTTGTTTATAAATGTCAATTAATTTTTTATATGATGGGGAGACCATCAATGAATGGAATCTATACTTAGAAGGTGTTATTTGTTTTAAGAACGGATATGTAATCGCTTAAACTATGAGGAAGATCGTGATTTTTGATTTTCATAATTTTATATTTTATTTACACCCTAGAATAATTTATATGTTTTATAACAAGAGGAATTTGATTTGGTGCCCTGGTTTTATATGGGGAACAACCTATTTTTTATCTCGATGAAACACCTTCTAATAAATTAAATTTGAGTACCAAAATCATTCATTATTACTTTATCCTATACCCATTCCATCATGGAAATAAAATGAGATATAAATTAATTTTTTTGAATTATTACCTTATAATCCTCTGTGGAAGAACATAATTTTTTTCTTGATTGACTGGTAAAAAAAGTTAACTCATTCTAAACTAATTTGTAACACCACCAAAAAATGGATGTTGACTCTAAGGTAAGTGGGTCCATTTGATATCAAGGAATGAGTTAAAATAGCGGAATATATTTAGGAATTAAAAGCATATATGAATTTAATAAATAATTTTTACTAATGTGTTTCAACTCAATAAGTTTCATCCTGACCTTACTTTTGTTATGGATTGGGAAGACCTCCACTTGGAACTGCATATGTTAGTGGTCCAACACCCATTTCAAATTGTTTATTCTCAAGTAATGGTTCTAAATAGAATGTTTAATCCATTTTTACAATGTCAATGATAGCATGGTTTAGTTATTCATGATACAATATAGCTAGAGTCGGTGGTGGGGGTTTAATGGACTTATCTCTTTTGAGTAATACTTCTTCAATTTATCTTTTATGGGGAATAATGTAGTATCGTGTGGATAATTGTCACACCCTATTATATTGTCTAAGTATAAAAATATATTATTTTTTTACCATGTTTAATTTCTAATATTTAGGTATTTATGGTTTATTTAAAACATTGTTTGGGTTGGCGATGTTTTTTAAGATCATTGTTTAAGTGAGGATCTAAGACGATAACAAGAAAATCAATAGTAGGTCCATTGACTTTCTGATGGAATGATATAGGATAACTCATGATACATGAATTATTGGGATGGATGATGGACAAACACCAATCATGGAAGACTCATGTTAGAATATATTCTACTGGTAACCATCGGCCAACCAGCGGTAAACCTACATCATATCCATTCTATATACAATTATATACTAGTTTGATGGTCTCCACAAGATGGATAGTGAGATCCACCAGAAAGTCAGTGATTCTGATTTGGTTGAGAAATGCATAGTTAATATCACATTTTGGTATAGAAAAAAGCATTTTATTCTTCCTTCCGCCCCTTTCAATAAAAACTATACTTATTTGAACAAAGGGGCTCCCTTTAGAAATATGTGGATATCCCAAACTATATCATTGGTGGATCAATGTACCCATTGACACCATGATCATATTTTAGTTAGTATATCCTTGTTTTAACCTATATTTATTTTCTCATGTCGTTATTTATTATGTAAAGTCTATGAATACCAAGGGAATTAATTAAATCAAGGTTGTTAATTATTAATTTTTTTAATTTGGATAATTTTAGTTCCACTTCTCACCTTCTCTATCTCTCTCTTATATGTGGATTCCTATCAGTATTTGAAATCCCATGTGTTTTGAGTTAGGTTGTTTCAAAAAAATGATTTATTTGATAAAACCCTAATTTATTCCCTTTTTAAATTGAATTCCAAAATTGGTTAAAGTTGTTAGCATTATTCTGATGAAATGCATTGTTTTTTTAATAATAAATGTTTCTCCCCATAACACTATCATGAAAATGTATTTTTATGGAAGGTCTTATATGGTTGAAAAGGTTTTGGGATTCAAATTAAGTGATATTTTCTTTTTGAAAGATTTTATTTTTGAATAATGTTAAACCACATTTGATTACCTATGTTTATGTAACTTATTCCTGGGAATGACCTCTTACCACATAGACAAATTATTATAGGGTAATGTACACACAGGTGGTTTTATTTGATGACAGGAGTAAACATAAGGAATGAACTCTTACCCCTAGGATATTGTTCTATATAAATGTTCCCAATATGTAGCCTTTATTCACTTAAATTTTATTAGGATCCTTAGTAACCCGAACCTAGATACTTAAGGTTTATAATCCATATTGACATTCATTAGATTGTATTTTTAATTTGGGTTAATAAATTGAAAATAACACATGTTCTTTGAATTTTTTTTTAATTGGAAATAATTTAAGATTTTTATAAATAGTGGATATCCATGTCTACTATAAGATTGTTAAGACTATCTCTCATGGATCATTTTTTATTTATTTGTTCATAGTTAGTTTATATTAGAAATTATTTTTATGAAACACTTTCTGGGATCCTATTCAATCTATTTGGATGATACCATACATATAGATCCAACTATATGTAGATCTTGTTTCATATGATGATATTAAGGGAAATAAAACAAATGATGGTGGTGGTTTTATTTTTTATTAGGTTTGGGGAGTCATGTGGTGACTATATGATACATAGATATGGTTTATTGTTTTACCTATATAATTTGGTTTGGATTGTGGTTTGGGACCTTTATTTGGCCTCATTATGAATCCTTTACAATGTTAAATTATATTGGAATAAAATAATTCTATTTATATATGTCATCTTGGTTTATGATAATTTATATAAAAATCATTCTAAAAGGCTCTTCTGGATGCCTGAGTTCTTGTCACATTCCCTTGAGGACCAAAAACTCTCTTGAAACTGGGTCCGGGATGGTTTGGGTTCCTTGAATGTTGGGTAATTTTAGTTGACTTGTGATATAATATGAATTTAGATATTATTTAATATATATTAATGTTATTGTAATGTATAAATGTTATGTCATATTGATATATGTTCAATAGGGGATGCAACGATTACCAATCCCAACATGGTAACGGGAGAAAACCTCCATGGATTTTATTATAAGAAATCTATAGACTACTAAATTAAATTATTTCGTATTTTATGTAAGATAGACATATAATGGGTGATCTTATAAGGTCTTAGGTATTTTATTTCAACATATTTGTTTAAATTTGGGGTTATCTCTACAGGTGGGTTTTTAAAGTCCTCGGTCTATTTCACGTATATATAAGTTTGAGTTTAGAGTATTCTAAATACCATGTGAATTTTAATGAAATTTTGGTGTTTTAAAAATTATTTGTAAATATATCAATATATGGAAACTCTTCAAACCTAAGTTTCATTTTAAGATGAATAATATTTATTTTCCAAGTGTTTGAAAAATTCTATAATTTTATAAATAAATGTATCTATAAAGTAACCATGTGTACCATGAGTAAATATTTGGTAAAGGGAATGCATAAGAGTAACCTGCGAATATGTTATAGTAATCCAGAAATGTGAATTTGTTACCACTATTATGTGAACCTTAGATTCGTAAGGGTAATGTAGATATTTTTAATATCTAACATGGATTGGGAGGTAGAAAATGGTAAGGTATTTGGACCTAGTAATTTGTATCAGTAAATCCATGAAATGTATGGGTCATTCAGGGATTATCCTAGAAAATTTTTATAGTGTTGATAATACATCCAACAATATGTGTAATTAAATTCTAAATATATGACTTTATTTCCACTAAAAACATAACTAATGTATATGTGTTCCAAATGTTATGTATAGTTAATGTTAAGGGAAGAACATATGGGTAATTTGAGTGGTTATATATAATGGTTAGGTCCTAGATGTAAGGGTAATAATTTTTACCATAAATTTGAATTTAATGGATATTTATATAATTTTTAAAATAATTAAAATAAAATTTTAATGGGGAATACAATTATAATATTAGAATTCTGGTTTTTTCATAAGTGTCATTATTTTTTCCTAGTTGGTTCCTCTCATTAATTACATCTTCTTTTTATGGAATCCATTAAAAATGTATGTTACTTAATTGTAATAGTGATCCAAGGGGTATATGTTACTATTTTTTATTTTTTATTTAGAGATCCTTAATATTTGGAAATTTTCAAATATTTGGATTACTTTTGATTGAAGCTGAATTGATAAGAGGATCCTTATGAGAAGATAATTTCTTAATCCCTGAAGGTGGATCCTATATATTAACTCTATTAAATATGAAAATTTATTATGTGATAAATGGAAGAGGGTAGAGTTATGATTGACTGATAGAGAATTGAACAATATAGAGTTTCCATTTTTCATAATGTAAACAAATGGGATTTTTCTTTTAGAAAATGATTGGTTGGCCCTAGTACTGATTAGTTTAATTGACTTTTTGATTCTAGGGGTGCTGGTAGAATGTGGATTATATTGACCCTTATTGTTTTCATGACTAAGGTTCACCAAGGTGTGGACATAGTGATGTTGATATCCCTTCACCATGTAGATGAGTCCATTATGGTCATGTGCACATATGTAGTCCCATGAAGAGGTTTTTACCACTCGTTTATGGACATATACTCTATATTTTTAGTGGATTATGGGTGGTGGTGATGAACATGAATATGGATGAGGGATATAATATATATGGCCAATAAGGTGTTCGTGATAACCATATAAGAGTGGGATACTCTCTAGGTATGTAATATATGATGATATATAAGTTGTGGACATGTTTTTGGGGCATAATGGTTGATGTAGATTAATGATTTCATGTGATTTTATAATTTTTAAGAAGGAATAGGGGACCCTAGATTGTATGATTTTGAGTTTATCATTTCAAATAAACACTAACAATTGTAGGTAAAGGCTATTTCATGGTTGATTGAGAATGATTGGAGACACTTACATGGTATTATGATTTTCATTTACTATGATTTTTGAACACTGGTATATGATATGGATATTATCCCAGGGAACCATTATTGGTAGCCTTCCTTATTTATACTCATACCCTATATGGGTCCTTCAAGACATGTCCACACCTAATAAATTATGATAAAAGTAATGATAATGGACCTTCTTTGAATGTCTAGTTTATATAATGGTGATGGTGATTCACATATTTCATGACATTATTTTATAGATGAACCATGTTCTTATTGGTTACCATGATGGTAGTTATTTTGGTTTCTTTTGTATTTATGGAAATTTTGTTGGCCTATAAGAAATCTGTAGAGTGCTATATTAGTAAAATGGAATTGAAAAGGATAATTTTTGTGATCATATTTAATTTTTTATTTTCTGAATATTATATAAATTTTATTTTGATTTTTCATGTAATAATAATTATTTAACATCATAGGGTAAAATATCCCCACTATCACACAATAAACCATTACTTCTAGTCATTAGCCATTTGTATATAGGGAGGTGATACAATTATCCATTGACACTCTATTTTGGTTAGTGTGGATTTTGAAAGGTCAGGGAGTTATAGAGTCAGACGAGAGCACAATGATTATAAAGTGATATTTAAATGACTGTGGTTTTTCTATTTGGATATTGGTATATATAAATATTGAAATGTGTTAGAACATAGCATGGATGTCGTGTTGTTCCCATATAAAACACAAGTATTGCTTGAAGTAGAAGAAACCAAGGGATCTGAGATTGTTTCATTGGTTTCAAAGGATTCAACTGATTTATTTTATTTGGATAAATGTGTATTTGATATTATTGAATAACAGTCTTACACTTCTGGCCCTGATCTATTTTAAGCAGTTCTCATGCATTAATTTTTGTACATAGGTATCACATGACATATGTGTTATGAATGAAAATTCATTTTTTTGTCCTAGAATATAAACGAGTTTTTAAAGTGTCAATAATATGTTTAATAATGTTTTCTTACATAGTCTCTTTGTGTAATCCGACTATGATAACCTAGGATGGATAGTGGTTCTTGAATTAAAATTGTATTAGTTTTTTAAATTGTTAGTAAAAGAATATATACTGATTTCTCATATAACTTCATGATGTAATTAGGCTCACCCATTATAGGTATGTGATCCCAAATGTGTATAGTGTTCCTGGTACCAAACAATGACATATAATTTCTATTCATAACAGCGTACTCTATTATAGAGAGAGGTTTCCCCCCATGTATAATAGTACTATATTGAGTCAAAAAAATATTTTTGATTAGATTGATACACAAATATGATATAGGATAAATATGGATATGTATATGAATAAAATTCTAGCCAAATACATGTGGAATGTAATGATTCGAGAAGGTAGAAAAAATGGGTTATATTGGAAGGAATTCAAGGTGAATGTTTAGGGAACTAATTCTAAAACCATCAATGAATGGTATCTCTCCTTGGAAGGTGTTCATTACATCAAGAACTAATATTTTGTCTCTTTAACATCGATAGAGACTGAAATATAATATTTTCATATTTATATATGGGATTTTCAACCTAGAACTATTAAAAAAATATGACATGATGAATTAGTTTTGGTGGCCTTGATTGAAAAATGAAATTTCAAACATTGTATCTCGGTGATACAGATACCAGTAGAAAAAAGATGATCACCAAAAGGCTTCTAATTTTCTTTATCAACTCCCCATTAAAACATGGAAATAAAATGAGATATCAATCTATTTAATTATTGAATTACCTTTAAATACCCTTGATTGGAATTCCATTTTTGGGTTTATTGAATCATAAAATAATTAGAAACATTTCATACCAATTCGTGAAACCACTAATGTCTAAGAATCGAGAAAGTCTTATTTTTAGGAGATCACAAGGTTTCATGGACTCCAATTACCATTATCTCATATTGAGATAATCATTTTATCTATAAATTTTTGAAGGTGAACCAATATGTGATATTATACCAGGTCAATTTGATCACATATTATCAACCGTATATAGATGATAAGATAGAACACACAATTTAAATTCTTATAGATATGATTACACACAATTCAAATTATTAGAGATATGATATGTGCCTATTTTTTAGAATTTAGATGTGATTTTGTTGACCATTTATGAATGGATTATTTCACATATAATAATAGATTCCAATATTCCATTAAAAATGATCCCTTTGAAATATTTTATGGTCAACCCTACAACACACAATTGTGTTGGTCAACAGTGGGAGAACCATCATTTGTTATCCCAAGTATGATTCAAGAAGCATTTACATGGATCTAGAGGATTCATAAAATTTTGGTAATGTATTAAATTCAATTGAATTATTTTTTGGAGTATTATAGTCTTATTTTAGTGTTTAAAATTGGTGATTAGTTATTATTTAATGTTTTATATTGGTTGGGTCACCAATATCTTGGGTAAAATGGTATGTTGATAACAAGGTTAATCAGTGAATATGAGACCATAGAATGATTTATAAAGGTGTAATATTGTTTGGAATTACCATCTCATATGATTTTGAAAAATTATTTGTTCAACGTGTCTTTACTAAATATGTTAAAACTATAAATTTATCATATTATTGGTTGCCTTGATATAGAACATGATATTTTCATAATTGATACACTACTATAAATTGTTTATTCTCAAGTAATGGTTCTATATATTAATTACAAGCTATTGGACAATGTTATGTGGTAGCGTTTCTTAGTTACTCATGAGACATGGGTGTACGAGTAATTAATGATAGATTTATGGAATAATCTATTTTGAAATAATATTTATTCAATTTATATTTTTTGGGTTAGAAAGAAATATGGTTGGAAATATTGTCACACTGTGGTGTTGATTCTAGTTTTAATAACATCCATTTTCTAATTACCTTCTTTTATTTCTAGTAAATGAGTTTTTCAGGTCAGTTTCATTAATTTTTAAGGACTAGAATAATGAACAACAATTTAGTGTAATTGTGTACAGATGACCATAACAGAAAATGATATATGTGATCCACTGACTAGCTAGTGCAGGAGAACATCCAGCCAATGGATTAACATAGGATAACCATAACCACCAAAATTTATTTGGCTAGACGATGACTAGCTGGCCAATCACTGGAACAATTTAGGTTATAGTAGTTCTTCATAAAACTACAGAAAAAATTGTGGTAAAACTAGATCACATGTATTTTTCATGAAACCAAAATCTCATTGGCAAGTAACACCAACTGACTAGTTAGATCCATAGGCAAGCTGGTGATGTCGATCTCATCCCAAAAATTAACATTAGTATCATATTTTTGTTCTAGAACCCACATTTTGATTCATCTTTCACCCTCCCTTGATCTGAATAGGACCAATACAGACCTAGGGTCTCTCTTTAGACAAATCTCACTCTCCCAACCAAAATCCTTAGTGGATCCAAGTATTGATCGATATAATGATCATATTTTAGTATTTATAACCTTGTTTTGTCCTATATTTATATTTTCCACATGAATATTACTATGGAATAGAAATTGATACTATGATAATTCATTAAATATGGAGTTTTAGTTTGGAATTGTGGTTCTATGTCTCTTATTATCTTCAAATAGATCATTTTTCTCTTAAAATTGTAGAACCCTTTTTGTATTTGAGATTACATGTGCATTGAGGAGGGTATCTTAATGAAAAGGATTTGTTATAAGAATGAATTTTATTATATTTTAAATTTTGTTCTAAAATACATAATTTTCTTCATCAATTTTAAGAAGAAATTTAGTGGTTTTGGGTGATTTTATTTAATGGACATCCCTTAGATGTAGTGATGAAAATTAATTTTAATGAATGATTTATATTTTATTAATGGTTTTCCCAGTACCTTTACATGAAATTCCTCTTCAATGTTTTGATTTGGGAATAATGGTAAACTAAATTAGATTATATATGGGGATAGTATACAAGTTTGGTTATGAACTATTTCCCATTAGGTCGATTTTTTTGGGAAATTTATACACTAGGTGTCCTAATTTGATATAGGGAGCCACTCTCATGAGTGAAATATTTCCCAATAGGCCCATTAATTGAGAAAAATTAGTGAAATAGGTGGCATTTTATAAAAAAAACTATTAGGAGGATCCTTGCTAACCAGTATATAATTAACCAAGTGTGATTTTTTATAAAGACATTCTTTAGAATATTTACTTGAAATATCTTGATGAACTAATTATTATAGAAAATATTTGACAACTAGTTTATTTGGACATGTTTTTTGAGTTGTATAAAGGGTTGATTCCAAGTCTAATATAAAATTTGGTAAACTATTTATCATGGGTTTTTATTTATTTTTTCATAATTGGTTATATTATAATGAATTCTTAGGAAAAACATGGTGGGATCCTTCTGGGTATTTTGTTTTGACACCCTACATATTGAATTGGGTGTATATAGATTGTGTTTCACCTAATGTAGATAAATGGAAGGTTCTATAGTATGGTACCTGGTTGTCTCCTAGTAGGGTGTGGGTGTGTGGTGGAGACTATATGCTATATGGAGATGAGTTATTATTGAACCTCTAAACTTAGGTTTGGTATGTGGTTTGGAACCTAGATTTGGTATCTTTGTGTCTGTGTTCTAACGCTGATTTTTTTGGAATACATAAATTATATTTTAATATTTCACATTGGTTTATGATATTTTATGGATGAATCATTCTCAATGTTGTTCTTGATGCCTTGTATTTTATACCCATGCTATGGGGATTTTGAATGCTCTAAATTACGCATCATTGATAGATCTAGTTCCAATATAATAGGGAAATTTTGGTTGGTTTGAGACATAATATGATGTAAGTGATTATTTAATATGTATTAATTTTCTTGTGATGGAATTAAGTTATGTAATAATTGTATAAGTTCACATGGATGATAAAACCATTACCATTACTAATATATAAGTGGGGAATAATAACCACAAATTTTATTGAAAGGTTTTTTATGACATATAATGTTAAAAATTTAGTATATTTCATAGTTGATATACTTACAATGACTGATCAGGTAAGTTACTATGTATTTTATATTGGTTATTTTGATTGGATTTTGGACCGGCCTTATGATTTTAACCCCTTTGAAGGTGTCAGGGGTGTCCGTATAGGCTGAGGAATGGGTCATGAGAGTTAGTCCAAGCTCAGTAGTTATTTAAAAAAAATATTCTATATGTGTTATTTAAATATGTATATATTTTTATTTTAGTTGTGTGTTTTAATTTAGAATAACATATATCATAAGTAATTTTAAAATAATTTTTTTTAAAATGTAGAAATAAATTTCTAAAAAATGGAAATCTATGAAAACATTAGAGTCAATCTAGAATGTGTAAGTATAATTATTTTAGTGATTAAACAAAATAGAATGTTTATATATAATAGTAACTATTAAGTTACACTATGTAAATTAGATTTAATATTTTGTAAAGGGGATACATAAGAGTAACACAAGAATATGTCAGGGTAATATTGCAATGTGAAATTTTTTTGAAGTGTTGAATACCCTTCATATATGTAAGATTAATATAGAGAATATATAAGGGAAAGATGGGTTGGTTAGTAAAAAATATATGTTATTGGGAACCCAAAAATATGTAAAGGTAAATCCCTATAATTGAAGGTCTATTTAGGAATGGGCTGAGAAATTCGGTGACATGTTGACAGTGATCCCTATTACATGTATAATTATATTATTAATATGTAATTGATTTTCTCATAAAAAATTAAAATGTAAAGGCTTTCCAAATTTTATTCATAGCTAAATTTAAGCTCTATACATGATGGAAATTCTGGTGCAAATATATAATTTAATATATCCATTTGTAAGGTTTATAGAGTTTATAAAAATATGAATATGTTGAAATTTTCAAGAATATTTTAACATAACTAAAATGAGTTATTAATGTATAATTTATATATAAAATAGGAGTTAGGGATATTTTTTCTTTAATATAATTGTTGTATTGTAGTTATTTTCTCTCATTTGTTTCATATTCCTTTTTGTATATCTCCACAATTTCTTATTATTTATATGTTAAAATTGATCATGGTGGTATCCTTAGGTATGGATATATTTCTTATAGTAGATAACACTAGTTTCTTTAAAAAAATCAATTTATATTTATTGAACCGTAAAATTGAATTAGTTTCATATTTTTGAATTTCTTATAATTAAATCCAAAGATGATGGAGGTTCTTGATGAGGGGAGTCATGTATGATCCTAAAATTTGGATCCTAAATATTTAATATTTTTTATGTAAACATGTATGATTTGATAAATGAGTAAAGGTGGGGTTGTGTATGATTAATTGAGGACAGAATAATTGATAGTTGTCGTTATCTATAAGAGAATCTTCTTGGTATTATTTTGGGGAAGATGATGGGTTGATCCTATTATGGACTATTTTTCATGATTTTGTTACACTATGGTTATTATAGGTACATGTATGGTGTTAACCACTACTACAGTGGAAAATGTGGTTCTATATAGTTTTTCCGTAGTAATAGGATATCCCTTCATCATGGGGATGGGGCCTTTAGGGTCATTCTCATATAGGATGAATCCCAAGAGGTGGTTTTGGACACTCTTTGTTATATTTATGATCTTTAGTTTGAGCACATTATGGATGATGTAATCATCCATCAATATGGATATTTGATACACAATAGATATCCATGTAAGGTGATGTTTTTCAATAAATGTGAGTGTGATGCTCACTAGAAAGGTATGATATGATTATATATATGTTTTAGATGTGCTATTGGGGAATATTTATTGATGTATATTGATAAATCAATTTTATATTAGAATTTTTTAGAATGAAAATGGTTTCCATTCTTATCACACTATGATTTTATCATTCAACTATGATACTGGCATTGTAGGTAAAGGTTTACTCATGGTTGGTTGAGAATTAGAAGGGAAAGTTTCATGGTATATTGATAGCCATTTATTGTGTCCTTCATACACTGGTATTTGATATGTATATTAGCTGGGGACACTATTGGTGGTTAACTACATTTTTTGGAATAAAAACATTAATTCAACCTTCATGAAATGTGCAGAATTAATGTCTTATAATATAGGAAATGGTAAGGGATATTTCTACAATTTTTTATATAGATAGTCAAACAGATGATGTAAATGTTTAATGAAATTAATTTATATAAATCCTGGGTGGTAACTTGGTTTTAGGATAGTTGTAATTTTTGTTACTTTTTTATTAATAGATATGAAAATAGACTATAAGAAATTAGTTACGTGTTATAAGACTAACATGGAATCAAAAAGGTTTATTTGGGTCATGTTATGTATATATGTCTTTTTTAACTAGTATTTTAAGTCTCATATGATTTTTTCATGTAATAATTATCATTTAGATATAGAGATCATTTTCTCCCCATTATAAAAAAATATCCATCATATATTGTAGGCAACCATTGGTATATAAGAAGGAATTCCTATGATCGAGTAACACTCTGTTTTGGTTACTGTGGCATAATCTCAGTTAGGTAATTATAGATTAGTATCATAGAAGGGTGGTTATAAATTTTTATTAACATGAGTCTTTTTTAATTTATGTTTTTGAATTTATATACTTAAAAATATTTCAAAACATTTTATGGATGTCATGTTTTGTACCAATTCATTACATGTGTGAGCTAAAGTACAAGTTACCAGGGGAGATGTGTTTTTTTTTCGGTTTATGGGGTTACAATAGAGTTATTTTTATGATAAATGGGTATTTGATATTAATGGACATTGGTCTTTGATTATTTTCCTTGATATCGTAGTGGTAGTAAATATGCATTCTTTTAGGTGTAAAGGGATCATAAGATATATGTGTGATGCTTGTAAATTCTATTTTTTATACTATATTGGAAATGTTATTTGTTGTTTAATATATAAAAAATGAGTGAAATAGTTTTTTTCTACATAATATCTTAGTGGAATTATACTATGATAACCCAAGATTGGAAGTGTTTCCTAAATTGAAATGGGTTTAGTACTATAAATTATCAATGATGACCTATATAGTGTTTTCTTGTACAGATTCATGAAATAATGTGTCTCAACAAGACCATGTATGTGATCCCATATGTGTAAGGTACCTGATATTTAAATGGTAGTTTTAGTCATAAAATCCTCTTTTATTCTATGGAGGGGGTGGACCACAAGTAATGTAGTTCTTTATTTAGTCCACATATAATATTTTTTATCAGATCAAGATACTACTAGGGTATAGTGTAATTATGGATATGTATATGATTAGAAGTCTTGGAAAACATAAGTGGTATATAAAGGTAGGGGAAAGTGGACACAAGGTGTGGGTGGGGATGAAATTGTAGGATATGTTCTTTAATTACTTTAATATTAATGTGAAAAATAACATAAAATATTATAGCACAAGCATAAATCTCAGAAAACCATAAATATAACATAATATTGTAGATTAAGTCCCATGTGGATTAGGAATACTATCTTTTCCCATAAATAACACCTTATGAGATATTAAACATTACTTAATGAATTGAATGAATTTATAATTCCAATCACATCTATCACATAATAATATATACATGAATATATATTCCACATAGATAAAAAATATATAAATCCATAAATACAAAAAACATGACAACCTCGTTGAAATTAAATGTGCATCCCACGAAATAAAGTTTCTATATAGGTAAATACATTTAAATTAATTTAATATATTATAAGTTAAACAGAAAATATAGGTAAAAGGAATACAATTTAGATAATAAATTTTACATTCAATAAATGTATGAGTATCTTGGTCAACACCCTTTAATTAAAATAATGAAATACATAGTATTCACATAGGAAAAACATTAGATTAATGTTAACGTCTATTAATAGTAGATGATTAGGGAATAAAATGGTATTGGTGGATTATTTATCTTATAGGTTTTTCATTTCCATCACACCACACATATATTCAAACACAGATAAATAATCAATGGAATATTTTAATATTAATGAAATCATATTTTATAGTATATTAGAAAATCACTTTGAAATATAAGAGGATATTTATTTTCTTTTGGTAAAATTTAATAATGTGAAATTCCTAGAATTATGGGAATATAATTTAATTTCTACATCCATTAAATAAAATATGAAATATTGATAATGAATAATAGAAATAAAATATGGAATAGGTGTTCTTGAATAAATTATATTAAATAATATTCTTCTAAAACTTTTTAAAATAATGTCAAAATGACTAATGAAAAAATATATTAAAAAGAGTTCATTTAAAAATTTTAAATAATGTAATATTCAATGGAAAATAACCATAAAATTTATTTCATTTATAAATTTGAAGAGTCATGAATCGATATAAATATTATAGAAATGGATGACAATGTTTCCCAGATGTTAAGAATAAATACGTTTGAGTGAAAAAACAAGAAACTGTTTGGATGAATTGTAAACATATAGGTGTTAAAATGTCACGAGGAATTGTAAAATGAAGAGAATAAAGAGGTAATATAGTATAATATAATGAAAATAAAGCTAAAACTAAACATATAGTGATGGAATTCAATAATAAAGTCACTAGTATAAAAAAGGTCTTGAACGTCGATTTTTAACCGACGTTGAAGTTACCGACGTAAACAATATGACTTTTTACGTCGTTTTTTGTAAACCGAAGCAAAAAACAAATGTCATTTGTTTTTTAACTATGGTTTTGTAAAAAACTGAGGCCCAACAAACTCATCCGCATCATTTTTGGTGTCAGTTTCCTTAAAAACCGATGCCAAAAAGTTGAAAAAATAGTTTCGGTGTTGGTTCTTGAAAAAAACCGACGCCATAAATAGACTAAACTTATTTTTGGCGTATTTTTTTTTTACAAAAAAAGACGCCAAAAAGTAATTTTTTATTCATCTATGTTTTAGAGCATTTCTTAATCTTCGATTTGACTGGTCGTGGAGCTAAAACAAAGTTACGAATCAAAAGTTATGGCCGTTGGAAGTTGAACATGTCAAAGTTTCGATTGATACAAATTGTTTTAAAGAAAAAAGATAAACCTGAATTAATATCACATATAACGAATGATATAAATTATAAATAATACTTCAAACACATTTCAATTTTTTTGGATCTTCTATTGAAATGATATGTTGTTTATCATCATATCTCTTATATTTAGTGTAGAAGTCATGTGATAATGAAAACGACGATCGATTATTAAACATACACCAAGCTTGGTAAATCTCATCCGAATGTTGTATATTTTTAACTCGATAATAAATGTAAATCATCATTATATTAAATCTAATCGATTTTCTTATAAATTAAGGACATTAATAATAAAGAAAATAAATGAATTGAATAGGTACCGTATTTAAATTAACAATTGATGCTACGTTGAAAACTTGATTGAATCGAAGAGGATGAAAATGATAAACAAAGGAGAAATGGATTTATATATAGTAAATGAAAATATTTTCGATTGAGTTGTATGAAAATGTAGGCGGGATTTTAAAAAGATAAATGCATGTTGTGAAAAAAATTGAAATTCTGATCCTGCGTTATGGTGAATACTATTTGGTGCCAGTTGTGTTTGAAACCGACGCAAAAGTGGATATATGTCAGTCTTTTGGCTTTGGTTTTTTAAGAAAACCGATGCCAAAAATTCCAATCGATATCATTTTTGGCGTCGGTTTTTAAATAAACCGATGCTAAAAAGATAAAAAATGTTTCACGTAAGTTTGTTTTAAAAAATGACGCCAAAAGTAAAAAACAAATTGTTTTTTTCATCGGGTTTTTAAAAAACCACCGCGAAAAACAAAAAACAGTTTTGGCATCTGTTTTTATGAAAACTGATGCGAAAAGTAAAAAAAATTATTTTTGGTGTCGGTTTTTTAAAAACTGACGCGATAAACAAAAAAACATTTGGCATTCGTTTTTATGAAAACAAACGCCAAAACATAAAAAAAAAATTTACCAGGTTTTAGAGAATTTCTTATGCTTCGATTTGACTGGTCGTGGAGCTAAAATGGAGTTACGGATTAAAATTTTTGGCCTTTGAGAGTTGGACTTAATTAAGACTTCTTTTAGAGAAGATCAACGTACACCATCCATAACTTTTAATCCGTAACTCCATTTTTTCTCTATGACCAGTCAAATCAAATATTAGGGAATTATCTATAGGACTGTCTATTTTGATTAAATATTTAGCGTTGGTTTTCATAAAAACAGACGTCATAACATATTTTTTTATTTTTTCATGTCTGTTTTTTTAAAAACTGACGCCAAAACTATTTTTTTTAGTTTTTAGCATTCGTTTTTAAAAAACCGACGCCAAAAAGTCTCCACAAAAATATTTTATGTCAGTTTATAAGAAACCGACTTCAAATTGATGACATTAAAAACGAGTTTTCTACTAGTGAGTTTATGACTTAACAAAGTGTATTAAAATAACAACAACCCTTATGACGTTGGTAATGTATGAAACAATGGTAATTAAATAAATAGAGGTTATATGAAATTATAGTGTCAATATTAAAAAATTATTTTATATATAATAATTCAAAATTGTAGTATTTGAAAAATATAAATGTAAATTGGTTCATAATAAGAAACAGGTAACAATAAATTAAAATTTCAATAAAGAATGCTTACCTTAAGTCCCATTTTATTTAATTTTTTTCACTTCCAGTATAATAAATTTACATTTAAATAAAAATTTATTTTTGAATTCTGTAATATTTTTTTATATTTACTATCAGTTTTAATATATAGAATTTATTAATTACAATTTTTTTAATTATACAATTTCATGAATGAATTCATTATTTTTCATTATCGAGTTTTGTTTCAATTTTTTTATTTTTATAATTTGTAAATTATAATTTTTTAATATTATTTAGAGGAAACTATAGTAAATTAAATTATTTTTATATTATATAATATATATTTTCTTTATATTTAGGTGGTGATATGTAAATCATTTAAAATTTCCTTATAGGTAGATGAAACTGGCCCATTACTGGACATATCAAAAGAGGGGGAGATATAGTATATACTATAAAAAGATTATAATCATTATAAGAATATCATAAAAACATTAATATGTTTTATACCTTTCCTATTGTATTGGGGTTTTTAAAGATCAATACATCCCTAAGGATTCTAATAGTCATAGAATAGGGGTAATGGGAAGATCTTGGGATCAATAAGTCAATGTTGAGTGGTTTGATAAGGGAAAGGAAAATGATAATTTATACGTTAGGAGAGTGTTATTTTTTTGTAAAAGTATTGATTATTTTATCATTGAGTCCAACTAAAATTTAAATTGTAATGTTGGAAACAAAATTAGATAGTTTTTATTAAAAAAGTGGCTTATTTGACATTTAGATCAATCTAAAACTAAATATCACATTCTAACCACTAAATTAAATGTTAAAAAGTAGTTTCTCATTCAGATGAGATTATATATTCGTTAAAAAACTTCAAATATAAGTTTCTAAACAAAAAATTATATTTTTAAATCACTATATTAATCTTGAAAAATAATTTTGAGTGAGAAAATATTTTGGGAATATTTTAGTCATTTTCACATCATGATAATATCATAAATGTTGTGGTATTTATAAGAACTATTATATTTTTGTAATTACTAAATTAATCAAAGTCTTTATAAAAAAATAAAAAAATACTTTTAAAATACACCCTATATTATGATTCTAAAAAAGAAATATTTTTTATAAATTTTATTTTTTAAAATTTAGAAGTTTAACTTTTAAATAAAATTATATAATACATGGAAGAACATTTTTTAGAATAAAAACTATTTTTTTTATTATGAGTGATTAAACTTATATTTTACATTATCTATTATTTATTATTTGATGGAAAATTTTTAATTTATAGTTTTTAAACTTATAAATTTTATGAAATTGTCTATCTAATTAAGTGTAATTTATTATTTATATTTATAATCAAGAAAAAAGTTTTAGTGTTACAAACGCTATAAAATAAGATCAGAATTATATTTTAATATATTTTTTACTTTTTTTAAAAACATCATTATCAAAATTTTATAATATATTTTTTTAAAATATGACACTAATAATAAGTGGAATTACATTTTCAAATAATATGTTAAAAATCTAAAAACAATATTTTATTATAAATATTATTACACAACAATTTAAAAGTAATTTTTTACTAACAAAATATTTTCGTAAAACATGATCAAAATGTTTAGCAATTAAATTTTATACAATTTAATCGAAAAATAATTATAATGTTTTAGATTAGTATAAAAATGATCTTTAACCATTCTTCATATGTTAAACAAATTGCATATATCCTTAATTTTAGTGGTCATATGTTATAATTTTGTGGCTATTAAAACATGTATCAAACATTGTTAACCATTTCATTATAATGAATTAATTACAAATAAAAATAAAAATAAATTAATTTTATTTTAAAAAATAATCATGAATATAGTATAATGAGATTTTATAAATCCATTTTAACAAATAATATTCCATTATTGTTTAATTAATATTTCAAAGAAAAGCATGAATAAGAGAAGCATAGGTTGTATACATGGGTATACATGTTTGTTTTATATGTTGAATAGATTTAAATTCATTATGAATTCAGAATTAAATTTTTATAATGAATATTGTTTTAAAAAATTAATTGGAAATCAAGGATGTTTCATTATACCAACTTATATAAAGTCAGTCTTCAAAATTTAATTTGTTTTATTAATGATTAAAATTTATTAGGATATTATTTATAAAGTCATGAATCATGATATGACTCTATATTCAAATATTTCAAAAAATTTCATAAATAGAATATAATACATCCAGATAATATCCCCCAAGAATGTGAAACTTATATTGTAGTAATGAACACTTTATAGTACCAATTGACTATCATGTTATTACATGACCAATATTTGATAGAGTAATTACATCTTAGTTCATATGATCCAGATCCCACACCAACGACTTTTTATCAAGATATGAATGAAATTTCTATGAAATCACACACACTATACATTACCAAAATTTTAGATTGTCTTTAAATATTTATATTTATCCTTAGATATTACACTAATTTACTATTATTCTATTTTTTTAATAATAATTAAATAAAGATCATTCCTACAATATTAAAATAGAAAAAGTCATGAAAACCTTTTCTTACCAAAACCAATTTACCCTTTAATACAAAAAAACCTAAAATAAAATATCAATCAATATATACCTTATTCATATAGACTCTCAAACATAAAATAATATTTTCCAAAAATATCTCTAATTTCAATGAAAACAAAATTTCATACCATCCAAAATGTATACCTATACATCGGTCATGTATTCTTCATGAAACCCAATCATCATCTCCAAAAATATCATTATTCATGTTAAAATCAGTTCACATAAGAACTCAAAGGGGTATCTATGCCATTAAAATTACTATCAACCATAAACTTATTAACTTATAATGGTATCCAAAATGATTTAATTATTCACATATAATAACTATGTTTTTATAATACGTGCTTTGACACAAATTGAGATTCCCTCGACACAAATTACATTTCTGGTGCTTAAAAAATTTCCCTTAAAATATATGCTTGAATCTGGAAGAATATATGTAAAAAAAACTATAATTAAAATATTTATAACCCTTTTTAATTAAATTAATTATCCAATAACTTTTAGAATAAATTTTCTTTAGAGTTATAAAAAATACATAACTATGAAAACAAATATCTTTCCCATCTAAAGAACAATTTTTCACAATGATAATGATTCCTTAGTTTACAATTTGTATTTACCAACCCACACAAGATTTCCCACACAAGATACCCGTCTAGAAATATTATACATAAAAATATTCATAATAACATGTGGAATCATTTTGATAAGAAGGGTGAGATCAAATGGACATTAAATTTAAACATAAGTTATAATAATCAATTAAAATAATCAAGAATATGATAAAAACATGGTTATTAGAACCTAATTAATTTAATATGAAATAACATAAAAAATAATACCTTGTACAATATTGATCATATTTTAGAAATTGTTAAAAAAATTCATAAAAAAGTAGATAACATATGACTACAAAATCAATGAAATTAGAAAACAACAGAATACAAGAAACCATAATTTTATGTTACGTACCCCAAGAAAGACAATATAACATAGCCTATAAAGTTCAATATTTGGTTTTTTACTCTCTTGTCTTATATATATCATCTCATGAGATATAAAACATTTCATCATTTATTAGTGGTCTGTATAATTCTTGTATCACCCACCACATCATAATAGGTAATTGAATATGTGGTACATTTAAGAAAAAAACATAAATCCATAAATAAGCATATAAATATAAAACTATGGTAATTAAATGTTTATCTAATTAAATTATGTAACTATAAAGGTAAATAAAAATTAATAAAATAACAATGTGTGAGGTACTTTCACCATATAGGTATTATGTATATGGTTTAGTTAATTATTTCCCAAATAAATCGATTTTATGAGTATCTAGGTTAATTTTCTTCATTCAAAATAATGAAATATGTGGTATTAATTGTGGAAAGACATTCAAAGAAATATTATTTTTATGAACTGCGGATGAGTAGGCTTGAAAAAAGAAATTATGGACTACTTATCTAATAGAAACTTTATTTCTATCTCACTGAACATACATAAAAACACTCATATAAAAAAGGACTACCTTGAAATATATTGAAAAAACATTAATAAGTATATAAAAAATTCAATTTAAAAAATCGTATGATATATCCTTTTTTTCATAACATTTAAAAATGTTAAATTCATAGAATAATTTTAATATAGTTTACCTTTTAAAACCATGAAAACATGGAATGGATATTTGATAAGGAATAATGAAAAGAAAAACAGGAATACATGATCATGCATAAAATATATTAAAAAATATTCTTTTAACAATTTTTAATGAAATCTAAAGATTGAATCATGGAGAAAATGTTATGTTTCATATTTTATACATTTTAATGACATTAAAAGATAAAGGAAAATAATTATAAAAAATATTTTATTTATTAATAAGAATATTATTGAATAAATTTTAATAATATGGACATGTGAGAAAAATTCTACCAACCATAAAGAATAAATATGATCAAGTCTACACATTTGAAATTGTTTGGTTCATTTGTAAACCGTAAGGATGTGATATGTAAAAAATAATTCTAAAAATATAAAATAAATATGTATAATATTAAAATAAAATCATAGGGTAGATGATACCCAACATATAATGATAAAGAAAATGAATAAAGGTTTTGTATTTGTGAAAGTGAATTAAGATAACAATAGCACATGTGACTTAAGTAAAGTATAAATTAAAGGATACTAAATATGGAGAGATTAAATGTAATTCAAAAACCCAATAAAAAACATGTTTTGAATATATTTTGTCAATACTGGTGTAGTTACACCATATAAAAGTAAATTTGTGAATAGTAAGAAAAAAGTCTCAAGAAATTGAAATAAATAAAAAGAACCCTTACCTTAGGTCACATTTTCATTCTTCACATTTAAACCACATGTTTAATGAAATTGATTTTATAAATAATTTAAAATAAAATTAAATATATCCATATTACCCATTCATTATTAGCTATAAACATAGGGATTTATTTATTTCCATTTCATTTGAAAAGATAATGACCTTAAAAATTATTTTCCTTTTTATATTATCCTATTTTTTGATTTTATGATTTTGATTTTTTTAATTCATCATTTAGTAATATTATTTTAATAATATTATAATAAATTAAGAAACATTTATATTACATAATATAAAGTAACTGAAAATTTAGTCAGTGATATATAAATCATTTACAATGTCTTCACAGTCCAATTAAACCTTCAATTATTATGACTCATCTACTGTGCAGGGAGAGAGTATATTGTATAAATAAGATAAAATAGATATAAAATATTATTAATTAAATTAATATGTTGTATAATTATATATAAAATAATTTATGAAGGTATAATATGGAATTATATATAGAGAGTTTAAAAAAGAGGAGATAGGAAATGATGAAAGTGTATTGGAGGTACCCCTTCATGGAATAATTAGACTTTCATCAATTCCATGATGGATTGTGGTTTTGTAAGTCCAGAAAATAAATAAGGGTGGTATGGGACTTAATAAATGTTAAATAGGTAGATATTTCACTTTCACATTTCAATTGACCAAGCCTTTCCAAGTTAATAGAGATATTGGATTCTATACATGAGGATACAAGTTTTTTTGGGCTAAAATATTGATTATTATTTCATGTAGGACTTCTACTTTGGAGTGGTAGTAGTTCTAATTAAATAAGTTATTTTATTATCATAAAAGAAGGGTTATTAGTCATTCAGATAAATACAATTTTAAATTGAACCATACAATGAATAATTTAAATTTATAGAGTAAAAAATAATTTCTTTATTGGGATGAATTATAATTTAGGTTCCATATTAAAAAATATATATGTTTTTAAACCCAACATTTTTATTTTAATACTGTAATTTAAATTCTTGAAATTTATTTTTTGGTTAAAAAAAAGTTTAATAAGATTTTATACAGCACTTCTGCCATGATAATGTTATAAAAGTTATGGTATTCATAAAAAATATATTTTTACTATTCATAAACATAAAATTCTTTAGAAAAATCATAAAAAATTCCTGATGTTTATCTTGAAAATAATATTGAAAAAATTAAATTTTTTTCTCATATTATAATTCTAAAATATAGGAATATAAATTTTAAATAAAATGATAAAATATATGGGAAATAAATTTATATAGAATCAAAATTATTTCTATTGTAATGAGTGATTACACATATATTTTGCATTCTATATTAATTATTATATTATTGTAAATTTATTATTTTTAGTTCTAAAATATATAAATTTAATGAAATTATTCTTTTAATTAAGTGTAAAATAACTTTTTAAATACATATTCGTGAAAATATTATTAGTATAAAAACATTATGAACTATTATCAAACATATATAACAATAAAAAGTTTACATTTCCTAAAAACAATATTATCAAAATTTTATAATTATTTTATAATAATAAGAGACCATATATAATATTAATTACATTTTCAAATAATAGTAATAAAAACTTCATAATTTTTTAATTATAAAACATGTTAATTATCAATTTAAAGGGGAATTATAAACTAATAAATATGTAAATATAATTTGAAAAAATCCAATTAGAAGTTAAATTATCTATAACTTAATTAACATTGAATGATAAAGTATTATTTAAATGTAAATATGATATTTAACCAATTATCATTTGATTTACATAAAATGTGATATGTCATTACATTCAATGGTTATATGTTAATTTTTTGACAATGAAAAAATGTTTCATACTTTGTTAACCATTTATCATGACGAGTTAATCACTAACAAAACATTTAATAAAATTAATATAGTAAAAAAATATTAAAAAAAATCTTAGATTTAAAAAAGTAATTTTATAAATTCATTTTAACATTTATAATTCAAGTATATTCTTATTAATATTTTGATTAAAATAAGGAAAAGTGATCAACATTATTGATAGATTTGAATATATAATTTTGGTATATATTTTTAATAATAAATACCTTCATCTAGAATTTGCATTGATATTTTAGGAAATAATTTTTTATAATTATATTTAGTGGAAATATAGGATATTATTTTTGTACCTTGTAGATAGGAGAATACTTATTTGGAGATAAGAAATAAGAGATGTAGGTTTTGGAGCTGTAGGTTGCTGAATGTTGTGACATAAAGAGATCCATGAGTAGGGATGGCGTAATGGATCAATGATGCCACAACAAGGTTTTTCATTAGAGGGATATTCATATGAAGTCAACTAGGGCTTCTTCAAGACTAGTGTGACTAAACACTAATTGAGTGATGGGTATGTTACTATGTGACGAATCTAGAACATTTCTATTATGATACCTCAGAACATGTAGGATAATGTAGATTGTGTTATACCTAGACATATTTGATGAGTCTTTGAATAGTATTGGAGTTGATACCATGGATATAATAGTGCATGTCAAAAGAAGTTGTGGATGATATTAACATCACTGGGGGAAATAAAAGACTGTGAGTGTGACTTTTTGAGGATGATATGCATCAAGAAGTCAATATTTATGTCGAGTGCAGATGAAAATGTTGCCTCATTTAGAGAGAGTCGAAGATATATTGTTGTTAGAGGTATTCATTGACCAGTAGGATTTTTGTATGATGGGTAATGGTGCATGATGTGCTTATATGATAAGTATAATGTCCAAAACTGGTTAATATTTGGAAATCAGGTCTGATATATAATTAAAGAGGGTATTAAGTATCATTTAGAATAAACATGATCATTTATAATGATACAGGATGTACATGTGCATTAGTATTGTATTAGAACATGATGGTTTATTACTAGTGGCCATGTGTGGGTTATTGGTGTATGAGGAATGAATGGTTATGAAAAAATAATTATATTAGGTATATTGGTAAAAGTAATTCAAGGTGGGTTATTTTTATGCTAGGGAGTTGCATGAAATGGATCAGTCTATTTGAGTTAAGTAGTCGGGGTAACCGAAGTGGGATGTATACATTCTACGTTATCTTAGTTTATTGTGAATGTGGTGAGAATGATGCCAAGGTTCTATTGAGTTCTATTACATGGGTGGATGTGATATATCAAGGATGATCTATCATATGAATGGGATTTTTTAATTTTCCATTTGTTTGAGAGTGATAATTTTCAATGGATCTTGAATCCACCTTATGATATAGGAACATATTGAGGTGTCATGGGTGTTAGTATAGACCGATGAATGAGTCTCATGACTTAACATGAGTTCAAGGATCACATTTCCATAAAAATTATGATACAAGTGGAGTTTAAAAAAGTTATTTAGGTATTTTTTCTAATTTCGGGACTCAATTTGGAATAATTTAGATTTTTTATTATAATGGATTGAATCATTTTATTTTTAAAATTAGAAATATATTTCCCGAGAAATGTAAAACTCTTCATATATGAATCATTTTATAATTTTAAGTTTTCATTTTTCTACTTCTTGAGAAATTGATATATCAACAAATAAAATTAACACCAAATTTAACACTTATATAAAATATTAAACATTTATTAAATGGGATTCTTATGAGTAACCCGAGAATATATAATATTAATATTGTTTTATAGAATTTGATCGATTTAGTAAGTAAACATTAGATATGTAATATTCTTCTATAGAATACTTAAGGGTCACCCATGTTATGCAATGATAAATGGTAATGTGTTGGAACTCAATAATATATAATGAAAAATCCATCTTCTTTAAAGGACATGTAGCGATGATCTTATAAATTTGTTAAAGTGTTGGTAGTTATCCATATGGTACATATGATTCAACTCTTGATATGTAAGTTTCATTTGAATATGAAAATTATAAATGTAAGGGAGATATAAATTGTATATAAGGGACCCACAGGTAAATAGTATTTAAGATATAAATTTTTAATAGTGGTATATAAGGGTCATTTGGGAGAAAATATGAAAGGTTCAAGGTCTATGGGTAAGGGTTAGGAGGAGTAAAAAATTCAAATATCATAATTTTTTTTAAATTATTTAAAAATCAATTAAAATGAATTTGATATATGTAATTTGACTATAAAAGGGAAATTTGAGCTGTGTAACCCAGAATATTATGGTTTTTCCCTAATTGATTACTCCCATTAATTTATTATTCCTTTTTGTATTTCCACTGCTAATTATTTCATATTTTTGTATTGTATATTCTATGGGATGGACATATATATAAATAGCTATATCCGAGTAGTTGTTATTAGTTTATTTCACTATTTTGAAATTTTATTTAAATTGGTCATGAAAATAATTATTTTGATATATTTCTATTTTTTTCAAATTGATTTTGAATCATATGGTGGTTAATATAAAATTTAATCTTCAATACTCTCTCCCAGAGGTTCTAATCTATTTAATATTCTGAATTCATGACATGTGGCATGTAATAAATTGTAGAGAGATGGGTTGTGTATGAGCGATGAATAACAGAGCCATTTTTTGTATGAATTTTTTATAAGAGATAATTGTGGGTATTGTAAGGTGTAAAATAATGAGTTGAGCATAGTTCGAATTTTCTTTATATGCAATGTGATTCCAAGGTCACTGGTGGGATGAAGTTGAAGTTGAACATTACAATATTGGTGATAAAGGTTTTTCAAGGAGTGGCTGTAGGGATGGTGATTTATTCTCAACATGGGAATAAAGCCATTGAGGTAATGTGAACACATGATAAGTCTCATGAGGTGGTTTTTTCAACTCATTATAAGTATTGTATTATATTATTTGATAATATTATTATTTATGGTTTAACACATTGATATAGAGTTCAGATACACCATAATTATCAATTGATAGTAATGGATATCACTATATGAGAGATGGTTGCCCACCAAATATATGATATATGATGATATTTGTGATTGGTAAATTCTATTAGAGAGTCATGGGTTAACTTGGATGATAAATTCAAGTGACATGATATTTGGTTAGAATTATTGGAATGCCTATATCATGATAGAATTTATATGTTTTTTCCACAATAGCAGTAGATAAGGATGGTTAAGTATCACTCATGGATAGTTGATCACAAGTGGATCAAGTTATATGGTGTTTTGGATTAAATTTATTAACATTTTCATAAACCATTATATGATTTATATAACATCTAAGGACACAATTGGAGTTATCCAACCATGAACAAGATAACCCCCAACATGAGTCTTTTGGGAAACATAAATAATTTTTATTTTATGATACATATAAGGGTAAGGGGTCTTACTCAGATGTCTAGTCATGATTATGGTGCACATAGAATACTATTTGGGTGATAAGAATTTATACACAAGACAGGTGGTTCCAAGGCATTGTACTATTAGTTATTTTTGTATATTTTGTATCTATACATGTGTTATTAGTGTATTTGAAGTCAATTGTGTTTATTTAGACTGAATTATAAAGTATCATTTTGGTCATTATATATATTTTTTTATTTTTATTTACCCTTTCCTTCCTCTGTGGTCTCACCCTCAACTTCCAGAGGGGCATGGAAATTTATGAAGTGGAAACGGACGCTGAAATTCTCCTTAACTCGTTGCATGGCGTTTGCCCAACCCCATGGTCTATCTTGTACTTTATTAGGAGAACCAAAAAAATCCTCTCTAATATCCGGGTGAAGCATATGTGGTGTGAAGGAAATAAGGTGGCAGACTATTTGGCATCGATCGCGATCCATGGAACATGTACTTTATGCTTCTATAATCTCAATCAGCTTAAACCCAAGGTGGTTGACCTTGTGAGAGGGGATGCCCTCAACTTACATTACTTCCATCCTCCATAGTCCTCCCCTTGTTTTCCCTCCCCTCCCCTCTTTTCCTTTTTATTTTTCTTTTGGTCCTTGTTTTGTATACTTTGGTTTCCCACTTTCCCTTAAAGTGGCTTAATAAAAATTTATATTTGGATGGATAATATCCCCACTAATATGGAATAAAACCACACCACTAATTAGTAGTCATTTTTTTGCTGAGAGACATTCCTATGGTCTAGTAATATTCTAATCTTGAAATTGTAGAGTGATCCAGGTTGGGGAGTTACATAAAAATTCATCTCTATTTTAGAAAACTTATCACTTCATCAATGTTATAAAATATATATCATTAAAGAAGTGTGCTTTCGTGGAATAAAACCATTGATTTTATCCTATAAATACATGAGATGAACATTATTGTTTTGGAGTTGACTCCACAATCCAATGAACAACTAATTAAATATATAAACAAAATATCATTTATACCATATGTTAGAATTGAAAGGGCTAATAAATATATGTAATACATGGCTAGATCCAACATTATGTAAATCAAATACGGATGTGATCAATACTTCCACTGATTGATTTCCCATATATTAATAACTTTGATTAAACCATTAATATGTAACCATAAAAAGACACATAATATAAGAAATTTAAAACTCCAACATGTTAGGGTGATGTTAGAGAATAAAATACATTGAGAATAATTTTTTTAATAAATGATCGAAATGGTTAAATCCATTTATCAATACATTAAGGTAACCCAATTCTGGCATTAGAGGTATGATTACAATCAAATATAATATTGGGATTTAATATTAAGGATAAAATATACCTTAAAATATCACTACGGAAGAGAGTAATGTGGTTTAGAAATAGGGGAAGGAATATTCTTCAATACATTTGAACGTTTGATAATTTAGATCATGTTAGATCTGTAGCCTATAGAGTGGAAATTCAAGAAAAAAACAATCTCAACTAAATCATGTATTCCATGGATCTATATTGAGGAATTACATTTGATACATCTAATGTAAAAATCATAGAGGTGATATTTTTAGAACATTATTTCTTTATAATGATAGGCCAAGAAATAGATTTTATAATAATGATAATTTTTCACCAAACAAAACAACTCATCTCTTCTACGATCAATGAAAAATTTAAATATTTGGGGATTAATCTTGGGAATGTTATGGATTAATGAAATATATTTTTTCTATTAAATTTCAATTAGGAAATTTATTTAGGGTTTCATAAGGTAACACCCAATGTATTTAAGAAAATTTTTTCCTTAAAAATCAAAGGGTGATATTTAAAAAAATACTAAAGTATATTATCGTAAGTACCATGTAAGAAAGAAAACCTTGTTTTCATTCATAATATAACATTATAAATGAAATATGAAAATATATCATTAGACTAATATAGTCATTTTTGGATAAAAATTGCATATAAAGTACATTACTAAAAAATGGAAATCTATTGTACAATCTTTTATAAGAAATATAAAAACCATGAAATACAGTATTAAAAGAATAATTTTTTTTAAATATGATTGAATTTTTTTATTAATATATATTAAGATAACTAAGTGAATGTAGAGTGATAAAATAAGAGTCATTTATAGAAGTTGTAAATATTATTCAACTATTGTATATACAACTATTGAATTACAATCCTGAATGATAGAATAGTAAACATGATAGCCAAAATAGTAACCAATATTTTGAATGAGTAAAATTAATGAAAAAAATATCAAAATTGAAAAAAATATGTATAAAATAATAATATAATTCATTAAAATAAAAATTCACTAAAATATTTATCAATATTTGACAAGAATTAATTAAAAAAGACCTATTAAGTACAGTTAGTGAATATTTCACTATCACCCCTGTCACCCAACTATTAGAAGTTCTCATATTCTTTTCATACCTGTAAAAGAGAATATATATAAATGTAAGAATTTATTCAGCACATCTCTATGAAATTATATTAAAAAAATATTTACTTGTATCAATATTTCATAACTCATCCCTATTGATATAATCTTCTCTAAATTGAAATATAGTTTCATGTACAATCTATTGATATGTTAAAAGATCCTCATATATGGAGAATTTATTAATATAAAAAAGCCTAATGTATGGGTTCCTAATATCATTATTAAGAAGGAAAATTATATGGCCTTTGATAATCTTTCATGGAGATGTATTATAAATTTACTTACTCATATTACATTCCATCAAATATTCATAAAATGTATCATGTTTATCCACGATTATACTCTTCTCTCAATTCTCATCAATGGAAATCCAGTTGGAAACTTTAGGAAATCAATAGGTGTTAAAAAATTTCTATCTTATCCCCTCCCTTATATATGTTATCCTTCAAGGCCTTGTCCCATGGAATTAGTAACCTTTTTCTCTAGGAAAAAATGTCCCCATTCCCCCAAACTATATTCAACTATCTCACCTAATTAATGCATATAATATAATTATATTTACTATAAGTAAGGTTAATAATGTAAAATATATGATGTGTAATATTATAAAATTACATGAAAGAACTATTATTTCAATAAAATACTCATAAATTATAATTATTGTTGGAAAATCATTCCTTATTGGTAGAGTAAATATTTTCAAACATCATACTCGTAAGAATCATGCCTCAATGATTATAACCTAAACAAGTCCCCTTGTTTTCTGGTAAACCCAATATTTTCATTTCAAAATATTTATTAAAAAATGTAATAACCAAATTGACTAATTGATGAGTAATATGTTCTATCATGGAGGTAACCTTCCACTCATCACACTGATTATATCTACAGTTTCTCAAAATTATTTGAATATCCATCCACTCCTTAGAGATATTTATTATGGTATAGAGAAAAATATGGCCTATTTAATCTAGAGTGGCACTGAATATGGAACCAAAAGTCATTGGGGTTTTTAGTAGAAATTAATTTGTTATACTCAATAAATTGGACTTTTTATTAAAACTATTGAAATTTTTTATAATTCATATATGATTAAGCATTTAAATCGGATTGAAAACATGTTTATCCCATGTGATAACTTCATCAAAGAAATATATATGATTTTTCAGTCCATAACCATTCACATTTAACTACAGAATGTTGTTAAAACTAAGATAACACATTCCTCAACCAGGTGGTGTCTCATCACCCATATTTCAATGGTATCTTTCAATGAATTTTCATTTTATTATGATATGAAAATATATGAATACAATTTTTATTATTTTCTATAAAACAAATTTTCATATAAAAGTGTCCCTTAATACATACAGTGTGATTAATAAGTTTATTTGAACTGATGAAATTTTGTTTGGTTGGGAATTCCGATTCCATTAAGTTGTAATTTATTTCACTCCAAGAATGAATGTTTAGATAATATATTTATACAATATACTCATAGAAACACTATTTAGTCTCACAATTCATAACATATTATACTTCTTGCTTATTACAATAATTCTGTCATTTTGGATTCTTTTTTATTTCCAATGATGGACTTACTAAAACATTATATATTAAAGAACACTTCCTTCCTTACATAATGTTAAATTTATTTGGAATATATGGGAATCTCATGAAAAAATTATGTTGTCAAATTTTACTTATAGTCTCATTTTCCTATTATACAATTTTTTTTTTATCTGATATATAATTCTAATCACGTAAAATATGACACCTATATTAATAAAGAGGACGTTACTACATGTAATATATATTTAACTTCCTCAATGAAACCCATTTCCATGATTGTGATATGAACCCATCAAGAGTTTTCTTCATAAAAATTTATAGTTATTCATCATGTACCTTTTACTAAACTTACATTTCCATCATTGTTAGAAACTGGGAGAGTCATTTTTTCTCCCATTAAGAAAAATCCTTGTTGAATAGTGTTTTTAGTTGAGGATTTATATTAATTCAGTGCCTCCCGCTAGGGGATAAATAAAGTCCCATAAATATAGAATATATAAAAAGAATCATATAGAATGATATGATGCATCAATAGTTGTTTTTCTTTTTTAGGATTGAGCCAATGGTAAAAAGTAATTTGATAGTTTATGACGACTCTACGGTGACCAGTACCATATTTACATCTTGGTATGTAAAGCTAGTGGATGATTATTTAGTTAAGAGTGACTTTTATAAGAGTTTTAATATCTTTTTTAGTACCCTATCTAACATAGTGAAACATTATAGGGGATTGATTGGGCTTAACTTACACTTTCTTCCCTATATTCATTCGAATATCCATTTATAATTTTTTCTTCCACATTAAATGTTTATATTAGAAGAAATATATTTATAAACTAGTTGTGATGAATTTTCATCGATCTGAACATTAATTCTACATTTTAAGTCATTTTTATACTTCATTGTTTCTGATTTATTTTTTAATGAAAATATTTATATTGCTTCATTTGACTCCCCTTATCATTTTTTCTTATGTAGCGTGGGAATCCTATAAATGTGACTGGATCCCTCCATCATATATCAATGGGCATCATCCCTCTACTATAAAATTAGTCCAATATAAAATTTTTAACTATTATAAAAAATAAAATTATGTAACGTAATGAATGTATAATTGTATAATTTTAATAAATTTTACCTTAAATTATTTAGTAAAAGTTTAATATTTATATTTAAAATTAAATTATATATTTCATAAAATAGAAAATTATTTTCATAAAATTGATTCCCTATTTGGAATCAATATTGAAATATTATTCTAGAGTGATTTTATGATATTTTTCTAAAATATGTGAATTTTCCCGTGAAGTGTAAAAATAATGTTTTTGTATATGGTATATCATGTTACTTCATTATGTTGAAAAAAATTATAAATTATTTTTTATTAAATAAGATAAATATAACTAGTAAAATAATTTATTTAAAAATAATAAATTTTATTTCAAAATCTATAAATCTGTTTCCATATTCTAAATTATATTTCATTATAATAAAAAAAATATTTTAAATATTTACCTTAAATAAATTATTGTAAGTTTTGAAACTTGGTTTTATAGGTATCTGGATGATTTGAAAATATATTTTTTTATTAAATAATTTAACTAATATAAATAAAAAAAATTATTCATTTTCTTGAGAATCATTAATAATTTATTATGTATTTTATTAAAAAAGCACACTTATCTTTTTTTTATAAAAGTTACCCTTCTCCACCCAATTATCCCCTCTTATAAAAATTAACCCATCACTAAATGTCAGAAGTATTTTATCACTAAACCTTCCTATTAATGTTATAGAAGATCTTATATAAACAAATTTTTATTTTATTATGGATTAATTATCACAAACAGAGAGTAGTGTTGAAGATAATTTATATTTAAAGGGAATCATATGGAAGTGAAATTCAAGGTAATGGAACTCCCACTATTTCATTCATCCATTATAGATTATGATTTATATAATTGTTTTTCTATTTCTCTCGCTTTATTATATTCTTCATCACATTACTTTGACACATCCCTCCTTAATCACATTTATTTTATTTTCCCTTCATTGTTTAGGGATATACATTTCATTTCCTATATTCTTCATTTTCATTTATATAAAACCATATGAAATATGAATGTAAAACCTTTCCAAATAAAATATTTTAATATAAAACTTTAATCATGATTAACATCATTGATTCCTATAATACCCTATTCCACAAACAACTAATTTTTACTTCTCCTATAGTTTATTAGTATTTACATGAACTAACTAGTAGAATAATTATATTAAAAAATATATTTAATCATTTTAAATTTATAACCAAAATACAAAATCTATTTTAACATTAATTTTTTCATATCCAATGTTAAAAGGGACATTTTAACATTTTTTAAATGGAATTAAGGTAGAAGTAAATTTAAAATAATTTTTGGAAAATAAAATAAAACATAAAAAAATCTAACCATTAAATTTCGATTTCATATTTTCTTATTATGTTTCTCCCCTCAACAATTATTTTCCCTTATAATTTTTCCAACTAAAAAATATATCATCCTTCTTATATATTTATCTATTATTCCAATAACACATATTTTTATATTTCATTTCTCTTTATATTCCCTCTTATAAAGTATATCATATATCACTCATTGATTCTAAATCATGTTTTAATAATTTCAAAAATTCTAAATATTTATTTACACCAATTAATTAAATGAAGGAGGTGATAGTGTTTTTTACTAGGGAAATGGTGGTGATGATTGAAATTATTATTTTATATGAATATATATGTTTAAATTTTTTTATTTGATCAATGACTATATTTTAGAGGAAAAATATTTCACATTTTATCTTTTATTCTCATTATATTATTTTTATTTTACTTCTAATTGTATTTATTAATTTTGATGATGATTTCAGTGATGATCTTTATTGTGATAATTCAAATAATGGTAAACTAATTTTCTTTATATGAATAATGAAATAAACATTGGAATTGATCTATGTTATTTATCTATAATTATCACTAATGATGTAAAGAACCTGAACCTAGTTTCCCAAATCTAATTACATATTTTATTATGCTATCATATAAAAAATTAAGATTGTTTTTTAAGGACCAAATAGTTTAGTATATTTGGAAAAACCAGATACTTACGCAAGTTTAACATTAGAAATTCAAATGAAATACATCATAGAATCACATTTGGAAACACTCTTATTATTCTAGATTATCTTTTCATGCAATTCATAAAATAAATTTTTGAATATTGGGGAAAATAAGAATAAAAAAGGGGTGAGATCAGATTCTATGTAATGGTAAGTATTACAGTGTAAGTATAAATAATAAGGCATGATGAATAACTAAAGAACACATTCCTTTAAAACATATTATTTGGTATTATAAAAATCATGCCCTTTATTTCACACTTGAAAATATTTTGTTACATAATAACATTACATGAAATAACATAGAAGATCGAGAGGTCTATTGTCTTTGGGGATTAGGAAAATTACAAAACAATATAAAACATGAAACACACATCTTTATAAAAAACTTATTTTACTTGACCACACAAATTCCTTCGTACATAAAATTTCATGGGATAACCTGAGAACATTCATAAGAAAAGGGTGAGCTATAAATCCTAATAATGGAGTAAAAAATTGATAATATGAGGTATATAGTACCTTTTAAGAAATAGTCATATCAATGGATCATAAGAGAAACATGGACATAATGTCATGATATAGCATGATTAACATAACATGGAAATGTGGGAACAAAATTTAACATGTTATTTGTTTGAGACAAGGCTCATTGCACTCACTACACATGAATTAGCTTTATTAAACCCCCATTTCACTTGACGTATCATGATACTAATATTTATCCAATGCATTGGAGTATTATCAGGGAACACCCTTCTTAATCATTTCATTTCATGCATAAGTTTGCCACAAAGATCGTACAACATGGATTCAATAAACATCATCATTTATTTCATGATAAAGGAATGTGGAAATCATACATGAAACTATATAATCAATAAGTAAATTTTCATAAAGGTGAATACCCTTAATAGAGTAATGGGCATGGTATTCACTATACAATAACTTTGCCTTGGTGAATCTCGGTGCAATTTTGGTAGCATAACGTTGTGACATAAGAATTCATAAAAATGGTTCAAGTGAGATAAAATGATATCTCATCAAATGTACATGAAGTGGACAATATGGGCTCATATATATATATGCATGTACTAATATATGTAATGGAATTTATATTCATAATACAAAACAATTGCTTGGAAGTAATTGAGGAGAGAGATATTCCTTACGGAATTTTAGAATGGTAATGTGTGTACATTATAGGCATTAAAGATAGAGAAAGTGGTATACCATAACTCAAAAATAATGAGGGAAGTATGTTTGAGGTGAAAAATTATACCCCAACATTTTTAATTGAAAATAACAGGCTATAACAATATAAATAATGTTGGACAAAAATGAGAGAGGAAGAAATCCATTACTTGGATGTGTGTTCCCAAAGGCTTGGGAGAGGCTTGAGAGAGGCTTCTAGGGAGCTTGGGGTGCCTTGGGGGGATTATAGAAAGAGTAGGTCAGAGTTTTACCATGATCAAAAGGCTTTGAGTGAAGAGGAAGTATGAGATTGGGTGGGTTTATATAGGAAAAGGGGGGGAATTTTTTATTATTTAGGTTTTGGACACCACATATTAAACTAATCTAAACAACAAACCAATACATGGGTTTTTCCCAAGGTTTTTTTCCAAAGGATAGTGTAAGACAATATTTTATAAGTCCAATGGATTTTTTTTAAATAATAGTCTTGCTTTGGTGGAGATTAGTCACACCTTTAAGGAAATCAATTTAAAAAGTTAACATGTTTTATAAGTCTTAGAGGGTAAACAAAAGCTTTTTAGAATAAATAAATAAACGCAAAATCACATTATTTTAATGGTAAATAATATATTTTCTGAAAAAAATCATTTATGATATTTTATTACATCACTATTGGGTCATTATGATGTTATAAAACACATTATATAATTAAACGATATTTAATTTTTACCCAAAGAGTAGACTGTCTCAAAAAATTATGAAAAATTAACTGTTGGATAATTTTGAAATCCTGATTCAAAAAATAATATTCGTTTTAGATAAATAATTTTATAAATATGTGAATTTTTACTTTTAATATAAAAACCAATATTTATCGAAATTTTGAGGGTTTTGTTAAAAACAGCTTGGAAACCTTAATAAAAATTGAAATTTTATTCATATAAATTATAATATCATTTATATTTAATAAAAATTAATTTAGTAATAATATTTTATTTAAATATTATTTAATTCCAAAATCCATTAATTCATCAAAATAGATTTCTTAATTGAATATTAACTAAAAATACAATTTGTGCTTTAAAACCCATTTACAAAGTAATAAAAATTAAATGAATGTATACTCATTGTTAAAAAAAAATGCACATAATCATAGTTCTATGGTCTTGTTATATATCACCTTATAACACCTACATAATACCTAAGGTCAATGAGTGCCATGGTGACAGACTCTTCGGGTGGCTCAGATAATATCGCTCGGGTGGAATTATATATCAACTTTCACTTCTCCCATAATAGGTTTTGTTCAAGATTAATGTGTTTATTATCATCTTGGTTTTGATCAAGAGAGAATCCTAGTGATTCCACCTCCTTTCAGAGGCTTAAAAAATGGGCTTCGTATGGAACAATTCTATTCGATGAGGCCATTGCTTCCTTTGAATGAGTAAATTGGATTTGTTAAAGCCTTATATTTATACTAATCATGTGATCATTATCAAATGGCTATATTAGCCATGGTATAAATTCTTAACTATATTTTAAATCCAATATAATAAAACAAAAGTAGTGCTTTTGTTATATAACCACTTTTCATAATAAATAATTTAATTAGATCAAGAGGAATTTTCATTATTAATGTTTTGGGTCGTTACAATCTTCCCCCCTTATGAAATTTCACCCTCTAAATTTATTTTAACCACACTAAAACAGATGAGGGGAACTCTTCTTCATCACTTACTCTAATTCCCACATTGTTTCTTCAAACTTGTGGTTTCACCACAAAACCTTGACGAGGTACATTATCTTATTTTATAGAACTTTTTCCCTATGATCTAAGATCTTAACCGGCTTCTCTTCACAGGATAGGTCATTCTCAAATGGTACTACCTCTAGATTGAGTATATGCTATGGGTCAGGTATTTACTTCCTTAAGAGTGACACATGGAATACATCATGTAGTTGATATAGGTTAATTAGGAGTGCTAGTCGATATGCCACTACTCCAATGCGATCAAGGATCTCCAATGGAATGATGTAAATTGGACTAAGCATTACCTTCTTCACAAATTTCAAAACTCTCTCCCATGATGATATGTGGAGGAATACCATGTCTCCGACAAGAAACTGTAGGCCTCATCGACAATTATCATCATAGCTAGTTTTTTCCACTATGATCATCTTTAATGTTCTGCCGTATGGTCTCAACCTTCTCCACCATTTATTCGACAATTTCTGGACATTGGAGTTTTCTCTCCCTAACATCATCCCAACATGTCGATGACATATGCCTCTTCCCATAAAGGGATTCATAAGGATCCATTTGGATTCTTGAGTGGAAACTACTATTATAAGAGAACTTAAAAAGAGAATGATGTTGATCCCATCTTCATTTGAAGTCCATTGAGCATTCTCTCAACATGTACTCCAGTGTTTGGATAGTATGCACAGATTGGCTATCAATTTGAGGATGATAAGTTGTTTTGATGTTTAGCTCAGTATTCAAATCATGTTGATGACTATTCATGAACATAAAGGTAAATCTTGGATCTCAATCGGATACAATAAATAGTGGAAATCCATGTATCCTTACCACTTCACTAATCTATATCTATTCCAGTCCATCTAATGATAAATCCTCTCGAATTGTAATGAATTGTGAAGTATTTTAAAGATGATCCACAACAACCTAGATATCATTTTTTCCTTTTGATGTCTTCAGAAGTATGGTGACAAAGTCCATGGTGATGTTCTCCCATTTCCATGCCATTATGGGTAATGGATGCATCATCTCTGTAGAGACCCGAAGCTTGAAGTACATGGACAATACATTACTTTTTAGGAATACTTAGTACATAACAAAAACACACACACAAGGACCGTAATAGTTTAGTGTCTTTGGAAACTCAGAATATAATCTTCTAATCGTGGTGAAAGATCTTCAACATCTCCCATAAATATCTTCTTTTTTTTACCTAAAACATTTCTTTATATCCTGGGGAAAAGAAAACATAAAAGGGTGAGCTCAAATGCTCAGTAAGGGTAAACAAAAGAAATATCAATCACATCATATTCATAAGAACATAACATTTTGGAAATCTTAACCTGCAAAAGAGATCATAATATCATAGCATGGGATTAATCATAGTAGTGAAATGTAATCCCAATAATCATAACATAAAACATGAAACTTTTTTTCATACACACATAATCATAGATAATCATTTCTTATTAGTCAAGACTCATTTCCAAGACTATCTTAGTGGACAAAGTCTATTTTTGAACCGAGTTCATTCCTCGTTTCAGTCCTGATTCACTGAACCGGTTTAACCTGCCGTTCCAGCCATGTCTATCTCATGAGATATAAAATCTTTACCCAATTCATTGGAGGGAGATATAGGTCCCACCCATCTCATAATGATACCATTCATATGTGTGCCCCAAAATCATAAATAATACATCATTGCATAACCCATTTAATAAAAATGGGATTCTTAAACAACATGACATCATAAAACAATTCATATAAGATAAAGGAATTCATAAAAATAATTCCATCACAACATAATGAAATCAATGTAATAATATGGATATAAACAGAACCCTATATTATCTTAGATGGAAAATAACTTTGATAAAACACTTGAACTCCATTCTTGAGGAAAATATCCTTTCTACTTCAAAAAATTTTCCTTTCTTAACATGTCATACAATTTTAAACTAAAAGAAGTTGATTAAAAATAAACATGAAAACTCGAAAAGAAAGCTTCTTGGAAATAATGTTTTAAAAATCCATTCATGCAGTATAAGTTAAAAAAACATTCTTCTCGTACTTTTGTCGGAAAAGTCAAAAAGGACATCGTACGAAAAACGACAAAAGATTCCTTTCATATCTTTTACTATAAACTCACCAAAGGGTAAAAATGGATTTAAAAAATTGTAGGTGGATGGAAATAATATTACATATTGAGGAAACATGGATGTGGATGATAAAATACACCCCAGTAAATACCAAAGTATAAACAATCTTGGATAAAATGAGATTGTGATATTTTCCCCTACCTTATGTCCGATAAGATTCGTATGTATCCGAAAATCCTGTATAATGATTTAATAATGTCAATGACTTATTACAGAATCATATTAATTGTTATTATATCATATATGGTTCACTTATGACTTTATATTACCCGTTCTTTTGTAAATTCCATGTTAAAGAGTGTTTTGGGTAAAATCGTTTTATTTATCGTATGTGTTTAGACTCGTCGTTCTTGATATTATTACTTATATACTGATTTAAATAATTCCAGAATGTAAAACATGATTTATATATAATATATATTCATTATATACATATATACTATAGATTGATAAAAGTAATGAAATACACCGTTCATGGAGACGGTAGGTCGTACGTACGCATGAACGCTGTTTTCGTTTCCCTATTGAATTGAAAAGAATTGAGTATATGACATACATATACATATATATAAATAAATCCAGTAGAATTATTATGTCATATATTTCATTATTATTCATTATATATACTTTATAATCATTCTTGAATGGTTAATCATGGAAAATGAATCTAATCGCATTCGTGGAGACGGTAGTCTGTACGTACGCACGAGCGATGATATCATTCCCATGATTGTGTAATTGTATTGGAGTGTATGTATACTATTTCAGAATAAATATCACTTTACAATAATAATTTATTTACACCATTATACCCATCCATGTAATGTGGTGGTGGAAAAACAGATTACACCACGGCGTGGAGACGGTATTCCGTACGTACGCACGCGTGGTGATTTTGTTTTCCATAGGATGGATAGATGGTGAAATAAGGTTGTTTCATTATTATAATAACATATCAGTATATGAGTTATACTGATGTTATTACTTCATAATGAAACAACTAATGAATAAGAAGTGGAAGAAGAAATAAATTTGCAAGAATCGGTAACGGGCATTACCTATTCTTTGAAGCGCCTTTTTGAAACCTCCTCTTAGGGCACTAATATTGGTCTTTGAAGAAGACCAGAACCTCTAGGATGTTTCTAGTGAAGTGGAGAAGAGAAATTGGCAGGGGTTGGCCGAGCTTTAAGGCTCAATGTGGTGTGAGGAAGAGAGGGAGGAGGTGCCCTTTTATAAGGGAGGAGAGGGACACCTTGGGAATAACTAAAAATATTATTTTATTATAAAGTCATATTCGGTTTTTAATAGCTCCAAATTGAGTTATTTCGAAGCTAATATGGGTATGGGTCTAAATAGTCTCATCCAATAGAATTTATACATGTTTAGGTTCCTATTTTAACCTTATCAATTAGATTTAACTTTAAGTTAGATAATTTTACTTTTACCGTGTCTTTTTGTGTTCTTACACTATAAGGTTAATAAACTTACTATAACAAGCCAAACGAACCCCAAGTTGTTTATTATTAATATATATAACCTTATATAAGTCATTTTTCTGAACCCTATATTTTTAGGAATATAATAAAAATTAATAATATAATATTTGTTTTAAAAACTATTTTATGTCAATTTTGATACTATTTTGTAATTGATTTTTGTGAAAATCATAACAGAATGATTAGTTCAAAAAAAGATAATTAAATCAACCATAAAATGTCATATTAACATAAAAAATTATTGGAATTCATAAAAAGTCTCAAATTACATTTATTTGGGTATTTATAACATCAATTATGTCAATATTTGATTAATAAGATAATTACTGCATCATCATTGTGTCATAAATAAATTAAATTATTTAAATTCTAAAAATTATAAATAAAATATCATTATGTAGTAAATAGTTTTATCTTTCTAATGAATATTTATAGTCGAATTTATCTAATGCATAACCCTATATTACAAATTATGTACTTATTGAACTTTGATTTTAACTATTTTAACCCTTCTTTAAATAAATTAATAATAAATGTCCTAATCTAATCCAAGTTGGCCTAAATGGTGATGTTTTATTCCTAAGTTTTTTTCCTAATTACACTTATCTAATAGAATTAGGACATGTGTTAGGCTAATAATATCGTATTTACCCTTAATTACACTATTTACATTTAACCGTGGTTAAAAAAGTAAAAATCTACTATTCACCAAAAATTATTTTCATCTCATTGAACCACATTTTAGTCCTTGATATTAACCTTGTCTCTGGGATTTTCGAAATTCCACTCATAGAAGCGGTAAAATTATGTTTTATGAAAAATTTAGTTTTTTTTAACTTCCACTTAGTGGTTTCACTATTCATCAAAAAATGAAAGTTTTCAGAAAAATAAGAAAAATTAGGCCTAAGTTATATTTGATATTATGAATTCAAAAATTATGTCTATTTTACCAAATTCAAAACATATCAGTTACATTAACTAATTTAAAAATTAATTCCCGTCATCAAAACAAAAAGCGTGTTTTTAAGAGATAATAACTATCAAAAGATTGACACTTGTTTATATCTAGTTTAAATGTGAAATTACATCCAATGACCAAAATTGTATCAAATGGTAAAAATATATTATAAATATACTTTAACACCACTCAAATTAATTATTTATCACTATTAATTATTTCAATTAAAAAAGTTGTTTTTAATTAAAATTTAGTAATTTTCACTATTCATCAGAATATGAAAGTATTCAGAAAAATACCAAAATTTCACCCTAGGCTAATTTCGATATTCGGAATCCAAAAATGAAGTCCATTTTTAAAGATGAAATTTTAAAATTATCAAAAGGTGGTTATTACTATTCATAACGGCTAGTTTTAATAATATTTTAATTGCATATAGTTGTTTTGTGAAACTCGGTATTGCGTACAACACACGCCATCGAGAAAGGTCGCGATTGTGTGTAATGAAGCAAAGTTAGGGTTGCGTGTTGTGAAAGACTCCTTTGTTGTAGCGTATAAAACAAGACATCAATAAAATTAAAAAGAATAAAATCTCGGGGTGTTACATTCTACCCCCCTTAAAATGAATTTCGCCCTCGAAATTCGTCGGGGTTATAAATGGTTTACTACTCGAAAGTTTCTTTAATAGAAACTGACATTTTAAAAAGGAATACCAAATCCAATCTTTAAAAACTAAAGTATGAAACATAACGGTTACCCAAATTAACTAATCACTAGGTTTCCACATAGGAGAACATAGGTGAAAATATGGATATGGAAGAGAGACCTAACCATCATGTTCTGATGGGGAGTGGTAGAGAACATGGCTATGAATAAGCCTACAATCACAAAGCCATATATTTGTGATGATCTAAGGTACCATCTGATTCATCAGATATAAGGGAACTAGGACAACATTTTTGGTTTTCAAGATCATTTCCCTAAAGTTGATGAATTTGAATTAAAATAAATACTTACTTTATTTTGGAACAATCTCACTATTGTTTATGCTTTGAACAATTTCCACTTCATATCATAAATAAATAAAGTTGAATTTGTTATTCGTGAAGTGTTAATAGAACATGTGATAGAATGATGGGTCATTCCATCTGTTTCAAACAAAAGGTTAGCAAAAGTTATCAAATATACATAAGTCCATCTATGGTGAGGTTAATCATATACGATTCGAAAAATGAACTTATAATTCATATATCATACCGCGTAATAAAATAAAACTCGTTTCTACTAACCAGGGACTTATTGTAGGATAGTGGTAGGTGATAAAGGCCAGTCGCACTTCGGTTGTGGGTTCGATTCCCACAGCCTTGTCCGACGTGATGGTTTGTCGCCTGTCCTGCAGGTTGTCCTTTTTCTAATACTATATTACTACAAAATCCCTTCAATAATATCGAAAAAAGTTATATCCTTAAACAATACTAACTTATGTCCAACATAATTCATTCCAATATTTAGGCTTATCTAGAATACTTCGGTCCAAGCTCATAGTATAAAGAAAATGGTTACTTGAAATGTCACATAACAATCACATGAATGCCATCATTTATCCCCCATATATCATAAAATATATCTTGTTGGTCAAATTACAAACATGTGAATACCTTAATCATGTATTCTCTTGAAGAATGAATACCCATTGAACCTTAGTGAAAACATGAATGCAGTTAAAAGTTAACACTTTCCACATACCAAAATCCTCAAAATTCTTTATACTCAAACCATGATATCACTTAGTCCTTATATAAATCATGAGCTTATGAATATAATCAAACATATCATTATCTTCTTATCCCTTCAATATGCGCATATCATCTTCTTACGAAAATTTCTCAATCACTTTCCATGGTACCATAAAATTATTGAAAACCACAATTGACCAATACATAAATATTTCAATATTCCATTATACTATATACAAAATTATTTTGGAATCCCATTACATAGACACTTAATCATTCAACCACATCGTTGTCATATTCAACATCTCCAATAGTGATCGCATGTGACTTCCATTTGTCCTTTGCCTTAAGTGGTTGCTCATGTCAATCAGCATTAACCCTTGGATTAGGGAATTGATTAGCATAATGCCCCATTTCATTGCACTTGAAGCATTGAAGTGTTATTGGTGCGTTCTCTGCAATCTTTTCTTTATTCACACCATTAGAAACCCTTTTTCCATTACTTCGACACTCATCTATTCGATGACCTTATTTTCCACGCTTAAAACATTTTCTAGTCCCTTTAAGACAATATCCACCATTCTTCTTTCCACACTTTGAGCATAAGGAAACATTCATCTTCTATTCACCATTATTCTGAGATTTCTCCTTGAACTCCATCTTTCGTTTCTTGTCAAAACCATGAGATGGATATATAACACCAACTTCCATTTCTACCTTGATAGCACAACACACAATTTCTTCATAGCTACTGAAGTCTCTTATAGCTAATGCCCTTTGAAGATTTGGTTTTAAGCCATTGATGAATCGATCAATTTGACTTTCAGGTTGGATGATAAAGCCAGATGCATACCTTTCAAGCCTTGTAAAATTCACTTTGTATATACCAACAGATTCATCATCCTTTTTCTTTAGTTCAAGAAACTCCTTCTCCATCTTCGTTCGAAGAATACGAGGGAAGTAATTATTGAAAAATAAGTTCTTGAACTCATCCTATTCCGTGGACTCAATTTCATCTCTTGTCCTCATATTCTTGATAAGATTCCACCATTGATCAGCTTCACCTTCCAAACGATATACTGCTAAGATGACTTTATCATGTTCAACAAATTGAAGAACTGAAAATATCTTTTCAGTGGTACTGATCCATTGTTCAGAAACAAGTGGATCAGAAGACCCACTGAAAGAAGGTGGGCATTGCCTCATGAAGGAATCAATAGAATATTGTTCCCTTCTCTGCTCATTTGGAAGTCCAGAATGATTCATAGCTTGTGCAAGTATAACAATAAGATTTTGTACTCCATCTCCCACAACATTTGTTTTTTCAGGAGGACAATCATTGCATTTTCCATTACATTGATCAAAACGGTTCCTTCGGGTTCTAGCCATCGTATAAAACCCAAAAAGAATAGTGTGAGAGGAAAAAATCATGTTATGGAAAACAAAACAATAAAGGGGGAGTACCTTCAATATCTAACATCTTAGGTTTAATTCTATTATCGTTACTGTAGTTCTAGGACTATATCCAATACGTATACTTATCCTTAGGGACATCCCTAGACATACCTTAGAAATATCTATAGGGATCTCACTAACGTTTTCACATCCTAGTTTCCAAAGGTTGACTAATCCTTTCCACTGATACCAAATGTAGAGACCCGAAGCTTGACGTACATGGACAATACATTACTTTTGCGGAATACTTAGTACATAAGAAAAACACACACACAAGGACCGTAATAGTTTAGTGTCTTTGGAAACTCGAAATATAATCTTCTAATCGTGGTGAAAGATCTTCAACACCTCCCATAAAGATCTTCCTTTTTTTACCTAAAACCTTTCTTTATATCCTGGGTAAAAGAAAACATAAAAAGGTGAGCTCAAATGCTCAGAAAGGGTTAACAAAAGAAATATCAATCACATCATATTCATAAGAACATAACATTTTGGAAATCATAACCTGAAAAAGAGATTATAATATCATAACATGGGATAAATCATAGTAGTGAAATGTAATCCCAATAATAATAACATAAAAAATGAAACTTTATGGAATACACACATAATCATAGATAATCATTTCTTATTAGTCAAGACTCATTTCCAAGACTATCTTAGTGGACAAAGTCCATTTCTGAACCGAGTTCATTCCTCATTTCAGTCCTGATTCACTGAACCAGTTTAACCTACCGTTCCAGCCATGTCTATCTCATGAGATATAAAATCTTTACCCAATTCATTGGAGGGAGATATAGGTCCCACCCATCTCATAATGATACCATTCATATGTGTGCCTCAAAATCACAAATCATACATCATTGCATAACCCGTGTAATAAAAATGGGATTCTTAACAACATGACATCATAAAACAATTCATATAAGATAAAGGAATTCATAAAAATAATTCCATCACAACATAATCAAATCAATGTAATAATAGGGATAGAAACAGAACCCTATATTATCTTAGATGGAAAATAATTTTGATAAAACACTTGAACTCCATTCTTGAGGAAAATATCCTTTCTACTTCAAAAACATTTTCCTTTCATAACATGTCATACAATTTTAAACTAAAAGAAGTTAATTAAAAATAAAATTGAAAACATGTAAGTTAAGATTCTGGGAAATAATGTTTTAAAAATCCATTCATGCCGTACAAGTTAAAAAAACATTCTTCTCGTACTTTTGTCGGAAAAGTCAAAAAGTACCTCGTACGAAAAACGACAAAAGATTCCTTTCATATCTTTTACTATAAACTCACCAAAGGGTAAAAATGGATTTAAACAATTTTAGGTGGATGGAAATAATATTAAATATTGAGGAAACATGTATGTGGATGATAAAATACACCCCAGTAAATACCAAAGTATAAACAATCTCGGATAAAATGAGACTGTGATATTTTTCCTTACCTTATGTCCGATAATATTCGTATGTATCCGAACCTCATGTATAATGATTTAAATAATTTCATTGACTTATTACAGAATCATATTAATTGTTATGATATCATATATGGTTATCTTATGACTTTATATTACCTGTTGTTTTGTAAATTCCATGTTAAAGAGCGTTTTGGGTAAAATTGTTTCATTTATCGTATGTGTTTTGACTCGTCGTTCTTGATATTATTACTTATATCCTTATTCAAATAATTATAGAATGTAAAACATGATTTATATATAATATATATTCATTATATACATATATATTATAGATTGATAAAAGGAATGAAATACACCATTCATGGAGACGGTAGGCCGTACGTACGCATGAATGCTGTTTTCGTTTCCTTATTGAATTGAATGGAATTGATTATATGACATACATATATATATATATATAAATAAATCCAGTAGCATTATTATGTCATATATTTCATTATTATTCATTATATACACTTTATAATCATTCTTGAATGGTTAATCATGGAAAATGAATCTCATCACGTTCGTGGAGACGGTAGTCCGTACGTACGCATGAGCGATGATATCATTCCCATGATTGTGTAATTGTATTGGAGTGTATGTATACTATTTAAGAATAAATATCACTTTACAATAATAATTTATTTACACCATTATACCCATCCATGTAAGGTGGTGGTGGAAAAACAGATTACACCACGGCGTGGAGACGATATTCCGTACGTACGCACACGTGGTGATTTCGTTTTCCGTAGGATGGATAGATGGTGAAATAGAGTTGTTTCATAATTATAATACCATATAAGTATATGAGTGATACTGATTTTATTATTTCATAATGAAACAACTAAAGAAGAAGAAGTGGAAGAAGAAATAAAGTTGAAAGAATCGGTAACGGGCATTACCTCTTCTTTGAAACACCTTTTTGAAGCCTCCTCTTAGGGAACTAATATTGGTCTTTGAAGAATACCATAACCTCTAGGATGTTTCTAGGGAATTGGAGAAGAGAAATTTTCAGGGGTTGGCGGAGCTTTAGGGCTCAAAGTGGTTTGAGGAAGAGAGGGAGGAGGTGCCCTTTTATAAGGGAGGAGAGGGGAACCTTTGGAATAACTAAACATATTATTTTATTATAAAGTCATATTCTGTTTTTAATAGCTCAAAATTGAGTTATTTAGAAGCTAAGGAGGGGATGGGTCGAAATACTCTCATACAATAGAATTTAGACATGTTTAGGTTCCTATTTTAACCTTGTCATTTAGATTTAACTTTAAGATAGATAATTTTACTTTTACCGTGTCTTTTTGTGTTCCTACACTATAAGGTTAATAAACTTACTATAACAAGCCAAACGAACTCCAAGTTGTTTATTATTAATTTATATAACTTTATCTAAGTCATTTTGAAGAACCTTAGATTTTTAGGAATATAATAACAATTAATAATATAATATTTTAAAAAAAAACTATTTTATGTCAATTTTGACACTATTTGGTAATTGAATTTTGTGAAAATCATAACAGAATGATTAGTTCGAAAAAAGTTAAATAAATCAACAATAACATGTCATATTAACATAGAAAATTATTTTAATTCATAAAAAGTCTCAAATTACATTTATTTGGGTATTTATAACATCAATTATATCAATATTTAATTAATAAGATAATTACTGCATCATCATTGTGTCATAAATAAAATAAATTATTTAAAGTCTAAAAATTATAAATAAATTATCATCATGTAGGAAATCGTTTTAGATTTCTAATTAATATTTATAGTCGAATTTATCTTTTGTATAACCCTATATTAAAAATTATTTACTTATTAAACTTTGATTTTAACTAATTTAACCCTTCTTTAAATAAATTAATAATAAATGTCCTAATCTAATACATGTGGGCCTAAATGGTCATATTTTATTTCTAAGGTTGTTTTTGTCCGAATTACACTTATCCAATAGAATTAGGACATGTGTTAGGGTAATAATAATATCATATTTACCTTTAATTACCCTATTTACTTTTAATCGTGGTAAAAAAAGTAAAAAGTTACTATTCACCAAAAATTATTTTAATCTCATTGAACCACATTTTAGTCCTTAATATTAACCATGTCTCTTGGATTTTCAAAATTCCACTCATAGAAGCGGTAAAATTAAGTTTTATGAAAAATTCAATTTTTTTAACTTCCATTAAGTGGTTTCACTATTCATCAAAAAATGAAAGTTTCCAGAAAAACAACAAAAATTAGGCATAAGTTATATTTAAAATTATGAATTAAAAAATTATTTCTATTTTACCAAATTAAAAATATATCAGTTACATTAACTAATTTAAAAATTAATTCCCGTCATCAAAATAAATAGCGTGTTTTTAAGAGATAATAACTATCAAAAAATTGACACTTGTTTATATCTGGTTTAAATGTGAAATTACGTCCAATTACCAAAATTGTATCAAATGGTAAAAATATATTCTAAATATACTTTAACACCACTCAAATTAATTATTTATCACTATTAATTATTTCGATTAAAAAAGTTGTTTTTAATTAAAATTTAGTAATTTTCACTATTCATCAGAAGATGAAAGTATTCAGAAAAATACCAAAATTTCACCCTAGGCTAATTTCGATATTCCGAATCAAAAAATTAAGTCCATTTTGAAAGATGAAATTTTAAAAATTTCAAAAGGTGGTTATTACTATTCATAATGGCTAGTTTTAATAAAATTTTAATTGCATATCGTTGTTTAGTGAAACTAGGTATTGCGTACAACACACGCCATCGAGGAAGGTCACGATTGTGTGTAATGCAGCCAAGTTAGGGTTGCGTGTTGTGAAAGACTCCTTTGATGTAGCTTACAACACAAGACATCAATAAAATTAAAAAGAATAAAATCTCGGGGTGTTACATTCTACCCCCCTTAAAATGAATTTCGCCCTCAAAATTCGTCGGGGTTATAAATGGTTTACTACTCGAAAGTTTCTTTATTAGAAACCCACATCTTAAAAAGGAATACAAAAAAACAATATTTAAAAACTAAAGTATGAAACATAACGGTTTCCCAAATTAACTAATCACTGGGTTTCCACATAGGAGAACATAGGTGAAAATATGGATATGGAAGAGAAACCTAACCATCATGTTCTGATGGAGAGTGGTAGAGAAAATGGCTATAAAAAAGCCAACAATCACAAAGCCATAGATTTGTGATGATCTATGGTACCATCTGATTCATCGGATAGAAGTGAACTAGGACAACATTTTTGGTTTTCAAGATCATTTCCCTAAAGTTGAAGAATTTGAATTAGAATAAATACTTACTTTATTTTGGAACAATCTCACTATTGTTCATGATTTGAACAATTTCCACTTCATCTCTTAAATAAATAAAGTTGAACTTGTTATTCGTGAAGTGTTAATAGATCATGTGATAGAATGATGGGTCATTCCATCTGTTTCAAACAAAAGGTTAGCAAAAGTTATCAAATATACATAAGTCCATCTATGGTGAGGTTAATCATATACGATTCCAAAAATGAACTTATAATTCATATATCATACCGCGTAATAAAATAAAACTAGTTTTACTAACCAGGGACTTCCTGTAGGCTAGTGGTAGGTGATAAAGGCAAGTCACACTTCGGTTGTGGGTTCGATTCCCACAGCCTTGTCCGACGCGATGGGCTGTCACTCGTCCTGTGGGTTGTCCTTTTTCTAAAACTATATTACTAAAACATCCCATCAATAATTTAGAAAAAAGTTCTATCCTTAAACAATACTAACTTATGTCTGCCATAATTCATTCCAATCTTTAGGCTTATCTAAAATACTTCAGTCCAAGCTCATAGTATAAAGAAAATTAATACTTGAAATGTCACATAAAAATCATGTGAATTCCATCATTTATCCCCCATATATAATATGATATATCTTGTTGGTCAAATTACAAACATGTGAATACCTTAATCATGTATTCTCTTGAAGAATGAATACCCATTGAACCTTAGTGATAACATGAATGCAGTTAAAAGTTAACACTTTCCTCATACCAAAATCCTCAAAATTATTTATACTCAAACCATGATATCACTTAGTCCTTATATCAATCATGAGCTCATGAATATAATGAAACATCTCATTATCTTCTTATCCCTTCATTATGCGCATATCATCTGCTTACAAAAATTTCTCAATCACTTTCCATGGAACCATAAAATTATTGAAAACCACAATTGACCAATACATAAATATTCCAATATTCCACGATACTATATACAACATTATTTTGGAATCCCATTACATAAACACTTAATCATTCCACCACATCGTTGTCATATTCAACATCGCCAATAGTGATCGCATGTGACTTCCCTTTGTCCTTTGCCTTAAGTGGTTGCTCATTTCGATCATCATTAACCCTTGGATTAGGGCATTGATTAACATAATGCCCCATTTCATTGCACTTGAAGCATTGAAGTGTTGTTGGTGCGTTCTCTATAGTCTTTTCTTTATTCACACCATTAGCAACCCTTTTTCCATTACTTCGACACTCAGCTATTCGATGACCATATTTTCCACAACTAAAACATTTTCTAGTCCCTTTAAGACAATCTCCACCATGCTTCTTTCCACACTTTGAGCATAAGGAAACATTCATATTCTTTTCACCATTATTCTGAGATTTGTCATTGAACTACATCTTTCGTTTCTTGTCAAAACCATGATATGGATATGTAAAACCAAATTCCATTTCTACCTAGATAGCACAACGCACAATTTCTTCATAGCTACTGAAGTCTCTTATAGCTAATGCCCTTTGAAGATTTGGTTTTAAGCCACTGAAGAATCGATCAATTTGACTTTCAGGTTGGATGATAAAGCCAGATGCATACCTTACAAGCCTTGTAAAATTTGCTTCGTATATACCAACAGATTCATCATCCTTTTTCTTTAGTTCAAGAAACTCCTTCTCTATCTTTGTTCGAAGAATATGAGGGAAGAACTTATTGAAAAATAAGTTCTTGAACTTGTCCTATTCTATGGACTCAATATCATCTCTTGGCCCCGTATTCTTGATAAGACTCCACCATTGATCAGCTTCATCTTCTAAACGATATACTGCTAAGATGACTTTATCATGTTCAAAACATTGAAGAACTGAAAATATATTTTTAGTGGTACTGATCCATTGTTCAGAAACAAGTGGATCAGAAGACCCACTGAAAGAAGTTGGACGTTACCTCATGAAGGACTCAATAGAATATTGTTCCCTTCTCTGATCATTTGGATGTCGAGAATGATTCATAGCTTGTGTAAGTATAGCAATAAGATTTTTCACTACATCTCCCATAACATTTGTTTGTTCAGGAGGAAAATCATTGAATTTTCCATTACATTGATCAACACAGTTCCTTTGGGTTCCAGCCATCGTCTAAAACCCAAAAAGAATAGTGTGAGAGGAAAAAATCATGCTAGGGAAAACAACACAATAAAGGAGGAGTACCTTCAATATCTAACATCTTAGGTTAAATTATATGATCTCTACCATAGTTCTAGGACTATATCCTATACGTCTACTTATCCTTAGGGACATCCCTAGACATACCTTAGAAATATCTCTAGGGATCTCACTAACGTTTCCACATCCTAGTTTCCAAAGGTTGACTAAAACTTTCCTCTAATACCAAATGTAGAGACCCGAAGCCTGACGTACATGGACAATACATTACTTTTTCAGAATACTTAGTACATAACAAAAACACACACACAAGGACCGTAATAGTTTAGTGTCTTTGGAAACATGGAATATAATATTCTAATCGTAGTGAAAGATCTTCAACATCTCCCATAAAGATCTTCCTTTTTTTTTTACCTAAAACCTTTTTTTATATCCTGGGGAAAAGAAAACATAAAATGGTGAGCTCAAATTCTCAATAAGGGTAAACAAAAGAAATATCAATCACATCATATTCATAAGAACATAACATTTTGGAAATCCTAACCTACAAAAGAGATCATAATATCATAACATGGGATAAATCCTAGTAGGGAAATGTAATACTAAAAATCATAACTTAAAACATGAAACTATATGGAATACACACATAATAATAGATAATCATTTCTTATTAGTCAAGACTCATTTCCAACACTATCTTAGTGGACAAAGTCCATTTCTGAAATGAGTTCATTCCTCGTTTCAGTCCTGATTCACTGAACCGGTTTAACCTGCTGTTCTATCCATGTTTATCTCACGAGATATAAAATCTTCACCCAATGCATTTGAGGGAGATATAGGTCCCACCCATCTCATAATTATACCATTCATATGTGTTCCACAAAATCATAAATCATACATCATTACATAACCCATGTAATAAAAATGGGATTCTTAAACAACATGACATCATAAAACAATTCATATAAGATGAAGGAATTCATAAAAATAATTCCATCACAACATAATAAAATCAATGTAATAATAGGGATAGAAACATAAACCTATATTATATTATATGGAAAATAATTTTGATAAAACACTTGAACTCCATTCTTGAGGAAAATATCCTTTTTACTTCAAAAACATTTTCCTTTCTTAACATGTCATACAATTTTAAACTAAAAGAAGTTGATTAAAATTAAACTTGAAAACTTGTAAAGTAAGATTCTCGTAAATAATGTTTTAAAAATCCATTCATGCCGTATAAGTTAAAAAAAACATTCTTCTTGTACTTTTGTCGGAAAAGTCAAAAAGTACCTTGTACGAAAAACGACAAAAGATTCCTTTCATATCTTTTACTATAAACTCACTAAAGGGTAAAAATGGATTTAAAAAATTTTAGGTGGATGGAAATAATATTACATATTGAGGAAACATGGATGTGGATGGTAAAATACACCCAAGTAAATACCAAAGTATAAAAAATCTCGGATAAAATGAGATTGTGATATTTTCACTTACCTTATATCCGATAAGCTTTGTATGTATCCAAACCTCCTTTATAATGATTTAAATAATGTCATTGACTTATTAAATAATCATATTCGTTGTTATGATATCATATATGGTTCACTTATTACTTTATATTACCTGTTCTTTTGTAAATTCCATGTTAAAGAGCGTTTTGGGTAAAATCGTTTCATTTATCGTATGTGTTTCGACTCGTCTTTCTTGATATTATTACTTATATCCTGATTTAAATAATTCCATAATGTAAAACATTATTTATATATAATATATATTCATTATATACATATATATTATAGATTGATAAAAGGAATGAAATACACAGTTTATGGAGACGGTAGGCCGTACGTACGCATGAACGCTGTTTTCGTTTCCTTATTGAATTGAATGGAATTGAGTATATGACATACATATATATATATATACATAAATCCAGTAGCATTATTATTTCATATATTTCATTATTATTCATTATATACACTTTATAATCATTCTTGAATGGTTAATCATGGAAAATGAATCTCATCGCGTTCGTGGAGACGGTAGTCCGTACCTACGCACGAGCGATGATATCATTCCCATGATTGTGTAATTGTATTGGAGTGTATGTATACTATTTCAGAATAAATATCACTTTAAAATAATCATTTATTTACATCATTATACCAATCCATGTAAGGTGGTGGTGGAAAAACAAATTACACCATGGCGTGGAGACGGTATTCCGTACGTACGCACGCGTGGTGATTTCGTTTTCCGTAGAATGGATAGATGGTGAAATAGGGTTTTTTAATAATAATAATAACATATCAGTATATGAGTGATAATGATGTTATTGCTTCATAATTAAACAACTATATAAGAATAAGTGGAAGAAGAAATAAAGTTGAAAGAATCGGTAACGAGCATTACCTCTTCTTTGAAACGCCTTTTTGAAACCTCCTCTTAGGGCACTAATATTGGTCTTTGAAGAATACCGGAACCAGTAGGATGTTTCTAGGGAAGTGTAGAAGAGAAATTGGCAAGGGTTGGCCGAGCTTTAAGGCTCAATTTGGTGTGAGGAAGAGAGGGAGGCGGTGCCCTTTTATAAGGGAGGAGAGGGACACCTTTGGAATAACTAAGAATTTTATTTTATTATAAAGTCATATTCGGTTTTTAATAGCTCCAAATTGAGTTATTTCGAAGCTAAGGTGGGTATGGGTCGAAATAATCTCATCCAATAGAATTTATACATGTTTAGGTTCCAATTGTAACATTATGATTTAGATTTAACTTTAAGTTAGATAATTTTACTTTTACCGTGTCTTTTTGTGTTCTTACACTATATGGTTAATAAACTTACTATAACAAGACAAAAGAACCCCAAGTTGTTTATTATTAATATATATAACGTTATCTAAGTCATTTGGCCGAAACATAGATTTTTACGAATATTATAACAATTAATAATATAATATTTGTTTTAAAAACTATTTTATGTCAATTTTGACACTATTTGGTAATTGATTTTTGTGAAAATCATAATAGGATGATTAGATCGAAAAACATTAATTCAATATACAATAACATGTCATATTAACATAGAAAATTATTTTAATTCATAAAAAGTCTCAAATTACATTTATTTTGGTATTTATAACATCAATTATGTCAATATTTCCTTAATAAGATAATTACTGCATCATTATTGTGTCATAAATAAATTAAATTATTTAAAGTCTAAAAATTATAAATAAAATATAATTATGTAGGAAATCGTTTGATATTTCTAATGAATATTTATAGTAGAATTTATCTTGTGTATAACCCTATATAAAAAATTATTTACTTATTAATCTTTGATTTTAACTATTTTAACCCTTTTTTAAATAAATTAATAATAAATGTCATAATCTAATCCAAGTGGGCCTAAATGGTCATATTTTATTTATAAGGTTGTTTTTGGCCGAATTACACTTATCCAATAGAATTAGGACATGTGTTAGGGTAATAATAATATCATATTTACCATTAATTACCCTATTTACTTTTAATCGTGGTAAAAAAAGTAAAAAGTTACTATTCACAAAAAATTATTTTCATCTCATTGAACCACATTTTAGTCCTTGATATTAACCGTGTCTCTCGGATTCTCGAAATTCCACTCATAGAAGCGGTAAAATTACGTTTTATGAAAAATTCTGTTTTTTTTGACTTCCACTTAGTGGTTTCACTATTTATCAAAAAATAAAAGTTTCCAAACAAATTCCAAAAACTAGGCCTAAGTTATATTTGATATTATGAGTTCAAAAATTATGTCTATTTTACCAAATTCGAAACAAATCAGTTAGATTAACTAATTTAAAAATTAATTCCCGTCATCAAAACAAATCGCATGTTTTTAAGAGATAATAACTATCAAAAGATTGACACTTTTTTATATCTAGTTTAAATGTGAAATTACATCCAATTACCAAAATTGTATAAAATTGTAAAAATATATTCTAAATATACATTAACACCACTCAAATTAATTATTTATCACTATTAATTATTTCGATTTAAAAAGTTGTTTTTAATTAAAATTTAGTAATTATCACTATTCATCAGAATATGAAAGTATTCAGAAAAATACCAAAATTTCACCCAAGGCTAATTTCCATATTCCGAATCCAAAAATGAAGTCCATTTAAAAGATGAAATTTTCAAAATTTCAAAAGGTGGTTATTACTATTCATAATGGCTAGTTTTAATAATATTTTAATTGCATATCGTTGTTTAGTAAAACTCGGTATTGCGTACAACACACGCCATCGAGGAAGGTCACGATTGTGTGTAATGCAGCCAAGTTAGGGTTGCGTGTCGTGCAAGACTCTTTTTCTGTAGCGTACAACACAAGACATCAATAAAAATAAAAAGAATAAAATCTCGGGGTGTTACATTCTACCCCCCTTAAAATGAATTTTGCCCTCGAAATTCGTCGGGGTTATAAATGGTTTACTACTCGAAAGTTTATTTAATAGAAACCCACATCATAAAAAGGAATACCAAAACCAATCTTTAAAAACTAAAGTATGAAACATAACAGTTACCCAAATTAACTAATCACTGGGTTTCCACATAGGAGAACATAGGTGAAAATATGGATATGGAAGAGAAACCTAACCATCATGTTCTGATGGAGAGTGGTAGAGAACATGGCTATGAAAAAGCCAACAATCACAAATCCATAGATTTGGGATGATCTAAGGTACCATCTGATTCATCGGATATAAGGGAACTAGGACAACATTTTTGGTTTTCAAGATCATTTCCCTAAAGTTGAAGAATTTTAATTAGAATAAATACATACTTTATTTTGAAAAAAATCTCACTATTGTTCATGCTTTGAACAATTTCCACTTCATCTCTTAAAGAAATAAAGTTGAATTTGTTATTCGTGAAGTGTTAATAGATCATGTGATAGAATGATGGGTCATTCCATCTGTTTCAAACAAAAGGTTAGCAAAAGTTATCAAATATACATAAGTCCATCTATGGTGAGTTTAATCATATACGATTCCAAAAATGAACTTATAATTCATATATCATACCGTGTAATAAAATAAAACTAGTTTCTACTAACCAGGGACTTCCTGTAGGCTAGTGGTAGGCGATAAAGGCCAGTCACACTTCGGTTGTGGGTTCGATTCCCACAGCCTTGTCTGACGCGAGGGGCTGTCGCCCGTCCTGCAGGTTGTCCTTTTTCTAAAACTATATTACTACAACATCCCATCAATAATATCGAAAAAATTTCTATCCTTAAACAATAATAACTTATGTCCAACATAATTCATTCCAATATTTAGGCTTATCTATAATACTTCGGTCCAAGATCATAGTATAAAGAAAATGATTACTTGAAATGTCACATAACAATCACGTGAATGCCATCATTTATCCCCCATATATCATAAGATATATCTTGTTGGTAAAATTACAAACAGGTGAATACCTTAATCATGTATTCTTTTGAAGAATGAATACCCATTGAACCTTTGTGAAAACATGAATGTAGTTAAAATTTAACACTTTCCACATACCAAAATCCTCAAATTCTTTATACTCAAACCATGATATCACTTAGTCCTTATATCAATCATGAGCTCATGAATATAATAAAACATCTCATTATCTTCTTATCCCTTCATTATGTGCATATCATCTGCTTACCAAAATTTTTCAATCACTTTGTATGGTACCATAAAATTATTGAAAACCATAATTGAACAATACATAAATATTCCAATATTCCACGATACTATATATAGCATTATTTTGGAATCCCATTACATAAACACTTAATCATTCCACACATCGTTGTCATATTCAACATCACTAATAGTGATCCCATGTGACTTCCCTTTGTTCATTTCCTTAAGTTGTTGCTCATGTCGATCATCATTAACCCTTGGATTAGGGCATTGATTAGCATAATGCCCCATTTCATTGCACTTGAAGCATTGAAGTGTTGTTGGTGCGTTCTCTACAGTCTTTTCTTTATTCACACCATTAGCAACCCTTTTTCCATTACTTCAACACTCATCTATTCGATGACCTTATTTTCCACACTTTTCTAGTCCCTTTAATACAATCTCCACCATGCTTCTTTCCACACTTTGAGCATAATGAAACATTCATCTTCTTTTTAGCATTATTCTGATATTTCTCCTTGAACTCCATCTTTTGTTTCTTGTCAAAACCATGAGATGGATATGTCACACCAACTTCTATTTCTACCTTGATAGCACAACGCACAATTTTTTCATAGCTACTGAAGTCTCTTATAGCTAATGCCCTTCGAAGATTTGGTTTTAAGCCACTGAAGAATCGATCAATTTGACTTTCAAGTTGGATGATAAAGCCAGATGCATACTTTGAAAGCCTTTTAAAATTCACTTCGTATATACCAACAAATTCATCATCCTTTTTCTTTAGTTCAATAAACTCATTCTCCATCTTTGTTCGAATAATACGAGGGAAGTACTTATTGAAAAATAAGTTCTTGAACTCGTCCTATTCCATGGACTCAATTTCATCTCTTGGCCTTGTATTCTTCATAAGATTCCACCATTGATCAGATTCACCTTCCAAACGATATACTACTAAGATGACTTTATCATGTTCAGAACATTGAAGAACTGAAAATATCTTTTCAGTGGTACTAATCCATTGTTCAGAAACAAGTGGATCAGAAGACCCACTGAAAGAAGGTGGACGTTGCCTCATGAAGGAGTCAATAGAATATTGTTCCCTTATCTGCTCATTTGGAAGTCCAGAATGATTCATAGCTTTTGTAAGTATAACAATAAGATTTTTCACTCCATCTCCCATAACATTTTTTTGTTTAGGAGGAAAATCATTGCATTGTCCATTACATTGATCAACACGGTTCTTTCGGGTTCCAGCCATCGTCTAAAACCCAAAAAGAATAGTGTGAGAGGAAAAAATCATGCTAGGGAAAAGAACACAATAAAGGGGGAGTACATTCAATATCTAACATCTTAGGTTAAATTCTATGATCGTTACCATAGTTCTAGGACTATATCCTATACATATACTTATCCTTAGGGACATCCCTAGACATACCTTAGAAATATCTCTAGGGATCTCACTAATGTTTTCACATCCTAGTTTCCAAAGGTTGACTAAACCTTTCCTCTGTTACCAAATGTAGAGACCCGAAGCTTGAGGTACATGGACAATACATTACTTTTGTGGAATACTTAGTACATAACAAAAACACACACACAAGGACCGTAATAGTTTAGTGTCTTTTGAAACTCGGAATATAATCTTCTAATCACGGTGAAAGATCTTCAACATATCCCATAAATATCTTCCTTTTTTTTACCTAAAACTTTTCTTTATATCCTGGGGAAAAGAAAACATAAAAGGGTGAGCTCAAATGCTCAGTAAGGGTATACAAAAGAAATATCAATCACATAATATTCATAAGAACATTACATTTTGGAAATCCTAACCTGCAAAAGAGATCATAATATCATAACATGGGATAAATCATGGTAGTGAAATGTAATCCCAATAATCATAACTTAAAACATGAAACTTTGTGTAATACAAACATAATCATAGATAATCATTTCTTATTAGTCAAGACTCATTTCCAATACTATCTTAGTGGACAAAGTCCATTTCTGAACCGAGTTCATTCCTCGTTTCAGTCCTGATTCACTGAACCGGTTTAACCTGCCATTCCAGCCATGTATATCTCATGAGATATAAAATCGTTACCCAATGCATTGGAGGGAGATATAGGTCCCACCCATCTCATAATGATACCATTCATATGTGTTCAACAAATTCATAAATAATACATCATTGCATAACCCATGTAATAAAAATGGGATTCTTAAACAACATGACATCATAAAACAATTCATATAGGATAAAGGAATTCATAAAAATAATTCCATCACAACATAATAAAATCAATGTAATAATAGTGATAGAAACAGAACCCTATATTATCTTAGATGGAAAATAATTTTGATAAAACACTTGAACTCCATTCTTGAGGAAAATATCCTTTCTACTTCAAAAACATTTTCCTTTCATAACATGTCATACAATTTTAAACTAAAAGAATTTGATTAAAAATAAACTTGAAAACTTGTAGAGTAATATTCTTGGAAATAATGTTTTAAAAATCCATTCATTCCGTATAAGTTAAAAAAACATTCTTCTCGTACTTTTGTCGGAAAAGTCAAAAAGTACCTCGTACGAAAAACAACAAAAGATTCCTTTCATATCTTTTACTATAAACTCACCAAAGGGGAAAAATGGATTTAAACAATTGTTGTTATATGGAAATAATATTACATATTGAGGAAACATGTATGTGGATGATAAAATACACCCCAGTAAATACCAAAGTATAAACAATCTCAGATAAAATGAGATTGTGATATTTTCCCTTACCTTATGTCCGATAAGCTTCGTATGTATCTGAACCTCCTGTATAATGATTTAAATAATGTCATTGACTTATTATAGAATCATATTCATTGTTATGATATCTTGTATGGTTCATTTATGACTTTATATTACCTGTTCTTTTGTAAATTCCATGTTAAAGAGCGTTTTGGGTAAAATTGTTTCATTTATCGTATGTGTTTCAACTCGTCATTCTTGATATTATTACTTATATCCTGATTTAAATAATTCCAGAATGTAAAACATTATTTATATATAATATATATTCATTATATACATATATATTATAGATTGATAAAAGGAATGAAATACACCGTTCATGGAGATGGTAGGCCGTACGTACGCATGAACACTGTTTTGGTTTCCTTATTAGATTGAATGGAATTGAGTATATGACATACATATATATATATATATATACATAAATATAGTAGCATTATTATGTCATATATTTCATTATTATTCATTATATATACTTTATAATCATTCTTGAATGGTTAATCATGGAAAATGAATCTCATCGCGTTCGTGGAAACGGTAGTCCGTACGTACGCATGAGTGATGATATCATTAATAAGATTGTGTAATTGTATTGGAGTGTATGTATAATATTTCAGAATAAATATCACTTTACAATAATCATTTATTTACACCATTATACCCATCCATGTAAGGTGGTGGTGGAAAAATAGATTACACCACAGCGTGGAGACGATATTCTGTACGTACGCACGCGTGGTGATTTCATTTTCTATAGGATGGATAGATGGTGAAATAGGGTTGTTTCATAATTATAATAACATATAAGTATATTAGTGATACTGATGTTATTACTTCATAATGAAACAACTAAAGAAGAAGAAGTGGAAGAAGAAATAAAGTTGAAAGAATCGGTAACGGGCATTACCTCTTCTTTGAAGCTCCTTTTTGAAACCTCCTATTAGGGCTCTAATATTGGTCTTTGAAAAAAACAGAACCTCTAGGATGCTTCTAGGAAAGTGTAGAAGATAAATTGGCAGGAGATGGTAGAGATTTAAGGCTCAAATTTGTGCGAGGAAGAGAGGGAGGAGGTGCCCTTTTATAAGGGAGGAGAGGGGCACCTTTGGAATAACTAAAAATATTATTTTATTATAAAGTCATATTCGGTTTTTAATAGCTCCAAATTGAGTTACTTCAAAGATAATGTGGGGATGGGTCGAAATACTCTCATCTAATAGAATTTAGACAAGTTTAGGTTCCTATTTTAATGTTATCATTTAGATTTAACTTTAAGTTAGATAATTTTACTTTTTCCGTGTATTTTTGTGTTCCTACACTATAAGGTTAATAAACATACTATAACAAGCCAAACGAACCCCAAGTTGTTTATTATTAATATATATAACCTTATCTAAGTCATTTGGATGAACCTTAGATTTTTAGGAATATAATAACAATTAATAATATAATAATGTTTTTAAAAACTATTTTATGTCAATTTTACACTATTTGGTAAATGATTTTTGTGAAAATCATAACAGAATGATTAGTTAGAAAAAAGTTAATTAAATCACCAATAACATGTTATATTAACATAGAAAATTATTGTAATTCATATAAAGTCTCAAATTACATTTATTTGGTTATTTATAACATCAATTATGTCAATATTTCATTAATAAGATAATTACTACATCATCATTGTGTCATAAATAAATTAAATTATTTAAAGTCTAAAAATTATAAATAAACTATAATTATGTAGGAAATCGTTTTAGATTTATAATTAATATTTACAGTTAAATTTATATTATGTATAACCCTATATTAAAAATTATTTACTTATTAAACATTGATTTTAACTATTTTAACCCTTCTTTAAATAAATTAATAATAAATGTCCTAATCTAATCCAAGTGGGCCTAAATGGTCATATGTTATTCCTAAGGTTGTTTTTGGCCGAATTACACTTATGCAATAGAATTAGGACATGTGTTAGGGTAATAATAATATCATATTTACCCTTAATTACCCTATTTAATTTTAACCGTGGTAAATAAGTAAAAAGTTACTATTCACCAAAAATTATTTTCATCTCATTGAACCACATTTTAGTCCTTGATATTAACCGTGTGTCTTGGATTTTTGAAATTCCACTCATAGAAGTGGTAAAATTAAGTTTTATGAAAAATTCAGTTTCTTTTAACTTCCACTTAGTGGTTTCACTATTCATCAAAAAATGAAAGTTTCTAGAAAAATACCAAAAATTAGGCCTAAGTTATATTTGATATTATGAATTCAAAAATTATGTCTATTTTACCAAATTCAAAAAATATCAGTTACATTAACTAATTTAAATATTAATTCCCGTCATCAAAATAAATAGCGTGTTTTTAAGAGATAATAACTATCAAAAGATTGACACTTGTTTAAATATGGTTTAAATGTGAAATTACATCCAATGACCAAAATTGTATCAAATGGTAAAAATATATTCTAAATATACTTTAACAACACTCAAATTAATTATTTATCACTATTAATTATTTCGATTAAAAAATTATTTTTTAATAAAAATTTAGTAATTTTCACAATTCATCAGAATGTGAAAGTATTCAGAAAAATATCAAAATTTCACCCTAGGCTAATTTCGATATTCCGAATCCAAAAATGAAGTCCATTTTGAAATATGAAATTTTCAAAATTTCAAAAGGTGGTTATTACTATTCATAATGGAAAGTTTTACTAATATTTTAATTGCATATCATTGTTTAGTGAAACTCAGTATTGCGTACAACACACGCCATCGAGGAAGGTCGCGATTGTGTGTAATATAGCCAAGTTGGGGTTGCGTGTTGTGAAAGACTCCTTTGTTGTAGCGTACAACACAAGAAATCAATAAAATTAAAAAGAATAAAATCTCAGGGTGTTACAATCTCCTTAGACTTATGCATTTCATCCTTCCCTTGTTGACAGACCATGCACATTGATGTATACTCACCAATCCACTTATTCATATTATTCCCCCAATAATGCTCTCAGATATCTCAATAGATAATTATGTTTCCTAGGTTAATGGAGAAATTAAAACTATTTGCATCATCCAAAAGTTCATTCTTTAACTTTGGACTTGATAGAAAACATAGTCTTTTTCCAAATCTCCCAATTCCTTCTTCATTAACGTTGAACTATGAAGAATTACCTTTTCTGATAGTTTCCACTTTCTTCTGAATTCCCACATCATATTTTTGGCCATCCATTAACCTTTCCAAAGTAGATGGTAAAGCAATCATTTGTGAAAGTATTGATTATATTATCGTACATATGATTCCCTTGTCTATCTTTATCAAATCTACAAATATTGGATCATTTTCAATTCTCATTAATGATATAATTGTTGGGTGCTTTCAACTATGAGAATCCACCACCTTTTTCTCTTTCCCAGGGTGGTAATGGATTGAGAAGTCATAGCCTTTGATAAGCTCTAACCATCTTTGTTTCCACATGTTTAACTATTTATGTGTGAATATATACATGGGGATTTTGTAATCCTTGTATATTTCACACTTCTCCCAAAACTGGTAATGTCACCAAATATTTAAAGTGAATAGTAATGAAACCAAATCCAGATCACTTGTTAGATAGTTTTTCTCACGATCATTCAATTTTCTAGAAGCATAGGAAATGACTTTGCCATTTTTCATCAACACACAGCTCATGCCCTTCTTAGAAGCATCACTAAATACCAAAAAAATGTTTCCCACTAGTGGGTAGTGTGAGCACAAACGTAGTGATGAGCATCTTATTCAACTCCTTGAATCTCTCTTCACATTCTTCTCTCGAATAAAATTTTACTCCATTCCATGTTATCTTGGTAAGATGGTTGGACAATCATAATAAATTTCTCACAAATCTGTAATAATATCCAGCTAACACTAGGAAGGTACATATATCCATTACCGTTGTTGGCCTCAGACATCCCTCAATTGAAGTTGTATTTGAGGGATCCACATATATCTCATTTCTTGTGATAATATGACCCAATAATGAGTCTTCCAGAACTCACACTTACTATACATTACATAGAGCTTATCCTTTGTCGAGGTCTCTCGTACAATGCTTAGATGATCATCATGATCCTCATTGGGTTTAGAGTATATTAAAATATTATATATAAAGGCTACAATAAATTTGTCAAGGTAAAATATAATGACTCTCTTCATCTTTTACATGATGATTTCTAGAGAATTACTGAGTCCTAAAAGAATTTTTATGAATTCATTGTTGTCTTACCTAGTACGAAAAGCAGTCTTGGGGAAATCAATCTTTTTCACCCTTACTTGGTAATATCCCCACCACAAATCCATCTTGGAGAAGTATTTTGGTCCATATAGTTGATCAAACATGTAATAAATTCATGTAAGAGGATAATTGTTCTTTATCTCATTTTTGTTGAGATCACTATAATCAATACAAAGGCGCATTGACCCCTCCTTCTTCTTGACAAGGAGGACTGGTGCACCCCATGTTGAAGCACTTGGGTTTATAAACCCTTTATCCAAATTCTCCTGTTATTGTTTATTTATCTATTAAATCTACACAATATCCATTATATATGTAGTCTTGGATATTGGAAATTCCCCATTTATAAGATCAATTGAGAATTCAACATCTCTTCTTGGTGGAAGACTAGGAAATTCCTCGGGAAAAACATTAGTGAATTCCCTCACAATAGGAATGTCTTCAAGGATGGTGGCTTCATTACAATCAATCATCTATGAATGATACACATGATTATAGGGTGGTAATATCCACACTTGAGATGATGGTTCTAAAGAAGGTTCATCCACCTCCTTACACATGTATAGAATCGTGGGACGATTTTCAATATAGAGAGTGATTTCCCTCTCACAACAATTTATGTTGGATTTATATAAGGAAATCCAATCCATGACATGAATTGAAAAAAATTCCACAAAAGGAAGTATATTGAGGATTCATGAGATGTTCAATCCAAAAATTAAGATTGGGGTGAAGTTATATTTCTGGGTTGCAATGATTTCTCCATTTTTGTTCTCACAAACATCATTACATCCATGATTAGTGATGGTATTGGTATTTTTCTACTAATATTTATAGATATAAAAGAATGCATATAAATAGAATAAAAATGTACATCCACTATTCTTGAATTAATAACTAGCGTACCTGTCACCTTTTTGTTTTCGGGGTTAAATTTGGCAGTAGTGATGGAAAATCTCTCCCATTCTACCTTGAAGGTTGTTGGTAACCTCCAAAAACCCTTGGCTCAGGGAATATGTTCCATAGTGCCCTGATTATCTATAGTAGAAACAATGAACAATGAAATCAGGGTTGAACGAAGAATTTATCTCCCCTATTTTAGCCACAGGTTTTCCTTGTCGTTAGTTAATGGATAGGTTCCCTTATCTTCCACACCTAAAGCATTTCCTCATCCCCTTTTGGAAATTTCTGCGGTTCTTCTTTCTGCACCATTCGAAAGTGGGGAACTAGAATTTCTTAGCACCATTGGATTTATCTATCAGACCACCAGAATTGAATTACACCTAATGCTTTGTATCCCCATGATATACCTCCTATTTTCTGATCTCCATTTTGACTTTGAGGGCACATCAAATAATTTTCTCATAGTTCTCAATGTCTTGGATCCCTAGGGATTTCCATAGGATAGGTTATAGCCCACCAAATAAGAAGTCAACCTTGAATTTGTGGGTAAAAAAAATCCAGAGGCATATCGTGCAGGCCTTGTGAAGATTTTATCATACGCGTAGATGATTTGTCATATTTTTTCTTGATTGAAAGGAATTCACTTTCCATCTTATGTCAGAGGGTGTGAGGCAAATATTTTCCAACAACATTTTCTAGAAATCTTTCCATTCCAATGACTTGATATCCTCCTTAGGCTTCGTATTTTTGATCAATGTACACCATTGATCATATTAAACCTCATTATTATAAGAATCTATAAGTGCCTTCTCTTATTCAGAACATTGATGTATGCTGACGATATTGTCAATGGAATTGATAGATTGTTCAGCGATTGATGGAACCAATCATCCATTAAAAGTATGAGGCCATTCTATCATGAACCTCTCTATTGAGACTCGTTTTTTCTTTGGGTGGGGGGGGGGGGGTGAACATTCCCCTTGACTCATGTTTGTATTGAAAACATGAGTTAACTGATACAATATCATGACTAAGTTTGTGATTCCCACTCCCATAAAATTGGGAATTTCATTAGAACAATCATTACATTGATCTTTACATAGATTGTTAACCCGAGTCCTCCTATTACAAGCCATTGGATGGAATAAACGGAATGGTAGGGGTAACACATAAAGGGTAATCTGATGTAAAAAATGGATGAATTATAAATTAATTTTATTTCCTTAACATATGAATTTATATGCTTCAATATATGTTATCCATGATCTACTTCTCAACATATATTCTTAGGGGAACATTTTTTTATTCCCTTAATAATGGTTTCTAATATGATTATGATTTTAACAAAGTATATCCCCTGGGAGTGTAATAATAAAGAGTGCAACAAGGCCCATTGTCATGCACCATTTCCCATTCGAGTCTAGTTCAAAGATGTTCTTTTGGTTTTTACCCCTAGATACATCTATGCCAATGCCGCCTCTACCTTATCATATCCATACAAGGATGTATTTTATTTATAAACAACTTACTCAACACTCACCAAAATTTAAATATTTTTTTGTTGTACTTTGTCTTATCTCTAAGGCTTTCACTAGATTTTTCTAATCCTGATCCCATAAATAACCAAACGTATCCTATGATATCAACTATAACAACCCTTCCGTTTATTTCACATATAAAAATATTTTATTACATAAAAACATTACTTGGTACAACATAGAAGATCATGAGATCTAGTATATTTGGGGATTAAGAACATTAGATAACAACTTAATACATTAAACATGCATCTTTAAGATGATATTAGCATGAGACAAGGATCAACAACATTTAACATGATATTAGCATATGAAAAGGATCATGCACATAGAACATAATTAAACACTCATTTTAATTTAATTATCATGTGTGAACCCTCATTTTACATGACATATAATGATATAAATCTTTACCCAATGAATTTGAGAGCTATAAGAGCGCACCCTTCTCAATCATTTCATTTCAAGCATAAGTGTGCCACATAGATCATACAACATGGATTCATTAAACACCATAATTTATTCTGTTATAAAGAAATGTGAAATTAATACATGAAACTGTATAATAAATAAGTAAATGTACATAAATGTGACTACCCTTGATAGAGAAATGGGCATCATATTCACTACACAATGACTTTGGCAGGGAGAATCGCGGTGCAATTTTGGCAGCATTACGGTGTGACATAAAAATTTATAAAAATGGTTGATGAGAGAGAAAGAGGTATCTCATAATATGTTCTTGAATTTTATAGTATGGGGGTCATATTTATACATTTCCCAACATATTTAATGGAATTTATATGTATAGTAAAATATAATTTGTTGGATATAAATGAAGAGAGAGAAATTCCTTACAGAATTTCAGCATGGTAATAGTTGTACATAGGAGGCATTAATGAGAGAGAAATGGGTTTGTCATCATTCAAACATAATTAGGGAAGTATGGAGAGGTGATAAATCATAACCCAACTATTTTAATTGATAATAAAAGGATATAAAAACATAAATAAATTTGGAGAAAAATGAGAAAGGAAGAAATCCCTTACTTGGAAGTATGATACCAAAGGATTGGGAGAGGCTTCAGAGACGCTTCATGGGATCTTGGGGCACCTTGTGAGGATCATGGATAATGGAGGAAAAAGTTTGGTTGAGCTTCAAAGGCTTTGAGTTAAGAGGAAGTTGGAGCTTGGGTGTATTTAAATAGGAAAAGAGAGAGAATTATTTATTATTTATGTTTTGGAAACCACATATTAAATTACTCAAAACCACAAACTAACCCTTGGTTTTTCCCATAGTTTTGGAAAAATGGGAATTTAAAAAATTATTTTACAATTCCAATGGATGAAATTCTTAAAATATTAGGCTTGATTATGTGGAGGTGATTCACACTCTCAAGGAAATAAATTTAAAAATATAAAATGTTTTATAAGTATTGGAGTGCCCACTAAATCATTGTAAAATAAATAAAACAAACCTAATATAAAATTATTTTAATTTTAAAACATATTATTTCCAAAAATATCATTTAAAGTATTTTATTATATCACTATTGGGTCATTATTGTGTCATAGAAAACATTATATAATTAAACGGTATTTAATTTTTACCCAAAAATTCGATTGTCTCAATAAATTATCAAAACTTCACTGTTGGATAATTTCGACTTCCTGATTCCAAAAATAATATTCATTGTATCTAAATAATTTTCTAAACACTTGAAATTTTCGTTTTAAAATATAGACCGAAATTTATCAATAATTAATGGGTTTTTTCAAAAACAACTTTCAAACCTTAATAAAATTTAAAATTGTATTCATAAAAATTACACAGTAATTTATATTTAATAAAACATAATTTAGTAATAGTTTTTTATTAAAATATTATTTAAATAAAAAATATATGAATTCATCAAAATAGATTTATTAATTGAATATTAACTAAAAATAATATTTTCTATTTCAAAACCATTTCTAAAGTAACAATAAAAGAAGAATATATATTTTTTATTATATACAATAATAATGCACATAATCACAGTGATAAGTTATTTTTTTATAAACCCTTATAACACCGGTATAAGACCTAAGGGTAAGAAGTGGGATGGTGACAGACTCTTGGGGTGGCTCAGATTAGATCGCTCGGGTGGTAATCTCTATAAACATCAACATATCTTGTAGGTGGTTTCGTTTGATCTTAACGTATTAATGCTCGGTTTGATCTTGGTAAAGAGAATATCCTAGTTACACCACCTCCTTTACATGCTCCAAAAAATGGGCTTTGTATGGGGCAATTATATTGGATGAGGATGTTTCTTCCTTTTTCTGAGTAAATTGGATTTGATAAAGCCTTATATTTATACTAATCATGTGATCACTATTCGGTAGCCATATTAGCAAGGGTAATAATTCATCATGGTATTTTGAATTAAAAAATCATAAAACCAAATAAGTTCATATTTTATATAACCATTTTACATAATAAGATATTTAATTAGATCAAGAGGAATTTTCATTAATAAAAGTTTGGGTTGTTGCTGGTATAATATCGATGGAAAAAAGATAAATAAATAATGCAATAATAAAACATTATCATAGATAATATATTAGTAGAATAGTCACATAGAATATCAATTACTAGTTTTATAATGAGATTATTCATAATTACTGATATCATAACCATACTGTCAAGTCCTCATCCAGGACACCATTCATATTGGTTAAAAACCCTAGATAGTTTTACTAATGAGATCTATTGATGCATTCAGGGGATATAGTGGGACCCACCCATCACTGATTAAGTCCAATGAATTAATCATATAAAAGTGGAAAAACATAATGAACCTATACATTTATTTTAAAACAAACATTTGAAATTTAAATAACATTCCCCATATAGTAATCATAAACACAAACCATTTAGAGTAACATGGTGAATGGTATCAAGACAACACTTCCAGATTCAATCTAATATTAAACAATTATATGAAATATTGTAGATGATATAATAAAATATTATTCCATTTTAATCATAATAATCAAATATAATATTGTAATAAATGGAAATAATCTTATAAAACCATCGAGTAATAATAGAGGGAAATTCACTTTTACTTTTCAAAGAAGAGTTCTTTTTGGAAAATTCATTGTCTAAAATAATAAGTGAACTAATATAGTTTTTTCATTATAAAATGGTTCATTTTATAAAAATATTTTTGTTTTAAAACATATTATATATAGCACTTTAAAATAGGTTTGATTTTGAGAAGTTCTCTTGAACCTAGCTTGTTTATCATGAAGAATTAGAGAAGGATCCTTTTAAAATATATAACTTATCATAAAATAAAGATAGAATATGATTGGTAAATATATATAGAAAATGAAAACATAATTTATGTGTATTACATAAGAATAATTAATAATTTAATTATGGTGAATATATAAAAATATTAACTCGAATGAAATGGTATTTTCGGGTTGGAAACACTTATCTTATGACTGAATGTATTCTACACATGACCTTAATGACAGGGATTATCAAAAAAATAGATTAATTAATATATTAAGAACCTTTTATATAATTATTTTATTCATAAATGTTTTATTAAGATAATTCATACCCATATTTTCGAGTTATAATTTTTAATTTCAATATTCAAAATCATTCATTTTCATGTTTTTCATTCTCGATTCACTTGTTTATAAGTAATGAAGTTCATGTAAAATGGTTATAGTTATACAGAATTGGAGTTTCATGTCATTAATTAGAATTAATATTTTTAGATGGTTATATATATATACATAAATTTTATTGTTATATTTAATGTGGATAAATCATTACATAAGACATTTATGGACAATCGTTTAGATTATTATTGCGATATTTCAATCACCACAAACTAGTTTTGTCAGATGAATTGGTATTATGTATATAAAATGATATCATAACATTAAATAGGATATAATATATATATTTTAGTCTATTGTGACCAAAAAAATTGTATCATAAATGTCTTTGAAGAAGAAATTGGAGATGGATTTTTCATCCTAAACAAAGGTAGTAAATCAGCTCCTCCGGGACAATGATTTCATTTTTAAAATAATAGAGAGAGAGAAAGAGTATGGAGATTGATGATGGATATTATATTATCATGATATCATATTATTATATATATGATACTATATTTATCATGATCATTTTTATATTGGTGTTGAGGAGAGGATAATAAAAGAATATAAATTGAAATGAAATTAAAAGATAATGGAAAATAATTTACCTCTTGAATCATCTTCCTTGAGAACCTCTTCAAGGGAAGGGTTTTGGTATTTTGAAAAAACAATGAGCCCATAGATATATGTAGAGAATATGGAAGATTATTTGGTTAGATATTGGGAAATATTCAATGTTTATATGAGTGAGGAGAAGAGGGGTGTAAGGGTGGTTTTTATAGTAGAGGAGATGAGTGATTTCTCATTATTTTATTAATTATTTTTTTCTTAATATAAGAAATAGTGACTAGCCTAGGGAAAAAAATATAGTAATAATTTCATGTGAGTTCGAAATAATGGTACATACCTCATACTTACATCAATAATTACTCAAAAACTCTTTTATTTAACATTTATCATAAATTATTGTATTTTACTTTTCACCAAAAATTAAAATATTTTTGAAAAATCCCAAAAAAATCACCCTAACAATTTTTTTATTTGTAGATATAAAAAATGAACTGCATTTTAAGAAATTAAATATACAAATTCTATAAATTTATTTTCTAATTAAAATCATTATGTACTCCAAAAATATAGTTTTAAATTTATAAATTATTTTATAATGCATTAAATAATTTACTAAAGTATCAAAAAATAATCCTAAAATTATCATAAAATAAATAAGGATTTATTTATAATTTTTATGAAGATGTATTTTATTTTAAATCGTTTTATTATTTATTATACTCTAATTAAATATGTATGAATTATAAAAAAACAAAAACACTTAAATAATAATTTTTAAAATAATCATTCACTAACACTATGATATGAAGATATCAAAATATCATTTTTGATATATAATACTTTTATTTATAATTTCATTAGTGACTTTACTATTCTATTAGATGATTTACTATTCATAAGGGGCACATTACTACTTCAAAAGGCATGCTATTATTTCATAATTATAGTTTCTTTAACTTATGTAATACTTCTTATTTCATTAATTATTAATTTAGGATGTTTTTATTGTGTTCTATAATTGATTATATATGATATTTTATACATTAAATCAATATAAGAAGGGAAATTTCATTTATAGAGTTTGGGTTTGTTTTAATTCTCCCCTCTTATAAAATAATTTCTTTTTAAAAATTACTATACTATTACCTCATAAAAAGATTTGGGTAGATCTTCATAAAAATTTCATCCGGATCCCACATCGCCTCATCTATATAATTATTTTTTTAAATTAGCTTTATCAGTTGAGTCGTCTGATTCCACTACACATATTATTTTGTGTCCAAAATTTAGAGATTCTCTTAACAATTAAATAAACCAGGTTCTAGATCTATTCCTTCATAAAAGAGGACACACATTGGGATTGGAATATAGTTTGTTATCAATGAGATTTGGAATGAATTGTGTAAATTAGAAATTTTAGGAATCATCACCAAATTATTATCCACAATTTCAACTCTCTCTATAATTTCAAAAGGATCAATGTACCGGGGCCTCATTTTCCATTTCTTTTATAATCTTATAATACCCTTACATGGAGATACATTAAAGAAAATGTGGTCTCCCACTTGAAATTCCAAATCATTCATTCGGTTATAAAAATATTTTTTTCCTACTTTGAAAATATTTGATATTGGTTTTCATTTTCTTTACCTTGGTTGTTTTTTCCTTAACATGCTCACTGACTATAATCATTATTTCTCTAACTTCGTCCCAACTAGTTGGTTTTTGATATATCATTCCATAATCTGTCCCATATGATTCTATTTAAATTCATGAATAAATACTATTATTGTAATAAAAATCCAAAAAATGTAAAAACGGATCCCACATACCTTGAATATAATGTTATGATGATCTCAAAAAGTCTTCTAATGTTTGGATTATACTTTTTAATTTCCCATATACTTAGGGGTGATAATGAGTAATAAAATGAAGCTCAATATCCAAATATTTCTAAAACCTTTTCTAGAATTTTGATGTATATAATGGGTCACAATCATACACAATTGAGATAGGTTCTCCATGAAGTCTTAGAAAATCATTAATATTGATTCGTGAAAGGCGCTCTAGTGGAAAATCATCCCTTATAACATTGAAAAGTGAAGAGTTGGAAAGTCAACCAATTATTACCCATAATAAATCATTCTTTTTGGGAGTTCTATGTAATTTGGTGAAAAAATCCATAGTATTGTAAAACTATTTCCTTATAAGAAAGGGAAGAGTTTGGATGAATCCTCTAGGATATTGTCATTCAGCCTTCACATGTTGACAAACCAAAAAACTCGTTACATAATCTGAAATTTCATGCTTCATATCATCCCAACAGAAATGTTCATTCAAATTTAAATACATCTTAGTACTATCGGGTTGTATAGAGAAATTTTAACTATAGAAATCATCCAACTACACCTTTTTAACTTGTGTATAGAATGAACAAATTGCATACTCCCAATTATGTTAAATCTATCTTTATACATGAAGTCTTCCAGTATCCCATCATTCACAACATTAATTTTCTTTTAAATATTATCATCATCTAGTAGATAAATTTTAATCCTATCAAATAATTATGTTTGGGAAACCAATTGAAAAATTAAGGATGTTACACCTTCTTTTAAAATTCCAATACCCATCCTCACTATATCCATATACATAGGGTCCCTGTCAATCCTCATGTTATATAGAACTCCATGATCCATCCAACCTAATACATCTGCTAACTTATTCATCTTCCCATAGTGGTAGTGTACCATACAATAATAATCCATGAGTAGTTTGAGCCATATTCATTTCATAATGTTGAGTTATTCTTGTGAGAAGATATATTTCAAAATTTGTTATATGTATATATCTCACATATTCCACAATAGATATAATGTCTCCATATCATAAAAGAAATGATTACAGGTATTAACTCATGATCTTGAGTTGGATAGTTTTATTAATGTATTTTTTTACTGCCTCATAGTATAGGAAATAACTCTCTCATTCATCCAAAAGACAGAACAAATTCCTTTCATTGATGCATCACTATAAATCCAAAATCCACTATTTCTAAATGGAAGAGTCAAGATTGGGGAATCAACTGAACTTTTATTCAGTTATTCAAAAAATTCTTCACATTCTTTTGTCCCAATAAACATAACACTTTAGGGGTAATCTTATTAAATGTTTTAGCTAACCAGGAAAAATTTTAAATGAAAAAACAATAATAACCTTCTAAACCAATAAAACTACGTACCTTGGTTATGTCTATTGGTGTATGACATTCTTGAACATCCCATTTATACATAGTATCAACTAAGAATCCATTATTAGAGAAAATATAGTCAAGTGAAAAAACTATTTGATGTTAGAATTTATAGTTTCTAAACTACACATATTACTTTTTTTCTTCTAAGAGGCATCGAAAAAATGTGTAATCGATTCTCATGATCTTCTTAGTATTTGGATTATACCAAGATATCATATATAAATACCCCAAAAAATTCAACCAGATATTTCTTAAAAACCATATTCATTAGACCCATGAAAACTGAGGGTGTATTAGTATGGTCAAAAGGTATTACTGTGAACTCATAATTTCCATACAAGGTTGGAAATTATATCTTTCGAATATATTCATTCCTCACATGAAACTGATGATATCTAGATCGAAGGTCAATCATTAAATAATATTGGGCTCTGTGAAGTTGATCAAATTAATAATCAATGTGAGGAAGATGATACTTATTCTTCATCATCATTGCATTGATTTTTCTATATCCAACTCACATCATCATGGATCAATATTTCTTTTGGGAAAAGAGAGAAATTTATTCCCATAGATAAACACTAGGGTGAATTAATACTTTATCACTCAATTCCTCTTATTATTTCATTAGATTCACTAATTTTACTTTGGTCATTCTATAAGGAGTCTTTGATATTGTTCTTGAACCATGAATTAAATCTACAGAGAACTCAACTTCCCACTCTAGAGGATGTCCATGTAAATCATCTTAAAAATTCATTGATATAATCATTCATAATATGTTAATCCTCAATTTTAATATTTATTACCCCACCCAAAGATATCTGATTCTCATCCTCCCAAATAATTATATTTAGTAGAGCTACTGGGTTTGAATCTAGATAATAATGACATGGCATGGTTTTTCCTTTAATGATAAGAGAATCTATATCTTTCTCCAAAATTAAAACATCCTTCTTCTTGAAATATATTTTCACATCGTTATTTTAAATACAATACACAAAGAGTATTATATAATAATAAATCATAGTTATTATGATAAATTCAAAAACTAAAGATAGTTTATGTGTCATAAATGGAACTAATTAACACACATTGATTGTAATGATACTACCCTTAGGAGTTTTGACTGGAAAATCCATTATTAAATAAAATTGGAAATATATAATTTTCTTGGTAGAATGGGATGATATAAAATAATGTGATGAGCTAGAATCAAATAAAGTATTGTACTAGTTTGACGAAATGATTAAAGTATCTTCTACCATATCATTAGGAACTCAAACCTTAACAGTTGTGACTACATAATCTTGGCCTTTTCCCCTTAGCCTTATTTTGGAAAATTTCTTTGAGACATAAGAAAATAATTTTCATAATTTCCCATATATTTGTTATTGTAACATGGAACATTAGAAGATTCTCTAGTTCCCTTTCAATAACAATATTGCTGGAATTTTTCTCCACACTTGTAACAAACACCCATACCCATCAGGCAGGTGTCAAGGTGTTTCTTCCCACAATTATCATAGGATAGAAAATCAACTCTTCCCTTTTTCCTCTTTTCATTATTTCCTTTTACAGAGTGTTCAAAGCCCTATTTTTCTAATGAATGACATTGAAGTCATATATCATAGATAATTATTTTTTTCTTGATATTACGTGAAACTATATCATTATATGATAATTTTTTTGGGTGATTATTTCCCCTCAAAATAATGGTTTTAAAACATAAAATAATCTATCAATTTTACTCCATATATTATGTATTTAGTCTACAATGAAAACCTTGTAAAATTAGATTCATACTTGGAAAATTTCTTATCATCATTTTTCCATAGTTTAAAGAATTTTCTTTCCATATATTCCCATTGTTTGCAAGGAAAATAGTTTTATAGGAAAATATCCTTAAATTCCCTCCATTCCATTCTTTTAATTTTTTTCGAATACAGTGTTATTTGTATTAGTGACACCATTGATCTTCATATCCTGATAGATGATAAACTACCATGAGAACTTTCTCCCTTTTGTTACATCCCATAGAGAGAAATATATTCTTAAGGAACTTATGAACTTATCATCTACAAATGGGTCTTTAGTTCCATTAAATAATAGATTCTATTATTTTATAAAGTGGTATAACATTTATACTCTATGTTTTGGATCACAATATTATATATGGGATAATTTATTATTCATAACCCGAGTCATCTTTTCCATTATAGTTATTATTTTCTTACCAGCAATTATAGCTCAAGAACCCATATCATTATCTTTTATAGGAGGTAAATCCTTACAAGAGATACGTGCATTATTGCAGATTCCAATCCTTCCAGTAGGCCCCATTTCAAAATAATGGAATACAATAGAATAGTTAATGAATTATAATTTATAATCTCAATAAAAGAAAAATACATAACATGAATTGAATTTATATACACAGTTATTCTCATAATCATAAACATAGTTTCTTTGGGGACATATTTACTTTAAAATAATTCATAATTGTTTGTAATGAAGTGAGAATTATACTAAAGATATACCCAGGATTGTCATACAAGGTTCACAATAAGCCCGGTTGTTGTGTACCAGGTTATCCTGAGTTAGGCCCGAGACACCTTATTAGAGTTATTACTCTTAGGTACATTTGTGCTAGAACAATGTGTACAAGTAATATACATATAAAGATGTAAAATTATGAAGACCCACATAATCTACTCCATACCAAAATTCATGGAAATTATTATATTATTACAAAAAACTCTATCTTATTGTTATGATCCATAATCTATGTTTTCTAAATCTTATTTTCAAGGTTTCTACAAAAAATTCTATAATACCATTGGTAAGAACCCCAAACCCAGTTACCCAAAGTGAGTCAATTATATTATTACATTGTTATATAAAAAAAGAATTTACATATCCAAGAAATATATATTTTAGTATATTTGAAAAAATTAAATACATATATAAGTTCATCATTAGAACTTGAAAAGAAATACACTAAAAACATGATTTTGGAAACACTCTTATTCTTCAATATTATTTTTTATGTAACTCATAAAATTCATATTGGAATCCTAAGGAAAATAAAAAAAAGAATGGGGTGAGATCATAAGCTCAGTAATGCTATATAATACTGTGTAAGTATAAATAATATGGCATGATGAATAACTAAAGTGTAGGACCCCGAGACACCCTGAGATGGGAGGGGTGAATCAGGGTGATAACTTTTTCTTTTAATGAGATGGATCTTTTTCCCACATTGGTAGGAACTTGTTCAACCTATATGAAGAATATAATCAGAAAGAAAACATTCACATTCAGAGAGATGACACATCACTTTTTACTTGGTTCACCACTAAGGGCTACGTCCAAGGAGCATACACCGACTGGTTTTCGGTCATACCAAATTCCACTAAACTTTACTAGCTATGGATTACAAAGGTTTAGGCACAGTCACTCTATCCGAGGCTCACTACCTTTACAATGGTTCAGGGATATCTTATTGTGTCCCTTGGGTCACTCATATTGACTCCCCCTGGCTCACTACCTTTGGTGAAGTCACACTTAGTTTATAAACGTGAAGGTCTCTTCATCATTGAAAAAGAATGCATCCTCTGTTGTATGTATATTCTCTGTTGAAGTCCAACTCTCACCAGTAGACTAAACTCACATTGCACAAAAGGTATCAGGCAATCTTCCAGTTTTCATGCAGCTCCAAAAAGACCAGTGCGCTTCAACTACACCTGGCGTGCTTCTCCAAGCCTGGCGCGCATGTTTCAAGACGAAGCGCATGTTTCAGAGTGCATTTCCAAACAGGAATGCATGTTCACCTAAACCACTTTCATGACACAAGCTTCTGCTACTCCAAACTTGCATGACTCTCTTCCTTTTATGCCTAAAATAATTTTGGCGTGCAACCAACAACTTTTGCGCTTCTTAAAAACATGGTGTGCAAGTGTCACCAAACCATCTACATGACGCTTCCTTCCCCGAATCCAAACATGGGTGACCAACACCCTTTCTCGCCCAAACCACTTTGGATTCACAGCTAATAGCGGTCGCGCAACTTCAACTTTCGTGACCCACCACTACTTGCACGACCACTACACCTGTGCGACGGGAGATCTGAATATCTCAAAGTATGAACTTTTCCCCGAATGAGGAGGGTTCGACCTATATTTATATTCATTTGGACACCCTGCGTGATGGCGCACATGTCTCCCCTCAGTGCGCAAGTTTCGACGCGCATGTCTCTGCCCCCGAAAAACACTTGCACGACCAACTTCCAAACTTGGGCCCCCTTCTCCCTTTTCCATATTTTCATGTTCTAATCTTGAAAAACAAAAGGTGTGAAAGCTTCCATGTCTCCAAGTAATCGGCACACAAGTCCCTTTTCGAAAAACACTTTTCTCCATTTGACAATTTTGAGGTCCAGAAATTTGGGAAATACTTGAAAATAGTGCACTTTCAATACTGCTATCTGCTTGAATTGTAAGATCACTTTGATGGAACATATTCTGAACATCCAGTAAATATTTACAACAAACACAAAACATACTCCAAATCATGCAAAGACAACCATGGTTCCAAAAATCTTCCCTTTGGGTTTGTTGGAAATTAGTAAATAAATTCAATAGACTACTAGCCACATGCAAACTAGAAACGCAAGATTTAACTCATCCAAGAATATATGTCTACGTGAGCAATGCTCGGTGTAGAAAACATGATGGGAAGCGTGAATTGGGATCCCGTGTTTTTTAATTTCTTAATGACGCCCAGGAAATTCTCTTAAATTTTCATAAAAGCATTACATGTCCAAATAATTCCTTCTTATCCTTTCACTGAATTCTCATCTTGATAGAAAAAATTACCTAAATTTATTCCTTCTCGCCCATTGGAAATAAACCCAAAGACCGGTAATTTTTCATTGTTCAGCTAAAGCCACACTTCCCCTGGATAGTATCTCCCCCAAAAACCTACATCACATCCATAAACAGATTAAAAAACAATTAACATAATTGGGGAGAAGGGATTTTCGTAACCTCCTTATGCCCTAGGATGTGTTTGAACACCATGGTTCAACTGATACTTCTCAAACACAGCTGCTGATAGTGGTTTGGTCAGAATATCAGCCACTTGCTCATTATTTCCCACATGATCCATTCTAATCACACCTTCCTCAACATTAACTTTGATAAAGTGGTAGATGATTTTAATATGTTTTGTATGAGAATTCTGAATAGGATTCTTCATAAGATCAATTGTGCTCTTATTATCACAGTAAATTACCATTGGTTGCTTCACCTCATCACTAATATCTGTTAGTTGTTGCTTCATCCATATCATTTGAGTGCATGCCTTTTTGACGGAGATATACTCAGCTTCAGCAGTACTAAGAGAACTACATTCTTGTTTCTTTATCAACCAGCCAACATATTTATTTCAAATATATAATGCTCCACCAATGGTGGACTTTCTGTCAACTACATATCCATCCCAGTCAGCATCATAAAATGATGATAATTCACTGTCTCTTCCTATAGAAAAGTATAGGCCACAATTGTGAGTACCTTGAATATACGACATGATTCTTTTTACCGCCGTCATATGTTACTCCTTTGGATTACTTTGAAAGTGGGCCACTAGACAGGTTGCAAAGATAATATCTGGCCGTGTCGCTGTTAGGTACAGTAGGCTCCCAATTATCCTCCTATACATAGTGGGGTCTACAGATGCCCCATATTAATGCTTTCCAAGTTTGGTTCCAATAGAAATCGGAGTTGATATTGGGTTGGAGTCTTTCATATTAAACTTCATCAATATCTCTCTTGCATACTTTTCTTGAGAAATGAAAGTGTATTTCTACCTTTGAATCACCTGCAGCCTCAAGAAATATGTGACCTCCCCAATCATAGACATTTCAAATTATGATTTCATGTGATTGGAAAATTAATCCACTGATTTCTTCCTGCTGCCACCAAATATAATGTCATCAACGTAGACTATAACCATGAACTGATATTTTGGAGAATTATTCAAGTATAGATTGTGGTCTAATCCTCTTTTGAATTCCAACTTCTTGAGATAAGAGTCTAGCCGAGAATACCATGCTCGTGGTACCTACCTCAAACCATATAGATATTTATTCAGTTTGTAGACCTTTGTTTCATCAGTACCAAGAACAAAACCCACTAGTTGTTCAATGTAGACTTTTTCTTCAAGTACACCATTCAAGAATGTTGTCTTTACATCCATTTGATATACATTATATCCTCTTTAGAGATCCATGGAAATGAAAAGCATGTTTAACTCCAGTCTATCCACTAGAGCAAAGGTTTTTCAACATCAACACCTTCAATCTCGGAGTATCCTTTACATACCAATCGTTCCTTGTTTCTAATAACACTTCCATGCTCATCAAACTTGTTCTTGAAGATCCATTTTGTACCAATCACATTGTGGCCTTAGGGTCTCTATACAAGATCCCATGTCTGATTCTTGTCAATATGATCTAACTATTCATTCATGACTTTTACCAAAGATTCATCATTTGCTACTTCTTAAAATGAGGATGGCTCCACAACTGATAGAAATGCAGATTGCGTGTTATTCCTCCTCATCTTTGTTTGTGTGGGTGCACTCCTGTCCCTAATTATGTTAGATGGATCAATCTCAGCTCTTCGATTTCTCATGTAAGGATCAGTTGCATTCTCTCCAGGCATATTTTCTTCTTTAGATTTTTCTTTTGTGTCAACATCATGATGTGACTGCTGAGTGTTTTGTACAACTTCCTCTATTTCTATATTTAAATTTTCTCAATGTTCACTTTCTTCCTCAATTTCTATTACATTATAATATGATGTCCTTGAATCATTTGTGGATTTCTATTCAATTATATTAACATCATTTCCTTCCACAATCCTTCCCAATCTCTTGTTGAAACACTTTTAGACTTTTCTGTTCATTGGATACCCAAGAAAAATTCCTTTATCATCATTTTCACCAAACTTCCCTTGATTTCCTTATTTATTTCGGATGAAACATTTGATTCTGAAAACACAAATGTATTTCAACAAAGGCTTCCTTCCATGCCACAATTCATATGGTGTCTTCGTTTCTCCCATATAAAGACCTATTCGATTATGAATGTGCACTGTAGCTTCAACAGCTTCCTTCTAGTAATGGCAAGAGATACCAATGTCAATCAGCATTGTCCTGGCCATATTGTTGACCTGTCAATTCCAGCGCTCGACAACTCCATTTTGCTGTGGAGTTATAATAACAACTAACTCCTGCTGTATTCTATGTTTTTCTAGATAATTATCAATCTCAATGGATGTGTATTCCCCTCCATTGTCAGATCAAAACACTTTGATTTTCCGTCCAGTATCATTCTTGGTGATTCGCCAATATGTTTTCATGCAGTCAAGAACTTATCTTTCCCTGTGAATGACCATAACACATGACATTATACCATAATCATCTATAAAAAGGAAAAAGTACCTTTCTCTATTAGTTCTGGCAACATTTATCAGCCCACATACATCTGTATGAATTAGATCAAGAAGATGAGATACCCTTTTTTACTTTGGTCGATATGAACTGAAGACCAGATTTCCATGAATACAACCATCACAAGAATTTTCACGCTCATGCATCAGGTTGGGAATGTCCATGACAATCCTCAATTTTGATATTTTCTCCATGTCTTGTTGATTGATGTTTCCCTGTCACTGATGCCACAAATTGTTTTCTTCTTCAGCAGTCATGTAACAAACATTTTCTTTACTATCAACCTGATACAAGTTTCCTTCTGTTCTACATCACTTCATAAGTGGATTTCCTGTCTTTCCCTTGATAGTGAATCCTTTCTGATTAAAATTAACTATAAGTCCATAGTCAAAGAGTTGACTCATTCTGAGTAGATTATGATGTAGGACATCTACATAAAGGAATTCAGTCTTCTTTAGCTCTCCATTAGCTAATTCAGTTCATCCACTGCCTTTTATTTTCAGAGACCCATCATTACCAAATAATATTGTACCATCAACCTTCTTTTTGATATCCATTAACAACCCATAATTACCTGTCATAAGAGATGAATAGCCGCTATCCAGAATCTAGGTATTGTTTCTTTTTGTAGCTTTGAGGGCCAACTCTGCGAGGTTGGATTTCCCAATTTTCATTTTTTCTTTCCATAAGACATTGGATTGAGTATAGAGCACTGATGGCCTTTCAATTGTCTCATCTGTGTACATTGGTTCTTCATAGTCAAAGTCTTCTTTGAGAGGAGAAACCCTATTTACAAGAGAAACACTCTCTTGTTGACGAGATTTAGCTTGTCTTAAACTCTGGTATAAGGTGTCCATGTCCCTTCTCTGCCTGCAATTAATAGCCGTATGACCAAATATTGAAAAACTAAAAATTTACCCATAAAAATTGTTTCTTCTAAAAGAATTTGGATATGAATTTTTTCTCCTCTGTTGAACTCCTATATCTTCTACATTCAGATAGGTTCTTGCCTCTTCGCAATAAGACATGGTATGGCCCAAATATCCATAGAACCGACACTTCATGAGAGGAAATGTCTTCTCACATCTATTTATCCTCATTCCTTTATCTTTGGGATAAAAGTATGATGGCTCCTTTTTCCACGAGACACAAGGATAAACTTGTATTTTTCTTTCAGTTTGAATTAGTGGTTTCTGTTTCCTCACTTCAAAAGACTTTCCCACATCACCCACTTTCAGCTTGCTTTATTTTGGTCACCTTTAATTGCAGCATTTGACGATTCTACCTCACAACCAATTCCACTATTTCCTATGCAAGTAGGTCTTTGATCGTTTAAAATCTTTTTAACTCCATTTGAGTGACTTTTTTCTCTCTCTAATAGCCCAGGATCTGAAAACCTTCCATACTATATTTTCTTCCTTGATTCTTATGAAATTGAATTTTTTTTCAAGTTTACTCCTGATAGTAACAACTTCCTCCTCAATACGCTTAGAATTCTTTGACTTTTCCTCTAGTATGAAGGTGAGGTCATTGATGACCTTTTCCCGCTCTTCAATTCTCAGCTTTAGATCCACTACATCATCATTGCTTTCAAGTATTTCAGACTGTACTTTCACCAATTTTCTAGTCATTCATTTTCGGCTTCATGTTGATCAACATATTCTGTTGATTCTTCTACAGTTTATTTCCACTTATTGTAACACTTACATTTAATCTTAATCTTACTAACAACATCCTTAAGTTGAAACTCGGGATCTGCACTAGTTTTTAACTAATTTTCTCTACCAGTCTCTTCTAATTTTTCAATTGTGGCCATCGTGGAAGCATGGTTCCTAGTTTTAATATATGGTTCTTCTTTATCATATAATTCATTATCATCTTGTTTCTCTTCACATAAAAAACTCTTCTTTAGAACTTTATTTATAGATTTGGAGTCTCCTTTCTTGAAAAACATTTTCTAAGGCTTCTCAATTTTTTCAGCATCGCAATCATCATCATCGATCTTTCTTAAGCACTGAGAAGCAATGTTACCGACTTTTCCACAACGAAAGAAAGATAGAGGTAACTTCCAATTGAATTTCCCTTTCCCCTTCTAGAAATTCTTGGAAATGAGAGAAATAATTTATTTTTCCTCATAGCCTTCACCAATACTAACTTTTGAGATTTTCATTTTCTCCATGGATTTGAATTCCATTTCCTTACTTACTCATGTAGTACAAACTTCTGGTTTGACTCTCATTTCATATGCCACTAGGCTGCTCAACAGATCATCCAAAGATTGTTTGGAAATAACTCTTTCATTAAGGGATGATACCTTTGCATTGTAGAGGGGTGGAAGTCTTATTAATATTTTCTTTACAATATCGACGTCTTTGATTTCTTCACCTAGACACCTAATTGCTCCAACCACTTTAGTAATTCAATTGAAGAAGGAGTCTTAATTCTCATCAGGATGCATATTCAGATCATCAAACCTATTATGTAGGACATGTAGTTTCACCTCCATCACTTTGCTATCTACTTTATAAATATTTTCAAGTTTATCCCACATGGACTCTGCTGAGGTGCAACTCATTACCTTTAGATAGATCTGATCAGAAAGGGTTTCGGGGAGAGTATTCTTTGCTTTAGCATCAGCATCAAGAATTTTCCTATCGACATCCGTCATAGCCTGCCCTATTGGATCAGTAACATGAATACCATGGAAAGTGGAATAAAGGAATTCCATTCCAAGGGATCTTAGATGAGATCTCATTCTATTCTTACAGATATGGAAATTACTTCCATCGAAGAGAGGTACTACCCTGACATTGACCGCATTCTCCATGATGACAAAGGACAGATTCAAGACCCACAACCTTTACCCTCTGATACCACTTGTAGGACACCGGGACAACCTGAGAGGGGAGGGGTGAATCAGGGTGAAAAATATTTCTTTTAATGAGATGGATCTTGTTCCCATGTTGGTAGGAACTTGTTAAACATGTAAGAAGAATATAATCAGAATGCAAACATTCACATGCAGAGAGATGAAACAACAATTTTTACTTGGTTCACCTCTAAGGTCTATGTCCAAGGAGAATACACCGACAGGTTTTAGGTCGTACCAAATTCCACTAAACTTCACTAGCTGTGGATTACAATAGTTCGGGCATAGTCACTCTGTCCCAGGATCACAGCCTTTACAAAGGTTCAGGGATAGCTAACTGCGCCCCTTGGGTCACTCCCATTGACTCCCCCTTACTCACTTCCTTTGATAAAGTCCCTCTTAGTTTATAGACATGAAGGTCTATTAATCATTCCAAAAAAATGCATCCTCTGTTGTATGTAGATGCTCTGTTGAAGTCCAACTCTCACCAGTAGACTAAACTCACTTTGCACCGAAGGTATCAAGCAATCTTCCAGCTTTCGTGCAGCTCTAAAAAGACCAGCGTGCTTTAACTACACTGGGCGTGCTTCTCCAAGCCCGGCACGCAAGTTTCAAGATGGCGCACATGTTTTGGCGCAAAAGTCCAAACTGGCACGCAAGTTCACCTCAACCACTTGGGTGGCACAAGCTTCTGCAACTCCAAACTTACACAAATATCTTCCTTTTACGCACAAACCAATTTTGGTGCGCAAAAATCAACTTTCACGCTTCTTCAAAACTTGGAGTGCAAGTGTCACCAAACCACCTGTGTGACACTTCCTTCCCCAACTCCAAACTTGGGCGACCAACAGCCATTCTCGCCCAAACCACCTTGGACACGTAGCTAACAGCTGTCGCACAACTTCAACATGTGCAACCCACCACCACTTGCGCGACCACTACACATACACAACGGGAGATCTGAATTTCTCTAATTTTGAACTTCTTCCCAAATGAGGAGGGGTCGACTTGTATTTATAGGCATTTGGACACCCCGCACGATGGCGATTAAGTCTCCCCTTGGCACTCAAGTTTCGGAATGCAAGTTTCTACCCCTAAAAAACAATTGTGTGACCAAATTCCAAACTTGGGTGCCCTTCTACCTTTTCTATATTTTCATGTTCTAATCTTGAAAAAAAGGCGCGCAAGTTTCCAAGCCTCCATGTAATCGGCGTGAAAGTCCCTTTTCCAAAAACACTTTTCTCCATTTGCAATTTTGAGGTCTAGAAATTTGGAAAACACTGTAAAACAATGCCACTTTCAATACTGTATCTTCTTGAATTGTACGATCACAATGCTGAAACATATTCTGAACATCCACTGAGGATTGAAAACAAACACAAAACATACTCCAAATCATGTAAAGACAACCATGGTTCCCAAAATCTCCCCCTTTGGGTTTGTTGGAAATCAGTAAATAAATTCAATAGAGTACCAGGCACATTCAAACCAGAAACACAGGAATCAACTCATCCAACACTCTAAGTCTACTTGAGCAATGCTCGATGTAGAAAACAAGAGGCGAAGCTATAATTGGTATCCCGTGTTTTGGAATTTCTTAATGACGCCAAGGCAATTCTCTTAAATTTTCCCAGAAGCATTACATGTTAAAATAATTCCTTCTTATCCTATCACCGAATTGTCATCGTGATACCAAAAAATTCTTGAATTTATTCCTTCTCTCCCATTGGTAATAAACCCAAAGACTGGTAATTGTTCATTATTCAGGTCAAGCTACACTTCCCCTGGATAGTATCTCCCCCCCAAACCTGCATCGCATCCATGAACAGATTAAAAACAATTAACATAACTGGGGAGATGGGATTTTCGTAACCTCCTTATGCCCTGGGAGGTGGCTGAACACCGTGGTTCAACTGATGCTTCTCAAACACAGTCGCTGATAGTGGTTTCATTAGAATATCTACCACTTGGTCATTAGTTCCCACAAGGTCCATTCTAATCATGCCTTCCTCAAATTTTTCTTTGATAAAGTGATACCTGGTTTCAATATGTTTTGTACGATAATGATGAATAGGATTATTCATAAGATCAATTGCGCTCTTATTATCATATTAAATTACCATCGGTTGCTTCACCTTATCACCAATATCTGTTATTTTTTGCTTCATCAATAGTATTTGAGTGCATGCCTTTGTGGAAGAGATATACTCAGCTTCAGCAGTACTAAGAGAAGTACTTTATTATTTCTTTCTTAACTAGCCGACACATTTATTTCCGATATAGAATGCTCCACAACTGGTGGACTTTCTGTTAACTACATCTTCAGCCCAGTCAGCATAAAAAAATTCTGATAATGCACTATCTCTTCCTACAAAAAAGTATAAGCCACAATTGTGAGTACCTTGAATATACGTCATGATTATTTTTACCGCCATCATATGTTCCTCCTTTGGATTACTCTGAAAGTGGGCTGCTAGACAGGTTGCAAAGACAAAATCTGGCTATGTCGCTGTCTGGTAAAGTAGGCTCCAAATAATCCTCTTGTACATAGTGGGGTCTATAGATGCCCCATCATCATGATTTCCAAGTTTGGTTCCAACTGGAATTAGAGTTGATATTGGTTTGGAGTCTTGTATATTAATCTTTTTCAGCAGCTCACTTACCTACTTTTCTTGAAAAATGAATGTTTATTTTTTCCTTTGAATCAATTGTATCCCCAGGAAATATGTGAGGTCTTCAATCATAGACATTTCAAATTCTGATTTCATGTGATTGGAAAATTCATCCACTGATTTCTGCCTGCTACCACCAAATATAATGTCATCAACGTAGACTAGAACCATGAACTGATCTTTTGGATAATTATTCATGTATAGATTATGGTCTACTCCTCCTCTTTTGAATTCCAGATTCTTGAGATACGAGTCTAGCCGGGAATACCATGCTGGTGGTGCCTGCTTCAAACCATATAGAGCTTTCTTCAGTTTGTAGACCTTTGTTTCATCAGTACCAAGAACAAAACCCACTGGTTGTTCAATGTAGACTTCTTCTTAGAGTACACCATTCAAGAATGCTGTCTTGACATCCATTTGATATACATTGTATGGTATTTGGAGTGCCATGTCAAGGAAAATCCTGATTGACTCCAGTCTATCCACTGGAGCAATGGCTTCTTCAACATCAACACCTTCAATCTGGGAGTATCTTTTACATACCAGTCGAGCGTTTTTTCTAATAACACATCCATGCTCATCAAACTTTTTCTTGAAGATCCATTTTGTATAAATCACATTGTGGCCTTCGGGTCTCTGTAGAAGACCCCATGTCTCATTCATGTCTATCTGATCTAACTCTTAATTCATGGATTTTACCCATGATTCATTCATTGTTGCTTCTTAAAATTAGGATGGATCCACAACTGAATGAAATATAGATTGCATGTTATTCCTCATCCTCTTTGTTTGTGTGGGTGCACTCCTATCCCCAATTATGTTAGATGGATCAATCTCAGCTCTTTGATTTCTCCTCTGAGGGTCAGTTTCATTCTATCCAGCCATAGTTTCTTCTACAGATTCTTCTTCTGAGTCAACATCATGATGTGACTGCTGAGTGTTTTTTACAACATCCTCTATTTCTGTATTTCTATTTTCTCCATGTTCAATTTCTTCCCCACTTTCTATTACATTAGCATATGATTTCCTTGAAGAATATTTGGTTTTATATTCAATTATCTTATCATCATATTTTTCCCTAATCCTTCCCAATCACTTGTTGAAACTCTTGTAGGATTTTCTGTTCATCGGATACCCAAGAAAAATTCCTTCATCAGCATTTTCACCAAACTTTCCATGATTTCCTTCATTATTCCAGATGAAAATTTTTCTTTCGAAAACACGAAAGTATTTCAACGAAGGTTTCGTTCCATGCCACAATTCATATTGTGTCTTCGTTTCTCCCATATGAAGCCCTGTTCGATTCTGAATGTTCACCGTAGCTTCAACAACATCCTTCCAGTAGTGGCGAGAGATACCACTCTCAATTAGCAAAGTCCTGGCCATATTATTGACCTGTTGATTCTGGTGCTGAACAACTCCATTTTGCTGTGGAGTTCTCACCACATCTACCTCATGCAGTATTCCATGTTTTTCTAGGTAATTATAAAACTCAATGGACATGTATTCCCCTCCATTGTCAGATCTCAACACTTTGATTGTTCATCCAGTATCATTCTCGATGATTCGCCGATAGGTGTTCAGGCATTAAAGAACTTGTCGTTTCCTGTGAATGACAATAACACATTCCATTCTACTGTAATCATCTATAAAAAGGACAAAGTAATTTTCTCCATGAGTTCTGGAAACATTTATCGGCCAGTATAAATCTGTATGAATTAGATCAAGAAGATGAGTTGCCCTTTTCTTCTTTGGCAGATATGAACTGCAGAACAACTTTCCACAAATACAAGCATCACAAGAATTTTCATGCTCACTCTTCAGGTTCGGAATGTCCACAAAAATCCTCAATTTTGATATTTTCTTTATGTATTGTTGATTTATGTGTCCCAGTCTCTGATGCCACAAATTGTTTTCTTCTTCAACAGTCATGTAACAAAAATTTTCTTTACTATCAACCTGATACAAGTTTCCTTCTATTCTGCATCCCTTCATAAGTGAATTGCCTGTATTTCCCTTGATAGTTCAGCCTTTCTGATTAAAAGTAACTATAAGTCCTAAGTCACAGAGTTGACTCACGTTGAGTATATTATGACGTAGGCTATCTACATAAAGGACATCAGCCTTCTTTAGCTCTCTATTAGCTAATTCAGTACTTCCACTTCCTTTGATTTTCAAAGCTCCATCATTACCAAATCGTACTGTACCATCAACCTTATTTTTGATATCCATTAATAGGAAACCATTACATGTCTTATTAGATGAATAACCACTATCTATAATCTAGGTACTATTTCTTTTTGTAGCATTGAGGGTCACCTCTACGAGGTTGGATTTTTCAATTTTCTTCCTTTCTTTCCATGAGACATTGGATTGAGTATAGAGAACTGATGTCATTTAAAAAATCTCATCTGTGTTCATTGGTTCTTCATAGTCGAAGTCTTCTTTGAGAGGAGAGAACTTGTTTGTAAGAGCAACACTCTCTTGTTGATGAGATTTGAATTGTCTTGAACTCCGGTATGAGGTGTCCATGTCCCTTCTCTACATGCAATTAACAACCTTATGACCAATGTTAGAACAATGGAAACAGTATCTATAAAAATTGTTTCTTCAAAAAGAATTAGGATATGAATATTTTCTCCTTTTTTGAATTCCTATATCTTCTCCATTCAGATAGCTTCTTGACTCTTCGCAATAATACATGGAAAGGCCCAAATATCCACAGAACTGACAGTTCATGAGAGGAAATTTCCTCTCACTTCTATTTATCCTCATTCCTTATTCTTTGGGATAAAAGTATGAGGGATCCTTTTTCCACGATCCTCAAGGATAAACTTGTTTTCTTCTTTCAGATTGAATTGGGGGTTTATGTATCATCACTTCAGAAGAATTTCCCACATCACCCACCTTCATCTTACCTTTATTTTGGTCACCTTTATTTGCAGCATTTGACGATTCTACCTCACAACCAATTCCACTATTTCCAATGCAGGAAGGTATTTGATCATTTAAAATATTTTCAACTCCGTTAGAGCCACGTTTTTCTCTATCCAATATCTCAACATCTGTGAACCTTCGAAACTGCATTTTCTTCCTTGATAATTTTGAAATTGAATGTTTTTAAAGTTTACTCCTGATAGTGACAACTTCCTCCTCAAGACGCTCAACAATCTTGTACTTTTCCTCTAGTCTGGAGGTAAGGTCATTGATGACCTTTGCCTGCTCTTCAATTCTCAGCTTCAAATCCACTGCATCATCATTGTTTTCAAAAATTTTAGACTGTACTTTCACCAATTCTTCTAGTCACTCAATTTTATCTTCAAGTTAATCAACATATTTTGTTGATTCTTCTACAATTAATTTCCACTTATTGAAACTCTTACATTTTATCTTAAGCTTACTAACAACATCCTTAAGTTGGAACTTGGGATCTGCACTAGTTTTCAACTGATTTTCTCCACCATTATATTCTGATTTTACAACAGTGGCCATCATGGAAGCATGGTTCCTAGTTTTAAATTCTGGTTCTTCTTCATCATAGAATTCATTATCATCTTGTTCCACTTAACAGAAAAAACTCTTCATCAGAACATTATTTCTATAATTGAAGTCTCCTTTCTTGAAAAACATTTTTTGAGGCTTCTCAATGTTTTTAGCATCGCTATCATCATCATCAATCTTTCTTAATCCCTGAGAAGCAATGTGCTCGTCTTTTCCGCAACAAAAGCAAGCTAGAGGTAACTTCCCTTGGAATGTTCCTTTTCCCGTATGGAAGTTCTTGGCAATTAGAGAATGAATTTATTTTTCTTCATGATATTCACCACTACTATCATTTGAGATTTTTAGTTTCTCCATGGATTTGAATGCCATTTCCTTGCTTACTCGTGTAGTAGCATCTTTTGGTTTGACTCTCATTTCTAATGCCACTAGGCTGCTCAATAGATGATCTAAAGAATGTTTGAAAAGATCTATTTCCTGAAGGGCTGACAACTTTTAATTGTACAGGGGTGGAAGCCTTCTTAAAATTTTCTTTACAATGTAGGCGTCTTTTATTTCTTTACCTAGACCTCGAATTGCTCCAACCACTTCAGTAATTCAATTGAAGGAGTCTATATTGTCATTAGGATGCATCTTCAGATCGTCAAACCTATTTTGTAGGACTTTTAGATTCGCCTCCTTCACTTTTCTATCTCCTTCATAAATATTTTCAAGTTTACCCCACAGTGACTTTACTGAGGTGAAACTCATTACCTTTAGATAGATCTAATCAGAAAGGGCTACGGTGAGAGAATTTTGTGTTTTAGCATCAGCAGCAAGAATTTTCCTTTCGGCATCCGTCATAGCCAGCCCTGTTGTATTAGTAACATGAATACCTTGGATAGTGGAGAAAAGGACTTCCATTAAAAGGGATCTTAGATGAGATCTCATTATATTCTTCCAGATCTGGAAATTACTTCCATCGAAGAGAGGGACTCCCCTGACATTGACTGCATTCTCTATGATGACAAAGGATAGATTCAACACTAGCAACCTTTACCATCAGATACAACTTTTAGGACCCCAGGACACTTTGAGAGGGGAGGGGTGATTCAAGGTGACAACTATTTCTTTTAATGAGATGGATCATGTTCCCACGTTGGTAGGAACTTGTTAAACCTGTATGAAGAATATAATCAAAAATAAAACATTCACTTGCAGAGAGATGACACAACACTTTTTACTTGGTTCACCACTAAGGGCTACGTCCAAGGAGCATACACCAACAGGTTGTCAGTCATACCAAATTCCACTAAACATCACTAGTTGTGGATAAAAAATGTTCGGGAATAGTTACCCTATCTTAGGCTCAATGCCTTTACAAAGGTTCTGGGATAAATCACTACATCCCTCGAGTCACTCCCGTTGACTCCCCTTGGTTTACTGACTTTGGTGAAGTACCAATCAGTTTATAGACATGAAGGTCTCTTCATAAATGCAAAAGAATTCATCCTTTGTTTTATGTAGATGGTCTGTTGAAGTCTAACTCTCACTAGTAGACTAAACTCACTTTGCACCGAAGGTACCGGGCAATCGTCCTGCTTTCGTGAAGCTTCAAAAAGACCAGCATACTTCAACTACACCTGGAGCGCCTCTCTAATCCCAGTGCACATGTTTCAAGATGACTTTCAAGTTTCAGAGCGCAAGTCCAAACCGGCACGCAAGTTCACCTCAACCACTTGTGGGAAACAACCTTTTGCAACTCCAAACTTGCGTGACTATCTTCCTTTTATTCCAAAACCAATTATGACACGTAACCAACAACTTTCACGCTTATTCAAAACTGGGAACGCAAGTGTCACCAAACCACCTGTGCGACACTTCCTTACTCAACTCCAAACTTGGGTGACCAACACCCTTTCTTTCCCAGACCACCTTGGACGTGCAACTAATAGTCGTTGCACAACTTCAACTTGCGCGACCCACCACCACTTGCGCGACCACTACACATGCGCGACGAGAGCTCTACATTTCTCTAAGTCTGAAATTCATCCCGAATGAGGAGGGGTTGACCTATATTTATAGGAATTTGGACACCCTGCGTGACGACACACAAGTCGCCCCTCGACACGCACGTTTCGGCGCACAAGTCTCTGCCCTCGAAAAACACTTGCATGACCAACTTGTAAAATTGGGCGCCCTTCTCCCTTTTCCATATTTTCATGTTATAATCTTGAAAAACAAAAGGCGCGCAAGTTTCCAAGCCTCCAAGTATTCGGTTTGCAAGTCCCTTTGCCAAAAACACTTTTCTCCATTTGACAATTTTGAGGTCCAGAAATTTGGGAAACACTGGAAAATAGTGCCACTTTCAATACTGTTATCTGCTTGAATTGTAATATCACTTTGATGACACATATTCCTAAAATCCACTATGGATTGACAACAAACACAAAACATACTCCAAATCATGAAAAGACAACCATGGTTCCAACATAAAGAACACGTTCCATTAAAACAAAAACTTGAGCATAATATAAAGATGAATAAATCATTCCATAATAAAACATAACCATGTATATTATACTTGTTGAATAATCACATGGAATATAAATTAATAATTTTAAATGTTGGAATGCATAATTTCAGACATCATAATCATCCCTTTAAGTCCTTGACCAAGATACCATACATAATGGGTAAAAACCCAGGCTAGCTTTTCTTATGAGACAAATGATGCATCATGGTGATATAGAGGGCCCCACCCATAACATAATAAGTACAATGAATTAATTATTTGAATGTAAGGAAATATAATCAAAATATACAATCATATTGAAACTAACATATGAATTGTAAATAACTTCCCCAAATTAGTAATCATAAACAAAAACCATTCAGATCTATATAGTGAATGATATCAAGATATCACATCAATAGAAAACTAATCATAAAAAATTAAATGAAATATGGTTGATGATAACATTGATCATTAATCCAATTTATACATAATAATCAACTATATGTTTTTAATATATGGGAATACTCTTATTAAATCATCTAGTAATAATTTAGAGAAATACACTTTTACTTTTCAAAGAAGGGTTTTGTTGGGAAAATACATGTATAAAACAAAAAGTGAACACATATAGTTTTTAATATTAAAATGTGTTGTTTTAGAAAAATAATGGTGGCTTAAAATATATTATTAGTTCACTTTAAAATATTTATGAATTTGAGATGTTCCCTTGAATTATCCTTGTTTATCAGGATGAATATGAGAAAGAACCTTTTAAAAAATGTAACTACCCATAAAATAAGGAGTTATTATGATTAGTATATATATATATAGATCATTAACAAATAATTTAGGTTTATTACATAAGAATAATTAATAACTTCATTAGGTTAAATAAAAAAATAGCAACCTGAAAGAAATTGGAGGATCCGGTAGAAAAACCTATCCTAATGTCTAGATGTATTCTACATTTGACCATAATTTTCTAGATAATCAAAATAAATGGATTATTTAATTAATCAAGAACATTTTATATTATTATTTTATTTATCAATGTTTTATTATGTTCATTTATAACAATATCATTTAGTTAAATATTTTAATTTCATCATTCGGGAGCATTCATATCCTTGTTTTTCATGATGAGTTCACTTGTTTATATTTAATGGATTTCATATAAAATTGTTGTAATTCCCCAGAATTATAATTTCATTTTATTAATGAAAATACAGAATTATAAATTTTTATATATATCATATTGTTATATAAAATTAGGATTAATAATTAGATAATCCTTTAATGATAATCATTTAGATTATTACGGTGGTATTATGACCCCCACGAACTAGTTTTGTTGTTTGAAATAGCATTCTATATATATACCGGTTTTTGGATATTAAATATGTTATAATACATATTTAATAGTATGGAATAATGATAAAATTTTTATCATGGCCATAATTTAAGATGAAATGGATGAATGAAAGTTCATCATCCATGGTGGTTGAAAATCAGCACCTCCCGGGTGATGATTTAATTTCTAAAATAAAAAAGTGAGAGTAAAGAGATTAATGATGGATATTACCTTATAATGATATCAAACTAATATATAGATGAAAATAGAGTTATAATGTTCATTTGGACAGAGTATATGTGGAGAGGTTAAGGATATAATGTAAAATGAAATGAAATTAACGGAAAAGGAAGAGGATTTACCTCTTAAATTATCCTGCTTGAGAACGTCCTAAAGGGAATTAGTTTTGGACTTTTGGAAAGACCAAGATGACCTGAACCTGGGGAAGGACTATGGGAGTTGATTTGGGATCTAATCTTACTTGATTCAAGGCATAAATGAATGAGGCGTAGAGGGGGTGAGGGTGGTTTTTATAGTTGAGGAGAGGGGTGATTTCTCATTATTTAATTCATTATTTAGTTATTTTTCCCAATATAAAAAATAATGGTGAATCATGTAAAACAATATAGTAATAAGTGGATGTGAGTTAAAACTAATAGTCATTACTTCATCTTTAAATCAACAACGACTCAAAAATTATTAGAATTAACATTTATCATAAATTATCTATTTTACTCTTCACAAAAAAATCATGTTTTCAAGAAAAATAAAAAACATCATCCTAATCATTTTATAAAATGTAGAATTTAAAAATTAACTCCATTTTATGAAAATAATTTTCTAAAAAAGTGAAATTTAATTTTTAATTAAAATCATTATTTACTCAAAAATTAAAATTTTTATTTTATAGTTTATTTTATAATACATTCAAAAATTAACTACATTCAAATAAAATTATCCAAAAATTCTAAGGCAATAAACTATTTATTTATGAATATAATTTTTTTAAAATTTATTTTATTTTAAATCATATTATTAATTATAATATTGTAATTAAAAATTAATGACTTACAAAAATACCAGCACATAAATAAAATATTCATTTACTAGAACTGATATAATTATATCAAAATTTCACTTATAAGATATAAAAATTTTATTTATACATTCATTGGTGAGGTTAGTATGGTATTGGTCAGTTTACTATTCATATGGTTCACATTAATATTCCTAAGGTGATGTTAATATTTCATCATTATAGGTTCCTTTACTTCTAGAAATACCTCTTATTCATTTAATTCATAATTTATGATGTATTCATTGTATTTTATATTTGATCCTCGTTTCTCTATAATATATTAAATAAACATCATAAGGGAAATTTCATTGATAGATTTTTGGTTCATTAGTAAAATAGTTTCTATAAAAAATTTATAAGGGACTCTATATTAAATGAATATTTTAATTAAAAAAATTAACTTTTTATATTTTTTAATTGAATGATCGGTATCTTGAATAATCATTTTCCACATTGGTTATTAAAATAAAAATTGGTAAGAATATATTTTAAAAATATCCATCTTTGTAAATATTTCTTATTTTCACTTTAAATAATCGATGTTAAAAAAAATATAATATCACCAAAAAAGAATTACATTAAATTAGATGTAAAAAATAGATGTTAAAGAATAATTTTTGTAACATCCAAGGTAAATAAAGAACATAAAATTTTAATGTTTAATAATATTTTTGGATTAAATATTAATATTAATTTAAAGGGGGTGCTATGTTTGATGGCATACCTGATACACAATAATGGTTTTCTTTGGAATATTACGATGTACACGAATAATAAAAAATTATTATTTTAAATGGTAGTTAACTCATAGCCATTGTATTGATAGGAATGGATAGAACTAACTAAAATATGATTATATATGTTTGTTAAATGTTTTTACATTTATCCAATAAATGTTATAGGCTTAAAATGTGAATGAATCTAATTTTAAGTATAAATACTCTAATATTTTTTAAAAGGTAAATTTACCACCTTTTTATGGAGAACCCTATTTAAATCTAGTTTTGGTAACTTTAAAATGTTCTACTTGAAAAAATAAATTCTTCTTTAGATTTGGATAATCAAAATTTACTTTGGGTAAATATTTGGTATTTTTTTGATAAAATTCATTTTTAATGAATAATGGAAAATACTGTATTTAAATTCAAAAGTTCCTTCTAATCTAATTTATTTATATAGTTATATTATCTATTTAATTTTTTTTAAATTTTAATTAAAATATATTTTTACCATTTAATTCAATTTTTGTCATTGTAATTAATTTTACTTTGAAATTGGACATAAACAAGTGTCAATCTTTTGATAGTTATTGTTTCTTAAAAACGTGCTATTTATTTCGACAACGAGAGTTAATTTTAAATTAATTAATGAAACATATATTTTTTTAATTTGGTAAAATAAAAATCATTTTTGAATTTGGAATATCTAATATATCTTAATCTTAATTTTTGGTATTTTTCTAAAAGGGTTCACTTTTTTGAAGAATAGTGAAACCACTTAGTAGTAGTTAAAAAAATTGAGTTCTTCATTTAAATGAAATTTTACCACTTCTGTGAATTAAATTTCAAATATCTGACATACATGATTGTTATTAGTAGGTAAAATGTGGTTTAATAAGATGAAAATTATTTTTGTTGAATAGTAACTTTTCACTTTTATTTACCATGATTAAAGGTAAATTGGGTAATTCAAGGTAAACATATTATCATAATAATACCAAAATAACTTAACACTTGTCATAATATTATTGGATGAGTAATGGACGACCATGGAAATCATTGTGTCGATTTTGGGACCCCATGGAGACACTTATGAATGATAATGACACTTTATTTTAATTAACTTAAGGTAAAGGCAAAAATGACATAAAAAAATATCTTTTAGTAGATAAATTTTTATATGGGGTTATATAAATCATCATTTTGACTATAAATATTATTTATAAATATAGAAGGATTTAATACATCATGATATTTTTAATATAATTTTTACAAATCAAATATATTAAATTATATATGACACAATAATTATGCAGTACCTACCTCATTAAAAAATTATTTAAATAAATATGATTATTAATATTTAAATAATATCCAAAACCTATCCAATTCTTATTGGATGATTTTATTTCAAACTTGAGTCAACTTATCTTATACTTTAATTACTTTAGGACCTTTTGAAACCGAATATCACAATATAATAAAATAATATTTTCACACTTTCCTAACGATCCCCTCCTCCCCCTTATAAAAGGACACCACTTCTAACCCATTACACACACCTCTCAAGCCCCTTTTCTCATTCAAACCCTGCCTAAATAATCTCTCAAGATCCCCCTCTTCCTCCAATAATTATTACCTTAGGAAGAAGTCACTTCATGAAGTCCTTTTGGTTCAAACTAAAAGAAGTTACCCAAAATAAAGGTAACAGTTTCTCTTAAATTCTTTTATTTTATTTTGTTTTACTTCTCCAACCCCATTAACTATTTTATTACATTATTTAATAACCAAACCAATATCCTCAATATACTAGAATGTTTTTATGATAAGTATTCTAACTACAGTTACACACACCTCCATCTAATGGGTGAAGAACATACTGTTTTTGTGGATGGAAAAGTAGCGCCTCACGAAACGATGATTGTTCGATTATCTCCTACCGCCTATCATGGTGGCCATTAAGATGACACTATATTTATATTTTATATATATTATTTTTATGTTTTTGTTATTCTCCTGTATTATTTATTTATGTCATACCTTTATGGTTTCCATTATGGGTAAACACGATAATTTCATTTGAGGAAGTGCGGACTACTGCCCCCTCAAGGTGATATAATTTGTTCATGACATACATGGAAAGTAGAAAGGATAGGGTTAAAGAAAATATAAATATAATATGACGTTATAGTGTAAATATAATATACCAATGTATAAATATGTTTTTATTTATTGAAATATAAAATAGAAATGCAAGTAGCGTTTATGCGTACGTACGACTTACCGTCTCCATAAACGGTGCGTTTCATTTCTTAACACCAAATGGTATAGAATATTATAAATACATATACTCTGGATATATATGATATATATGATTTATAAAAAATGTATATAATTCTGTAGATAATGTAATTTTTACCACATTGAAAATTTTTAATTATAACAAGTTCATTTTTGACTCAAGTTCCGAACATCAATAAAATATCCAATATGAACTCAAATAATTAACTAATTGTTATAGTAAGAGAATAAGTGATAAAAAATGCATAATAGACTTTAAAAACTTCTTAATGATGTAGATATTAAGATGAGTTTCTTATTCAGGAAGAACACAGAACATACGAGTCCAGTCAGACACGAGGTAAGGAGATTTCTTATCTCACTTTTAATTCCATGAGATTTCCATTGTATGCCACTTATTAGTTGCATGTAGTGTACAGTTTTCTTTATTTTGATATATATATATATTTACATTATTCTCTTTATATTCATGGTATTCTGTGATTAATTTGGTGGTTATTAAATTTTTGTCATACGACTCGATTGATTACAACGTGGTAAGGGGATTTCATCTCACTTCTTATTCCCATGAGGTTCATGATATATTGCCATTATTTCCTTTTTGGTTGTGTATGTACTGCCCAATATTGTATTATTTGTGTAATATAATTTAATTTATGGGTATTTACATATTCATTTAATTACCTTTAATTCATGTGATGTATGTTTCGTAAGTTACCACAAATCGATAAAGGAATCTTTCAACCTCTTCTTTTTAAAAGACTTATTTGTGTTATGTCTTTTACTTTACCTATTATTATGTTGGTATATGTTCTTCTATATCCTTATTTATTTAAATTTTACATCCAAGTGATGAGATACCCTTTTTTATCTCATGAAATTATTTTTTGAATTTTAAAGTGATGTCGTCAGGCTATCGAATTTTTCCAAGGGAACTTCTTAACCCAATTTCAATTCTTTGGGTTAAACATGTACTTCTTGAATATGTCACCCTATGAATGTGTGTGGATGAAATATTATTGTTTTACAATTAATATCCACTTATATTAGGTGTATTATTATTTTTCACAAATAATTATGTAATTGATTTACCCTTAATCAAAGGATACCTTCTTTATAAGGGATTTCATCTCAATTTACATTCCATTGAAACTTCATTGTTTTTTTGCACCAATTCAGTCTTATATGGTGTATATAATATCTTTTCGCATATTATATCATGAATAAATTTAGTCTCATGATATTAAATTTTTTTAATTTAATGTTATTCCTCAATTATTTATATTCTAGTGTCTCTCATTTTGTTAAAAACTCTTTAACTAAAATATCTTTTTAAATATTTTATGGATTTATTATTCTAAATATTTCTCATTAATGTCCATGTTTTCAAAATGGTTTTAAGGATTAATTTATATGGACATTAATTTTTTAAAATTTTATTTCCTTTAAAAGATTCAAAGTGCTATGGGACACTTTGATTCAAAAATCTTTTTTAAATTGGTTTTTCAAAATGGATTGATTATTTCAATATCTTGAAATTATTTCGTAATATTGAAAATGAAATTTTAATAGTAAAATGTTTATATTTGCAATATTTTATGTGTAATGATGGTACGTGGACAATTGATGGGTGGTTACATGAGAAACCAAATGATAGGTGGTTCTGTGATAAATCAGGATGGGTGTTTATGTTATAACCTCCAATGCATTGGGTATGGATGTCAGCTGTATGGATATTCCATTTAGTGATGTGTGTGAAAGTCGACTGTATAGTTATTCCACTTAACAATGTTTATGTCCCAATTTACCTTTATATGTTATGTGTTCTTTATATGGGTTTTATGGAAATCTTTTTGTTACAAAAGAGTAAGAAATGATCTTTTATTCACTGAAGAGTATTTAATACTTCTTAAAGGTGAAAAGTATTACTTATGATAAAGTATTCATGGTTTACATATTGTTTTGAAAAAAATAATAGGTTTCCTTCTTCGTGTAAACCTTACTGATCTTTTTATGCTCATACCAAGTTTTTGAAATGTTTTTCACAGGACATAAAGTGGAATATGGTCAAGGATGTGATCAAGGAAAAGACTTGCTGTCTAAAACATGGAACTAGACACAACTATTTTTTTCAAGTGTTTTTATTTTGTGAAAAAAAATAAACTGAGTAGAAGTGCATACTCTGAAATTTTTGAGATGTAATGTTATTATTATGCCTAATTCACTGAAACTACAATCCTGAAAAGATTATCAATGTGAATTATTCATTTAATTCAAGATTATGTAATGTTTAAGGCCATATCCTTATAGTTGGTATCAGTGGTTTGTTTAGAAAAATTTAGGGATTAAGAGTTTTTTAGACAAATTCTTAGTCCCTATGTCAATTATTTTAGTTAAATCCTTGTTTGATAACTTTATCAGATCAAGGAAAGTCAGTTACAAATGGAAGAAGGAGGATCTCAAATGACATTCCAATCTCTTCTTGATGACTTTCATGCAATAATTATTGCAAACTCATGTTCGGATGATTGTGAAACTTTTTGCAGCATAAAAATTACTTGAAAGTAGTTGTTTGAGATATCAAACACATCTGTTATACCTTGTTATCATCGTGGATCATGGGTTGTATTTAATAAAATCCTATTTTCACAATATTCTCATATTTTCAAGAATGGTAAATATTATCAAGGAATTTTAAAATAATTTACTTTATCACAAGATTTTAAAGCATATTATGATTTTGAGAAAGGTACTGAAGATGGAGACCCTTATGCAACCTATTTATGTTTTATTTTAAAATATAGTCTCTCAGTACATACATATGGTGTTTTAAAAGGACCATTAATTGAAATTTTCAACTCAAATTCAGTTTGATTGTTATATAGAAATCATGTTTTATCAGATGTTTTAAAATTATATATCTTATACGATTATTTTCCAAAACTTTTTTTATGTGAATATCCATATGAACCATGTTGTACAAGGTGTATTTGGATGAAGGAAGAAAAAGATTTTGAAGGATATCCAAATCATTGTTTCAATGCACGGACCTTCTACCTACATGAACAAGATGACGATGAAACCAAGTGGACACCATGATCAAGGTATGATGTTATTTATTTTAGGGATTGTTTTATTTTATCATATGGTGGTGAAATAAAAAAATGAAAATATATATAAGAAATCAAGAATTAATATGTTGGGATCATAATGAATTGTTATTGAAATGAGAGGTATAAGGAAACCATTGTGGTTAAAACATGTTAGGGTTATTTTTGAGTTTTATAAAAAGGAAAACCCGTAGGATGGGTGATAAACCATCATGTCCAGCAAGTCCATAAGAATCTAACCCACAAAGGAAGGGTGACAAGAACACATCTCATACCACTGGCCTACAGGAAGTCCCTGGTTAGTATGACATATTATTTTTAGTTAAATGAATTTATTGATCAAGAATAAGTTGATTTTGGATCATATGTTTTATCAAATGGATATCCTTAGTATAAGAAAATGATTTGGTGATTAAGTGATAAAAGTGATTTTGGAAGACATTATCTCTTTTGGGAACACTATGTGCTTAAAAAAATAGAACAATATGAGATTAAATTTGTAGAGTAATGGTTGAAATTTAATTTTGTAATAATATATTTATTATTTGTGGACATATACGATTTGGGTTATTTATGGAAATAATTATCCTATCATAGAGAATATTTGATTTGGAAAATTATTCTTCAGTATGAGACATTAAGAGTAGTCTATGTTTTTAGAGTTAAATGTTAAGATTTACTCTAGAAGACTATGTGATTATATCCTTCTATGTTTTGGGTTTCAATTTTAGTTTGGATGATTTTGAAAAATTTTAAGCACAATTGTGTATTGAATGGTCTTTCTTTAACTTTGGGTATATTTTGTTGAATTTTGGAGATTAATGGTAGTATTTCTTTTTATAAAGGATTATCCTTTTTGGGGATTATATGATCTAATACTAACCATTTTGGTTTTAGTTGATGTCTAATGGCAAGGTAAATATGTATTTGTTCTTTTGTGGATTATGTGATTCTCTAAAAATGATTCTTTCACTTTTGATGTGACCAAGTCTTTTTGAATGCTCATTGTTTGTAGAAAATATTAGTTTTTGGTGTAAATTGATTAAAGGATGAAACTCTACTTGAAGGTAAGTATATTTCCTTATGTTTTTATTCTATATATTAAATAAAATCCTAAAAATTATGAAAACGAACATAAAACAAAAAAAATGTTGCTGGTTTACCATTCCTAATGGGTATTCAAAGACCATTTAACACATCACAAGTTTGTGATTTTATAATGGTTAACTTTCTTCTAATCCTGTTTTCTACCACTCTCCATCAGAACTTGACAGTTTATTTTTGTCTTCCATATCCATGTTTTCTCTACATGGAATCCTAGTATGGGTTATCTCGTTAACCTTTTTATTTCTTTTTCATTTTTTAAAGTGATAGTTTTATTTAATCTTTTTCCGATGTGGGACATTAAATGAAGCTTCTGAGCCCAATTTTAAAATTGTGAGGACGCAATTTACAAAAGGGGGGAAGGTTGTAACATCCTAGGTAAATAAAGAACTTGGAATTTTTATATTTACTAATATTTTTGTATTAAATAATAATTTTACTTTAAAGCGGGTTCTATGTTTGATGGCATACCCGATACGCAACAATGAGTTTCTTTGAAATCTTACGATGCACACTAATAATATAATATTATTATTTTAAATGGTAGTTAATGCATAGCCGTTGTATTGGAAAGAATGGAAAAAACTAACTAAAATATGATTATATATGTTTGTTATATATTTTTACATTTATCCAATAGAAGTTAGAGGCTTAAATGTGAATTAATCTAATTTTACATATAAATACTGTAATATTTTTTAAAACGTGAATTTACCGCCTTTTTATAGAGAATCCTCTTTAAATATTGTTTTGGTTAGTTTCAAATGTTATATTTGAAAAAATAAAATTCTTCTTTAGATTCAGATCATCAAAATTTACTTTGGGTAAATTTTTGGCATTTTTTTGATAAAAATCATTTTTTAAGGAATAGTGAAATATATTGTATTTTAATTCAAAAGTGACTTTTAATTTAATTTATTTATATTTATATATTATCTTTTTAATTGGTTTTAAAGTGTAATTAAATTATATTTTTACCACTTAATCCAATGTTGTCCATTGGAATTAATTTCACTTTGAAATTGTACATAAACAAGTGTCAATCTTTTGATAGTTATTGTTTCTTAAAAACAGGCTATTTGTTTTGACAACTAAATTTAATTTTAATTTAATTAATGTAACTTAAATGTTTTTAATTTGGTGAAATAGAAATCATTTTTGAATTCAGAATATCAAATATATCTTAGTCTGAATTTTTGGTATTTTTCTGAAAAACTTCTATTTTTGATGAATAGTGAAACCACTTAGTAGTAGTTAAAAACACTGAATTTTTTATTTAAACGAAACTTTATCGCTTCGTTGAATTGAATTTCAAAAATAAAACATACATGGTTTTTATTAGAAAGTAAAATGTGGTTTAATAAGATGAAAATAATTTTTCGTTAATAGTAACTTTTGACTTATTTACCACGTTTAAAAGTAAATATGGTAAATCTAGGTAAAAAGAATATCATAATATTACCAAATTACCTTAACACTTTCCCTAACCATATTGGATGAGTAATGACCGACCATTGGAATCCTTGGGTCAATTTTGAGACCCTATAGAGCCACTTATGAATGATAATGACAATTTATTTTAATTAACTTAAAGTAAATGAAAAATGACATAAAAAAATATCTTTTAGTAAATCAATTTTTACATGGAATTATATAAGTAAAAATTTCGACTATAAATATTATTTGAAAGATTAAAAGATTTACAACATCATTGTATTTTAATTGTAATTTTTATACATCAAATAAATTAAATTATATATGACACAATAATGATGAAGTATCTACCTCATTAATAAATGACTTAAATAAATATGATTATTAATATGAAAATAATATCAAAAACCACTCCAATTCTTGTTGGATAATTTTATTTCAATCGTGAGTCATCTTATATTAATCTTTAATTAGTTTCGGACCATTAGAAACCGAATATCACTATATAATAAAATAATATTTTCACACTTTCTTAAAGAGATCCTCCCCCACTTATAAAAGGACACCACTTCTAACCCATTCCAAACACCACTAAATCCTATTGGATCATCCAAAACCTACCAAATAAGCTCTAAAGTTCCCCCTCTTACCCTTAAAAGCCTTACCTTAGGAAAAATACACTTCAAAAAGTATTTTTGGTTCAAACCAAAAGAATTTACCCAAATTAAAGGTACTAGTTTCTCTTAATTTATTTTGTTTTATTTTGTTTTAATTCTACAACCCCCTAAAATATTTCTATTATTTATTTTATAACAACACCAGTATCCTAAATATACTAGGATGTTGGTATGGAAAGTATTCTAACTACACTTACACACACCTATATCTAATGGGTCAAGAACATAATATTTTTGTGGATGGCAAACAAACACCTCATGAAATGAGGATTGTTTGATTATCTCCTACCGCCTATCATGTTGTCCATTAAGATGGAAATATATTTATATTTGATATATATTATTTTTTTGTTTTCTTTACGCTTCTGTATTATTCATTTATATCATACATTTATGGTTTCCATTATGGGTAAATGTGATAATTTCATTTGAGGAAGTGCGGACTACCGCCCCCTCAAGGTGATATGATTCATTAATGACATAAATGGAGTGTATAAAGTATGGGGTTAATAAAATTATAAAAATACTATGATCTTATACTGGAATAATAATATACCAATGTATCGTTATGTTTTCATTACATTAAATATAAAATAAAAATGCAATTAGCGTTCATGCGTACGTACGACTTACCGTCTCCATGAACGATGTGTTTCATTTCATAACTCCAAATGATATGGAATATTATAAATACATATACACTGGATATATATGATATATAAAACATGTATATCATTCTAAAGATAGAGGAATATTGACAACATGGACAAATTCTAATTATAACAAGTTCATTTTTGACTCAAGTTTAAAACATCAATAAAATATCCAATATGAACTCAAATAATAATCTAATTGTTATAGCAAAAGAATAAGTGATATAAAACGAATAATATAATTTAAAAATTTTCTTAATGAACTATAGATTATCTTAACTTTTTTGTTCAGGAATAACACGGAACATACGAGTCAAGTCGGACACGAGGTAAGGAGATTTCTTATCTCACTTTTAATTATATGAGATTTCCATTGTACGCCACTTATTCGTTGCATGTGGTGTATTGTGTACTTATATTTGATATTTATATTATAATTATTCTCCTTATATTCACAGAATTCTGTTATTATTTTTGTGGTTATTAAATTTTGGGCATACGACTCGATTGATTATAATGTGGTAAGGGGATTTCATCTCACATCTTATTCCCATGAGATTCATGCTATATTGCCAATATTTCCTTTTTTGTGGTGTATGTACTTTCCATGATTTTATTCTTTGTGTAATATAATTTAATATATGGGTATTTACATTTTCATTTAATTACCTTTACTTTATGTTGTGTATGTTTTGTATGTTAACACAAATCGGTAAAGGAACCTTTCACCCTCTTCTTTTTAGAAGGCTTCTTTGTGTTATGTCTTTTACTTTACATCTTATTATATTGGTATATGTTCTTATATATCCTTATTGATGTAAATTTTTTCTTCTAGTGATGAGATACCCTTTTTTATCTCATAAACTTATTTTCTTAATTTTAATGTGACGCCATTAGGATGTCGAATTGTCTCCAGGGAACTTCTTCACAAAATTTCAATTCTTTGGGTTAAACTTGTACTTCTTGAATATGTTGTCCTATGAATATGTGAGAAGGACCTATGATTTTTTACACTTAATATCAACTTATATTGGGGGTATTTTTATTTTTCACACATAACTAGGTAATTGATTTATCCTTAATCGAAGGATACGATATTTATAAAGGATTTCGTCTCAATTTACATTCCATTGTGACTTCATTGTTGTTATGCAAAAATTCACTCTTATATGGTGTATATAATTTCCTTTTGAATATTATACCATGAATACCTTTATTCTCATGATATTGTAAAGTTATTATTTAGTGTTATTCCTTAATTATTTGTAATCAACCGTCTCTCATTTTGTTGAAAACTCTTTAACTTAAATATCGTTTTAAATGTTTTAAAGATTTATTCCTCTAAATATTTCCCATTAATATCCATGTTTTCAAAAATCTTTTTAAGGATTTATTTATATATACATTAATGTTTTAATGTTATAATTCCTTTAAATTCTTCAAAGTGGTATGAGACACTTTGATTAAAAAATATCATTTAAAATGGTTTATGAAAATGGATTGATTATTTCAATATCTTGAAATTATTTCTTATGATTGAAAATGAAAATTTATTAGTGAAATGTTTATATTTGAAATATGTTATGTGTAATAATGGTACTTGAACACTTTATGTGTTGTTACATGATAAACCAAATGACTGGTGGTGCCGTGATGAACCAAGATGGGTGGTCATGTTCTAAACTCCAATGCATTGGGTATGGAAGTCATCCATATGGCTATTCTATTTAGTGATGTGTGTTGAAGTCAACCGTATGGTCATTCCACTTAAGAATTTATATGTCCCAAGTTACCTTTATATGTTGTGTGTTATTTATATCAGTTTTATGGAAATATTTTGGCCACAAAAGGGTAAGAAATGATATTTTATTCAGTTAATAGTATTTACTAATTCATAAAGGTGAAAAGTATTACCTATGATAAAGTATTCCAGCTTTACTTGCTGTTTTGAAAAACTAACAGTTCTCCTTATTTGTGTGACCCTTACAGAGATTTTTATGCTCATCCCAAGTTGTTTAAATGATTTTCAAAGGACATAAAGTGGAATAGAGTCAAGGATGGGATTAAGGAAAAGTCTTGCTGTCTAAAACATGGAACTAGACATGACTCTTTTTTTCAAGTGTTTTTATTTTGTGAAAAAAATGGAAACTGAGTAGAAGTTTCAACTTTAAAATTTTTGATATGTAATGTAATTGTTATGCCTAATTCTCCAAAACAATAAACCTAAAAATATCCTCAATGTGAATTATTCATTTAATTCAAGATTATGTAATATTTGAGGCCAGATCCTTATAATTTTATATCATTGTTTTATTTTATTTGAATAAATCACTATCAATTTCCTATGATTTTTTGAAGGGGTCATCTTCAAATCTTATCATCGACTTTTTATATGTCATTTCCTTCACTGTTCCTTCCATATTAATAAATTTAATTATTTTATAATTTTATAATCTTTTCTTTTGATTAACCAATATGATTTATTTTATATATAATTTTTGTATTTAAATGTCCATTAATTGTTAAATTATTTAATACATTATTATATAACCCATTATCTCATGGTATTATTTCATATATATGCTTGAAGTATACATATTCTTTACATTACCCATATAAGCAAGACTTATTATTATGGTATGGGTGGTCATGAAATTATAAATCTACCAACTTGATTAGGTAATTTTTCTATATTATGAGATACTATGAACAGTTCATGGGTAATGAGATGAATAATTAGTGCTTTATGCTTTTTTTAAACCATCCAGGAGTAATTTTTAAGATGTTATTTGACATAATTACCATGCTCCAATGATATAATTTATTTTAATCCATTTATTGATTTAAGAACCACATATTTTAAAATTTAATATTATTACCATTGAATAATTTGATATATCTCATAATCATACTAATTTTTATTACCCAATTATAAATATTTTTAGATCAACCTTCATTTTATGTATCCCCCAACGTATTCCATTCACTGATATGAGTATAGAGAGATATGAGATTCTATATTAATGAATGAAAATGGTATTATTTTAGTTTTACAATAGAAATAATATATTACATAGACTAATTTCCCTAATAAATTAGACCATTATATTTTAGGTCAGTTATATCATATAGATTTATGTGAGAAAAGTTTTATTAATATGTTTATTAAATAAAGAGTTTTCATATTGTCAAATATATCCTATTTTGATTAATGAAATCAATTAACTTGATCAGTATCATAAAAATTAATTATTTGTTATGTGAAATTATAAAATAACTATTAATTTGTATCAAAGTATGAAACCTACCATGTAGGCATCCTATTTGAGATTCTTAATAGGAATGATCCATAGATAATTTTTACATGAGTAAAACTAATAATATATATGTATTGAAATATATGTAGTTTACAATAAGTAGGTTAGTACAAATAGATGTTTGAAAAATTTTATCACATGAGTTTCCAAATATATGTCCATATATCTGCTCCCACTCATGTCAATCATTATATATCATTATAATTCTACTTTATGATCATAAATTTGGGATACCTAATGAAAACATTATTCCAAGGTATTATCATCATATAATCATCCAAGTTTCATTATGAAAAAGTAACTAACTTATAAAATATTTCCATTTATATGTTTTATTAGATACAAAATATCCATATAATTACAATAAATGACTCATTTTAGGGAACAAAACCTAATAATATAACACTATATTAAATCTAATCACCCTAGTTTTTAATCTCAGTATTGATGATGTGGATTTATAATATTTTAGAATAAAGGGATTCATTATCGGATATCAAATTTTAACCAACATAAAAATTAGCATAACATATTATTACCTCTATCGATAATCTCTTGAATGAGATAAAATTTATAAATAATATGTTTGGATATCAAATGATACCTATGATAATTATTATTTTGACATAGTTCACTTAGATATATGGTTCTAGAAATCATTCCATGTTCATAGAAAAATATCTTAACCCATGTAACATATTTTTTATCAGATGGTATGATATAATGAATCTCAATTATTGAATCAGAAAATATATAATTCTTTGAATGTTTGTTTATTAAAAATTCACTATTTATGAAAAAAATCATAACAGATGTACGATGTAATGTTTTTAGTTTTGGAATCTAGAATCCTTGTAACCCTTTAGAAAGAGTTTTTATTCACCGTAATGTAATAATAACACATCACTAAATATTCATAAGTACTTAAGAATATTATTCATCACTAGCTAATGATTATAATAAAAATTTTAGTTTCATATATTCTTCTTAGATAATTTATATAATAAAATGGAATAAGTACACTATATAGAATACATGATTAGTCTAATAGAAAATGAATACAAAATCCTACTCATGACTTAATGTCACAATTTTGAAAAAAAACCATGTCATTGATAGAATTATTTCATGAATCATTGTAGATAGATAAGGATTAGGAAAATTATGGTTTTATTTATAACCGAACCAAAAAAAAACTACCCAGATTTTTAGTTTTCAATTTAATCCCCAAATCCAATAACTATTTTTTATTTTTTTGATTTGAGTCATAAATAGTACCTATACTTTTAGTGATTTTTATTTCTATTTGTATTTACCATTATATTAAAAATTATGTAAAACTATTTATCACCCTAAACAAAGTGGATAAGAACATGAGATCACAAATAAATATTCCAATTATATATATATAAAAAATTTAAAAACATTAATTTATTTTTTTTGTTTTTATAGATATACTCAGTAACATTTTCCATTTAAATATAAAATTATAAACATCAAAAAATCATATATATATATATATATATATATTTATTTTTGTTAACTTTAATAACCAAAACAAACAAATTTGTTTTATATAAAAAATTGTAATTTTTATATAAAACTCAATTTAGTATAACTATTTAGTTATTTTTTATTTTTTGGGATAAGAATTCTCTTTTGGACAAATTATTACATCCATTTAAAGAACAATTTTTTTTAAATATTAAAATACTTTACCAATGTATATATTTTGATCAATGATATAAATTCCTATAGATCTTTCTATAAAGAGTTTTATAAATAAAATATATCATTCCTCACGAAAATCCATGATCATGAAGAAATATTATAACCCATGTTTCTATGATTATAACATTGGGAAGTCATTTTCACTAAGATGTTTTCTATGCACATGTAAAAAAATTAAATATATAGATTATATACCTGAAAAAAAATTATTTGAAAGTAATTTACTCATTTTTTATAAGGTCAATATATTTTATATCATAATGAAAAGTAATTAAATATAGAAATTTTTTTGATCCCATTAATAAATCAATTTTTCTTAAAAATATTATTTTCTTTTCTAGGATCATTGTAACCCAAGGTGTGTCCCTTATATACAACATTGAATAAATTTTGTTTTCCTATCTATTAGGCATATAACATAGTCATAATATATTGTTATTTCTAAATTAATCCATACATATTTGATCATAGTATCTTGAGAAATATATTTCAACATAGTCTATACATAAATATATTTAAAACTTTTGATTCCACAAATGATTGATTAATAAATAATCTATCATCCAAAATTTTATTGTTATATATGAACTAATTACACCCAACATGATTCATCCAATAATGTGGATCTACTAGGTTCCAAAACAAATCAGCCTACATGGATTCCATTTTATATATTTTCTTACATTTATCATTTTTTTGTGTCCAAAAAAATGTTTAACTTGGTGATATTTTGGATCATCTTTATTGACCATTCAATAACCTTTTTATAATTGATAAATCTATATCTCATGGGTTATTGATGTAATATATTAGAAAATTATAATTCTTATTTATACTAATTCATATTATTTTCAAAAATAATTTTCATTTCTAGAACTTAATCATTTGAATATCATATTCCATTTATTATTGATCATAACCATGTCAAAATCAGTTTCAACTATTTATTTTGAAAATAAATTCACTTTTTATTAAGATATCAGGTTTAATTTTTTTTTAATTTTTTTTGTTATACAAATAATAAAAGATTTTCTGTTTTGGGTAAACTATAAATATAAATTTATATAAATTGGGATCATGTTTATTTGAAGGAAGATGTTGTACATATTCTTCACACCTTTAAATATCCACGATAAAGGAATTTATAAGAATAATAATCCATATCTCCTGAATTGTATTTGTAATATCCTTTGTTGGGCCATTATAATACAATATCATTTCTATAAGTACTTATATCATTAATTTTTCTAAACATATTTTACTTTTATAACCATGAATAATTATAGTTATAAAATCTGCATGAGAGGTTCTTAGTGGGTCTTAAAGGGGGGAAAGAATTGCTGAAGAAGAGTAGTGGAATAAATAAGAGGAGCTGTTATAGTGCCACTGGCTAGCTAGTGGATGAGGCTGAATCCCAGTAAATATAAAACAATACCCCCAATAGCTTTTGCTACTATAAATTCCAGTAGATGGCCTATTTTCTAGCGGGTGAGATCATAGCATCTATTAGATGGTGGACTTTTAGGATTTTAATCGAGGAATGCCCCACAATTCCACCTCTATGATTTTTTAAAATATCTTTTCCATTTTTTCAAAACCTAAATCATAATTTGAAAACATTATGTTTTCTCCATGGATTTATTGACTCCCTTAAATTCTTCTTTTGATACTTTGATAAATTGTTCGATATGGAGATCTAGATTTTCTATGTCTACTATAGAATTAATGAATCATTACATTATCCTGATGAATATTTTTCTTATATAACTTATTTAATAGAATAATCACAATCTAGATAGATTATTTTTTATTTTTCATCAATATAGATACTTCATTATTAGAAATTTTCTTTAAATCATTTGAAAAAGGTGACCTCATTCATCCCAGTATGGTCTAATTTTTGTTTTTGTTATGTAAAACATGTGTGATCATTCCAGTATATGATTCACTAGACCTGTTTAATTAGTAATCCCATATATTTTCTTGATCACCCTAACTAAAAAAAATCCATTTATCCTATTGGATTAAATGGTTCATTATACCATGATATATTTTTTACCTATGCGATGTATATATTATTGACACTATGGTGGAATTATAGATTATGTATTTCAATTTTTCTTTAAAATTAAAAGTGAAATTGTATGCTATTATTTTCTATAAGCTAGAAATCTAATGTCACTCAAGGTATTTGTAATTTTGTGTGGAGATGGAATCACTTGTGAATTATAAAATTGGCATGATCACTTGAAATGTAATGAGAACATGGAATCATGTAATATTATCAAGTAGGTATAATTTCCATGAGATTTGTAATGGGGAATTAATTTAAGAATAAGATATATATTTAACATGTCTGGAATGGGTTTGGGTATCAATTTTCTTCATATATTGATATTACATGATACTTGGAATATGTAGTTGGTTCAATAATGGGAATTAATCTTGTATATGTTATGAACTAAATATATAATTTTCCATAAAATCATTATTATTTTTAGGATGGAAGTGAACTATAAATGTATTTAACCCATGGAAAAAAATTCTACAAGGCTATTTTTTGTATTATTCTCTCAAATATAGATATAATAAATACTATTATTGGAACAATGTGTTTTTTAGGAATGATACAATCGACATTATGCCATATAATGTATGGTTGTCCTTTTGTGTAAACCTAGAGCTTGAGGTTCGATGATATTGGTTAGATGTTCATCATATAAATTAAAATTAAATAATTTTTATATTTTAATTTTTTATGCACTAGCTACCAGGGTATAGTTTTTGAGACATTTTGGGTTTTGACCTACTTATTTTTATAGACACCCTATTTTAGGCCTCCATATGGTATATAGAAACCCATCATTGATGCTATCCATGTCTAGGGCAGGGGTATTATGTTGGATTTTTGAAATTTTGTTTTGGGATTAGATCATAGATGTGGGATTGATCATTGGATTTAGGATCAAATTTGGGTTTCCTTATTTTGAGTCTTTCATTCACTAGGTCTCTTGTTTCAATTTATTATGAAATTTAGAATATAATTTACTAGTTTATTATATTATATTGTTATTCCATTTTACATTTTATATATTTCATTTATTATTTATTTTTTATCATGAATCCACTGTGTTATTAAATTTTTAATAGAGGGTATAGTATCCCCATGGAATTTATTAGACCCACGGTACTAGTCATCAACCTCTGGTATATAGGGTGTTAGACTTGATGTCTCATGGTGGCTGATCTCGATCATCTGAGAGAGAACCAGAATGTGGTCATTAAAAACTAGAATCAATGGTCATGTATTATATTTACGATTACTATTTGGTATTGGTAGATAAGATAATATGTTGTGTCATGTCTTGGGAATGAGCTAATACTTGAGAGTTTCTAATTCACACGCAGGTAAATACACAAGTTTCCTTGGATGGGATTTCAATTCATAACGTTCTATTCTTAAAATGGTGATTTTATTTCAACTTATTTGATACAATATTTGTGTTATTTTATTATGTTATCGTATTTTAATCATTGAATAATTTTTCAGAAGGTGTATTTCCATTCATCATGGTAGGAACATAAGAAAATATATTAATTTAAAATGATTATGTATGGGATATATTTTCTATATATTTATAAAATTCTATATAAATTTATTATTAAAATCAATGATATGGTTGATATAAGGAATATAACAAAACTTTTATAACATATTAAATCACTTTTTAAGACAAAATTTTATGTGATCATATATCTATGGTTCTCTTTTACCCTTATTTACCCTTGTGAGTCTAAAAATGCTATGTATCTTGCTATTTGTGGAGTGTGTCAAAACCATTTGAGAAATTCCTATGTGTTATCTTGTAGTTGAATTTTTTTATAGTGGTAATTAGAACACACCTCACATAATGAAACCATAACTTGATTTAACACCATGGAATCTGATAGATTATCATCTCCATGATATATTCATATGGATCATGAAATACATGGAAATGGAGACTAATTCTATATTCTAATAAATTTATGATTCGAATGTGAATTTATAGTTATAGAACCCACTCAAGTTCCCTTAAGAGGGATTCAAATAGGAAGTAGAGTTCTTGATTTAGTTAATCCAAAAAATATTTTGACACATAGATACACCCATAGGGAGGAGGGTGTAACATACTGCAATATACTACAGGGACTATCCATATGATTCTGGGAAATCATATTATAGGTCAAAAAATAAGAAAATATTTCCTTGAAGAACATTTAAGAGATTTTATTTCAGAACATATATCTAGAGAGTATTAGGGATGAAATGGATTAGTATTTCACACTCATGATACATGGTATAATGATTATAATTAATTAGGATTATCATTTTACCAATATAAAATTGTTTTTTCACAATCATTAGAAGGGTGTGAAATGGGAATGGTGATGTTCTTCCTATATAGGATCCGAAATAATGTCACAAGGGAATATCATCCACCAAAAAAACAACTCTAATATAGATAATGTTTCTCTGATCAACAAAGGGAATTCGATGGATGCCTCAAGTGGTGGGCATATAATTCCATTGAGTAGCTTAGGGAGTTTCTATTTAGTTTTAAGGAAGTGAATCTTTAAGAATATTTTATATGGAAATTGTGGGAATATAAATCGTGGTAGTGGAATTCCATCTTAGGACCACTATCGAGTGTAGTACAATAAACATGGTAAGAACAACCATAAGCACTGGGAGTGTCTTTTCCTCTAGTCAAATGGTGTTCTTAGGGTATGAAGTCTCACCTAAAAAAGATATAAAGGGGACTCAGTAACCTAGTTATTGAGGAAGATCACATGGGACACCATAATATTGAATGAATTCATCTACCCATTAGTAGACAAGTACTTACAGTCCCACTAGTTGATTGGGTAAGGGTAGGAAGGGTGGTATCTCGATACAAAATAGGAAATATCATAATGAAAGTTCATCAAATGAGGTTCAAGATACATCCTAGGTCACAAGGGTGTGTTTTTGGATGCTATAATATTCATTATTACTAGTATGTATGTAAGCCCATACACTAATTGTTGTATGCTTCTTTTGTAATCTACCCTTAATTATGTTTTGTTTGATACAAGACTATCACCATCCATTATATATCAAAATTCATTGATGTATTGGGGTTGTATATGGAACTAATGGATGAGGTTATGAATATAAATACACCATTAAATATGCGATAAAGGTGTATTCAATGCTATAAAGAGTGTTATCTTAAAAGTGGTTATTCTCGATTTGTATGGGATCTATTTAATAAGGAAATAAATTAATTAAATTTGATTTTGGTTATTGATTGGAAAGTTCTGTGCTAGGATCATATCGAATGTTATTTGGGGAGAGTGAGAATTCCATATTCATTAGGGAAAAACTATATCCATTGCGGTAAACAAGATCATAATGTTAGTCATATAGGAATAATTCATCAAGATTTAGATTATATCACAACCCAATTAATAAACCTTATTCTCAATTTTTAAGAGACAAAATATAATATATTTTATAATATGTGAGACCAATTTTAGGATGTATATCCTAAATATCTCTCTCTCTCACCTTCTAAATATAAAATTTGGTTCACAATTATATTTGATCCAGGATCAGAACCTTTTCATATTCCACCATATTAGATGAAACATGTGAATCTCATGAATTTAATTATTCGCATGAAACATTGGAAGCTAAGTGATTAATTTGACCATTTAAATATATATGGGGTTTCCTCGTGTTATTTTCTTTGAAGTAAGATGGGACCTTATAATTATTTGTTCTTTATCAAAGGATGAAATAGATGATTTCAAGAATGAGTATCCTCATTCATTCATTGAATGTATCTTTTTATATATAAGAGGTTTCAAATTATTATATCATGTTTACTTCAGGTTAGGGTAGAATTATTTGAATGTGATACCATATGATATACCCCATACTACTTTTAGGAGCAAGAACTGCTTTCATGAGTTTGTAGTTATGTCATTTTTTATGAAAATGAAATATTTGTATTCAAGGCCTTAACGAATTTTATATTCCACCCAAATCTAGATATATTTGGGGAATTATTCATAGAATAAATATTAGTATACCCTCAACTTAATGATGTTCAAACCCAAAATCATGAAATTGACCCATGTACCTTAAGATAGAATAGACTATACATAATATTTTTAATTGTTATTTCTTGATTTTAAAATGAATTTATTGGGATATGTTACATCAAATTAAAGAGTTTCAATGAACTGATAAAAATTGGAATTTGTTTTATATATTGTGTGTGAACAAATAAAATATTTGAGATTTAGATCCTTTCAGGTTTTAAAATTTATTATCCACAATTCACCCTTGAATTCTTCAGTTTTGAAGAATCTATTTTAACTCTGACTAAGAAAGTAGTGAGATTATTTTGGATAAATGAACATGATGAAACATTAGAGGAATTTTAGAGATATATAAACACAAAACATATCATCATTCTACTTGATCTTTTTAGTGGGTATACCATATACAACGATGCATCATATTCAGGCACCACATTGTTCTGATGCAGGAGGGTACAACAGTTTCCTATGGATCCTGGAATCCAAATATTTATGATCAAAGATTCCTAATAAATGAATTTTACTTATATATGGTGGTATATAGTCTATGATTATGGTGAAATTATATATTGAGTGTGATAATCACAGTATGCATGGATCATAAGTGATTTAAGTATATATTTTCTTAATGGTACATGAACCTTCAATAGAGGAGGTGGGATGAATATCAATATTCATTAAATTCATATTATATTATTATCTTTATAAGGGAAGTATCTTTCATGTGACCTTTCGTAATAATTCAATGAAATTGGTAGCACATGAATTTTTCTAAGAGGGTTAACTACTTAAAATTTTGGTGAATTTGCATCTGGATTTTTATGAGTCTTAGGGGAGAGATACTCTGACATTGAAAACTATTGTTACCATAAATCTAAATTAGATTAAGAGGAGACTGTTATCTAATCCAAAGGGTTTAGGTATGAGGGATAACATATATATTGGGGAACCACCATTAGGATGATTTGTTTGAAGTTATGAAATTCATTATGTCTATGATCGCATCTGGGTTCTAATGAGCATGAAAGAGGATTTGATGCTAGAATTTCTTACTTCAAAATGGGTGATACATTCTTGTTTGAAAAATATGAATCATGGACTCAATATAATGTATAGATGTTTATGGATGAAGATATTGATAGTGGGATTCAAGGAAAGATTCTACATCTTTCAGTAGGTGCAGGTTTGAATCAATGACCTACTATATTATTACATCCTTTACCTATCAAAGAATAGATGTTGGATGATATTACCCTGGACATTATGATAACTTTTCAAAAGACACAATAGATGTATGATGAAATGTGGGTGTTCATGGATCAAATTATTATGGTAGAATTTTTTTCAATGAGTGATACCTTCACCATCAATTATATTTCTATCCTCAATGTTTGAGAGATAATATAGTTTCATGATATCTCAAAAAGTATTATATAAAATTGAGATCGTTGTTTTATATAACTATTCTGGATGGTATTTCAAAAGGTTCATGGATCATATGTTCATTTGAGAAAAACCTATCATCTTTATATAAAGAATAATATAAAATGACGAATCATCTTTTGGAGGACATGTTGTCATAACGTCTTATGTATGACCATGGTAATTAGGAGAAACATATTTCTCTCATGGAGTTCACTGATAATAATAGATTATATGCATTGATAAAATTTTTTCTGTTCAAGTAATTAAATTAAAGTATATTATATCAACCCCTATTCTTTTTAGAGTTTGAGATTCATCACATGTTGGACATAAATTCATGTGGTAGACACTTGTACCAGTTAATTTGACTATAAATTGGTTGAAAATCATCCAATATAGGCATTAATCTTATTTAGATATCTGAGATGAACTTTGGAATTCGATTATGCTCACCTTGTCGTTTTTCAGGTGTAGCATGTGCTATGAAAAACCATATTTTAAGAGTTGTATTGTAGTGATATAGCAGAACATTTATTTTTCACATATTATTAATATATTTTTAACATAAACATCTAATAAACACAACCAAATTCTTTTGAGGTCTATTTTCTTTGGAAGACTCAGTTCAAAATACATTGAATATAAAATAAAACTCACCATATAAAATATTTTCTCCATAATTATATCCTAAATCCCTTTAATCCCAAAAAAATAGAGGATAACATGGGGAATATTTAAAACAATGTGGGGATTTATAAGTCTATGTAGAGCGAAAACATGATAATGAGGAAAAACATGCGAATCAAATGACGTAACATGATATCCGGAATGAGAAGGCTCATTAATAATCATATTTTTGAATAACATAAATAAGATGTTTTCATAATTTTCATGAAATATAGTAAAGTCTAAAGAACATAAAATATGACAAAAGTATAAGTTAAGAATAACCACTAAGACAACATCACATGGTGGATAGAGTCCCATAATGGAACATTTTCTCTCCCTAATCCCATACATTCTACATCATGATACCAAAATCATTACCCAATGAATTATAGAACTATCATGGTGTATCAATCAGAATATGTAGATTCTTATGTGTTCCATAAGAATACATTATTCAGATGTTAAAAATTTAAGAATTACACATGGAAATAAATGTGTTTTTAAATCATTCCTTATATCCAAATCAAAAGATATTTCAAAAATATTCCATGGAGAATAATAAATTAAATAAAAGGTACATTCTTATCTAATTAAATAATATTATAACTCAATATATAGTTTTCAGTTTGAAATACATCATGATAAATGATATATAATTAGGTATATAAATGAACATTGAAAATGATATTTTGTGGAACATGTTAAAGGAATTTTGGGAAAGAATTAGAAATATATTTTATATTAAATACATAGGTAAAATAAAATTCTTATACATAGGAAATTGATTTATTTCGTTAAATCATTAATGTTAATAATGGATTAAAATTATTATTACATATATGGATTAAGGGATATAAATGATCCCCTTAATTGAGTTTGAATTTAGATAAGTCCTTTGAGAGATAAATTAGAGCATGTAGAACCCTATCAAAGGAAGGGAGAATATACTAAGTACATATTGAAGATGCATATATATAGAAATAATAATAATCCCATAATATCAATGATATGTGTAGATTATTTGTGTTAAAGGGAGAAAGGTCATAACCTAAAGAAAAAGGGATGTTCTGAGAGACCTCTTACCACATGTTAATGAATAATTCTACACCATCACTAAATTTCCTAAATAATAAAACAAATTTATTTAATTTCACAATTAAGATACTTTTAAATATATATATATATATATTATAATAATTTTATTCTATACATTTATAACCATTTCAATGATATAAAAATATCAATTCCCCTTTTGGAAGAGAGTTTTATTCATTGATCCATGGTCGACCATGCTGAAAAAATTCTTGAATGCTAGGTAGTCTCGTGTGATTCCCCATAATGCAACCAAACAAGGAATATTGGTATCATGGAATCCAATGAATAGTGATTTCATGATTAATGTATATGGCTCATTTATCTCAATTGTTATGGGGATGGGGGTGATTTGTGACTTCAAATGGGTGGTTATTCTGGCCTTTTTAGCATCTTTGGACTAGGGGGCACCCTATAGGGGGAGTCCAAGGAAATATAGAGGGGTATGTAACATTGTCAGGACTATGACATCCCACTATATTTGGTGGAAGAAATCTCAATGGTATTTCATTTAGTGTTACAAGAGAATATTCAATGTCGATGGTCCATCATTTATCTTTCCTGAAAATGAAAAACCTTCTTCATCCACGACTGGGAATATCATATATTTGGCATGAGGGAAATAGAGTGGCAGGTTTTCTTGCTTCCTTGGGGAATAATGATGTCAATTTATCTATTTTTTCTATACTGGTTTATCATCCTTCTTTATGTAATAGCATTGTGAGGGATGATGCACTCAAACTCCACTACTTTAGACCTCCATGAAATTTTTCTCTCTAGGTGATGCCCGAACTAGAATAAAATTGTTATAATGTAGTAGCATATTCATTTACAACCAAAAATTGCAACCATCTCAAATACCCTTATGTGTTCTGACATAGGGATGACTCTTTTAGTCAAAACAATAACATTATATGGTTAGTTCATTTATCCCATTTTACAGACTTCCATGAACATGATTAGATTTATTTTTGTTAATTTTTTAATTATTTTATAACATAAAATAGGTTATAAAATGACTATTATAATAATATTTAACCATAATAATATTTTATTTTCATCCTTAATGGTGGTGGATAAAAAAAAACTTTGTTATATAATGAGGTAGTGGACCAAACATATATTGATTGATGTTTTCACTTAAGAAACCAATGAATGGATGCAGATGTGGTTGTGGTGTTTGAGAGTGTCTCGTGTATGCAGCAGGGTTATCTCTGCTTCGGTTCCAGTGCTGGGATGTTGATTTCGTTGGAGGTTTTTAGCATGATAAAGGTTTGGTGTTATCGTTATCATGTTAGTTCGGGTTATGGTTTGCTGTCTGATTCTTCTGTGATGGTTTGAGTGCCTGGAGGTTCAATAGCAGGGGTACCTTCCTGGGGACAGTGAAGCTGTTGGTTAATCTATGGAGGCTACTCTAGAGGATTCAAAAATTCAGGTGGTGAGTTTCTCTGGCAACTAGTGGGGATAGTGATGACAGTGGGTCTCGTGGTGATGATGCTTGGCGATAAGACGTATCTTTGGAAGTTGTGGGTACACATGGCTCAAGGTCGAGGTGACTTTGGATGATGTGATTTTCTTTTTGGATTCTGAACTTCTTTTCTACTGTTATGAACTTGTATCCCGCACATTTCGTGTTGGATACCGCTACCATAAAGCGGTTTATTTGAAAATAAAAAAACATTTGAGGAATGAATGGATGGTATAAGATAGATATGAGATTAAAAAACCACATTCCATTATATTTATAATACTATTGTCATTAGTTTAGGTCGGATTAGTGAGGCAAAGAAAAATTTAAAAGAAGAAAACAACTTAAAATATAATGTTTGATAATATTACCTCTTAAATTTCATCACATGAAATACACCTTAAGGAGATTCAAGATTTTACATTTTGAATAATGAGTATAATAAGGATATTGGGAGAGTGGTGAGTATATATTTTTGAAGTAATTTCAAAATATCTAAGGCTTAGATATTGGGAGGAGAATGGGTGGTGTTTATAAGTGAAAGAGAGCGGTGTTTTTTAATATTATATTCATTAGTTTAATATTTTGGATTAAGACTGATAATATTATTGATTAATTTTAATATATATAGAAAATGATTCATATGTGTTTAAAATAATTTTTTTAACATATAAATTTCTCAAAATTATTGTATATAGCATATAGTTTTAAATATTTCATTTTCCATATTACACTATTCAGTAAATATTCAACCATTTTATAAAAATACCAAAAATTCAAAAAAACCATTATTAATTATATAGAATCAAAAAACTAATTTCATTTAATGAAAATAATGTTCTAGTTATTGTAAATATAAAATTTATGTAAATCATTATTTAATTAAAAAACACAAATTTTAATATTATGTTCTGTTTTTAGTCAAATTGAAACATTAAATAATGTTTTATTAAATTATATTCACGTTATAATATAATTAAATACTGATTTTATATTTCCATTTTATGAAAATAAAATTTCCTCTCAATATTTATATTTATTATAAATATTCCATTAATGAATGTATATTTTATAAAGATACAAAAACCAAGTTTATAATTTTTAAAACATTTATTTTCTTTTAATATGGTATAGTTTTACAAAATTTTCATTTTATAAGAATCATAATTACTAAATTACCCTAAAAAAGGATCTGATATTATTGTAATGTTTATTTAAATATTCCTAGTGATGATATTACCAATTCAATGGTTGAGTTACTATTATAATAACCAGATTTGTAATTGCCATATGGGTTCCCCACTTCCTATAAATGCCCCACATTTAATTAGTTATACATTCACCTTTATTTTATATCAATTATATATATTTTAATAATTTTATTGATGAATATTTTATTTCAATGAATATAATTCATTTATACAATTTTTTCATGAGTTTAGTAATTCTGATGGATCAAATAGTCTAAAATTGTCATATTTTAGTTATATTGTTTTGAGTTTTTTTATCACATTGTAATTTTTTCAATTATTATGGATTTTTTTCATTAGTTTTTTTAAATTAATATTATAACATGTAATTAATTTATCCATATGTTGTATTTTATTCTCTAATTATGACACATTTATAAAATTAGAAGGGAAATTATATTAAAAAAGTTCTAGGTCGTTACATTATACCCCACTTTAGAATTATCTCCCTTATAATAACATTATACATAGTATGGTGAAAACTAGATGGGGAAATTATAATTTTTATATTCATATAGTTCCAATATATTCTCTTCACACATATTATTTCATCATAGTACTTTGACTTGGTGAGTTGTCTTATTGCATTTAAATGTATCACTTTGATCCACGATCTTCACCAGCTGCACCTCATATGAGATATAATTTTATTCCCAGCACACATATTAATTAAATTAATGTGTGGGAAATGGTATGTACATAATCAATATGGATAAATATAATACATCATGTACTTATGACTGGGTTGGTTGGAGTGCTAGTCGATAGGACAGAACTACGGTGCGACCATGAATCTCAAAGGAGATGATTTACACATGAATGAGGTTTCCATTATTCCAAAACATCTATAATATATTCAATTGGGATATTTATATTTACACTTTAAATTATACCTCAAACTCAAAATATTAATGATGATGTTCATTAAATCCCTTTATTTAATTCTATACAGCCTAGGTGTGCTATGGAATGTTCATGGCCTTTTATACTATTTACTTGACTGTTTATGGTTCGAGTTTCCTAAATTCAAAATAATAATCACAAAAAATAGATTTTAAAAATATCCACCCATAAATCCCATAATATGTATCCATTTAGATTATTTAATGGAAAATATATTATAATATAACTCAACCATATCAAGATATTGACCCTATCCTCATTTTTAGCCTATCAGGCATGCTCTTATCATGTCTTCAAGTGTCTGAATAGTCTCATATGATTTTCCATCATCTTGGGGGTGTTAATAAATTATATATTTAAATTATATGTTTTTAGGATTTCTAATAATTTTCAAGAACATAGAGTTAAATTTAGGATATAAGTCTACTGCAATCGATCTTTGTGTTCCATGCAGTCCCACTATTTGTCTGATGTATGTCCTAGAAAGTAGATCCAGTGAGAAGTCCTATTGAATTTTAATTAAGTGAGTAATATTTGTTTGATTTTTCACCACAACCCATATTTCATTATAAAATCTTGGTGTAAATGGAATACTAATAAAAATTTCATTACTGATTCTTTCCCATTTCAATGCAGGTATGGGTAATGGTCGTATCATTACATTATTCATTTTCCTTCAAAGTTTAACCTCATGACATGATAGAAGTTTTAATGTTTATTATATGGTATTTGTCTTAATAATTTATCACCAGTTGTTCTATATAATATCTCAATACATCTAAATTTTTTTTGGGTGGATGGAGAAGTTTATGCTACGAGGATCATTCAAAAAATGATTTTCATCACAAGATTTTGTAGTAAGCATAGTCATAAACCTAATATTACAATTTTGAATTCATCCAAATTAATCTCTTAGAATTATATTTTTCGCATAGCCTCCACATTATTCCATATTTCTATGTCCCCTCATTAGGAATCATTTATCTTCTCCATAAGTGATGGTTGAGAAACCATTTAAGGAATTATGATGTACATTCCTTTATAATTTCCATTTCCATCCTTTTCAAGCCTAAGAAGATTGGATCCTTATCTATTCTCATTACTGATAAGGTCACATGATCCTATATACTTTGGTAATATTCAACTTTATTTTATTTCCCAGGATGTTAGTGGATTGAAAAGTTATAGTCCTTGATCATCTCTAACCATCTATAATGTTTCATATTATGCTCATTCTATGGGAATATATACTTGGGGCTATTATTTCACATAATATTTCACACTTATCCAAATAGAGATAATTCCACATGGTTTTCATTAAAAACTATAATATATACAACTTCAGATCATGTGTTAGATTATTATACATAGAGACATCCAAATTTCCTTGAGGTGCAGACTATCACCTTTTCATTTTTCATCATTACATAATGTAGTACCATATTTAAATAAATTATGTATACTAAGAAAAGTTTCTAAATTCAGGGAATCATGTTGTCTAGTATTGTGATATGCCTCCTTTTCAACTATTCAATGTTCTCTTCACACTCATTGGTCTAGAAAATATTCTCTCCCATCCATGAAAACTTTGTTTTAATGTTTTATAATTTGTGATAATTTTCTCATAAATCATCATTAATTCCTAAATAGTCCAATGAAATAAAAAAACTATATTACATATGTTGATCTGGGACCCACCTCAACTACCTTTTTCATAGAAGGTTCTTTAGATATCAAGTTTTTTGTAAAGAGATGACCCATGAACAATAGTTCTATAACTAGAGATCACAATTACAGAACATTTCATATAGCATATCCATTCAAAATTGATTTAGAATAATTTTCATATTTTCATCATGATCTTCCTTGATTTTTGATTATATCAAATTTTTCATTTATAATATCTACCAAACATTTTCCATGGTACTCACTATACACTGTATTCATTAATTTTATAATGATTACTAAAGAAGTATTGAGTTTGAAGGGAATCACTATGAACTCATAGTATCCATACCTTATTCGAAATACAGTTTTGTGAATATCTTCCCTCATTACCTTGAATTAGAGAAATCCCAACCAGAGGTCCACCATATAGAAATAAAATACATCATATAGTTGATCAAATAAGTAATAAATTCATTATAGGGGATACTTTATCTTTATCAATATTTTTTTGAGTTCACGGTAATCAATGAAGAAACACATTGACCCAACCATCTTTCTAAAGAAGTGATCTAGAACACCCCACAGTGAAGCAACCAGGATTATTAAACCTCAGTACATATTCTATCATAAAAGATTCTTTAGTTCATTAAACTCAATGATGACCATTCCACAAAGATTCATTTATATATAACAGGATACATGTATATATTCACTTGATAATACAAACTATCATTCAAGTTGAATATTGGGTAACTCTTTAGGGAATTACTTTGTATAATCCCTCTCAATGGGAATGTATTCAATCATGATTCTCTCTTTAGACTCCTTCATTGGTGATATATATTAATTCTTATAAAGAAATAACATTAAATAATGGCATGGTTATTCTAAAAGAGATTCATCATACTTCTTACACCTATAATGAATTAGACGATGACATTGGATTTGAAGAATTGTCTCTTTTTCCAAAAAGTGACCTTATCTTTATATAAGGATAGCCAATGAATTCTAAATAATGAATTAATCTCTACTAAAGTATGTATTATAATATTTTTTGGGTGGTTAATTCCACAAACATTTACTTGGGTGGAGCTATATACTTGGGATGTAGTAATTGAACTATTTTTTAGAATCACAAATAAATCAAATTCTATGTTTTGAGGTGGAATTTTAATTTTTCTAATAAAAAATCATCTTATGGAAGAATATGTACAACCATAATAAACATCTATATTTTCTATTCTTTAATAAATAACCAGAAGACTTATCACTTCATCTTTGTTGGGATCCATTATAGTAGTTCTTATAATATTTTCCCTTCCTTTCCCTCTATGACTTGGAGTTTAATAGTGTTGATTATCTTAAAAAATCCTTGGCATTGGGAATTGGTTCACATAATTCTCATGTTCCTTATAGTTGAAACACTATACATAATTCTCAATATTGATCTAAAATTTCTTTCCAATTGTTAAAATATTGGGATTCTTCATCACTCTTTGGCATTGATTATCTTGATTCTCACATTTTTCACATTTTAATCATCCTCTAGATCCCTTCAGATAGTTTTTGGAATGATTTTCCCCACACTCAAGGCACATTGTTTTTTGGGATTCTTTTCTTCTATGACATTTATCCAAACATCCTCCCAATGATAACTCTATTTTACACTTTTTATCATTACACCCATAACAAAAATGGTAGACCCATATCTCTATATCAACCTTAATGTAATGTCTTAGAAATTCTATGCAATTTTAAGTAATCATATGGAATTATTTTGGGGCCACATGCTCTGGCGACACATGATTCCAAGGCCCTAAGATCCTAGAATGGAATTTTGACTTTTGTAAGGTATGTATATTAAATGTGTGGGTGATGTTTTCTAACATATGTATCAATGCTCATATCGGAAATATAAGGGCACCGTTGAACTCATAACGCTGAGATTTTCCTAGAAATGACTTATTCTCGGCCAGCAAGGGCCGAGTAGAAAATTTATCTTTTGTAATTTTCAGGAAAATAAAAAAAATTAAAAGAATTATTTTATTTCTTTTCTCACCATTGAGTTTCAGATGACGATACAATAGTGCAGTGAATAGGCGAAGACGAGGTGCATTAATGTAGCTCATTAAAAGATCATTAACCCATAACAAAACAATGATTTAATGACACGTAATAGGGATGTTATTTCATAAATGAAACAGCATAATGACATGATGTCGCAGCCCTGTGGAAGCAATGTGACATGATTCCTTTTAAAAGTCTAATGCATTTGCGGAGTGAGGACTAAAATGCAGGGATTATCTAAAGAACCTCCAACAAAAATCCTCTCAAACTAATAATTAAAAATGGCAACGAATGTCAAAATATTAGATTCCCATCAATGATAGGAGTCAAAAGTGACGAACGATATCGACATGTTGAAACCTCAAGAACGAAATGCTATGGCTTCGAAGGTCAAAGGGGTAGGGGCTTGTGCATTCTTTGTAATGTATAATTCATTCCTCTATTTGAAAATTAACAAAGAACGTGGAAAAACTGACTAACAGTTTGATACAAGATCTATTCATTTTTCAAGAGGTTCTAATGTGGGGATTTGAAATGGCATTTTACTTTTTCTATTTTGCCAATACATTCCCCCATGAATAAACTCTAACGCAGAGGGTGCCAGATGACAAGAATAAGGCATGGACCCTCCTCTATAGTTTTTTATTGTGTGTTCTACATGGATGATTTCTTGAGTCAAAGGAAAAGTGAGTTTTGAGGAAATTACAGGGAGGGGTTGGCCTAATGATTTCGTAGATGAGAGCAGTTCATGAAATGGACCACCAGTGTGACTCTGTTGGCCCGTCGGAGGTACCGCAAGTGTGCTCGTCAGCGCCCCACAGTGGTAGGAGGCTGCGACCAGCTGGATACATCGGTGAGGAGGAACGATGCTTTTCAACACTGCATGGAGGATCGGGCCACACCTATCACTCTGGAGAGTTGGCACACGCGGTTCACCGACCGTGTGTAGGAGTACGGTGGGCCAGCTTGGCTAACCGCATAGTACCACTGTGGTCGCTTGACCTCAATAAGAAGACCACCCTGCATTGACCATGGGGTGAGCGGGAGGCCGAACCAAACTCAGGCCACCAGGCCGGACAAGAAACCGTTCCAAACCTTTATTACCAGGTCTGAAACATGCTGAACATACATCGGACCCCAAAACATGGTTGGGTCGGGTCCTTCTGACTTGGTTGGCCCAATCCCGGACCCGACTGAAAACATTTCACTAAAACGATCTTAACATACTGACCGAGCATCTGATTGACGCACCATCTATGAAGCATGGATCCTTGAAAGGAGGTAGACCTTTTGGGATACTCCACATGAGTTTTTACAAATGTTAGAGTTCCGAGAAGTCGGATCGGACTCGAATCCAACCAGGCCCTTTTCACTTAAAAGCCTATATCTTATAGATCGGGTGTCTGATCGACTTGTCATCTATTTCATTGGAAGACATATGACAAGACGGTCATTTGGGTAACCTCTTAGTGAGACTTTGTGGAAGTTGAAATCAGACATAGGGATTGAGGATCATAACCTAAAGAACTCATGCGTACAAGGTACATGAATTTAGTGGATGACTGTCAAGTGAAGAGCGACCCTTCGTGTATCGGAAAGACAGCGATCCTTCATCGATCGACAGTAGAGAGACCCTATGTGGATCGATATTAGAGAAACCCAACATGGATCCAAAATAGTGAAACCCTCTGTGGATTAGAATTAGAGTGACCCTTGGTGGAGAAGTATTAGCACGAAACTCTGTGGATCTGCAGTAGCACGACCCGTCGTGGACCAGCTGTAGAGTGACCTGTCGTGGATCAGTGGAAGATCGACCCTTTGTGGATCAGCTATAGAGAAAAAAATTCTCAGATTATTAGCCGAGACCCTAAAAATAATGAGATTATATATATTATGAGTAATCATCTTTATTCATTTTCTTTAAGTTATATACCTATTGAGAGATGTCTTTTACTTTCAGTTATGTGATTAAGATCTTGCTTTGTGGTTTACCTTTGTTGATTTCTAAGAGACCTTAGGCGGACTTGTGGTCCATACTGAGTATTGATATACCCACCCCTACATGAGCTTCACCCGCACATTTTATAAATTGTGAAGAATATGGACTTCTTGACTGAGAATTGGGGAGCTAAGGCTAGACGGTGCAAGGATGTAATCGATAGACATGGCGAGATACAATGACATCATCCAGTGAGATTTACCAACTCTTCTGGTAGGATCCTTAGTGGTTGATATTAGAAGCTTTAATTTATTCCCTTTTATTGTATGTTTCTTCAGTTGGTCCTTTATACTGGACTTGTTACTTTCAATACATATTGTTACTCATATTACCAGTGCCTTTTGTTTTGCATTGAGCGTGTACTCAGTTTTTGTGTATACACATTTAAAGGAAACACATTCCATTTTTGGGATACACCATTTAGGTGAATGTCACCAACCCCTGGCCTATAGAAGCCAGGTTTGGGGTAGTCACAACACAGGCCCTAGGGGACGGTTTGTGACAATATAGTATCACATGGTGGTTGATTCTAACAGAAGAACTAAGTGTCTGTAATTTTTAATAGGGGGAAAAATATTAAGTGTCTTGAGTTTATCTTTTAGTCTAGGGAGTCCAGTTTTTCTATGGCTATTGATATATCCATATACTAAGATCCTTATTTCTATTTTTCAACTCAGTACACCAAAACACAAGTTTAATTTGTTTTGGAAGTGTTTTTACTATGATCTTTTCTAAGTCAGATGTAACAACCCGAATCCGGGGCCACATAACGGGTTCCCCATACCCAGTTAGTCACATGAACTCAACCACATTTTTCCAAATGCTAGAGGCTTCTGCCTAGCAGCGAGGGCCTTGGTGAGTCTATGGGCATACTATGCCCTCATTTGGTAAAGTATACAGTGGAAGAATAAACATAAACAATATCGGTAGCAGTAAACAACATAAAACAACTGAACTAAAATTTGAAGAAATGACTGATATAATAATGATGCAGAATGATACATGTATCTATGGAAAGTACTAAACAAAAAAACGTGCTAAAATACAACTGTAACCAAGTACTAAACTTAAACAGGAACTCCAGCAGCATCGTGAGCCAAAGCACGGTCCCATGCTCTCTAGATCCAACCAGCAATCAAGTACCTGAGGTAGAAGGGCCACGATCCCTATCTACAACTGCAACCATATAATATGTTTGGGCCGAAAGGAAGGACCCAAACAGGGTGTGAGAACAATCCCAGTAGGCAACCACCACAAGATTTGTGCCCTAATGTCAGTGAGTAATATAGAAAAGTAAAGGGAAATAAGTACAGTAATGGACTAAGTGTATACCATTAAATTATCCTACCAATTACCATACACATTCAATTAATTTAAACAACCAAGGAAAACTAACAAAGCTTCCTATTCCAAGGTAAGCAAGTAACACAACAGTACAAAACACAAGCTTGTTCTTTGGCTTGGTGGACTCATCACAACCAACCATCAAACTTCACACTGAATCTCTAGGTGGATCAAACTAGCATACCCTTATAGTCTAGTAATAAAACAAGGCACAAACACTCTGGGAAGCTCTCACGTCAATTCCCCTATGGTCTTGCAACGACAGCTACAGACTCTCTGAGGAAGCACTTACGTCTAATTCCTCATGTGGTATCGATGCGTGTGTAACTAAGAACACTATTGGTAAGCACAAAGTACTATTCCCATAGGTCCTATATACGAAACTAAAACCAACAAATTCTCTAGGGAAGTACTTAATCGTCTATTCCCTCTTTGATCTCCCGCACTAGGTTCTCACAACCCTAAGCAGTCCAGTCATGCGTAATCGACTGTCAGCAGCCCTAAGTAAGTTTAAAAACTACTTGGCTAATATCTACCATGATTCAAAAGAATATAAATAATAGGAAACACATGCAATAGTTATAACAAGTAAACTAGCAATTGAAATAGGGTTTTCCTCACAGGAAAACTATTCCAAATGACGATAAACATCCAAACGAGAGGAGAAAAACCCATGGGTTGATCCTCAAACATGAAACCAAGCATATATTAGCAACAATTTGTCATAATATAACAAGAAATCTAGGGAAAGATAAATAATAGGATCAGAATCCTAAACCCAGGATACCCGATACATGGGTATCCGAATCTTTTGCAACCAAAACTCAAAGAACTTCAATGTAGGGCAATGAACCACCTACCTCGATCCTCGAAGATCGATATACATGAAACTTGTCCCGTGAATCAGCCTAGAACAGAGTATTTCTGAAAAAAAAGTCTAAAAATTTCAACCTCAGATAACTCACACGAGAGGAAGAATCAAGAAACGAGGCCAAAGAAGAACCAAGAACTCACCGCTGCGATTCTTCTGAAATCGACGAAGTTTGATTCGGACAACCGGTGATGGATTGGTGGATCAGAGATGAATTGGCCTCCTTAGACACTATGGATGGAATTAGGCAGAGAATAAGACGTTAATGATCATTAGGCGTGACCCCGGTCCGATTAATGAAATAAAAAAGAAAGTAAATGGTGTGTACTTTCAATGTACATGGCGTGTAGTGGGTTTTTCCGTACTCTGCCAAAATCAGCCTCCACGTCACCCTTACACACCGTGTGTTTGGCCTGGGCACGACCAACACACGGCTTCAAGCGGGAAAAGAGTACACAACATGTACTCACAAAGTACGCGACATGTACTTCAAAAATTTACAGAAAATTTTTTTCCCAAAAACTCCAGAAAAAAAACACATACCTCAAACGAAAATCCAGGTTCTGACAAACTCCCCCCTTAAAGAAATTAGTCCCCGAATTTCCCTAACAAGGCGTAAAAGAAGGAACCTCGAACAACTCACGCCACTGTGATTGCATATCAGCCTCCCTTTCCCAAGTCTCGTCCTGCACTCGCATGTGCTTGCATAGAACCCGTACAAGAGGAACAGACCAACCACCGAGAACATTCATACTGCAATCAATAATCCTGATAGTATGATCCTTGAAAGATGCTTCCTGCTCCATCTCAACTTCCTCGGGTTGAAAAACATGAGGCAAGTCTGAGAAATTCTTTCGAAGATGAGAAACATGGAAGACGTCATGCATAGCCTGGTACCTTTGAGGTAACTGTAACCTGTAAGAAGCATCCCAAGTCTCTCCAGAACCTCAAATGGCCTGACGTATCTCAGTGAAAGATTCCCATACCTCCTAATACTCTAATGTCCCAACCTCGGGGTAACATGCATGAAAACCTAGTCTCCAACCTTGAACTCCAAAGGTCGTCTCTTCTGATCTGCATAAGACATCTGCCGAGACTGTGCAATAGCCATCCTCTTCCAAATCAACACTATCTGCTCTGAGGTATCCTGAACAACGCGAGGTCCAAGTAAAGATGCCTCTCCTACCTCCATCTAGTATAAAGGTGATCAGCATGGCCTACAGTACAAAGCCTCATAAGATTCCATCTGAATAGTCGCCTGAAAACTGTTTTTGTAGGAGAACTCCACCAGAGGGATATGCTTCTCCCAAGTACCGCCAAAGTCTATAATGCAAGATCAGAGCCTATACTCAATCACCTGTATTGTACACTCATATTGGCCATCAGTTTGGGGATGGTATGATGTACTCAAAAGTACCTGTGTACCCAAATACCTCTACAGCCCCTACCAGAAGTGAGAAGAAAAACACGCATCCCTGTCTGAAATAGTGGAGTGTGGAACACCATGAAGATGTACAATCTCTTGTATTTACAACCATCCTAGCTCATCAACACTAAAGGTATCCTTGATCGGCAAGAAGTGTGCAACCTTCGTGAGCCTGTCCACTACAACCCAAACCACATCATTTCCTCGAGGCAATCTCGGTAATCCTATCACGAAGTCCATCAAGACATCATTCCATTCCCACTCTGGAATGGGTAACTACTGTAAAATCCCTACTGGTTGCTAATGATCTGCCTTCACCTGCTGATAGGTGGAACACCGCATAATAAAACCAGCCACATCCTTCTTCATACATGGCCACCAATACTGATGATGTAAGTCTTAGTACATCTTGGTGACACCATGATGAACTGCCCAAGCTGTAGCATGAAACTCCCGCATCAGCTCCTCACGTATATCCGTTGAAACCCATACGTGGCCATGAAAACGTAGCACCTCATAATTTCCCACTATCCACTCTGGAGTAGGGTCTCCATCTGAAACACCCTCCCATAGGACTAGGCCTTCTGGGTCTGATAGCTGCCTCATTCAAACTCGATCTAAAAGAGTAGAGGTAACAGATATAGAAGAAAGAACTTTTTTCCCCTGTCTGTCATGCACTTCCAAATGCATCTCATAGAACAGAGCCATAAGCTGCCACTCATTTCTAGCCTCCTGAACTTCTTGCAACTGAGGCCTCCTGCTCAATGCGTCAGCCACAACATTACTTTCCCAGACGTATAAGAAAGCTCGAAGTCAAAAGACTGTAGGTACTCGACCCACAAACACTATCTCAGATTCAAGTCATGATATGTTATGATATTTTTGAGGATCCTGTGGGCAATATATACCAAAAAATTATCTCCCATGAGATAGTGTCTCCAAAAACACAAATCCTGAACAACCGCAGCCAATTCTAGGTCGTGCGTAGTATAGTTCTTCTCATGGGGCCTCAACTGCCGAGATTTGTATGCAACAACACGATCTTCCTGCAAAAGAACTAATCCAAGCCTGATGCCAGATGCATAACATAAAACTGTATAACTCTTACCTGGCTCTGGAAGAACTAGAATCGGTGCTGAAGTAAATATCCCCTTCAACACCTGGATGGCTGAATCGCAAGCTTCTGAACAAACATAATTCACACCCTTCTTAGTCAAGCCTGTCAACGGCACTACTAGGAATGAGAAGTCATGTATAAACCACCTGTAGAAACCAGCCAGTCCCAAGAAACTATGTAGCTCGAAGACATTCTTCGACTACTCCCAGGTGACTACTACTCTCACCTTCTCTATGTCTAATGATACTCTTGTCTATAAGATGACATAGCCCAGGAAGTGAATCTCATCCATCCAAAAGTGGCACATTAATAGCTTAGCATATAAATTATTCTCTCTCAGTGTACTCAATACGATCTCAAGATGGGTAGAATGGTCGTGCCGAGTGTGAAAGTACACCAAGATATCGTCCACAAAGACAATGATAAAAAATCCAAGTAAGGATGGAAAACTCTGTTCATCAGCACCATGAAAACTACTAGCATGTTAGTGAGACCGAACGAAATTACCATATACTCATACAGACCATACCTTCATTGGAAAGATATGAAAGGTATATCAGACGGTCTGACCCGCAACTGATGATAAACGGATATCAAGTTGATCTTTTTGAATACCCTGGCTCCATAAAGCTGATAAAAAAGATCATCAGTCCTCGGCAATGGATATTGGTTCTTGACCATCAACTGGTTCAGCTTCTGATAGTCCACACAAAGCCGTAAGGTACCATCCGCCTTCTTCTCAAACAACATAGGTGAACCCCAAGGGGATGTACTGGGTCAGATAAAACCCTTCACCAGCAACTCCTCCAACTGCTCCTTGAGATCTTGCAACTCAGGCGTAGCCATCCTATAAGGAGGTATGGATATCAGTGCTGCTCCTGGCACAAGCTCAATAGAGATGTATAACTCACACTCTGGGGGAAACCCTAAAAATTCTTCTGGAAAGACATCTAGAAAATGGTCAACTATCATAGGGAAGTCCATCTGAGAAGTCCCCCGATCATCCAGATATAAACTAGAAATCTGGGCTGTAACACTGCCCAACCCATGATGCTCTGGTCGAGCTCTACTTTCCTGGACATCCCATTTGCCCTTGTGAAGAAAGGACCCACCCTCCGGTGAGGTGAAACTCACCCTGTGGTGATAAAAATAAACAAATGAAATAAAAGGAACTAGCCAGTACATTCTGAGAAGGACATCATAACCCTTTATCTCAAGGTAATAAATATCCCACAAGAAGTGACACCCACCAACCTCAAGGGGGAACTCCTTGCACTGACGCACACTAGTTTATCTATGTCCCAAAGGTGTGTCTAGTGCCAATATATCCTCATAAGTAAGGATAGTATGTCTAAGTCTCTCCACAGTGTGCATAGATATAAAGCTATGAGAAGCTCCGGTATTGAAAAGTGAAGAAGATAAAACTGAGGCTACTAAGATCGTACCTTGAACTGTGGAAGGTCCAGAATCCTACTCCCGTTGGATCTGCTCTACCACAAACACCTGCCCAGTATCACGACCCTGTGTAGTAGCCTGATATCCCTGAGTTGATCCTCCCTGAGCCTGACCACCACGTCCGCGACCTCTACCCTGGCCTGAATGACCTGAAGAACTCCAGCCCCCAGTCTACTGTGGAACTGGTAGTCCTACTCCTATACAAGGAGTAGAAACAGAACCTTATTCACTAGCTACTGGAACAAGAACCCTGAAAAAACATTGCAGATGACGCATCTTACCACAATCTCGGCACTCCATTGGATATTTCATACACTGAGGCTTCTTATTCCAGCTCTTTACACACTGATAGCACACCATCTGGTTTCCAGAAGGGAGGTCCCTTATTCCAGAAGAATTTCCTCGCTTCCTCGTGTCACCTCGAGTAGACTCTCTGTGGCGTTTCCTGCTGACAGTATGTAATGAGTCAGCCTTGGATGCTGGACCGCCCTGGTCAACAGCTCTAGTATCCCTCATATTTCGTTCGGTGACCAGCGCCTGGTTGACTATTAGGGTAATAGAAGTCAACTGGAAGATGTTCACCTGTGATCTGATCTATGTTTTGATGCCTTACTCAAAATTTATTTCCAAAAACATCTCATCATTTCCCAGAATGGGAAAGAAACACTGTAACTCAGTGAAACGGGAGGAATAATCCATAACAGAATGTGTACCCTACTGTAGTTTCATGAACACTATGGATCTGTCGACCCTCAGCGTCGCCGAATAGAAGTATTCGTAGAACGTATGCTGAAATTCATCCCAACCCATAGTCTGTTGGCGCCCTGCCTGCGAAACCACATCTCACCACCTCTTGAAAGAATCTCGCAGCATATAACTCGTGAGATTCACCATTCAGTCTGGGGGTGTCTCCAAATGCTCGAAGATGGATAGCATGGTTTCTATCCATGACTCTGCAGCCTGAGGTCCTCCATCCTCTATGAAGGTGGGAGGATGCTGCTGCTGGAAGAATCCCGTCAGCATTTCCATAAATGGGGTAGGATGTTGAGCTCCCTGTAAGGTCTGCATGAACCTCATGAAATCCTCCATGAACAAAGCATCAGCACCAATGTCTAGAATCACAGGAGGTGCCATGTGCGGAACGATCAGCGGAACTACAGGTAGTCCCTAGTCTGCCGTATCAGGCATATGGTCACTGCCGGGTTCCTAGAATGCAACGGGAGGACATCTCGGTACCATAGCCCTAAAAGGTTAAAATCACACCTCAGATTTAGGATTAACAAGGATATAAAACACAAGAGTACAAAATGGGAATAGGTGGGAGAAAACACTTAAGTTTTCAAAACACGACTACACAGTGTGTTTGCTAAGACTTCACCATGGGCGTGTAACTCTACCACCACTGGTCATATAACATCTCAGACTACACGACGTGTTGTCCCAAAACACGACATGTACTTGAACTCCACTCCCATGCCGGAGTCTCTTTACACGGCTAACATATACGGTCCTCCTAACTCTACACTACATGGAGTGTTCACTAGAGACACAACGTCTACTAGATAGGTTTCAGAGACCCGTGTAGTGGTTACACGGTAGGTTACACGGCTGACCCCTACATGGAGTGTTCTAAACAAACACGACATGTATAAGAATAGATAACACCGACCCGTGTTGTTCGGGACATGGCTGGGTACCCAGAAGAAAACAACACGGTGTGTTATTATAACACACAGTGTGTACTACACGAGTTTCTCCGACCTGTGTTGTTAGTGACACGACTGGGTACCCAGAAGAAAACTACATGGCATGTTCAGACAAAACATGGCATGTACTACCCGAGTTTCCCCGAACCATATTGTTAGTGACACAACAGGGTACCCAGAAGAAAATTACATGGTGTGTTCAGAAAAAACACGGTGTGTACTACCTGAGTTTCCCCGACCCGTGTTGTCAGTGACACAGCCGGGTATACGGTTGACTACTACACGGTGTGTCCCCGAAGACTCTCCGAAACCCCGTGTTTTTGTTCACACAGTTAGTAACACAGTTTAAAACTACACGGCGTGTATATTAATGTACACTCCATGTATTATGGATGTTTCCGAGCAGTAGCTCAAAAACTGCACCGAATGCTAGAAACACTGAAAAACACCCATCTATGTACCGAATTACGATTCATGGGGGCCCATACTCTTCGGGAATCAATGCTTGGAATCATAAAAATTCATATATCAAGTAAAAAAACATAACAAGTATGTTTGTCACAACAACTATCACAATAACATTCATAATTTATCACGACATCTATCATAACAACATGAAATTCTAATGCACCCTAGATGGCATGGTAAAATGAATGACATGTGATTTCCTACCCAGTGCCTATCTAATGCATGAGATGTAACACCCTCTTCTCACCGGGTTACAAAAAAATAGAAACATAATCATATAAACTAAAACAGCACAAAACATGTGCATCACCCAACGATGAAATATAATAAACTCCAACACTTTCGAAAACTGAAAATTGCAATTACGAGGTAATATATCCTTTCCCTGTAAACGAGTTAATTACTCTAAAAAACAGTTAAGTACTAACTAACAATTTTTTCTTATCCCTGTCTATTGTCACAAAATAGTAAAGCAATAGAAAAGAAAGAAAACCCCTCTGATACCACTTTGTAACAACCTGAATCCGGAGCCACCTAACTGGTGCCCCGTACCCAGTTCTCCATATGACCTCAAGCACATTTCCCCAAATTCCAGTGGCTACCGACCAGCAGCGTGGGCCTTGGTGAGTCTGTGTGGAAACTATTACCTCATTTGGTAAAGTATACAGTAGATGAATAAACATAAACAATAATGGAAGTAGTAAAAAATATACTACAACTGAACTAAAAGTCGATGAAATGAATGATATAATAATGATGCAGAATGGTACATGTATCTATAGAAAGAAGTAAACAAAACAACGTGCTAAAATACAACTGAAACCAAGTAATAAACGTAAACAAAAACTCTAGCAGCATCGCAAGCCAAAGCCCGATCCCATGCTCTCCAGATCTAACCAGCAATCATGTACCTGAGGTATAAGGATCACAATCTCTATGTACACCTGCAACTATATAATCTATTTGGGCCGAAAAACCTGACCCAAATAGGGTGTGAGAACAATCCCAGTAGGCAACCACCATAAGATTTGTGCCCTACTGTCAGTGAGTAATATAACAAAAGTAAAGTGAAATAAGTACCGTAAAGGACTAAGATTAAACAAGTAAATGATCCAACCAATTACCATACACATTAAATTAATTTAAATAACCATGGAAAACTAGGAAATATTCTTATTCCAAGGTAAGAAAGTAACATAGCAGTACAAAACCCAACCTTGTTCTTTGTCTTGGTGGACTCGTCACAACCAACTATCAAACTTCACGCTGAATCTCTGGATGGCTCAAACTTGCAGACCCCTATAGTCTAGTAATCAACCAAGGCACAAACACTCTGGGAAGATCTCAAGTCAATTCACCTATAGTCTTGCAATGATAGCTACAAACTCTCTGAGGAAGCACTTATGTCTAATTCCTCCTGCGGTCTCGATGTGTGTGTAGCTAAGAACATTTGTGGGAAGCACAAAGTCCTATTACCATAGGTCTTGCATATGAAACTAAAAACAACAGACCCTATAGGGAAGCACCTAATCATCTATTCCCTCTTTGATCTCCCGCACCATGTTCTCGCTGCCCTGAGCAGTCCAGTCGTGCGTAATCGACTGTCATCAACACTAAGTAAGATTAACAACTCCTTGGATAATAGATACCATGAATAAAAATCATATAAATAGCAGTCACCACATGAAACAATTATAACATGTAAACTATCAATTACAATAGGGTTTGCCTCACAAGAAAACGGTGCCAAATGGTGATAAACATCCAAATAGGAGGAGAAACACCCGTGGGTTGATCCTAAAAAATGCAACCAAGCATATATTAGAAAAAATTTATCATAATCTAACATGAAATATTGGGACAATAAATAATAGGATCAAAATCCTAAACCTTGGATACCCGATACATGGGTATCCGACACTTTTGCAACCAAAACTCAAAGAACTCCATTGTAAGGCAACAAAACACCTACCTTGATCCTCAAAGATCGATATACTTGATCATTGTCCCATGAATCCACCTATAATTGAGTAGATCTGCAAAAACGTCTAAAACATTCAACCTCAAATAACTCACACGAGAGGAAGAATCAGGAAACGAGGCCAAAGAAGAACCAAGAACTCACCATTGTGATTCTTCTGCAATTTATGGATTTTGATTCGGAAAAACGGTGACAGATCGGTGGATCAGAGAAGAATCGGCCTCCTCGGTCACTCTGGATAGAATTAGGCAGAGAATAATATGTTAATGAGCATTAGGCACAACCTCGATCCAATTAATGAAATAAAAAATAACGTACACAGCGTGTAGTGTGTTTTTCCGTACTCTACCAAAATCGGCCTCCACGTCACCCCTACACATCATGTGTGTGGCCCAGGCATGACCAGCACGCGGCTTCGAGCGGGAAAAGTGTACGCGGAGTGTACTTAGAAAGTACATGGAATGTAATTCAAAAATTTCCAGAAACTTTATTTTTCCCAAAAACTCCAGAAAAAGTAAAAACATACCTAAAACAAAGATCTGGGTTCTTACATCAGATAAACAAGTATAACTTATTGACCATGGAGAATCTATTTACTTATAGGATGCGTCCACAAATATAACCATCCAGGACTCCAGTGAGAGATCATGACGATGGAAAACCGAGTGATGAGGCATCTGTACAAGGATCACTTATGGCGGTAGCCCCTACGAGTGGTCTACCACCAGCACCACCACCTGTAGAGCAACGGATGCTATGAGCCCCACTAGAGGAAAGCGCATGCCGACTGAGCATGTTGCATGAGTTCCAGAGATAGAGGCCTCTAAGGATTCAATGTAAGACAGATCCTCTATATTCTGAGGACTTTCTGGAGGTAGTGGCACAAGTTGTTCACTTGTTAGAGACACTAGAAAATTAGTTGGTGATCCTAATCGCTAGCCTTTTTAGGGAAGAATAGGGATATGGTCGAGTTCTATGTTCAAGACACACAAGGAGGATACCCTTTCCTAGATTGACATTGAGAGACTCTTCAGGCTAGAGTTCGTACCAAATACACTATGCTCTGTGCGTATAAATTAGATATCGCACCTACAACAGAGCATCCTAACTATGGTCCTATTGTATTCCCCCGACCCCAATTACCCAGAGTTGGTGCGTTATTTTAATAAATTGGTATTTTTACAAGAAATCACGTTCTGATGGACCGATCAATTTAGAAGTCATGGAATATAGATTACATACCTGAACGTTACATTACACATTCAAACATAAAACATAAACTGAATAATCCTTTGAGGATACCAATTTTTCCCTATATTAAACCTGAATATTGATCATAATACACTTCTTGGAATCCTTGGAAAACAAAATATAAGAATGTGGTGATATTAGATGCTGAGCAAGGTTAAATAATTGAGCAAAAGCTATAAAATTTCAAGGAAAGATGTGTAATTAAAACAACAAAATTTTTAAACATAAATTGGACCTAATATAGAAGAAATAAATCAAACATTACCATATAAACATGCTCATGGATATTCTACTAGTGGAATAATCAGAAGTTATAAATAATTTCATAATAAGAAAATGCATAATGCCGAAAATCATAACTACATAGTCAAGGCCTTGTTCCAAGACAATAAATAATTTTTTTTTTCATGGCCTTGTTCCAAGATACTAATTTATCTCATGAAACATACTGATGCATCAAGGATATATAGCAGTTTCTACCTATTACTTACTATGTCCAATGGATTTATCATATAAATTTTTTGAAAAAAAACATAAATATTCGTATTAAAACTAGCATATGATATGTCAATAATTTATCCATAAATCATGAATGGTATAAAAATAGCACATTCATAGTCAAACATATCATAACTTATTCAATAAAATATCAAATAAAATATTAATAATAAATCAACCTCAATCAATAATAATATATAAAAATGATGTTGATATAGTTGAAAATTATTAGTAAAAATCTTTGAGAGAAATATCCCTTTCTCATGAAAACATTTACAACTCATAAAATTTTGAATGGAATAAATTTAAAATATATTTTTGAATCAAAGGGTATCATACCACTTGAAACTTTTGAATGTAATTTAAATTTTAAAACATTATTGTCCATATAAATAAATCCTTAAATCCATTTTGAAAACATGGAAATTATTGAGAAAGATTTAGATGAATAAATATTTAAGCTATTTAAAATTATGTTTTAGTTAACGATCCCCTTAAAAATAATCCTTTTGAAAACACTTTTACCAAACATGGTCATGGATAATAAATATTTCTCAATAATAACATACACATAAACAGTCTCAGATAATAACAAGATTGAGAAATTAACCCTTACCTTATTCTTTCCTTCAGTGGAGGGTGCGTTTAAAATCATGTATAATGACCATAGTATGTTATTAAATTATACCCGAACCATATTATTATTTATGATTTTATATATGATTCATTTATTAATTTATACAACCCATAATTAGTAATTTTCATGTTAATGTAACATTTCGTGTAATAATCGTTGTCTTTATCATATGTGCTTAAACTTGTTATTCTTGATCATATCTCTTAGATGAAGATTTAAATAATTTCAGAATATAAAACATATATTATATATCATATATATTAATATTATAAATATGTATAATATATAGATATATGAAATGGAAACACCGTTCATAGAGACGGTAGTTCTTACGTATGCATAAACGTTGGTTCTGTTTTCATATCGTATTGAATTAAAGTAAGTGAATGAGATATATGTATATATATATATCTGGTAGAATTTTTATGTAATATATTACATACTTATTAATAATATATATTTTTATAATCATTGTTGAATGGTGAACGTGGAAATGAATTTCATCGCGTCGTGGAGACGGTAAGTCATACGTACGCACCAGCGACAATATCATTTAATTGATGGTGAAATTATATATAATTGAATAGTATATACAAAATCATTAACATGTTATATTTATTCTTTAAATAAATTATACTCCTTATTAAACACCATCCAAATAATTATGTGATGAATAAGAAACTACACCACGACATGGAGATGCTAAGCCGTACGTACACACGTCTGGTGACTTTTTCATTCATGGGATAGATATAATAAAGAATATTGTTGTTACATATTTTCAATAGAATAAAATTATTTAAAAGGAACTGGAGTTATTATTTTTTATTGAAAAATCAAATAAATATGAAGTGGAAGAAGAAAATAAATTTGAAAGATGTGATTAAGTAATTACCTCTTCTTCAGGTTCTTCCTTTTGATTTGATAAAAAGGGAGCCTTAGGTTGGATTATGATCAATGTAATTCCTCCAGGATTAAATGAGGGTAGTTGGAAGGATATTGCAGCAGGTTTTGGATGAGACAAATTTTTATGGAGGTGTGATTTTGAGTGAAGGGGAAGTACTCTTTTATATGAGAGGTTTAGGTCACTTTAGGAAAAGCTTGAAATATTATTTTATTATAAAATCATATTCGGTTTATAATGGCTCCAAATGAATTTATTTCGAGGATATGATGGGTATGGGTAGAAATACTCTTAACCAAAAGGTTTTATACAAGTTTAGGTCACCATATTAACCTTATATTTTATTTTTAACTCTTAGTTAAATAGTTTGTCTTTTACAATGTCTTCTTATATTTTTATATTTTATGGTTAATAAACATACTATAAAATTCCAAGAGAACCTCAAGTGGTTAATTAATGGAATATATATCATTATATAAGTCTTTTGCAGAAACTGAGATTTAAATAAACTGTAACTTTTCATATTAAACTAGAAAATTTGTGTAATGCATCAAAAGTCTCAATTTACATTTATTTTTATATTTATAGTGTAAATTATTTATATCATTCATTAATAAGGTAATTACTACATCATCATTGTGTCATAAATAAATTTAATAATTAAATTTGTAAAAATTATAAATAAATTACCATGATATAATAAATATTTTTATCTTTCTAATGAATATTTATAGTTGAATTTATCTTATGTGTAAACCTATATTTAAAATGGTTTAGTTATTAAACTTTGAATTTAACACTTTTAACTATTATTTAAATAATATAATAATAAATTTCCTAATCTAATCCAGGCGGACCAAAAGGATCATATTTTATTCTACAGTATATTTTGGTCAAAATAAACTTATCCAATAGAATTAGGAATTGTGTTAGGGTAATTATAATATCATTTTTTCCGTTAATTACCCTATTTATTTTTAACTGTGCTAAATAAAATTCAAAAGTTACTACTCATAAAAAATTATATTCATCATATTGAACCAAATTTTACTTACTGATGTAAATTGTGGTTCTCAAATTTTTGAAATTAAATTTATAGAAGTGCTAAAATAACGTTTTATGCAAATTTTCAAATGTGCCTATAAGGTGGGTAAATGACGTTAACAAATTAAATAAAATTTTTTATGTCTAATTTTATTATAAAATTACTCCATTGAATTATGTTGAACTAATATTGGTATTATTTATCTATTTTGAAATTAAAATAAATTTAAATAATAATAGTAATTATTTAAATAAAAGTTGATTTTAAACAATAACACAGTGTTTTTCACTATTCTTCAAAAATTGAATGTTTTCAGAAAAATAACAAAAATTCACCGTACGCTAATTTTGATATTCCAAATCCAAAAATTATTTAAATTTTACCAAATTAAAAAAAATGAGTTGAATTAATTAAATTAATGTTAATTCCCATTGTCAAAACCAAAAGGCGAGTTTTGAAGAAGTAAAAACTATCAAAAGATTTCCATGTGTTTATGTACAATTTAAATTTGAAATTACATCCAATTACCTAAATTATATTTAATGATAAAAATATAATATAATTATACATTAAAACAACTGAAATGAATAATTTAACATTAAAAACTATTTTGATTAAAAAAGTTGTTTTCAATTAAAATTTAGTATTTTCACTATTCATCAGAATATAAAAGTTATCAGAAAAGTACCAAAAGTTTATCCAAAATAAATATTTATTCCTCAATTCTAAAGATGAATATAATTTCATTAAATTGAATATATTAATGTGTCAAATATTGGATTTAAAAGGGCTTGCCATTAAAAGATTGTAAAATTTAATTTTTTTTGAAAAATACTTCTTTTATCTAAAAAAATTAATTTGTTCTTATATTATATCTATGAAACACATAATATGGATTTTTAATATTATATGGAGTATATAAAATTCAAAATTATGTTATTATTATTCATAACCACTTTTTTAATGGCTAGTTTCATAAGTCATGGTGCGCTCAAACTCATTTTTTTCATGTATCACAAGTTATTGAATTACATTAAAGAGATAACATACTTAGAAATATTGGGGTGTTACACCAAAACTATGGGAGGTTTACCAACCTATCCTAATACTCCACCGAAATGGTTTGAGACAGTTTCTTCAGGGCCCTGACCTTTTAGAAGTGACTCTGATGGGATATCAGGGTACCAATGATTTTTCTCATCATCCAGATACATGCAGGAGTGATAGAGGGAGCACTACTAGTGGAGAGTTTCCTTGAGGAGCATGCTCCAACAGTGATAGCAACCACCAGACGATAGGTAGCAGATTCATCTATAGAAGGCAGCAGGCAGTTGACGAAGAAACCCAAATAGGCTAGACCATCTAGATGATGAACCTGGGATTCTGGGTGGAAAGTGCATAGATCATGATGCAGTGGAGATCAGTAGAGGAGTTGACTGTGCTATTCCTATGGGGGGAAGGGTCACATGGCTTGTGACTAACCGAATCGCCATACCGATGATCTGTATATGGTTGAGGGACCTCCATGGAAGAGATAGAGATTCGAACGAAAAGTACATTAGGTTGGTGGACGTCGCAGTGGAGTAGGCTGAGAAGAACACTATAGGCGATAGTTTGAGGTGTTACCACCACCACCCCAGCTGGTCCACCCCGACCAAAGGGAGCATGTGGATCGGGGTGATCACATCATCTGGTAGTGGGGGATTTTGGCCATAGTGCTATAGAGATGATCCAAGGAATGATATGTGTCCAATCCACCCTAGTTATAGTTCTTATAGTCACAAATTATAGTCACTCCATCATTTCCATGGATATCTTTCAAAGCTCAGAGATTCTGGTGGAGCCATTGGATTTATCCTTACGGATAGAGACTTCTACAGAAAGGGATTCGACAAATACACACCAGTGCCTGCAGTGTGAGCTGACTCTAGGAGGTGAGAGCTTTGACTGAGATATCTGTGTAGCTACGTCGAGGCTTTAAAACATCATCTTGTGTATGGAATGGTTATCTATAGTCATTGTTCAGATCAAATATTTTATGTGTACAATGCGGTGTGTTCACTGATATGGGACAAGGATTTCCCTCACTGGTGAGAAGAAAACCCCTACAGCACAAGGCAGCCTATATTAGAGAAGTTTGTATCCAATAAACCACTAGTTGGATAACGTCACCCTCATGGTAGTGGATAAGGGGAGTCCAAGCTTTCTTATAGTGGTGGATGAGTATGATGATGTTTTTATTGAGGATGTTCCAAGACTACCTCTTCATTGAGAGGTAGACTTCTGCATCGACCTGTACCCCAAGACGACACTGATATCCAAACCAACATATCTGACAGCTCCTATGGAGCTTTTCGAGATGAGGGTACACCTATAGGATTTGCAGGAGAATGGGTTTATAAGGCCCATCGTTTCACCATGGGAAACAGTAGTGCTTTTTCCATGAAGTTAGACATGAGTTTGAGGATGTACGCGGACTGCTGGTGCCTGAACCAGGTAACCGTGTTGAACAAGTAACCATAGATGAGGATCTATGACCTCTTCGACCAACTGAAGGGAGTGAGGTGGTTCTAGAAGATAAAACTCAGATCAGTCTATCACCATATTTGAGTACGAGATGAGGATGTGTAGAAGGAAACTTTCATGTTCAGATACGGCCACTATGAGTTCCTCATGATTCCTTTCAGTGTGACCAATTCCCAATAAGTATTCATGGGACTCATGAATTGGATATTCCAACCATAAATTGACTAGTTTGTTATGGTATTCATTATGACATCTTGGTGTACTCGGATTCAGAGGAGGAGAACTCTACACTCCGACAGATATTACTGGATACATTTTGAGAGTACCAAATTTATGGAAAGATCTCAAAGTTTCAATTTTGGATTTGTATAGTCCACTTTATGGGACACATCATCTCATAGGATGGAGTTGTAGTATATCTACAAAAGATAGAGGAAATACATTCTTGGGATCCTCCCAGGAGCATGACATAGGTGCAAAGAATCTTAGGGTTGGATGGTTAATATCGGAGGTTCATGCCTGACTTCCCTAGAGTAGAATCACCCTTATCAACTTTAACACGACAGAGGAAGCGCTTCACATGGATGGAGAAATGTAAGCAGATTTTCCAGGAGCTGAGTTGGAGACTAAATATTACCCCGATCATGAGAATAGTAGAGGAGGGTGTTGGGTATGAATTTTACTCCCACAAATCAAGGACTATACGAGGTTGTGTACTGATGCGGGAGTGATAAGTGATCGCCTATGGATCACAATAGTGGAGACAACATGGGTAAAAAAATGCGACCCACATCCTAGAGTTAGAAGCAGCAGTATTTTCCATAACGATATGGTGGCAAAACATGATGGTTGAATGGTTTACAGTTTTCTCTGAGCACAAGAGTCTTAGGTATATTTTATCCAAGAAGGACTTGAACCTAAGAAAATGATGGTGGCTAGAGTTCATTCAGGAAGATGAAATTGAGATAGTCTATACTCTTGGAAAGAGGAACATGGTGGCAGATGCAATCAGTAAGAGGACCAATTTGCAGCTGCTATGTTAGGTGATAGAGAAGTTGGCCAAGATGATGGTATCCTTCCAAGATGATAGTGAAGATTCATACCTTTAGTAGATAACAGTTACTCCCCCACTCTTACATTGAGTCTGTGAGGCACAGTTGGTGGATTTTGACTATGAGCCCCGAGGTGCTATGTTATCCACAGGATGGGCTCCTGATTGATTTTAAATTTGTTTGGAGAACATCATCCTTTTCTTAGGGCACATCGTGGTACCAGTAATGTTACTAGAGGAGTGTTTGAGGTAGTTCTATACATCCCCTTTGTAAGTACATACTAGAGTGGAGAAGATGTATCAGGACCTCTGACATTAAAACTGATGGATGAAGATAAAGAAGAAAGTAGATGAGTTCGTTTCACAATACCTCACTTGTCAGCATGTGAAGGCTGATCATCAGGATCCAGCAGGCTTGGACCAACCACTCAAGGTACCAGAGTGGAAATGAGATGGTATCTCTATGGACTTTGTGACTGTGTTACCACGTACATCTGGGGGCCATGACTCTATCTGGGTGACTGTTGACCGACTTACCAAGTCGTCTCACTTCCTACACATTTGATAGAAGGGATCAGGAGAGGGATTGGGACACCTCTAAATCCAAGAGAGAGTTAGGCTTTACATGGAGCCTTCGATGATCATCTCTGATTGTGACACTCAGTTTTACACCCCAGTTGTGGAGGGGATCACCGAATGTGTTTGGGACACAGTTGCACTTGATCAAATATTTTCATTCCCGTATGGATGGTACGATGGAGTGGACCATAAGGACCATGGAGGACATGATACTTTCTTACATTCAATATTTTGGTCACAGGTGGGAGGACCACCTTCCACTATTAGAGTTTTCATACATCAATAGCTATCACTAAACCATTGGTGTTGCACCATTCAAGCCCTTCTATAGGTGATATAGTAGGTCACCCCTACGTTGGAAAGGCCTAGGGGAGTCAGCACTATTGGGTCCACTATTGGTGAGATCTTCAACTGATGAGGAGAAGATCATCCAGGAGCATATGGGGACTACATAGAGCAGGAAGAAGATTTTAGAAGATAGTATATGTATACCCTTGGAGTTTGAGGAGGGTGATCATTGGTTATTTCAGGTCCCACCTTGATAGATATTTTAGATATTTGGATGGGGCAGTAAGCAATCTCTGAGGTTCATCATAACTTTTCAGATCCTGTAAGTGTTGGTGAGGAGGCGTACTGCCTAGCCCTTCCCCCACAGATACACCAGATGCATGAAAGTTTCCATGTTTTGCAGCTATGGAGGAATGTGCATGATCCATCTCATATCATCGACTGGGGTGAAATGGAAATTGATGATGGGGGTAAATTTGATGAGTGCTCCGTGGAGATAGAGGATCAACGAAAGTAGGTCCTTTGTGGGCATTCAATTCCTTTTTTGAGAGTTAAATGGCCACATGGGAATCATCAGGAGAGCACATGGGAGCAGGAAGCTCAGAATCTTGCTCAATGCCTCCATCTATTTGATTAGTTTTGTTTTGGATTTTGGGGACTAAAATACATAAGGTGGAGAGAATTTAATGTCTTGGTAATTCGGCGAATTTTTTTGATTTTATTGAATTATTCTTGGGACACACACTCTGACGACACTCGATTTTGTGTCCCGGAGAGTCTGAAAAGTAATTTTAACTTTTTTAAGCTATGTTCATTAAATGTACGGGCGGGTTTTTCTAACTTATAAACTGGTGCCCGGATTTGAACTACAAGGGAACCATTGAACATGGATCATAGTGAATCCCCTATAAATGACTAATCCTTGATCGGTAATGGCCGAGGGAAAACAATTTCATCCATTTCGAGTAAAATAATAAAAAAATTAAAAAAATTAATGTATATCATTCCTCAATGTTGAGTGGCGGACAGTAATGCTATAGTGCAGTGACAATGCGGCGGCAAAGAGCATTAATGGAACTAATTGATGGCTCATTAAATTATAGAGTAACGATGAATTAATTAAACGTAACAATGAAACTTTTTCATAAATGAAACAACGTAATGACGCGACATCACAACGCATCAGAAGCACTACAATGTGTTTCCTTTTAATATTCTGAAGCACTGGAAGAGAGATAATTAAACTATCGGGATTATTTGATGAACCTCCATTTGATGACCTCTCTAATGAAGAATGAAGAATGCTAAGGAACGGAAACATATTTGGTGACCATCAAATATCAAGCCAGAAGCGACGAACAATGTCGACGTCTTGAAACCTCAAGGACTAAATGCAGCAGATTTGAACGTCAATGAGGTATGGGTTTTTGGTTATTTTTATTTGACAATTATTTCCACTCTCATGAAATTAACAATGAACTCGGATCAATGGACTAATGGTTTGAAACGCGATCAATTCGTTTTTGCGGGATGAACCAATGTGGTGATTTGAATTAGGGTTTTAATTTTATTGTGTGGTCAATTATTTCCCCCATGAATAAACACAAACATGGAGAGTAGGGGATGACACAAAAAAGGCATGAACCCTCCACCATAGTGGATTATTGTGCGTTCATGGTGGATGATTTCTTGAGACGGTAGAAAAGTGTGTTTTGAGACCATCATAGTGAAGGTGACAACCTAACAATTATATAGATGCAAGAGGTTTGAGAAATGGACCACTAGAGAGACATTAGTGGCCCATCGAAGGTACAGCCAGCACACCAGTGCCTTCGGTGGCCGTGGGCGGAGGGTGGTGGAAGGAGGTTGCAGCCAGCATGTTGCAGCGACGAGGAGGCGCAGCGCCTGTTGATGCCACATGCAGGAGTTGTGCCCACCGGTGTCACATCATGGAGCGGCCTGCCTAGGCCACTCACGCAAGTTGGCGTATGTGGTGCATCGACTGTGTGAAGGAGTCCAGTCGGCCAGCCTAGCCGGCCGCGTAGCTCCTCCGCAGTCGCTTGATCGCTGAAAGGAGACCAACCCACATCATCCCTAAAGAGAGCAAGATGCCAGACCCGTGCCACCGGGATAGACCCATAGGCAGAACAAGCCAGGTGGGCTGGACCCATGCTAGAACCACACCATCCCCTAGATAGGGACACGTCTGGTTGGTCTGATCGGGTAAGACTGGACCCGGACCTGACCTACCCCATTTCACTAAAATGATCATGACCTGCAAACCAAATGTTCGATTGACGCACCATAGTTGGACCGAGGACCATTGCAATGAGGCAATCCTTTTGATATACTCTAGATGAGATTTGTTAGATGTTGTAGTATGGTGGGGATGGATCAGAATTGAATCCAACTAGGCCCTTTTTAATAAAACACCTATAACTTACTAACTAGGCGTCCATTCGACGCGCCATCTATCACGTTGGAACCCTTACAAATAGATGGCCGTTTAGGTTACCTATTAGTGAGACATCATGTTAGTTGAAATACGACTGATGTATTAAGGAGAAGACCCTTTGGAACTCATATGTACAAGGTGATAGAATCCAGTGGTTGGATTTTATGTGAAGAGCAACCCTCCATGTATTGTCAATAAAGAAAACCTCCGTCGATTGGCCATGGAGAGACCCTCCGTGGATCGTCCTGAGAGATACCCTCCATGGATCGACAATAGAGCAAACCTCTATGGATATACATGTGATTGAACCTTTGTATATCAGCAGTAGTGTGAGCCTATGTGGATCAGCAGTAGCGAGACCCGTCATGGACCAGACGTAGAGCATCCCAACGTGGATCAGTGGCAGAGCGACCCTTTGTGGATCAAAAATATAAAAACCCTTCTCGGATTAGCAGTTGAGACCCTCAAAAATATAAGATGATCTAGCTTATGACTAATCATCATTATTCTTGTTCTCTACGTTGTATACCTGATCCGAGCTGTCTTTTACTTTGTGTGTTGTGATTGAGATATTTCGTTTTGGTTTACCTCTGTGGATTTTAGAGAGTCCTTCAGGGGTCTCAGGGTCCATAATGAGTATAGTTATACTCATCCCAACATAGTCCTAGCTATCACCTATTGTGAATTGTCCATATGACATACTTCATGACTGAGCCTTAGGGAGACAGGGAAAGACAATGCTTAGAGGTGATTGATGGATCTGGTGAGCTACAGTGATTCAAATAGTGATCTATACCTACTCTTCAAGTAGGATCCTCCGCGGGTGATTTCCAGAGCTTTAATTTCTTCCCTTTTCCTATCATTTTCTTCAATTGGGCTTTTAAACTAGCCCCGTTACTTTTTGTACTAACCTTTACTCTCAGTAGTGGTTATTTGGGTTCTTTGTGTGTGTACTTTGTCTCTGTGCGTATAGGTTTAAAGACAATTTGTTCCCATTTTGGGATACACCATTCTAGTTCTAGTCCACAACCCCTAGCTTATGGAAGGAAGGATTGGGGTAGTCACGTCACAGGTCCCTGAGGGACATTTTGTGACACTTTTGGGCACAAAAAAATCACTTTATAGTAATGAATGTCCAAATCACTAAATAAATTTGTAAACTCATCTTTTAACCACTAAATAAAATTACAACCTTATATTCAATGATAAAGAAAAATAAAAATGCATACTATAGAATCCTTGTGACATATTCTTCCTAAATCTTTATAAACATATCATACATTTTCTTCAGTATGAGGAACTACCTCTCTATTTTACAATAGAGAGTTATGGGAAAATATTTATATATAAATATTGTATTTAATCCTTCATATTCCATCGTATAAAATTATTATTTGTAAATTATGTTCTTGATCAATGTCCCCATCAGACAGATTTCCATTAAAAAATAGATAGCTCACATGAGATTATATTCTTTGGAAAATTGTGATTTGAATGGGAAATCATTATATTTAGAATGGAAGTATTAAGATTTAATGTCCATTGTGTTTTGTAATAAAATTTTATTTTATGGGATATTCATTGGATTAAAATTCATGGTTCTAGTCTTCTTCATATAAGAACTATCTAGTGTCTCTTATTTCGAGTTATAATGATAGTTAATTTGAAAACCCTTGATTTTTTAGAAATTATGGTGGAAATATTTCTATCTATTTGATTAAACATGCATTCAAAGGAATTACATATTTGTAAAAAATGATAAAATATAGAAACTACTAAATAAGAAACACAAAAAGACTTGAACAGTTTTGATCCTTGTTTAAAGTAAATAATCTTGATTGAGTGTACACAAACACTAGACCATGATGATCTAAAAGAGTGGGGGATATGTTGATCCTATATTTGGAGGTAACTGATTCCCCCACCCTCCAAAATTTTATATTTGGTTTTTCCAATCAGTGTGGATAACTATGAGTGACCCACCATTACTGGAGAGGGTAAATCATTTCCTTCCTATTTATTTATTGGATTTACCATTTGATGAGGTCCTAAAACTAAGGATAACCATTTTGATATGATTATGATTCTCTTATAGACATTTTGATCCTTACCTGAAATCTCATATTAATAAATCCAAGGTCTTCACTCACATATACTTAAATTTTAGATGAGAAACTACTGACGAATCCACGTCCATTTCCTTGGATGAAGCATACTAAATCTCCTCCCATGAAAACAATATTTTTTTTTTGAAAAAATATTTTAAAATGTTTTTTATAATTAATATTTTAGGTAATGATATCTAGAAATAATATAAGCTTCTTGTGCTTTAACCATCATTCTTCCCTGCCCTGTGGATCCTCTGACACCTAATGATTTGAATTTAGATGTATGATGGGTTGAGTATCGTAATGATGGTTCCAATTGACTACATCAATAAAATAGATATATGTGGATTCCTTTAAGGGAGGGAAAAAACTAGGATAGTGTAATCCTCTACATATATAATCACATTTGTAGATCAAAATTGTAAATAGCGAATAACCTAAGTGGGGGAAAATGCCTATATCGACCATTCAAATTCATGAAGAAATTGGGTAAGTTGTTATTTAATGTGGAAGTGTAGTATTTTGGCTAGAGGAAATTCTAAATTTTAAAACATAAGCATGGTAACCAACCAATAAGTTCTACATGGATCCATATTCCACAACTTAAGATGGGGTATAGGGTAGGTACAATACTATTAGGGAAAATGTTTTATTAGTGATAAAGTATGAATGTTATTAATTATATATATATTAAGAGAGTCAATATATGTAAGATTGAGTGATATATCAATACAGAGACTACCATATAATCCCATTGAATGTTTTAATTAAGTAGAGGCATGTAAAGCCACTTGATCTAATAGTTTTTGATGAATTTTTTAAAGCCCTTATTGGTTTTTTTTGTTTTCTTCCAATCCCCTATTTTTCAATATCTTTTGATATATTGTATATTTTTGTTGCACTGGTTGTATGAAATAATGATATGGAGTGATATTTAGCTGGTGCATGTTTTAAATACTTTCAAGTGTTAGGGTTGGTAGGAACATATCATTTTTTCATTTCTTAGGTAACACATCTCTTTATTGGTATCTATTGTATTATTATTTGGAAGTCTATTTAAGAAGAGGATAGTTTATTAGAGGTAAAATCATCTAGTTTAATCATTTTGTGGATTATAGAACTCTATGATTGAGAAAATAGAGAATCCATTTATGTATAGATTTCTTACTCGAAAGAACAATCCAAAATCTTTAATAGATCTTGTCTCACATATCCATGAATAAATGCAGAAAAATGATAAAAACTATATAAAATTAGAATATGAAAACACACAAATAAAATTTCATTGTCCCTCTACCATACACCATCATACAAACCTATAAGATCCACTATCTACACTTACAAATTTTAATTTTTTTGTTCCCAGATGTTTATTTTATCTCTACCTTTGCACTCACCATCACACTCATTATTGGACAATTCAGTTCATATTTATTTTTTCTTTTACTTAGTCCCATTTTATAAAATTTATATGTAATTAATTCCCTATGTATCAAACCTTAGACACTGAGTCAACTGATAAAGTAGATTTTTATAAATGATTATTTTTTTCAGGACCTAGTGGCGACTTGGGTTCAGACCAAATTCCCATTATTTCCATCAATTAACTAATATAAAATATTGGATGATTGTACTAAAAAAGGGTGACTAAATTTATATAATGTTAACATATTAATAAAATTTATATACTAATTTATGTGACTCACTGATTTAATCTTGGCCATCCAAGGTAATTTTTTATTATGTTATTATCATAACAACCCATTCAAGTGCATTATAATGGTTCATAAAGTGTTCTTCCATTTCATAAGAATATCCCCTAAGAGTGTGAATTATGGTGTTCGAGATGGACTCTTTTTTCATGAAAAAAGCTATGATTGAGTTAATAGAAATTATTAAATATATGATTTTATTACCCCTAGGTATAACTATTTCAAATCGACAACTACTTGTTATATCTAGAGAGGGGTGAAATTTCAAGGAAACCACATCTCAATAATTAACTATGATACCCTGATATTTTACTAAACATAGAATTATCCTTAGGGTTGACAATAAATAATTCTAGTCTAAATCCATAAAAATATATATACATTGTTCTGATACCCACTATATAAAATCAATCCTTTTACATATATTATTACATGATTTTTATTACAAGCATAAAATAAGAACAACACATAGATCACATGGCATAGTGTCCTTGGAATACTAGGATCATAATATATCAAATTCAAAAAAATATTTATCTTATTCCATAATGATTCTGTAAATCATTTTGAGCTTCTGAAACACTTTATTATAACCCATATAATATATAAAATAAAAGGGTGAGCTATAATGTCCATTAAGGAAATAAACGTGATAATTATGCATAACATGTGAGTCAAAAAACATGACATGATATCATAAAATAGAATATTAATGAATAATTATATGGAGGCATAAAATAAGTAACATGTTATCATAATATCAAGGATATATAGTAATGTGGATGCAATATAAAATAAGACATAATCATTTGTCAATTTTAACCACTAAGTAAAAATAACATGGTGGACACATTCCCATCATTGGTATGGTTCACTCCCTAATCCCATACATCATGTCTAATGAGATAAAAACATCACCAAATTCATTGAATTTCCTTATGGGTGTGGCAATAATTAAAATTAAATGATTACATCTTCAACAAAATAAAATAAATAATGATGAATAGATACAATAATTACCCATTGAAATAATTGGGTTACACAATATTTCCTAATATCATTATAAAAGGAGATTTCATAATGAATATAATGTGTAGGCGGAATTAAATAATTTAGATTTTCATATTCTAGTACATAATCATAATTATGAAAATATTTTTTTCATTTGAAAAAAAGTCATGATAAATGAAAAATAATTAGGTAGTGAGATAATCTTTAAATATGATGTTTTAAAGAAACAATTAAGGAATTTTTGGGTAAGTATTAGTATGTTTTTTTTTGAAAAATAGAGGTAAAATATAATTATTACTCATAAAATATTTCATTATTTAATTAAATAATTAATGTTAAAAATGGATTTAAATTATTATTATATTTATGCTTTAATTGTTATATAATTTCCCTTATTTCATGTTTGAATTTAAAGAATTATTTTGAAAAATAAACCTATGGAATGTATTATCACATCAAAGGAAGGGAGAATAGTATACGTATATATGTAATAGTTATATATATAGAATTTACTATAATTACATAACATTAGGTTGATAGAGATAATGTTATTTTGAGAGAGATTGGTCATAACCCAAAGAAAAAGAGTGGTTATGAGAGATCCCTTAGATTATTTTATATATTTATAATTTATGTGCCCATTATGTAATAATTAATCCAAAAAAATTATTAATTAACTAATTTAGAACCATTTAAAATTATATTTTATTTATTATAATTTTATTATTCCTATTTATAACTATTTCAATGAGATATAGATTTAAATTTTCCTTTTCTAAGAGATTTTATTTTATGGATTCCTGGATGGCTCCCTTGTGTATAATTATTGAGGTCACTTTAAAAGGAAAATATAAATCTAGTTGTGAATTGAAATGACATTAATTTCATTATATATATTTTAATGGTCCTAAATACCCATATGTGATCTTACATAAGGATGGTTCTTTTAGTTAAAACAAAAACATTTTATGGTTAGTTAATTTATTCCATTTTAATGTCGATTAAGGAATATGTTGTTTTTTCATTAAATTAATATTAAATGATTAAATAATTTTAAAAATATATGAATAATTTTTTCATTCCTATTTACCATAATAAAATTTTTATAAATAACATTAATGGTGGTGTAAAAAATGAAGTACATTGCTCATGGAGGTGGTGAACCATCTAGAATGTGATCAATGTTTAAATATAAGAATAAATTTAATGGATGGTAGAAGATGGATATTTATTTAACAAATAAAAAAATATTAGTAAATTTATAATAATAATGTCCCATTTCGTGTTTTGTGAGGGAGTATTGGATACGGTAAAAGTAGAAAACAATTTAAAAGTGAAAGTTTTATAATATTTCCTTATGAATGTTTTCTCTTGAAATAATCCTTAGAGAAGTTTGGGATTATAATTTTAGATGAGTGAGGATTCTAGTTACGTGGGGAGAGAGGTAAGGAGAGGGTTTTTTAGAACATTTTCATGACAGAAAATCATTGAAGCAGTGTAGATAATGGATGGTATTTATAGGGGTAGGAGAGGGGTATTTTTGAATATAATATTCATTAGTTTATTATTTTTGTTAAAGAAAAATTATAGTATTTATTATCATGAATATATATAGTAAATAATTCATTTTATCTCAAACTAGTTGGTTATTACATTATCAATGACTAAACATCCAATTATTAAGCATATAATGTTAGATATATGTTTTCTCATTTCATTATTCAACAAAAAATATTCTATTACAGAAAAACACCACAAATTCACACAAACCATTTATTATAGACATGATTCAAAAAATTTAGTCATTTTAATGTAAAAAATTTTATAAATATAAAAATATTTTATAAATAAATCCTTATTTATTTAAAAAACACACATTTTAATATTATAAACAATTTTCAGACCCATTGAAAGAACACTAAAGGTCTTATATGATTATCTTATAATTATAATACAAAAAATATGTATTTATAAATCCATTCTATGAAAAGAATTTTTTTTTGAATCATTATATTTATAATTAATGTCTAATTAAGAAAATTTTGTTTTACAAAAATATAATCACTTAATTTATCCTATGTAAATATTTTATTTAATTTAACCAAGATATAAATATAACACATTTCTATTTTATATGGATCATAAATATTATTTTACATTTCTATTGGTGGTGATAATATTCTAATTATTAGTTTATTATTCCAAATGGATAGATTACAATTTCAATTATTACGTTACTATTCGATTTTTTTTTGATTTATAAGGGTTATATGGGCTACCCACTATCTATAAAATCCCAACATTTCTTTAATTATTTATTGACATATATTTTATCTCAATGTATATATATATATTTATTTTCCTGATGAATACTGTATTACTAATATTCTACTTCATTTTTAGAATGTCTTTCATGAGTTTAGTTATTCTGGTGGATTAAGAAGATATTGAGTTTAATATTATAACTATTTTATTATATATTTTTACCCTATTGTATATTCTCAAATATTATGTACATTTCTATTTTCAAAATATATTTCTAAAAAATTAATATAATAACATGTATTTGGTTTTATCATACGGCGTACATGACTTACTAAATTTCACATAATTATAAAATTAGATGGGTAATTACATTAATAAAACACTATGTCATTACAGGTACCTAGGTATTTCGAGCCATTTAAGATATTAGAGTTTATTTTTACGGTGGTGTACTAATTGAATATTACATTATTCTACAGTTTCATGAAATATTTACATCACGTTTCTTATCATTGGTGATATCATGAATAATCCTAATAATATAATATATGTTGACGATGGCATGACTGATGACGATGTGTACTTTTAGGAGAACCTAGTCTGTATCATATACGATAGTGATAAGTATATACATTGGAATAATTTACCCTATTTCTAGTGTAGTGGTACCGTGGTAATTTCCAAGAGGATGCCTTGGACTGGGAGTATGGTATACAAATGCATTTTATTGAGTTATTCACCAGCAACACTCAATGATACAAGGAAGAATAAATCATGGAAGTTCCATTATATGGTGGGGGAGGATGTAGAGCCCCATCTTATATTTTGATACTCACATCATTTAGTTTTTTTGAACCAATTTAAATTATATAAATTATCATAGTTCCTAGATAAAGAGTTCCTCATATGTGCTTGGGGGTTTTGGAGGGGAGAAATAGATGAAAAATAGGAGTGGAATGAATCAAATGACTTTTCAAATTTAAATTAACTAGCCAGTACAGTCCACCAACTTTTGCGTGTATGAGGTAGTAATCAAAAAAGTTTTAAAAAATTCCTTTAGTAGTTGTTTCTTTAGTTTAATCCATTAGTTGTCCCTCTAGTTAATAAATGCTATTGTAGTGGGTCACCAATGGGGGCCTATAAGGAATCTGCCACAGGAAGACCATAACTCCATATAATAACTTATTTTAACATCAATAAACCCATTATTTTTATACAAACTCACAATTAGAAAAAATTATGGGTTCTCTAGGTCATCATCAAATTCTCAAATTTCATCATTTGGTCATTTCCCCCTTATTAAATTCAAAATTCAATTTTTCATAATTCTTTCCTCAAATAGACGAACCCTTCCATTTTCCTCATGATTAATATTCTTTTATCCATGATGAGGTAGATATATTAGCATCCTTATGTATTTAATGTGTTTTTTCCATGCTATCGATGATTTATTATTTTATTTTTTCTTCAATGCTTCCACGATAAGTTGTCTAAAGAAAGACCTAATGGTGATTTTTTTTTAGAATTTAAAATGTGTTTTATCACAATAGTATGCCTTGCACATAATTTTTTTATCATTAATAAATTCATTTAATTTTCTTCCCTTGGTTAGAACCTATATAGATTCTTTTGATTTTATCAATGACTGAGACCGTTGAATTATGTCCACCCACGAGGTGTTCCAATCCTTAACCCTTGGTTATAAATATATATTATATTTATATCTTTTTCCTAAACCATAATTTTAAAACCAAAGGTTCTTCATAGATCAAACCTAATGTAAAACATTATGCTAGATATTGGTAAATGGATGTAAAAATTAACTATCTTAGGAATTGGAAATTCCACATAACCATTGGGAATTTAATTAGAACTATGAATAATAGAATAATAGAACATAGCTATAATTGGGTTGATAATTGGTATTTGAAAAGAGTAAACCAAAAAATCAAATAACTAATGGGTTTGGCTTGTTTTCATTTGTTGGAATTCCTTCACTCATTATTGTACTTGATACTTGGAATATGTAATTGTCCATATCATGGGAAGTCACCTTCTGTATTTTATGAATATAATATGTAATTTTATCTAGAATGGGAATTTCAATTTTTTATGATGTGATATGAATATGTAATTAACCCCTAGCATGGTAATTCAACATGTTTTTTTTGTAAATTATGATATCATATTTGATACGTACTAGTACTGGTGGGTATGATTAGAGATATACAACATCATGTAGTAGAAGGTATTAGTAGTCCTAGATCTCAACCTAGATCACAAGGTTTAGTGATATTTTTTATAATTTCAATATTTAATTTATAATTAAATATTATTTTTATCTTAATATTCAATACACAATCACTCAGACTGTATTTATTTAGACACTTCTGGTGGTGGCCTACCATTTCTTACTCACACCTTATTTGGTCAATAATTATGTATCCATATAGATGTCATGGATATAGTTAGTTAAAATGGATAGGGTCCCTATGATTGATTTGAATAAATTTTCATGTTGGGATTAGAGATTTGATATGGGACTGAGCATGGGATTTAGGGCCAACTTTGGTATTGTTTATTAGGAGTTATTATTTCTGTTGAATTAGTGTATAAATTTATTTAGGATCTACATTGGTGCTTTAAGACTATCTGTAATAATATTTTTGACTTTTGGAGATTCCCTCATGTTTTTTTCATTAACATCAGGCTTCTTCTCAACGACATTATCAATGTTATAAAGCATGTTTGATTTTATTTTTTCAATTTAATCCTTCATCTCAATAATTTATTATTTCTAATTCTACATATTGAGTTTGTAAAAATGAACCACTCTATAATATTTCATCAGTTTTTATCTCTATATCTCCTTAATATAAACTTCTAATTCAACATGAGGTCAACACTTCCTTCGATTTTTCCTTGGCGATTTTCACTTTTTCACTTTATCTAGGAGTTACCAAAAATCGAACATATATATTTTTTATAATAATTGTAGTATTTAATGTAAATTTATTATAAAAAATTCAAAAATTAATTTTCTTATGAATAAAAATATTTTATTCGAAAAAAATTTATCTTTGTATTTTTCTTTATACTTACATGGTGTAAAGATTTCTTTTTCAATTTTTTTTCATCATCCTAGTCATCATTTTGACACATATTTGGAAATGTTGTTTAATGATATAAATAATGTCCCTATAAAAATTATAAATGCATGAATTTATATTTTAAAATTTGATTTTATCTTAGAATATTTCAGAATAGAATGAAATATCCACAAACAAATCATCTTACTATTAAATATATTCAATAAAGAGATTCTTAGGAGAATTAAATGACACCTCTATAGACATAATTTCATTCGATAGAATTTTTATTATCATTTATCAAATCACATGTGATAGGAGTGTTGTGAAGTATATTTAATTTCATATACATGGGATCAATATCTACATGTACTGAGACATACATATTGATCCATGGTGGATGTCCTCCAAAGATGTTCATAAAAGTATTTTCATATTCAATAAATTCATTGAGACCCCACAAGTCTTCGATAACCACATTCACTAAATCAATGAATTCATCAAGATAAAAATTTGGGTCCATTCCATGTTTCTCATATTTTTCCATAGACAGAATTGTTTTTCACTTATAACTTTTTAATCACCATCATATAAATTTAGAAACATTTACCCCAAGGTATGATATGTAATAAACAATTTCACAATCATGTAGATTGAATTACATAAATCTCTAATAAATGCATTGATTCATATAGAATAATCCTATAGATATTTTATTTCAAGACATGATTAAACCAAAATATCTACACTAGTAGAAATACCATTCATGGTAGCTATAAATACATCCATTCTTAATCATAAAAAGTAATTTCTCTTCTGATTTTCCCAATACTGATTATTATTTCTATCGAGGCACATAATACCATTATGATTAAAATTTTCCATTTCTTATCCCAAGAGAGAATATCTATCTTTAACCATCCAATTTAATAACTATTTTTAGACCATTAAAGTAAAATAACCTAAGAGGGTGTGGTGTAGTGTTGAATTATTGATTAAAAAGCCACCCCTTTGTTTCTTATATCATTATAAAATAACACACTCTTATCTTACTTTTCCCTAGAAATGTATGAGAATAAATGAAAACATGTATGAGATAAAAGTATTACTTGGTTTACTAGAACTGAGATATAACCAATGATAAAACTTATGAAATTTAAATATATACCAAATCCATTAATTTGCACTGCTATTACAAAGATCATTGAAAAACTAGGGTCCCTCTAAGTTTACTAAAAATCCCAATTTGTAAGATCAATGATCTATAAATTGTTTTATGATCAATTATCCTTTAGAGGAATATTTATTTGATCACTTCAATCAATATTTCTTGAACCCAATTAATTTCATCATAAAAATCTATATTCATCAACTTGATGAATACATGCTTAAAATAATATTATTGGTAAATCCCTTCTAGTTGTTGTAAGAATCAATTTTGAAAAACCGTTCTTCAAATTTTTTGAAACATTAAAATATTTTTCAAAAAATAAAATTTCATGAAACTCCAAACCATGTTCAAAATAAAAAATAAAAAATATCTATAATCATTCATGAAACATCCTTGGTAATGTTTAAATGATTTGTTTCTCCATGGAGATGATTCTTTTATGTGTCCTTTACATAATAAAATACTTCAAAAAATATTCCCAAATTTAGAGAATTTGTATATTATTTAAGTATTACCATATCTAAAGGAGGGGTAGCCGAATATGTATTAACATTTCTTCCATTTTTAAACCGTTCTTTCTCACCACATCATTTTTGTGAAACTAGTCAATTTGTTTTATGAAATTCACTTTCATCATGATGCTTTTTGGTAAAATTTTATATATATAAAACTTAACATATATTATGAATCATTATTATGTGAATAAAAAATATTTCATGAATCATAAATCATTCAAAAAACACTAAAATCACTTCAATTTTTTAAAATTTAAATATTTTTATGATGACGTCATGGAAATCCATCTTTCGTGAATCATTTCCCTTCCTCCAAAATTTAGACTGAATTTTTTTTCCAAACATTGGGAAATGATTCCACCTTTTGAATTAGAGCTTCCATACCATTTTATTAGGGATTTTTTAACATACCTTGTTATCAATCATGTTGAAAATTCACAACTAAACCTACCAAAATATTTTTTTTCGGAAAACACCATCATCAAAAATACATTTTAAAATCATGGTGAGGTGTTTTTCCTAGAAATATTACCCACTAGGTTTACTGAAATAACATAACCATTTAATATGTATTTTAATCTTATTTATCCATTAAAAAAATTTATCTACTCTATGAATTCCTAAAAATAGCATCCCGTGACTATATGTTGAGATTAATGAATTAAGAAACACATATTATATGACCACGTGAAGGATTATTAATGTGATAAATAATATTAGCAAGAAATTTTCATAAATAGATCACATATTTCTAAAAAAATTATTTTTGTAAAATATTATTTTGAATAAAAACCATTTTATCCCCTATCAGAGGATGATGAAACTCAAGAAGACCAAATCATCAACCCCAATTGGAAGCAAATTTAATCAAAAACCACATGAGTCGTGATATATATATATATATTTATATAACATATTTAACACCATTAGATTAAAAACACCTTGTGCATTGATGATCACCCAACAAACGTATCCCCTATATTGATCAAAGATTTTTCTACCCTCTTTTTAATAAACATAAATATCTCTCATTTTTTTATTCACCACGGTAAATAACACAGATCATCACATCTGAAAAATTCACAACATACCTTGCATTAGTGGGGACCTAGTTCCATACTAATTAATGCATGTGGTGTGTATTGAACTCCAAGATCTATCTCATTATTTTCAAACTATACTCTTGGTAAGGAATTAATTGAAATATCTTCAACCTGTAGTTATTTAGTCACATAACCCATCTTAACAATCCCATGATCCATCATATCCTTTATAAAATGATACTTGATTTAAAGATGCCTCATCCATGACTAATGAAATTGATATATTTTTTCAAATTATATTACATGAATTATTATAATGGATTCTGATTGGAGACTTCACTTCAACTCCCATATCTTCATGTTATATTATCACCCACAATAACACTGTAAAAAATTTAGTAGCCGCACTATATTCCTACTTTGTGGTTCCCAATGACAAGAAATCATGTTTCTTGATTAGCCAAGAAATAAAAAATATATAAGATAAAATGTACCAAATGAATTTGATTTTATATTATATGACTAAATAGCCCAATCAAAATATTTATAACCCAATATATCATGTTGCGATTTTTCATTATAAATAAACCCAAAATCCATCATTCTAATGAAATTTAAAAGTGCAATTTTCATTATACGTAAGTGTATTTATTTCATATTACATTAATATTTCTCTACTTTTTATGTGGAAAAACAATATATATTCATGTTAATATTATATACAATAGACTTCCAATGATCTAACTATAGTCTATGAAATTTAAAAATTTTCCTTAAATATCCATGATAGACTCATTTAGGAAGCCACCAGAGTCATGATTCCACGGAATTATCCTTATAAAATAATCATATAACTTAAAAAGATCTTTTATTAAGAAATTAATTTTACATCACTTCTTTATGTCACATTTAACCCATAAAAATCATTGGTTCCCAAATCATTAAATTTCAAATTCACTTTTCAAGAATTTTTTGAACAATTTTCACTATGATTCATATGATCCAAAAAACAATGTTTTCAATATAAACATTTAACATTATCCCTTGATCACTCTCATTATTGAAATATATATTTTAATCAACTCCTCTGTGTAGAAAGAAAGGTTTCATAAAAAACTAATTAGGTATTGAATACCATTCTTTCAAAACATAATTCATTATATATACTAAATTCCTCAGATGAGAGATTTTGTTTTCAACATCATTTAAAATAAAACCATTTGTTTTTAATAGGTAAAATTCTTCATCTAAAACCCTATTTATACAATATTACTCAATTTCTATATAGGAAAAAATTAATTTTCTTTTTCACTGTTATGTGTAAGAATATGTTAATAGTTACTATCCTTACAGTATGTGAAAATGTCACATCACCATAGATTCCCTATATATAGTAGTATCCCATTACAAAATATAACTTCTTTTATTAAAATTAAATACCCAATGTTTTTTATTCTATTTTACAAGACACATTTGGTCCAAATAAATATTTATCATATTGTTAGGAAACTACCTCCCAAAATTAATTCATTTCAATTTGTTCAGGCTCATCATTAATTATAAGGACCTAGCCTTAAACATTACATAATCTTTAGTTTCATTCATGAAATTACTTTATTTAACATTGATAATAATTTTAGGTTTATATATTTATATAATTATTCCCTAATTCAAACGTAGATAAAATATAAAGTAAAAATTTGACACTTTCGACAAGTATCTATTATTCACATAGTTGAAAAGTTATAAAATTAATCATGAATTAATTTCATGGAAAATAATCATGGATTCAAAATTTAGTTATTAATTTTCATTACCTATCATTCAACACAATGATGTTTTTTATAAATATGGGAAGAGAACAAATGATCTGTATGGGATATAAAAATGAATATAATAGTTAGAACATAAAAAACCTAAGAAATAATTGAATTTTTACCTGTACATAAATTTTATTTGGAAACATAAAATAAAAATTTTCACATGAATTAAAAACATATTTATTTCATGAAAAATCACTGAAACCCATAAATGCAATTAAAACACTTTTGGTGACTCAGAGCATCTTATACATAAACCCTTTAAAAATATTTTAATTTGAATAAAAATAAGGATAACATACAAAATTATCATTACACAATGAAGTGGAGATATATAATTGGGGAAAAACCTTGTATAAGCTATATCAGTATCAACCATGAGCTATAATGGGGATTGACCGTACATGTAATCTATATCGCTGTCACATGTTTCTCATTAGCTGTAATGGGTCTAAACCCATTGTATAAGCTATGTTGGGATGAAAATTGAGATATAATGGGGATCAAAACTTCATATAACCTGTATGGGGCTCACCCATTTCATATAATTTTCATGTAACATATCATTAAAAACACTTTTTAAGTCTACATGATAACACATTTGGATAAAAATAACATTTTATTTAGAGAACCCCTTTTTAATACCTAAAGAAATTTCTTTGAAAAACATAATTCAATAAAATTATAATAGGAAATATTTATTTTTAATTTAATAAAACAAGTATTCTTGGAGATATTTCTAGAAAAAAAAATAAATTTCCTGACGACATGAAAGGTGTAAAGACACGTAAAATTCAAGGGATTTTTTTTAATTTTCTTTGAAATTTTACAAGAATTCAGTTTCTGACGGCGCCTGATTTCGAGGCCCGGTGTGCCCGGAATCATTTTCCAAAGTTTGGCTCGGGTACATTCAGTGAACGGACGAGCGGGTTTTTCTAACTTTTGAACTGGTGCTCGGAATCGAATTCTGAAGGCACCAATGAAACCGCAGTGCCGGTAATTGCTTAGAAACACCTTTTCCAGAGTTGTGTTTTCACAAGAGAGGTTGATAAAAATTGTGGAAGATAGAATAAAAATTTAACTACAATTTTTTTTCTCTAAGTGGATTTATGCTTTGGGTGGAAGTTGGGTAACTACCCAACTTCCCTTGGAAGGTTATGAGAGTGGTGGGGCCCACAAGAACCCCACCTCTTCAGATTCCTTAACTCCCTCAACTCACATTTTAATTTGATAACCTATGTTTTGATAACATATGATATTAATGAAGTGTGTTTAATGTGAGTGTTTGAATTTCAAACTCTTGAATTTCAAACCTTAAGTTGTGTTAATAAAATAAGTAAGGGACTTATTTTATTTTGGGCTAGAGGCTTGTTGCTTGAGAGCTTTTGGAGAAAATCAAAGGGTGACTTGAGTTTCTTCATCCTCTTCATCGAAGAACACAAAGAATGTGAAGAATGCGAAGAACGCCGGATTCCTCGGAGGTCGACGTCTTCTTCCGCAACGTCTCCTTCCACGACGCCTCTTACTGCGACGCCGACGACGTCTTCTTTTGCGACGTCTATTTCCGCGACGAATCCTCATTCAATGAACCTCCGTTCAAGAAACGTTGAGGTAGGGAATTGTTTTGTGAATATTAATGAACCCCATGTTACTTCTTTCTAAATCAAAGAACGCGGATCAACTAAACATCAAGTTGATCCGTAAAGAATCTGTTACGGGTTGGGAATTATTGTTTGTGGGAAAACTATAGGGGAATTTTTATTTGGTGTTCTCTTATCTTTTGGGAAAAGAATGAAGAGCGCGGACCAACAAATTCCAGGTTGATCCGCAGATCATTTGTTCTTGCGGATTGATGTTTAGGATTATTTTTTATGTCCGTGAATTATTTCTTTGTCGTACGTCGACTTCTATTAGATGTCCACTTGCTATCATTATAATGGGAGGAGGTCGGACCGCACGAACACGGCCGACCCTCCTCCCCCCTTGTTGATTGAATTTGTTGCGGCACGTGAAAGGCGGCGGGGAGCCGTTGCACCGCGCGGAAATTATGAAGAAGGGCTAAGAAGCGCGGTGCCATCGCGCCATGCCGATGAAGTTGAACAAGCCACGGCGCCGTCGCACCGCGCTGGAAAACGAAAAATGAAGCCGCACGGGCGTTGTGGGATCCTCGAAGTGAAGGACGGGTCCCGGGAGGGCCATTGGCGAAGACGACACGATTTTCCGACCACCGGAACCCGTCCAGTGGACCACGGAACAGCCCGCCGGCGCGCCGCCGGAAGAAGCCACCACGGCTGAAGCCGCGGCGGTGGAGCGCGGTCCCACGACCACGCGGGACCAGAGGGGGGCGGCGGGACGTGGCCAGCTGCCGCGTCGGTGGGCACAAGCGGCCCCACGCGGGGCCGCAGTTCTTCACGCGGGGGCAGCGCCCCGCTTCGCTCGGCCGTAACCGGCCGAGCCGACCCACCGGCCGGGTCAGGTTGTGCCCCAGGCTAGGACGGGTCGCGCCATCCGGGTCAGACCCAGGGGGTTGGGCCGGGTCGGTCCGGGCCCAGACCCCCCGTTTTCAGACCCCTCACGGTTTTTCGCTCATATCTTGAGTTTTAGACCTCCGATCGATGCACTGTTAGCGGAGATGCGACCCTTGTATCGAGACGGTCGTTTCGGTATATTATACTCAAGGTTTCGGAGAACTTTGGGTTCGGCCGGGTTGGTTCGGACACGAAATCATTCGGGCCCTCGGAGCAGAAACGCTTATATCTTGAGCTTCGGACGTCCGATTGACCTACTATTGACTTTGTTGAATTTCTTTTTGATGAGACAGAACCATTGTAATTTATCTCCCAAGTATTGGACGCTGTTGAAGTATGGCTGGGTTGGATTGTACCCGAAATCCAACCGTGCCCCTGGAACAGAAAAAGCTGATATCTTTCAGACTGGACGTCCGTTTGACCAACTGTCAGCGACGTTGGTGATCACATTGTGAAACAGTCCCTATGAGTATACCCTATGGGAGTTCATGGTACAGTTGAGATACGGCCAGGTTGGTTCGCACATGAAACCAACCGGGCCCCTTGGACGAAAATGCTAATAACTCACAGACCAGGCGTCCGATTGACACGTCGTCTGTTGCATTGAGACCCTTATGAAGAGGCAGTCCTTTGAGATACATCTTCATGGGACTTTGTGATAATTGGAGTATTGGCCAGTAGCTCATGGAGCGGTCCCTCCCGGAGACGAGCATACGGAGTACGGAGACCGTGTAGACGACTGAGACCTGGCGACTGCTTGATCGACTCGACTTGGAGTGAGTTGACTAGCCTAGTGGACGGAGCGCCCGGTATTTGGCAGAAGACCCATGGCGGACGGAGCGCCTGGTAGTTGGCAGCAGACCCGCGGTACTCGACCGGAGGAGTACCTCTATAGGCTATTAGGGGGAGCGCCCGGTATTTGGCGGCAGACCCACAGTGGACGGAGCGCCCAGTATTTGGCAGCAGACCCGCGGTACTCGATAAGAGGAGTACCTCAGAGACTTGGATTAGTGAGCAGTACCTCAGAGTTGTGACAGGACCACTGTACACTACAGATACGGGGCTCTTCAGCAGTAATGATTTCGATAATGAAAATCCTGGTTTGAGCTGAGACTTTTGACCTTTGTGATTACCTCATGATTGAGATGGGTCACTTGATAACTTAGGTATATGTATGGGCATATACTTGGGTAGTGGTTATCCGTCGATTTCATGATCTTGGTGTTTTCCTCATGATTGAGATGGGTTACTTGATAACTTAGGTATATGCATGGGCATATACCTAAGTAGAGGTTATCTGTTGAGATCTTCTTTGTGGTTATCCATGTTGGTTTCAGTGAGACTTTGAGGGTCTCGGGGTCCCTACTGAGTATCATTATACTCACCCCTGCACGGTCTATGCCCACACCTCGTTGTGTTGGTTGTAGACGACATGCAACGCTGACGGAGGCCGAGTGTTCGAGGACTGGACGGTACCCGGGGGTGGACCACACGACGAGTCAGTATCCGGAGGTGGACTTCACGAAGAGACGATACACGGAGGAGGTTGACGGGTGAGAGCATTGAGGAGCTGCGCTATCTGTACCTACCCTTCAGGTAGGATCTGTGGTGGACAATCCAGGAGATGCGCTGTCTGTACCTACCATTCAGGTAGGATCCGAGGATGACGACCCAGGAGCTTCTTCGTTTCTTCTAGTTGTTGTCTTTTTCTATTGTACTTTGTTTAGTTGCAGTTGTACTTTCAGTTGGGTTTGTATTTCTGGCCCATTTACCTTTCAGCACTTCTATTTGTACTTAGTGTTTTACATCCGCTTGTACTTTGTGGTGTTTTGTTTACTTTTATAAATGAAATTCCTTCCCAGTTATCGGGATTTACACCTTTGGTGCTAGTAGCTAGCACCTGGCCTATGGAAGGCGGGATTGGGGTAGTCACGACACGGGCCCCGAGGACGGGTCGTGACAAATTGGTATCAGAGGAGTCGGTTCTACCGCAGAACTTATAACTCTGATTTTTTTCTTTCTGTGAAGCAATAGTGTTAAGGGTACCGAGTGTGGTCTTCAGTTTAGGGAGTCCAGTGTTGGTGCGGGTGGCCGACGTATCCATACACCAAGACCCTTACAACCAAATTCCGACATTGTTCACAAAAACACTGATTGCGTGTGTGTATCCAGAAGTTTTATTTAAATATCAGCTCAAACCAGGTCATCTCACCAGGTATAATCGTTTGACCATGTCACGATGTTTCTTTCAGGATGCCTTTTCATGGACGACCAGTTAGAGCCCGGGGGGATGTACGTACTGACAACCTGCCAAGTGACGAGGCTTCGGTATAGGGCCCTCTTGCAGTTGAGGCATCAGTCGAGGCACCAGCGGTACTATCATACGTTGGGCCACCGATTCCACCAGCCCCAGCAGTATGCGATGCACACCACCTGAGTGCGCTACACGAGTTCCAGCGCCATAGGCCACCAAGCTTCTAGGGAGAGACGGACCCGTAGACGGCTGAGGATTGGCTAGAGGCAGTGGTGGAAGTCTTTAGGCTAGTGGGGACGCCTACAGACTTCATGATGATCTTTGCTGCCAGCCTTCTTCAGGCAGCAGCAGGCAGGTGGTGGAGCCACTTTTTCCAGTTTTGCGATGGGATGACCTTTGCATGGGAAGACTTCGAGACCTTCTTCTGGTTGGAGTTTGTGCCAGTAGCTCTACACCCTGAGCGTGTTCAAGAGCTGCTGCCTTTGCCGCGTGTTTTTCAATCAGTAGCCGAGTCATTTGTGGGCAGTAGACAGATGATGCAGAGGGCCAAGAGGACCAGACCAGTAGTTGGCCGATCTCGGGTTTTAGGACCGGTGGTGCGGGGCACCCGGGGTGGGGTCAGAGCCAGCCGTACGAGGAGTAGGAAGTGTTATGAATGCGGCAGGAAGGGTCACCTAGCACGTGACTGTCCGACCCACTGCACTGTCGATCCACAGGCGTTAGAGGAGCCACCGAGGCAGAAGCAACGACAAGTTCTTGAGCAACATCCGAGCAGTGGACAAGGCAGTAGAGCTCCAGGAGCAGGTGGACAGGAGTGGATGTAGTGGATACGTCCCTTTTACTTATAGTTCCATATTGCTGTTGTATTCATGTCTTTGTACTATGAGCTGCAATAAAAAAAGACAGTTATCTTTGTGATGTTTGCTTTCATGTCCCTTTGTTTGGTTGATACTGAGAGGTCCCGATTAAAACTGTAGACTTCACCCTCACTGTCAAGATTTCTACTAGAGGAGAACCAGTTATCTCACACTGATGTCAACAGCGTGACTCGACCCTTGGAGGCGAGAGTGACGGTTGGAATCTCTTGGTGGCAGCGTCGAGGCCTTACGACGTTGGTTTGAGTATGGACTGGGCAATCACAGTTCATATACAAATTGACAGTATTAGGCAATAAGGTTGTTGTTTAACTACAACATCGAGATGGGTTTTCCTTGGTCGGAAAAAAGGAAACCCCAGGCAGCACAGGATAAACTCATGCATAGGACGGTGCGGCCGATCATTCTTGAGTTGGTCAACCTTACCCTCATGGCAGCAGTCGTTTTGAGTTTCAGTTCTAACAGGAATTGTAGACCTCTAGAGTTCGAGGATAATGATCACGTCCTTATACGGGTCTCACCTCGACGAGGTTTACGGAGATGTGGCCAAGGCGGCAAGTTATCTCCGAGGTTCAGCGGACCTTCTTAGGTCCTCATCCGGTTAGGGGGGGTGGTTTACCGCTTGACCCATCCACCTCAGTTGCCCCAGGTGCACGACGACTTCCACGTGTCTCAACTGAGGAGATATGTCCATATACCTTCACATATCATCGACCATGGGGAGCTGGACGATGGCGATGGGGTGTCTTTCACGGAGGTTCCAGTGGGGATCGAGGATTGATAGGAGCGAATCCTATGAGGATGATCGATTCCTCGGGTGCACTTTTTTTGCCAGTATGGGATCCTCATGGTGAGCACATGGGAGCGGAAGGCTCAGATGCATTCTCTGTACCGCTTTTCTGACCCTAGTTTGTGTTAAATCTTTACAAGGACATAAAGCCCTGAGGTGGGAGTAATGTAAAGACCCGTAAAATTAAAGGATTGTTTTTAATTTTTTTTGGAATTTTACAAGAACGTAGTTTCTGACGGTGCCTGATTCCGAGGCCCGGTGTTCCCGGAATCATATTCCGAAGTTTGGCTCGGGTACGTTCAGTGAACGGACGAGCGGGGTTTTCTAACTTTTGAACCGATGCTCGGAATCGAATTCTGAGGTCACCAATGAAACCGCAGTGCCGATAATTTCTTAGAAACACATTTTCTGGAGTTTCGTTTTCATGAGAGAGGTTGATAAAAATTGTGGAAGATACAATAAAAATTTAACTACAATTTATTTTCTCTAAGTTGATTTATTCATTGGGTGGAAGTTGGGTAACTACCCAACTTCCCTCGGAAGGTTATGAGAGTGGTGGGGCCCACATGAACCCCACCCCTTCACATTCCTTAACTCCCTCAACTCACATTTTAATTTGATAACTTAAGTTTTGATAACTTATGATATTAATGAAGTGTGTTTAATGTTAGTGTTTGAATTTCAAACTCTTGAATTTCAAACCATTAGTTGTGTTAATAAAATAAGTAAGGGACTTATTTTATTTTGGGTTGGAGGCTTGTTTCTTGAGATATTTGGGAGAAAAGCTAAGGGAGACTTGAGTTTCATCATCCTCTTCGTCGAAGAACACGAAGAACGAGAGGAACATGAAGAACGCTGGATTCCTCGGAGGTTGACGTCTTCTTCCGCAACGTCTCCTTCTGCGACGCCTCTTACCGCGACACCAACGACATCTTCTTTTGCGACGTCTCTTTCCATGACGAATCCTGGTTCGACAAACCTCCGTTCAAGCAACATCTAGGTATGAAATTGTTTTGTGAATATTATTGAACCCCATGTTACTTCCTTCTAAATCAAAGAACGCGGATCAAATAAACATCAAGTTGATCCATGAAGAATTTGTTGCGGGTTGGGAATTCTTGTTGTAAGAAAAATATAGGGGAATTTTTATTTGGTGTTCTGTTATATTTTGAGAAAAGAACGACGAGCACGGACCAACAAATTCCAGGTTGATCCTCAGATCGTTCGTTCTTGCAGATTGATGTTGAGGATTATTGTTTTTGTCTGTGAATTATTTCTTTGTCGTACGTCGACTTCTATTAGATGGACGCTTGCTATCATTATAACGGGAAGAGGTCGGACTGTGTGAACACGGCCGAACCTTCTCCCCCCTTGTTGATTGAATTTGTTGTGTCATGTGAAAGGCGGCGCAGAGCTGTTGCACCGAGCGAAAATTATGAGGAAGGGCTAAGAAGCGCGGCACCGTCGCGCCGCGCCGATGAAGTTGAAGAAGCCACGACGCCATCGCGCCGTGTCGGAAAATGAAAAACGAAGAAGCACGGGCGTTGTGGGATCCTCGCAGTGGAGGATGGGTCCCGAGAGGGCCATTGGTGAATACGACACGATTTTCCGACCACCGGAACCCGTTCGGTGGTCCGCTGACCCTTGGATCGAGATGGTCATTTCGGTATATTATACTCAAGGTCTTGGAGAACGTTGGGTTTAGCCAGGTTGGTTCGGACACGAAACCAACTGGGCCCTCGGAGCGGAAACAGTTATATCTTGAGCTCCGGAGGGCCGATTGACGTGCCGTTGACTTTGTTGAATTCCTCTTGATGAGACGGAACTTTTGGCATTCTTCGCCCAAGGATTGGATGCTTTTGAGGTATGGACGGGTTGGATTGTACCTGAAATCCAACCGGGCCCCTAGAACGGAAAAGATGATATCTTTCAGACTGGACGTCTGTTTGGCGAACCGTCAGTGGCATTAGTGATCATGTTGTGAAACGATCCCTATGATTATACCCCATGGGAGTTCGGGGTAAAGCTGAGATATGATCGGGTTGGTTCTCAAATGAAACCAACCGGGCCCCTAGGATGAAAAGGCTAATAACTCACAGACCGGGCGTCTGATTGACACGCCGTCTATTGTGTTAAGACACTTATGACGAGGCGGTCCTTTGAGATACATATTCATGGGACTTTGTGATACATGGAGTATTGACCAGTAGCTCGTGGAGCGATCCCTCTCGGAGATGAGCATACAGAGTACGGAGACCGTGTAGACGACTGAGACATGACGAATGCTTGACCGACTCGACTTGGAGTGAGTCGACTAGCCCAGTGGACGGAGCACCCTGTATTTGGAGGCATAACCACAGTGGACGGAGCGCCTGGTAGTTGGCAGCAGACCTGCGGTACTCGACCAGAGGAGTACCTCTATAGGCTATTAGGGGGAGCACCCGATATTTGGCTGCAGACACACAGCGGATGGAGCGCCCAGTATTTGGCAGCAGACCCGCGGTACTCGGCAGGAGGAGTACCTCAGAGACTTGGATTAGTGAGCAGTACCTCAGAGTTGTGACAGGACCACTGTACACTCCAGAGACAGGGCTCTTCACCAGTTATGATTTCGATAATGAAAATCCTGGTTTGAGCTGAGACTTTTGACCTTTGTGTTTACATCATGATTGATATCGGTCACTTGATAACTTATGTATATGTATGGGAATATACCTGGGTTGTGGTTATCCATCGATTTCATGATCTTGGTGTTTTCCTCATGATTGAGATGGGTTTCTTGATAACTTAGGTATATGCATGGGCATATACCTAAGTAGAGGTCTTCTGTTGAGATCTTCTTTGTGGTTATCCATGTTGGTTTCAGTGAGACCTTGAGGGTCTCGGGGTCCCTACTGACTATCGTTATACTCAACCCTGCACGGGATATGCCCGCACCTCGTTGTGTTGGTTGCAGACGACGGGCATCGCTGATGGAGGCCGAGTGTTTGAGTACTGGACGACACCCGAGGGTGGACCACACGACGAGTCAGTATCCGGAGGTAGACTTCACGACGAGACGACACACGAAGAAGGTTGACGGGAGAGAGTGTTGAGGAGCGGCGCTATCTGTACCTACCCTTCAGGTAGGATCCATGGTGGATGATCCAGGAGCTGCGCTGTCTGTACCTACCCTTCAGGTATGATCCGAGGACGACGACCCAGGAGTTGCTTCCTTTCTTCCAATTGTTGTCTTTTTCTGTTGTACTTTGTTCAGTTGCAGTTGTACTTTCTGTTGGGTTTGTATTTCTGGCCCATTTACCTTTCATCACTTCTCTTTGTACTTAGTGTTTTACTTCCTCTTGTACTTTGTGGTGTTTTGTTTACTTTTATAAAGGAAATTCCTTCCCAGTTATTGGGATTTACGCCTTTGGTGCTAGTCGCCAGCCCCTGGCCTAAGGAAGGCGGGCTTGGGGTAGTCACGACACGGGCCTCGAGGACGGGTCGTGACAAAAGGTCATTATCATCATACTTCAAAAAATAGGACATTTAATTTGTTGTTTTCCAAATTTTTTCATTTAAGATAGTTAAAAATTCTTCCTTTGAAAACCATGGAATGAAATAAAAAATAGAAATAAAATTTCATGTATAATCCTTTTGTATCCATATAAATAGATTTTTAAACTCATATCATGAATATTAACATGGTGAAGATGATTTAAAATTTAAATCTTTAGACATTAAACATGTCCCATACAACATTGAATGTTTAAATAACTACACCCATGAAATAATAAAATATTTAATAACATTAAATAAAATTATTATAGATAAAATATAGGTATATAATGTCAATTAGGATGTATAAATACCATATAAAAGAATATAGTTTCAAATAATCAAGAAATTCTATAATGAAAGGAGATTAGGACAAAATACCTTACATTGATTCTGACTTGTCTCATCTGTATTTGAACACCTAAATAATAAGCATAAGTTAATTACTTAAGTGATTAATTACCTTTTTGAAACATTTTAATTATTTAAGTGATTAATCTAAAATCTGTATTTACATAAAACATTACCAAAATAATAACAATGAAATAATAATAATATTTATACATCAATTATACATTTAACTCCAATCATAAATTATTTTTGTGAAAAATTAACCAATGTTACAATCATGGAGATGTTATGATATACACATGCATGAGTAACGTTCCAATTTTTCAATTATCATTATTGATTTAAGGTAAGTAAATTTAAAATAAAATAATGATAATTATATAATAAATACAATATTATTTAATCCTATATACTTATAAATCTAAATCATGTGATTTTAAAAGAATCACATAGATTTTAGGACATGGTAGTCCACACGTTTATGAATGATGTTATCACCTTTTCAGTGAGTGAAAAAATAGTAAATAAAATTATATATTATATTTAGAGAATGGTAATAATATACTTATATGATATATATTTCACATATTCTACATATTATTAACAAATATCATCCTCAATACATTCCATGTAATGTGTGAACATATCACATCACTTTCGGGAGGTAGTTGTCCATAGGTCCACAAACGATGTTATTGTATTTCCAAAAAATGGAAAGAATAATGGTATATTTAATATAAAAATTATATAATTATTAATACACCATAAATATTATATATATCTTATAAAAAATTAAATCAATCAGTTTTTGAAACCATTAGAGTTTGTAATGGAATAATGAATGGCATCTATTCGTGAGGCTGTTGTCCACCTTTCACATGCATGATGATTGTGTATCCCATTTGATGGAGGTTTTTCAATCTTTAGGTAAAAACCATTAAATACTGACATTTAAGTATATTAATTATAACTAATTTTTATAAAATCATGCAAAAATAATAATTTATGTAGTTTGAGAAGGAAATAAAATAAAAGTTCTCATTGAATAATGTTACCTTATTTTCAAGTAACTCTTTTTTATTTACACCAAATGAATTCATTGGATTTCATTTTTTCCATAGTGTGGATTATATGATGAAGTTAGGTTTTTTTAGATTATTTTTCAATGTTTTGGATGATTATCTGGGCTTTATTAATGTGAATTAGTGGGGAGGGTGAGTGACATTTTAATGTAGAGGGAGAGTGAAAATCATATAAATAGAAAAAGGTAAAAAATATTGGGAGGTATCCCATAAATAATGTTTTTTATAAAGAAAAAATAATGAAGTTAATTATATTTTTTGTCTATAAAAACTCACACACTACAAAAATAGATGAATTTTTTTATCATCTTTTCCTTAGTCTTTATGATTCTTCATTTTATTCATTTTGGTGTTTCCATTTTTGTAGCTAGTATTCTAACCTATATTATTCTTCTATTAAGACAATATTAATTTGATAATTATTATAATATTTAAACCCAATAATTATAAAATACTAAATATAACTTATAATAAAAAACATAAATTATTTGAAAATTAATATCAAAAGGAATTCATGCAACATGCAAAAAACGCCGCTTTAACCCAAACTATGCAAATAAGGTTTTTTACTATTTATTGGTTAATATGTTAATCGTAAAATATAAATTATCCCATGAGTATAAAATATTATATATTTATTAATAATTATATATAACATTGAATAATATTATATGTTTAGTAATTTTAATTCATTTAATAAAATATCATTTATTTTATTATATTATTAATTTAATAATCCACTTGTCACCATTTATCAGGAATTTAATATAATTATATCATCTATAAAAGTTGAAAATAAATTATTATGATAATAATAAATAATTTATCTTCAAAAATAATATTAATAACAAAAAACTATGTATCTTCTGTAATACTACAAAGATTTATAAGTGTTAAAGGTAATGAATGTTCCTTTTTCCTTTTTTCTTTATTAAGCTTATTTTATAGGTCGCTTTGAAGAAATATTATCTCAGTAACTCGTAAACATATTTAATAAATTGGATTAGATATACATATTTCCAAAAGATGGGTTTTGGGAATTAGTTGGGTCATTTATACACATTAATATCTATATTTAATAATTAAGTAGGTATATTATTACATTAATCACTGTAATTAATTTTAAGTATTCTCACTAAAACATTTGGCCAAATAATTTAGTTTATATTATTATAACACATAATTAAAACTAATTCAAAAAAATCAATACATTTTTCTAAATCAAAATCACATAAATGGATGAAATTAAATCAAAATTAACCTCATAGACATTGTGAGACAATGGGGTTTTAAGGAGAAAAGATCAAATTTTTTAAATGTTTTTATATCCAATTTCAATGTGATGTTGAATAAATTGACATAAATTGGATTGGTTGATGATTAATACTATAAATTAAACATTAATAAAAATGTATAGTATAATTTAACTATATAAATAATTTTGATGAAAATGAAGTTTTCAATTAAAATATAGATTTTTCATTATTCATCAAAAAATAAAACTTCTCATGAAAATACCAAATATTCACCCAATGTAAATTTTTATATTCATATTTCAAATATAATTTTATATTTTCAAATAAACCATTTCAAAGTGTCAAAATACAGTTAAACAAAATTCATCCATTAAAATGTTGTAAAACTACTTTCTAGTAATATGTTATGTCTAATTGTCAAACATGATTTATTTTTATCTTCTACCTATGAAATATATTGTATGAATGTAAAAACATTTTATAGACTTGTATAAAAATAATATACTCAAGCTTATTCAAACCCATTAATATTATGGATAGGAGTTAACATTCACATTAATTAATAATATAAATAATTTATTATAGTTTGGTAAGAATCTACCTTGAGTGTAAAACAATTTATTAATGAAAGTTGATGTTTAGTGAAATGAAAGATAAACTAGAGTAGTTCATTTCATGTAAATCATTATATCATGTAATTTAAATAAATTTTGAAGGACTATATTTCATAAAATCTTCAGATGTTATAGCCTACCCCGATAAAAAATAGTGTCCCCACAATATTAACATTACCTCATCAAACAATGGTTGGACATTGTAAAAAAACATTATTGAAAAGATCACATTCCAATAGTTTAGAAATTATTTTATTTTTAAGTAATATAATGGAACATACATACTTGATAAATTTTTATAAAAATAACTTCATCATAATCTCATTCCTAGAAATATGATGATTATCCCCCAAAATAATCATAATAATCAAATATCATATAATCCTTAAAGATTATCAATACCATAAAAATAATTTCCAAATATAAAAGTCATATTTCTAAATAAAATAAATACATAAAAAATCATAAATCTTACTTATAATCTCAAATAAATTCCTCAATTTATTTATGATTCCCTCACTTAAAACCTCTCAAGGAATGTCTAAAAACTTTATCTTATTGTTAACCATCAAAAAATACCAAACTACCTAGAGCTTCCATAACTTCCCAAAATGGTCAAACATTAACTTTACTTTCACAAAAAGATTTTCCCATACCTTTCCATTTCATATATTTTTTATTTATATCTTTATTATGCTACTAACAGAACACATTAGCATAATAACCCAACTAATAACAACTAAAACACCCCATAATTTCATGTATAATGGTTACCCTATTTTTCGGATTTTCATTGATATTTTCTTTATAGTCAAAACCTTGTAACTAGACATATTTTAATGGTAACAATTACTATATCCTAGAATACATTCACCAAAATGTAGTTTAGCCCACATGGAAAATGTTTTAGGAATACCTCATGAATTCATAGTTTGATTCTTCTCCATTTTATGCATTCTTAGCCATTTCTGACTCTATTAATCTCAAGACACATAATTTTCAGAAAACTATAGCTCAAATTTCATAACTCTATGAACAAAATTCTCTTACATTTTAAATTTTCAAGATGCCAAATATATTTGTAGTCCTGGTTTCAATCCTGGATAAAATATATTAAATTTAATGTTAATGTCTTGAATAAAATCCAAAACATACCACGCTGATCTTGTGACATTTTCCTCATAAAAAGATACTGAATCATCATCATTTTTCTTTAATTCCAAGATGTGCTTCTCCATAATAAGGAAAACTACCTTATGGAAATATTTTTTAATGAAAAAATATATAAATGTTTCCCATTCAATTTATTAAAGACCATATTTCTCTCTCGTAATCTTAAACAATGACCACCATCGACCATCATCACCTTAAAAATTATAAATGGAAAATTTTACATTCTAATGTTCTAAACATACCATTACTACAAATATTTTTTCTAGGGAATTGATCCACACTTCATCTACCACAGGTTCACATGATCCATTGAATAATGTGGATGTTGTGTAACCAATGAACCACTATAAACATGTTTTTCCAAAGTAGATCAGGTACATCTCTAGCATGGATACCACTACTATTAATATGTAGTGTTAGTTGGGACATCACAATAACAAACTATTCTATTCTAATTCAAACCATTTATAGATTCTATTTTTGAGGGATAATTCTTACTCGATTACCTCCCACTATGATTTATTTATTCATCTATGAAAAACCATTCAAATAATCATACATTATATTAAGAAACATCTAATTTGTAAAATTATATATCATTTCGACTTAACCATAAATTAAAATCTTCTAAGGTAATGCTACAAACACTATCCTAACCAATAAATATTTCTCTATCATACCTGCTATAAAATAATTAATTTCATATATACCAAAAAAGAGACCCATTTATACCACAAAACTGAAGGCACCATATGTATATTCCGTTTCTATTTAGTTTACTCAAACCCAAAATCTAATCCTCATTATACTAACAAGATATCAAAAAAATAGTTGGATACTCATGATCCTCCCTATCAAACCCAATGAGGCACCCAAAAAAATAAAGATTCTAGAACACTCTATACTCCCAAAAACCATCCATAACACCTAAAAAATTTCCACAAATAATTATTATTTTAAAATTTAATAAAATAATGACCAAGAAACAAAAATATAATTTATAAAAACCAATTTCCACTTTTTAGAATTTAAAAATAACACTCACACCACTAAAAATCAATATTTCATTTCATTTAAAATAACACATGTCAAAACCACAAATTAGAAGTCATCAATTCACTTTTATGAGTCATTTTAATATATAAAAAATATTTATTTAGAAAACCAAAGTATATTCCATGCAAAATTTTCATACAATAGTTAGATTAAGAAAAAATATATCTTAACCACGATTTTAGATTGTAATAAAAAAATTTAGGAAGATAAATATTTCAATAACACTTAACCATATTATTGAATCATAATACATAAATATAAATTCATCTGAATGTTAAGAAGTGAAAAATTATTTATAAATGGGGAAAATTCCAAAATATACTAATATGATAAAAACATAACCAAAGATGTCATAGAATCCACCTATAATGACCTACCGTGTGCCCTATAAGGTGAATCCCTAAACTTCAAGAAGGATTATCCATGCCTCAACAATAAATTTCAACCAAATATCTTGATACATCTATGATATTATAAGAAGATACTATTAATAATAACAAGAAGACCAGATAGACTTGCATTATATTTAGAGGGTCTGGATATGAAGAATTCAATCTACACCCATAAACTGTCACATAATAAATACATTCCTCTTTCAAGGTTAAAATAAGGGAGATAATAAAGAAGTTAAAAAAATCATTCCGTGTTATTTATAAAATATTTATGACCCAATTTCATTATGTAATGTAATTCTAATTACTGATTTTCTAAAATTTCGGAATGCACGAATCACATTGATGGTATTAATTAATTTTTAACTATCAGTTAATTTTTTCTATTTCTACCCTTTTATAACATTACACCATTTCAACTATGAACATCACCGATTGTCTCCCAAAATATAAAAACCTCACACATAGGATCCATATGATCTTAATAATATATAATCACACAATCAAAATAAAAAAATCTTATTATACCATATATCCTCTTTCAATTATTTGTTAAATTGAACAATTCCTCCAAAAAACACTAAATACGTACATGTGTCCCTATACTCTTAACCATTTAATTACTACTAAATTTATCATCTAAAACCAATTTCCCTTATTTTTTGACTGTAGATAACCTCAATATGTATATTTAGTTCCCAAAATAATGTTCTTATAAATAATCTCCCTTTAGTGATAAATTATATAAAAATTATATCTTTAATTATTATTTATATCATTTCATATTCATTGTAAATTATTTTTAATATAATAAAATAAAATTCAAAGACCACCTAGTAAAATTAAATTACGATCTTATAATATACTAGCACTTTAAACTTATAATAAAAAATTTAAAAAAGGATATTATACTTAAAAATGTGGTATTCTAGAAAAAAATGAAATTCCGTTAAATGTGCATGATATTAAGACCATCATAGTATAAAATATTTATATATTATCATCTTAGTTATTTAATTTTTCTTAATAAATAAAAATTTATATATTGGTTTCACATACTCATATTATATGTATGCAAACATGTCATCATACAACAAGTTAGATAACCATAATTATATCCCTCATAATAGTAAAAACACATAACATGTAGTGTATTTTATTTTTTTCAACCTATTTGATAATTTTAATTTTTAAATGTAAGAATAAAAATGTCTAATTTATAAAATATATATATATAAATAAATAAAATCATTCTCCACAACACTATTAGTTCTCAAAATATGGTTTTTTCAATGCATAAAAGAATTGTATTTTCATGTAGAGATAATGGTTGGTGGATTTTATTATGTTAGACTAATCATTATAAAAATTAAGATTTACATTAAGATATTTAATTAATAACTATTTAGTAATTGGACTTATATCACTCAATGTATCTTTACCTTTTATAATAATCTTTTTATATATGATTATAGGGCAATGAATAAATAATCCCCATTAATTGATCTCCTTTAGTTGAATAATATGAGTCAATTACTAAATTAGCCAACTCAAAAAAATAATTGATTAGAAAGGTATAATATGAAGTATCAGATGCCTTGTTATTAGAATAGTTTAAGGGTATTTGTATCTTTTGAATAATCTAATAATACATATTTAATGGAAGTATTTAAATTCTCTAACCAACAAATCTAATATAAGATACACACAAACATCGTTGGATTACTCGGGGTTTTTTGGATCTAGTAAGATAAAAAAAGTGTAAATACATTTCAAAATAACCAAGTGAGATTCCTATAACTATTATATCATATTGAAGAATGATCAAGTTAAGTCTATTGTAATAAAATAAAATAACAAAAAATGAAAAAAATAGTAAGAAATAATTTAATCACATTATATAAATGACTAAGTATCACAATCATGGAGTCTATATTCGAAAAAACCCTAGTTAACCATCCTAATAATAACCAAAAATACAAAAAATATACAATCTTAAAAGACAAAACTAAAAAATAATTACAAAAAAACACTTTTCATATAATAATAATAATAAATAGATAATTTATATTATATCCTTAATTTAAAAAAATATATTTAAAATTATTCTCAATTACCATCAATATTATTTCTATTTATCAAAATTCACCACCATATAATATCAAATTCACAACTAATATAATGTCATTTTGTTCCTCCACAAAATATAAATTGGTTAGGAAATATTTTTAAATCCTAAAAAACATTAAATTTATAATAAAACAATATTAGTTAAACAATAAACCCAATTATATATTATATATATCAAAATTATATATATGTGGCCACATAGAATTATAATTCAAATTCATCCTGAAAACTTCCACAGAATTAACAATAATTCAAAAACATTATTGTAACATATGACATACCTATACTATATCAGAGTTACCAACATGGATGATTCCACTAAAGAGCTAAAACATATTCCATTCCATCTAAACCCAAAAATTATTGAAAATATTTAACTGTTAATAAAAATGAGAAATTAAAAAATATATCAAACATATTTAAACATGAATATATAATCATTCATAATCTAATGTATAATAAGATTATTGGTAGTAACAAAAAATAACATAATTAAGGAAAAAATCATAAAATATATATTTTCCCCATGGGTATATGGTAGATAATCTAATCATTCCTCTCAAATCTATAACAAAAGTCACACAAAAACATTTTAAAAATATAGATTGGTGTTTCAATAACTACACTAAATATTAAAATATGGTGACACTATAAATATAATATAAGAAATATCTTAAGGATATTAATTTTATTATGATAAACCCACTAGTTATTGTATGATAAATATCAACCAACCAAAAGAGAACCAACTTGGAACTCTCTCAACTAATTTAATCAGGTCCAAATGCAACGTACCTATCAAAAATTATTAAAGTTGATTGAGTAGTAAAATATTATCATGATTAATTTTAAGAATAATTTAAATTATAATTTATAAATATAATACTATATCGTTTGAATTATTTATTTCAAATAATTAACATAGTACCATTAAATATTCCAAAAAATAAAAAAAGTAACATTAAAGAACCAGAGTTATCAATGGATAAATAAATAATCTCATAAATAGGTAATTAAAAATTCATTATGGTTATACAACTTTAAGAAAAAAAATTTATTTATGGGTTTATTTTGGTATTGATGGGTGTAAAGCTCCCAACATAAATATTATTCAAAAAATAAATAATCCTACCCTAATAAAATATTTACATGGTTTAATGATCATGGAAACCAATATGGTTTAAATGGAGAAACATCAGTCCTCGATATATTGGATTACAAATAATTTATAATTGATTTTTAACCATATTTTACCCATATTCAAAAGTAATATAATGTTTTTTTAGTTTAGTCCCTAAATTTTTATTATTATAATTTTATTGAAAGGTAATTATTATATTAGTTATTTACATTCATATTCCATTATTCATCAATTAATTAGTTCAAACTGGGTGTGATTACCATCATGTTATAGAGTTACCATTTCCATTTATGTTAGTTTTTCGAAAATAAGATGCAGTGGTCTTGGATATACTACACAATTTCATTATCACCCACCTATTATCCAAAGGATACCCCAAAAATAATTAAAAAGTATTAAATCACCTAAAAATATATATCCTATATTCGTTTTCTAAAATTATTTTATTGGGAGATTATAGAAAAATAATTATAATAGATCATCTTCATCAGGTAAATATTTAAGTTATACTAACTGGATGTGAAATAATATTAAAATGTCTATGTATACATGTGAATAAAATAGGATACCCTTTTTATAATTTTAATATTGAGATTATGAAAACTAGAGAGGGGTGTAGTTTATAGAACTATATCCTTAAATTTTTAGATTAGTTGGGGATAGAAAAATATACACCATTTGATGAGAAGGCTATGGGTTTATATAGACACACATTCCTTAGGATAGTCTAAAACAATGTTGAGTTAGAGAATAATGGAGAGACCCAACTAGAATATATATAACTTTTGGAATGGTGGTTGGGCTAGAGGGATGTTGAACCAGTCAATTGAATTACAAACTAGGAATATTGCACCCAGACGCTTGATTTCCTTTCAACATTCTATGAAAATATTATTATTCTTTATGTATAAAAACTAAACAACAATAAATATATTCTTCACACTACCTAAACAAAATAAATTTATAATTTTACACGAATTCTGCATCAACTTTGATTATAATTTTTTAAAGCAAATTGATATCATCTACAATTGTTTTATTACATTTTTATATTTTTTAATCAAATTTGGAGATATATTATATCAAGTGAACCATGAGACATTTATTTATTTATTATTAGATATATGAAAAAAATATCTTCTTTTGATTCATTATAATTCCCTAATAGAGTTTTCCCACTAAATAATTAATTTTTATGTAGATGGTCACAAGTTTATCTATTGCCAAATTTCTCAATAATGAATCATAAGGAGCTCCCATATGGAAACAATATCTTTGGTAACACTACAATAACATTATGTGATATATGATTTGACATGATATTATATTTCAATGATTGTATTAGTGATGAAGGAAAATGATAATATATCAATGGGTTTTATAAGTAATGGGACAAAAATGAGTTTAATGAGATGAGAAATTATTATTATGTACTTTCATTCTTGATTGGGTGATTTTATTGGTTAGTTAAATGATTTCATTTTTATATATGTCACGACCCGTCCTCGGGACCCGTGCGTTGACTACCCCAAGCCTGCCTCGCATAGGCCAGGGGCTGGTGACTAGCACCAAGGTGTAAATCCTGACAAAAAGGGGAAGGTATTTCCTTTATTAAGTAAACAAAAACCACAGAGTAAGCAAGAAGAAGTAAACAGTAAGTAAACCTGGGTACAAAAGTATTGAGAAAAAGTAAGTGGGCCAGAATATAAACCCAAACTGAAAGTAAAGTACAACTAGAAATAAAGTACAACAACTTAAAGTAAAACAGCATTGTCGAGCCGTCCACTAGAAGTCCCACCTGAAGGGTGGATACAGATAGCCTTCTCAGCACCTCGGGTCCAGCCATCCACTCAGTGTACATTCCACATAGTGGTCCACCTCCAGGTACCGACTTGCTCCGCAAGCCTCAACCACGATCAGCGCAGTCCTTTGTCTACATCCAACACAACGTAGTGCGGGCTTATCCCATGTAGGGGTGAGTATACGCTACTGATTAGGGACCCCGAGACCCCCGAAGGTCTCCTAGAATCCTCAAAGGATAATCCAAAAAGGAAATATATAATCAAGAAGTAACAACCATCACTACTTAGGTATATTCACATACATATACCTAAGTCATCAATTCCAGTTCGGCTCCAACAACTTAGCCCAAGTTTGATCACGTCCACACAGGCTAGTACAACCCAAACCACATAGGATAACACAACCCAATCTACATAGGAAAGCAACTCAATCATATCGAAGATATTGATTGAATTTCAAGACTCCACTCACACAGGTATACTTCTTCGTAATATAATAGAGATGATCAGATATAGCCACTAATTTATCTAAGCTGGGACCCACATAGGATTCTAAACCAGCTAAGCTATCAGACCCACATAAAATACAGACCAGCTACTCTGCCAAATTCACGTAGGATAGCAGGAACAGATTCAAACACTACCAGACCCACGTAGGATAGAAGAACAATATTCATCGAAATCAAACCCATGAAGGATTTCAGTACGGTCTTCATCGATGTCGAACCCACATAGGATTTCAGTGCAGTCTTTATCGCCGTCGAACCCACAGAAGATTTCAGTATGGTATTCATCGCTACCGAACCCATGGAGGATTTCAGTGCAGTCTTCATCGCCGTCGAACCCACAAAATATTTCATTCCGGTCTTCATCACTGCCGAACCCATAGATGATTTCAGTGGAGTCTTCATCTCTGGCAATCCCACGAAGGATTTCAGTGCAGTCGTCGTTGCAGTCGCAGCCAGCTCTAGGGTTCCCGCACACAGCATGCTCGATTCCGGGAGGGTCTGCTCCACGATCCAAGGGGTCGATACATCAACTGACACGTATTCCGGAGTTTATGTATCTCAAAGTTCCGTCTCGACAAGAGGAACTCAACGTGACAGACGGCGCGTCAATCAGACGCCCAGTCTGAGAGTTATTGACCTTTTCATTCCTGGGGCCTGGTTGGTTTTTAAGTCAAAACCAACCCGACCGCACTCCAACTACGTCCAAACCTCAAGCAGAGAAATCCAAATGGTCCGTCTCACTAATAGGAATCCAACAAAGTCGACAGCACGTCAATCGGACGTCCAGAGCTCAAGTTAAAATCATGTCCGCTCCGAGGGCCTGGTTGGTTTCGTGTTTGAACCAATCCGGCCGTACCCAAAGATCTCCCAAACCTTGAGTATAATATACCAAAACGACCGTCTCGTTCCAAGTATCACCACTCATCTAACGGTTCATTTATCTGAGGTCCGTAGCCCAGGATATGGGCAAAAGAACAAACATGTCCGGTTTTAGGGGGTTTTGGGCCCGGACCGACCTGGCCCGAGACCCACTGGGTCAGCCCGAACCAGGTCTGAGTCCGGATCATTAGGGCATAGCCCAGCCTAGTGGGCGTGGCCTGGCCCAACTGGCATGGCCCGGCCCAGTCGGTGCGGCCAGGCCCGGCCTGGGCGGCCGGTTGGTCTGGCGCGGGCGCGCCCCAAACGGCTAGCTCGATGCTGGCCGAGCCGAGCGGAAGGAGGGGGGGGGGGGGCTGCCCCCTTGATTGAAACCGCGGACCCACGTGGGGGCCACTCCTTTTCCAGCGGACGCGGTGCTGGGCGCCGCGTCTTCCCTTGGTCATGCGCGGCCGGGGGTTCCCGGTCGCCTGCCGCCGCGGCTTCTACCGCGGCGGTCGCTCCTGGCGGCGCGTCGGCGACCCGCGCTGCCGGTGAAGTCTGCGGGCCACTGGAGCCGCTCCAGTAGTCCGTTCTCGCTCCCGTCTTCACCTAGGGTTGTCTCGGGACCCGTAGATTATTGAGACAACCTCCAATCGCTCAACAGTCCTGGTTCATCATCGCCCAACGTTCTGCGCATCAAGAACAGTGAATCGGTGGGTTCAGACTTGTTCATTGGTCCGCACCCACCGCGTTAGTGGTTCAAACGCCTTTCAACAATTTAATCATATGTCAAGGATATAATCCACATAAAATAAATTAAACCAAACCCCTACCTCGATGAAGTCATCGAATGAGATTTGTCGCGTGAAAGGGACGTCACGAAAGATGGCATCACGGAAGGAGGATAGTTGGCGTCGTGGTACACGGCATTGTAGAGAAGAGGATTGTCAGTGTCGCGGACAAGAGGATCATCGGCATCGCGGTACATGGCGTCGCGTCGTCAATCACTAGGGAACTAGCGTTCTTCGTCGTTTTCCGTCGGAGGATGACGTTCTTCGTCGTTCTTCGCGTTCTCGAATGAAGAAGATGAAGATTTGAAGACTTTGAGAAAATCCTCTCCATATTCTCCTCGCACAACGAAAACTCACCCTTAATTAAATAAGACTTTGTCTTATTTAATTAACACACACCAGCCAATGTTCAATTTGAAATTTGAAATTAAAACACGATTTAATTAACATGCGTTGACCAAATAAAGAGGTGTTTAATAATCCAATTAAACTCGAGAGTTGACCTGAAATTTAAGAGGGGGGTGCGGGTGAGTTACCAAATTAACTGCATGTGGGAGGTAAAAAGGAAATAAAGGGGGTGGGGATTTTGTGGGCCCCACCTCACTGATATCCTACCTAGTGGAGTTAGGATATTAGTGGTTCCCACTCCAACCACCAACATAGGTTTAAACTACCTAGAATAAAAATAAAATTTGTAGCACAATATTTTATTTAATTCATTAGTTAACCCATTTAATTAATAACCTCACCCGAGAAAACGTAACTTCGGGAAAGGTTTTCTTAAGAAATTACCGGCGCTGCGGTTTCATTGCTGCCCTTGGATTTCGATTTCGAGCACCGGTTCAAAAGTTAGGAAAACCTGCTAATTCGTTCACTGAACGTACCCGAGCTGAACTTTGGAAAATTATTACGGGCACATCGGGCCTCGGAATCAGGTGCCATCAGAAAATACATTCTTGTAAAATCACAAAGAAAATTAAGAAAAAAATTTCCCTTGAATTTTACGTGTCTTTTCATTACTCCCACCTCAGGGATTTACGTCCCCGTAAAGATACATCATTAACTAGGGGAACAAATGTGGGTTATGAGCACGCATATGAGCCTCCCGCTCCCAAGTTCTCTCCTGGAGGTTCTCATGATGACATCTGATGCGCACTAAAGGAATCAACCACCCACATAGGACCCGCTCCTGTCGATCCCCGATCTCCAATGGGACCTCTACAAAATTCACCCCATCGTCAATGTCCAACTCCCCATGGTCAATGATACGCGTCGGGTCATGCATGTATCTCCTCAGCTGTGATACGTGGAAGATGTCGTGCACCCGATGGAACTTAGGTGGTAGATCCAGGCGATAAGCCACCTCGCCTATCCTGCTGTGGACTTAGAACGGTCTGATGAAGCATGGAGATAACTTGCCGCCCCAGCCAAATCTCTATAATCCACGTCGAGGTGAGACCCTCAAGAATACGTGGTCACCATCCTCAAGCTCCAATGGTCTCCGCCTCCTATCAGCATTAGACTTCTGCCGTCTCTGAGCTCTCCTCATCCGCTCCTAGATGACCTAGACCTTCTCTATCATGGCCTGGACCATCTCGAGTCCCACAAGTGCTGACTCCCCAGGGTCTGTCTAGCACAGAGGTGATCTGCAAGGTTGGTCGTACAATTACTCATATGGTGCCATCCCGATGGTAGAGTGGTAGCTATTGTTGTACACAAACTCCACCAAGGGTAGGTGGTCCTCCCAGCTGTGACCAAAGTCGAGGACACATGAACGGAGCATGTCTTCGAGAGTCTGAATGGTCCTCTCCATCTGAGCATCCATATGAGGGTCAAAGGCGGTGCTCAGACATAGCTGCGTCCCGAATGCATCCTACAACCCCTTCCAAAGTCGGGAAGTAAAGAGAGAATCTTGATTAGAGAAGATAAATGATGGCACACCATGAAGCCGTACAATCTCATGAACGTAGAGACGTCCCAAGATCTCTAATGATCCCTGCTCTCTGATGGGTAAGAAGTGTGCCGACTAGGTGAGTCGGTCGACAATCAACCAAATGGAGTCATGAACTCTAGAAGTATATGGATGTACAGTCACAAAATCCATTGATATCCCATCCCACTTCCACTCCGGGACCTCCAAGGGATGTACAAAGCTTGCTGGTACCTGGTGCTCTGCCATCACGTGCTGGCAGGTGAGGCATCGAGAAACGAACCCTGCCATAACCTTCATCATACCCGGCCACCAGTGCTGTCATCTGTGATCCTGGTACATCTTCGACACTCCTGTATGTACCTCTAAAGGGGATGTGTGAAAATCTCTCAGCACCTCCTCCCGTAAATCAATTGGTACCATGATACGCCCTCTGAAAAAGACGTCGTGCTCTCTTTATATAGAGAATCCATCAGGTTCCCGTCCTGAGGATATCTGTGCACGCCGTGTCGCACAGTCAGCGTCCCCACGCTGTGCCTCTCTGTCCCGCTGCAATAGTGGAAGACGGACTGTGAGTGACTGAAGAAAGGCTGGACCATCTCTATCCACGAAGGATATCTACAAAGAGGCTAGCTGCTCTGGCGTCTCCCCGAGTAGCTGGATGCCCGTCCTCTTGCTGAGAGAATCAGCTAATACGTTCCCCTTTCAAGGAGTATATACTATCTCAAAGTCATAGTCCTAGAGGAACTCGATCCATTGATGCTGTCTCAGATTCAGGTCCTTCTGCGATAAGATGTACCTGAGACTCTGGTTGTCAGAGTAGATTGTAAAGCTCTCACCCACCAGATAGTGTCACCACATCTTCATAGAGAAGACCACTACTACTAACTCCAAGCAATGGGTAGCGTAGTTCTGAACATGCTGCCTCAGCTAATGTGATTCATAGGCGATCACTGCCCACTCCTGCATTAGGACAGATCCATGTCCGGTCCCTGATGCATCGCAGTAGACTACGTACCCTACTCCCTCCTTCGGTAGCCTCAAGATAGGTGCGCTGGTCAATCTCTGTTTCAGATCTTGGAAGCTCTGCTGACATTTGTCTGACCACACGAAGGGTTTCCCCTTCTTTTTCAATGTTTAGAGTGGTGCCACAACTCTGGAAAATTCTGGCACAAATCTCCAGTAGTACCCAGCTAGACCCAAGAAACTCCACACCTCCGTCACTCTCCTGGGTGGCTCCCAAGATAGCACTGCCTCGATTTTCGCAGGATCCACCGTAGCTCCCGCCTCAGAGATGACGTGTCCCAAGAAGTGGAACTCATGTAACTAGAACTGACACTTTGAGAGCTTTCCATAAAGCTGGTTCTCTCAGAGTGTGTCCAGTACAACCCGCAAGTGGTAGGCGTGCTCCTTCTCAGTGGTCGAGTATATCAAAATTTCATCGATGAAGACCATGACAAATCGATCGAGGTATGGCTGAAAGATCCTGTTCATGAGACCCATGAAAACTGCTAGAGCGTTGGTTATGCCGAAAGGGATAACCAAGAACTCATAGTGGCCATACCTACATCTGAAGGCCGTCTTCTGCACGTCCTCGTCTTGAACTCTGAGCTGATGATAACCTGACATGAGGTCTGTCTTCGAGAACCACCGTGCTCCATTGAGCTGATCGAAGAGGTCGTCAATCCTCAGTAACAGATACTTGTTCCTCACGGTCACCTGGTTCAGGCGACGATAGTCGACACAAATACACAAGCTCCCGTCCGCCTTCATGGAGAATAATATTAGGGAAGCCCAGGGTGAAACACTGGGTTGAATGAATCGCTTTCCTTGCAAGTCCTCCAACTATACCCGTAGCTCTCGAAGCTCAGTGGGGGACAACCGATATGATTTAGTGGATATTAGGGCTGTCCCGGGCTATAGTTCAATATAAAATTCTACCTCTCTGCGAGGAGGTAGTCCTCGAACGTCGTCAGGGAAAATGTCCGCATACTGATCCACCACTATAGGAAAACTAGGACTCTGCATGTCAACTGATCCTAGGATGAGGCTAGCCAACTAATGAGTGATGGGCTGTCCTATCCTTTATGTGAGTCCATCATGTGCTGTAAAGGCTCCCTTCTCACTGGTGAAGGTGAACCTGCTCCCATCGGTGCGTACACACCACACCTTGTGCCTAAAATAGTCGATCTGAGCATGGACTGTAGATAACCAATCCATGCCCAAGATGATGTTGTAAGGCCATGATGCCGCTACAAAGAAGATCCCATCCAATGCTCTTTCCTCCTAGAGTAAGCTCACACTGCTGGAACCAGTGCGTAATCATCAAATCTACTCCCGTAGGAGTCTCTAGCCGTAAAGATCAAGCCAACGACTCTATAGGAATCTCCGATCTCCGAAAAAGGGTAGCAACAATAAAATAATGACTCGCTCGTGTGTCTATAAGAACTGCAGCAAGGGTGGAGTAGATACAGATAGTACCTCGAATTATCTCTAGTGCATCGTGGTCATAGGCCTATGTTGCATGAAGCTGAGCCTGTCTCTTCCCACCAGCTCCATGTGGTCGGGGTGGACCTATTGGTGGTGGTGGTGGTAAAGCCTCAAAGCGTCGCCCACCACCTGCTGCTCGGCCATCTCCCCTACCTCGTCGACCTGCTCTCGGCGGACTACCACGGTCGACCCTTTACCTCTGCTTGGGTGGCCCCTCAAACATCTGATGCTCCTCTACATGGTGGGTCGGGCAGTCACGAGCCATGTGGCCCTGCCCGCCGCATGCGTAGTAATGTCTACTCCTCGGAAGGCTGGCTCTGCGCCGTGTGCCCCGCACCTCTGAGCCAGTGTCCGGAGGTCGTCTTCCTGATGGTCCGGCCTTCCTGGACCCCTGTGACATCTGTCAACTGTCATATGTAGACGACTCTGCTTTGTGCCGCCCTGCGGTAGGTCTCGCTGCTGGCGTAGGCTCAACAAGAAATCTCTCTATGAGAAGAACTCGCTCCAGTACTCTTACCTATGTTATAATTCTGAGGGAGATCATCGATGCCCTGATCTCATGCCTCAGTCCTTGCTTGAAGGTCCAGGCCCAGAAGACTGCGTCTCGTACCAAGTCCGTCGAATAGTGCGAGAGATCGGTAAATCTCGCAGAGTACTGGGCGACCGTCATGCTGCTCTTCCACAGCTATAGAAGATCATGGATGCGCACCGCACGAAGGGTGGCTGGGACGAACTCCGAGCGGAAGAGGATCTCAAAATCCGTCCAGAGGAGTGATGCCTCGTCGTGCACCTGGAGCATCAATCTCCACCACCTGCATGCTGCCGTGTGCAGGAGGCTCGCTACGAGGATCACCATGAGGTCAGCTGGGGTCCCCACTAACCTGAAAACTCGCACAACCGCCTCAATCCAATCCTCGTCTGCCTGAGGGTCCGTCTCTCTGCAGAACCTGGGTGGTTTCTGACGCAGAAACTCATGCAGTGCACTAAGGCGACGTGTACTATCAGCGGCTGGGGATGGTAGCATCGGTGGCTCGGTTGGTATAGGTACCGCTGGTGCCTCCGCTGTCAAATGGCCCTCCACCGAGGCCTCATCACTCGGTGGGCTGTCTTCTCACTCAAAGCTCGGAACCCTAGCTGGCTACCATCGTGGGGCCATCCTGAAAAGAAACAGGTGTGCCACGGTCAAAATAGTATACCTGGTGAGCTGACACAAAGTAATCACAAAGAAAACTTTTGAAACACACATGAAATCAATGTTTTCATGCATTGAGTCGGAAATCAGAAGTCAGGGTCCTAGTGTACAGATACGCCAGCCGCCGCACCAACACTGGACTCCCTGGACTGATAACCACACTCAATACCCTTAACACTATTTCTTCACATAGAAGAAAGATCAGAGTCCAGAGTTCGGTGGTAGAACCAAACTCCTCTGATACCAATTTGTCACGACCCTTCCTCGGGACCCGTGCCGTGACAACCCCAAGCCCACCTCCCATATGCCAGGGGATGACGACTAGCACTAAGGAGTAAATCCCGACAAAAAGGGGAACACATTTCCTTTATAAAGTAAACAAACACTATAGGGTAAGCAAGAATAAGTAAACACTAAGTATAACTGGGTACAAAAGTAGTGTGGAAAAGTAAGTTGGCCAGAATACAAACAAAAACTGAATGTAAAGTACAACTAGAAAGAAAGTACAACAACTGAATGTAAAGCAGCAACGTCGAGCCGTCCACTGGAAGTCCCACCTGAAGGGTGTGTAAAGATAGCCTCCTCAGCCCCTCGGGTCCAGCCGTACGCTCCGTGTACGTTCTGCCTAGTGGTCCACCTACAGGTACCGACTTGCTCCACCAGCCTCAACCACGATCAGCGCTGTCCGTCTTCTACATCCAACACAACGTAGTGCGGGCATAGACCATGCAGGGGTGAGTATACGCTACTCAGTAGGGACCCCGAGACCCCCGAAGGTCTCCCAGAATCCACAAAGGATAATCCAAAAAGGAATGATACAATCATGGAGTAACAACCAACACTACTTAGGTATATTCCCACACATATACCTAAGTCATCTATTCCAGTTCGGCTCCAACACCCGAGCCCAAGTTCGATCACGTCCACACAGGATAGTATAACAGAAACCACACAGGATAACACAACCCAATCCACATAGGAATGCAAGTCAATCATATCAAAGATATTGATTGAATGTCAAGACTCAGCTCACACAGGTATACTTCTTTGTAAGGTGATAGAGATGATCATATATAGCCACTGATTTATCTAAGCTGGGACCCACATAGGATACTAAACCAGCTAAGCTGTCAGACCCACATAGGATACAGACAAACTACTCTGCCAGACCCATGTAGGATATCAAGAACAGATTAAAACACTACCAGACCCACGTAAGATACAAGAACATTAGTCATCGTCATCAAACCCATGAAGGATTTCAGTATAGTCTTCATCCATACCGAACCCACAGAAGATTTAAGTGTAGTCTTCATCGACGTAGAACCCACGGAGGATTTCAGTATGATCTTCATCTCTGCTGAACCCATGGAGGATTTCAGTGCAGTCTTCATCGTCGTCGAACCCACAGAGAATTTCAGTACGATCTTCATCGCTGCCGAACCCACGGAGGATTTCAATGTGGTATTCATTGCTGCCGAACCCATGGAGGATTTCAGTGCAGTGGTCGTCATAGTCGCATCCAACTCTAGTGTTCCAGTACATAGCTTGCTCGATTCTGGGAGGGTCCGCCCCATGTGCCAAGGGGTAGATACATCAACTGACACATAGTCTGGAGTTTATGTATTTAACGCCCTGACCCCAGTTACTCAGAGTCGGTGCATTATTGTGTAACATTGGTATGATCACAAAAGATCAAGTCTCGATAGGCCGATTAGTTTAGTAGTCTTGGAAATACTAAATACATTCATTAGTATTACATTAAATCATAAAGTAAAACAAAACTAAAAAAAAATCCTGTTTTCATAGCCCCTCATACTATTCCTACAGGTCATTTGTAATATACATCATCACATCCTGGAAAAATTAAAACATTGAAAGGTGTGAGCTCAGATGCTCAGTAAGGATAAAAATATAGCGGAATCTTTCATAAATAAACATAAACATTTAAGGCAATGTATAACTAAAACAAAATCCTTTTAAACTTGAACATCAATAAAATATGGCAAAAGTAAAATGAGATAATTCCATTTACTTATTCACATGGATATTCTACTGGTCGAATCATCACATGAAATATCAATAACCACTTTTATAATGATGGAATTCATAATTCCAGACTGTCAAAACCACATAGCCAAGGCCTCGTGCCAAGACCATAAATAAGATTTTGTCAAGTCCTCGTGCCAAGACACTAGTTTTTCTCATGAGACCTGCCGATGCATCGAGGAGCTATAGCGAGCTCCACCCGTCACTTATTAAGTCCAATGCATTCCTCGTATGAACAGGTTTAAACACATCATAAACCATTACATAATCGTATCACATAAAACACGCATAAAGGAAACATAAAATTTCTACATTTCAATCACAATATATCAATACAACACACTGATATAAGAAAAACACTTTCAAAACCATTTTAAATACCAAAATAAAAGAAAATTAAAACATTGAATTTATTGTTCATTTAAAAAAAAGTTATGGCTTGTAGAGGATGTCAAAACTCAAATAATGGTCATGGTGGTGGAGAAGTCGTTGTCGCCGCATATGTATGAAAAAAAACAATACTGTTTGTCATTTAGTAAAATGATTCGTATAAAAAGATTCCATTTTAATAAACATAAAAGTCAAAGGGGTTTATACACCATATAAAAGAAAGTTGTGTATAAAAAAATATGCCTCAATGAAAAGAGATTAAGACGAGGTCCCTTAAAAAGATAATTTTTAAATAAAATAGATCTATTATGTTTATTCACTATAAGTACAAATAAAGAAAGTACAAATACAAGATAGGACATAATAATATCATGACATAATTTTAAAGTAGGAGATTAACCCAAAGAACCGAAATTGGGTTAAGAAGTTCCCTTACCTCGTGTCCGACTTGACTCGACCGTTCTTTAACATCCAGAATAATAAACTAGAGTTAATTTATAGTTTCTTAAGAACATTTTTAAAGTTCACTATTACTTTTATATCACTTATTATCATGTTATGAACATTATGTAATTATTTAAGTTAATAATGGTCATTTTTGTCGATCTTTGGTACTTGAGTCAAAAATAAACTTCTTATAATTACAAGTTGTTCATGTGGTGAAATATAAATTATATCCTGAATTATATTCATGATGTAGATATCATATATATCATATATATCCATTATATACATGAATTTATAATATTACATAACATTTATAGGTAAGAAATGAAATGCACCGTTCATGGAGACGGTAAGCTGTACGTACGCATGAACGCTACTTTCATTTATATTTCATACTTAATGTAATGAAATTATAATTATATAAACGTATATTATAATTCAAGTATAATATAATTTATTATACCATTTACTCCATCCTTTATACATCCCACATATGGCATTAACGATTAAAATAACTTTGAGGGGGCGGTAGTCCGCACTTCCTAAAATGAAATTATCGCGTTTACCCATAATGGAAATCATAAAGGTGTGACATAAATAAAAAATAAAGAAGAATAGGGAAAACATAAAAATAATATATATCATATATAGAAAATAGTTTCATCATAATGTCCACCATGAAAGGTGTTAAAAGATGTTTGAACAAACATCGTTTCGTGAGGCAGTAATTCGCCACCCACAGAAATAGTATGTTCTTTTACCATTAGACGAAGGTGTGTGTAATTTTAAATCAAATAATTCTCATAAAAACATCCTAGTATATTGAATATACTTTTGTTGTTAAAAAATAAAGTAATAAAAAGATTTTTGGGGGTTGGAGAAGCAAAATAAATCAAAAAAAACACAGGAGTAAACATTACCTTAAAATCAGGTAACTCTTTTTGATTTGATCCAAAGGATTCATTGGGAAGACTTATGCCCAAAGTGATGATTCTAGGAGTAAGAGAGGGAAGTTGGGAGAGTATTTGGGCAGAGGTTGGATGATAAAAATGGATTTAAGGTTTGAATAAGGTGGTAGTGGGGGCTTCCTTTTATAAGATGAGAGGACGAGCACTCTGGGAAAGACTGAAATGTTACATTATTATGAAATGATTTTTGGATTATAAAGGTCCCAAAATTATATATTTCTAGGATAAAGTGATAAGGGTTCTAAATATTCTAATCCACTAGGTTTTTGACAAGTTTACGCATTATATTTTACATTATATTTTTATTTTATTTAAATCGTTAATTAATGAGGTAATCACGACATCGTCATTGTGTCAAAAAACATTTAATTTATTTAATGTCTAAAAATTATAAAAAAATTACCATGATGTAGGAAATAATTTTATCTTTCAAATGAATATTTATATTTAAAAAGGTAACTTATATCACCACATGTAATAATTTTTTTATTAAAACAACACATGTTTGTGACAATTTTGTTTTTAATTTAAATAAAAAGTTATTATTGTCATTTTCTTACCCAAGTGGATCCATGGGGTCCCCAAGTTGACCCATAGATTTCCTTGGTCTTCCATTACTCATCCAATAAGTGTAGGAAAAGTGTAATGGTATTTTCATATTTTTATAATATCATTTTTACCTTAAATTTCACTAATTACCTTTAACCGTGATTAATTAAACTTAAAAGTTACTATTCACCAAAAAATTATTTTAATCCCATTGAACCACATTTTACTTCCTAATGACAACCATGTATGTCAGATTTTTAAAAATCAAATCACAGAAGTGGTAATGTTTCATTTAAATGAAAAATCAGTTTTTTAACTACCACTTAGTGGTTTCACTATTCATAAACAATTGACGTTTTTCAGAACAATGCCAAAATTTCACCCTAAGTTATAATTGATATTCCGAATTCAAAAATGATGTCTATTTTATGAAATTCCAAACATATAAGTTTCATTAATTGATTTTATATTTAATTCCCGCTATCACAACAAATAGCGTGTTTTTAAGAAACAATATATATCAAAAGATTGACAATTGTTTATGTCCAATTTCAAAGTGAAATTAATTCTAATGACCACCATTGGATAAAATGGTAAAAATATATTCTAATTATAATTTAAAACCACTATAGTATAATTTATCACTATAATTTATTTTTATTAAAAATGTTGTTTTTAAGTATTTTTCACTATTCATAAAAAATTTGAAGTTCTCAGAAAAATACCAAAATTCAACATAGGCTAATTTCAATATTTCGAATCCACAAATGAAGTCCATTTTGAAATATAATATATATTTAATTTCAAAAAGTGAGTATTACTATTCATAATGGCTATTTTGATTGGTCACGGTGTGTTAGAATCTCGAACTTACATACAATGAAAGTTATTACATTATTAAAAGAGAAGCATATCATGGATTCTCGGGGTGTTACATTCTCCCCTCCTTCAAGAAATTGCGTCCTCACAATTTGAAATTTTCCTTTGAAAATAAAAGGTTGAAAATAGAAAATACCTTTGTGGAAAACCCACATCATAAATAGGGTTAATAAAAATATAACATTAAAGGAAAGAAAGAGAGTTAGAAAGGTCACCCGAGATAGCCCATACTAAGATTCTATGAAAATATTGATATGGAGGAGTAAAAAACCATCATGGTTGTTGACGCTCCTTTCATCACAGAATCTAAAGATCGGAAAAGGGAATATCTGAGCTCAAAGTGATTAATCCTTTGAAGAAACATCAAAAATCGACAAAGGGATGGAAAAGGAGAACATTGCCCATAGGTCGCGCAAGTTCCCTCTTGGTCGCGCAAGTACACTTGCGCGCCGCCTCAACACTTGCGCGACCCCTCATGATCGTGCAAGGGACTTGCGCGACATATCTGGTAACCGCCCAGTAACCGCCCGGGGTCTTCTTTTGCCTATAAATAGACCCTGTGGGCCCCCCATTGAAAGGGGATCTCTTCCCAGAAACTCGGATCAAAGCTCCCGACGCCCAAGTCTCTTCTCAAAGCTTCCAGAACACTTCTAAGGTAATTTCTTACCTAGAATGGAAGATCTAAAGGGAAGAAGGAAGGCCTAAGTGTTGAAACTTATCAAACACTTGCGCGCCGACTTAATTCCTTCAATATAACTTGCGCGTCCCTCTTCTGGAAGAACCTCAAGAGGATGGGAAAGGGTTTAATAAAGAGTCGCTCAAGTAATTCAACCCTGGTTGAAAATCGCGCAAGTATCCCTTATGTCGCGCAAGTATACTTGCGCGACCAATACTTGCACGCCGCCGCAGGACTTGCGCGACCTTCAATACTTGCGCGCCCCTATCTTTTTGGGTGCCCATCTTGCCCTTTTTCACCCCTCTTAAGCCATTTTCACCCTTCCTATTCAAGATTCAGTCTTCAAGATACTTTTTAAAGCCATTTATGGCATGATTTCTTGATTTGACATCCTTATCTGAAAGGAATTATGTGAAATATCTCTCAAAACCTAATGATTTAAACATCTTTATATCACCAAAGATTGAGAGTTCATTCATTCAACCTCATCCTTTAAAATGAGAGAATCCTAACCTGGGTCTCCTTTTCAGGAATAAAGACTCAGTCATAAATCTTGGGCATCTTTCTTAAGAATAAGCCCCAATCAAGTCCTTCAATCTTGGGCATCCTCCTCAGGAGTAATCCCCAAACCTTAATCCCTAACCTGGGTCTCCTTTTCAGGAATAAAGACTCAGTCATAACCTTGGGCTTCCTTTTCAGGAGTAAGCCCCAAGTCCCCTAACCTAGGCTTCCTTCTCAGGAATAAGTCCTAGTCATAAATCTTGGGCATCTTTCTTAAGAGTAAGCCCCAAGTCTCTTAAAATTTCTCTTAACCAGTCATAAATTTCCTTTGATTTGGGTTTCCTTTTCAGGAATAAAACCCAATCATAAGTCCTCTCCTAACTTGGACATCCTCCTTAGGAGTAAGCCCCAAGATTAGAGTATTCAAATCTCCATGAAGCACATATAACTTTGTGGACCCTGTTCATGGATTTTCTTCCTAAAAGTAAATCCTAAACCTTCATCTATCTGGGCAGTCATCCATACATAAGCCCCAAACAAAATTCTTATGATTGCATCCTTCATGGCACAATTGTCTAAATTTTACCAATACCTCTTGTTTCTCATACTGAGCATGACTCACGTGAGCTTAGAGTGTAAAAGTAATTATGACATTCATCTTTGAGCCATCAATCATAAAATATCATATCCCATTCCTCGAACTACGTGGATTCTGATTCCTTTTTTCAAAACAAAGGATACGTAGGTAGCCCATTCATGGGTTCGATCCCAACATTGAAATAATCTCTGTCCTTCTGAATGACGATAAACTTCAAGTGCCCCACTGAGTGGCTTTAAAACCAGCCTGGTCATCAAAATGACCAAGAGACTTTTATATAAATGTTTTGAAGGATACCATTGACCAAGAATCTCTAAACAAATATAGATGATTCGATATTGATGAAGAACCTCGAATACATATAAAAGATTCTCTAAATTTCTTGCATATTTAATCATTGATTGTTAAAACTAAAGGAAAGCTCATTTTATACTTGGTAATGTAATAAGGATTCACGAACTTAACTTAAATCTATAAAGAGAGTCCCAGAGTAGACAATAATTTCCCTCAAAAAGGTGTGATGAGTCCGACCTCCCATCCTCTCGACCAATGCAAATTCCTAAGCCTCATTAGCCCACAAGCTAATGAGCGCCTGCCTTTGGAAAGTAGGTCCAAAAGGATGTGGAATCATTGGATGTTTCCGGTTCTACGAACAAACCCGTTAGAAACCGATCGGAACGTTTGAATCTCCCGTCCAGGAGGTCATCCCCGGATTCCGCGCGAAACAAAAAATGGTGAACCCGACGTGAATCCTTAACCAAGTTAAAGTGATGTTCTTATTAGATGTTAGGCCCCTTGGGCCAACAAGGCAATCATTGACATATGATCATCCAAAAGATGCAGTAGCCGGATTCATCTTGATTATGTCTGTTATATGGAACAGGCACTCTTTTTTCAAGATCTCCTACAAAAAATGGCTTTCCTTAAATTCACCCCTGTGAATACTGCTGCTGAGAACACCTCTACTGTGAGGTCTGCTGCCATGAAAACCAATGCTGCTACTCCTGCTGGAACGTCATCCGCTCTGAGGATGACATCACCAACTCAGCGTATTCAACGCTGTGTTTCAAATGCACTGGTTAAGGAGTACCGTCGCAACGGTACTATCCCAACTCTGGAGGCCGCTCGTCAAGCCCTCCAAGTTAACAATTCTACCTGGTCGTCCGGACAACGGCGACCAGCAATCAAGAAGCAGGCGGTGCTGACTACCGTCTCCAACCGTTTCGGGTCGTTATCCCCGGAACGCAATTTCCATTCACTCCCTTATTCTGAGGAAGTGAATGAGCAGGTCCCGCGGGACCTTAATTCAAAGAGACAGGAGTCCTTCTCAAGGGCTCCCATCAACAATCGCCGCCAGACTCGTGCGGTAGTGCACCCTCAACATGATGAGGGTACCGGCTCCAGGCATTCAGCTCAAGTTCCTCGAACCCGAGCAGGCAAGATGAATCACCAGAGACGGAATCCGGTTAATAATAGGCAGGTTGTCATCCCTGCCATCTCCGGAGAAGTCCACCAACCTAACTTGGTGGAAAATAACGAGCAGGCATACACACCTGTTCGTTTTAATCCCGCTGTCCAGCAGACTCGTCTGGCAGCATCAAGCCGATCCCGCCAGGCAATTCCTGCGGAGTACCATAGGCAGGAACATACACCTGCTTATACATCAGCAGTTAGTCATCAGGCTCGTCTGACTACATATGATGGATCTCGTCAACCGCGTTTGGCGAAGTGTAATCAGCAGGCACATACACCTGCTGATACTAATCAAGTCTACCAACAGTCTCGCTTGGTAGCACCCGGAGAAGTCAGTCGGAAAGTCCCGACGACAAACAGGAGGCAGACTAAACTCTCTGCCTCCACACTTGAGTACTGTCAGGATTCACTGACAGGAAAAGGAGGACAGGAGCAGGCACATACACCTACTCCAAGCCCGGAATGGACGTATATCCCTGTTCCGGCGGCTGAAGTCACCAAACATATTTTGTCAATGGTGAAAGAGCAGAAGCAAATTCCTGCTCATATTCTGGATGCTTGCCAGGATATCATAACAGCTTCAGCTTCATCTCAGGGACAGACACATAAATCTATCCCTAGCAGTGGAGTGACACATCAACAATTCACTCCGGAACAGAAACACACATCTGTTCCAGTCCAAGAGGGTTGTGGGGCCTACTCCCCCATATCATATGGACAACCAAGTCAGGCACATACACCTGATTTGAGCGATGATCGTCAGCCTAACCTGACCATCTTTCCTGATCAGGCACATACACCTGCTCAGAGCAATCACTTTCGTCATCAAGTGATTTCTAAAGCGAGTAAGAAGGCATCTAAGAAAAAGATCCGCCCAGCACAGTCAGGAGATCAAAGGCCAATCTGTAACAAGGCCTTGCTCGATGCTGGAGTTCTTGAAGCCCTCAGACATTTATCTGTCGGAATTCAAGATTCTACTCCCTCAGTTCCCAATAACAGGAACATTAATCCCGAAGGTCTTCAACAGACACTTCCTCATGAAGACTTGCTTCATGAAAATTCGGTCAATCTTGAAGTTTCTTCTTCAGATGAGAACCACAGGAACCCTCTGTGTGGTCAGAAGACCAAGGAGCAAGAGATATCATCTTTTGCTGTAACCCATCATGAAGGTCCTCCTCATGGTGATGAACTTCGCTGCGAAAGTCCTCTCCGCAGTAGTGATTCACATTGTCTCGAAAATTCTTCAGAAGGCAATGTAGTGACGAGAAAGCCCTCCTATCTCGAGGCACTTGCAAACGTAAAACCAGTCATGTCTGAAGTTTTACTATCGGCAGGTGAAACTCTTTCTCCATCAGAAGATAGCTTGGGGTTCAGGTTATTCTCCGAACCTTCCCTAGGTCATTCATCTTCCAGCATGAATAGTGATTCCTCTACCAATCTTGTTGAATCCGATGAAGCAACAAGGAAACACCAACTCTGGTCCAAACAGGTAGAAGAATCTTCATTTAATGATAAAGAGGAAATGCTGAACATGAGGAAAAAACTGGCAAAAGGTGAAGTACCAGTCATGTTTTGGCCTTTGGCTGATTCACAGTATGACATTCCAAAGATGTTGACGGATGATGGAATCCATGATATTCGTCTTAACATATGGAAAACTCTTTGTCAATTAAAGAAGAAGGTATTATCTTACGATGAATATGAAAATCATCTTAAGATAATAGAAGGGTTACAACGCCAGATTGATTTGGCATCTCTATCAGTCTCTCGGTATCCGAAGGCCGAAAAGCAACAGAGAACCCTTCAACGTTCATGCCTTGGCGCGCTGAGAAAATTGCGTCAGTTAATTTCCAATGCTCCATCTAATGTTCATATCAGAGGATGGGGTATTCACGGAGCACTACATTTCACAGTGCTTTCCGGTCAGCAAAGCCCGCCGAAAATGGTCTCATGCAATGTTATTGCCCATGGCCGGCCACAGTCAATGGGCTTTGTTCATAATCAAAATCTTGCTCGAGATCAAGCTTCAACTAGTTCCTCTCAAAATCAAGTATATAGAAAACAGGTTGTTGAATTGCTCCTACATCAAGCAGGCGAGAATATTGCGCAAGCCTCTCGTCTGGAGCAAACACGTCATCAAATGACAGAAGTTTCGGAAATCATCCAACGGTCTGTTGAACCAGGTGATAAAAGTGGATACAGGTTAATGCATCCAGCTAATTTCCGAACTAAGATCCGCAAGATCAAGAGAGATTTCAAGAAGATCTCAGACATAGCATGTCAAGAGACACCCCAGCTTGCCAGACTGGGGACTTCTCTAACCCAACCCTCAGAATCAACGAATGGGATTCGAGGAGTTGAGCAGAAGCAACAGGAACACCCCCAGTCCACCGGACTGGGGACTTTTTCAAATCTTCAATCCCTCCCTCAGAGAAAGTCAGTATTCTCTCGATTAGGGAATAAGCCTCAAGAGGAACGAAGAGCCAAGATGTCAGGAGATTCTCTCCAAGTGACGGTTCACAAAGAAATTCCTGAGGGGTCAAGTCAACGGAATGCCATGTCTTATCATGGACATAAAAGGAGACAATATCATAGAAATGCTGATAGAAAGGATTTCATGAAATATGCATCCATTAATGTCATCACTGCCGTTGCTGCTGATTCACCAGATGAGGCTCAATCAGAGGGATCAGATGAAGAGGTTCCTGCTCAAGAAGTTGCGCACACAGACCTAAATGAAGAAGGTGTGCGCACACGTAATCAAAGGCTTACCCAAAATTTGGGTATTCCTTCAAGTAACCCACTTCCCCCTCTCCGAAAAGGATCCAATAAGGGGAAAGGAAAGAATCAGGTTACTTCTCACCCTTCCTCTGAAGGAGGTCAATCGCTCTCATTAGAGCAAAGGCTTGCACAACAGGAGGAAGAAATGAAAGAGTTAAGAAGGTTGAATGCAGAACTACTTCAGAGTAGTCTTCTTCTTAAGAATGCTGAAGTCCGACAGCCGAAGGAATTTGTTGTAACTACTGAGATGGATCAGGAATATCCTCCTTTATCAGTACACCCACAGAGGTCTAATCCTACGGGTCAAACGCAACAACGGTTGGCAGCACTACCATTAGTTGCAGCACCAACCTCCACGGCTGTCCAAGCTCCATTCATTGCACCTACCCAAAACCAAGTTCAACCTGACGTTTCTCAAAAGTTAATAACTACTATTGAGTCATTAACAGCTCGGTTAGAAACTATGGAAGGGAAACGGGCGCAAGTTCAACCTGAAAAGAAAGTTTACCCTGAATGGGTAGATTCAATTTCTCCTCCATCCAGTTTTGGAAACCCTATTTTCCCTACTTTCAATGGATCAGGCGACCCTGAACAACATTTGACGCATTACGTGTCTTGTTGTGATCCTATGATGGGAACTCCAGAACAACAAGAAGCAGTGAAACTCAGATGCTTCGTGCGAACCTTGCAAGGACCAGCTTTTGTCTGGTATACAAGCTTGAAATCCCGGTCAGTCATCGGATGGGAGGATCTTCGTCAAAAATTCCTTCTTCAGTTCAGCTCAACTTTGCCAAAAACGACAGTTTTCGATCTTACAAACTGCAAGCAAAGGGAGAATGAAAGAGTCTCTGATTTCATTGCTCGTTGGAAGGGATTAACGTATTCCTTGAGTTTATCACTCCCTCAGGAGGAATTATTGCCAATCTGTGTGGCAAATTTGCGTGACGAATTACGCACGCCATTGATCCCTATGAAATACACAGGAGGGTTTCGAGACCTTACTTCAATCGCTCAACAGATTGAAGATTCCCTTATGCAGGCTAAGGTTAAATCTCGTGTAATTCCATCAGCTCCAGGAAGAAGAATGGGTAAAGCAGAAACTGCTACAGTTATGCTTAAACAGGCACCTGTACCTATTTCTACTTCAAAACCTTCATCTTCTCGAAGGGCTCCACCTCCTGAACGCCAACAACAAAGGTTGTTTCGTCCAAATGATCAAAAAGATCAACGACGAAAACAATTTGAGGATATGAAGAGTAAAACATACTCTTTCCGAAGTGAGCAAGTTCCTGGTTACTTCATTTCAGCTCTGGAAAATAATTTGGTTCAATTACCAGTGCCGAAGAGACCAAACAAGGAAGGAGATGAAGACCGTCCCAATTATTGTCCCTTTCATCAAATGTTGGGACATCCCATCCAGGAGTGTTTTGTCTTTAAAGACCTCCTACAAAAGATGGTTGACTTGGGACAAGTCAAATTGAAGGGTTCTTCAGCTCATGTAGCGTGTATTACCGCTACAGATCCAGAGGAAGGAGGCGAGTGGCAGGAAGTCAAAAGCAAAACTGCGAAAAAATATGATGATTGGATGGTCAGAAAGACAATCAATCGGACCCATTCCATTTTGCGAACACAATTGAAGAAGCCAATTGTGTCTCCTACAAAAGCTGCAGTAAAGCCTCCATCAAAGGACAAATCCTCAAAAGGGCAGTGTAATTCAAAGAAGAAAGAGGAATCAGGAGAAGATGAGTATGTATCAAAGCCTAAATTGTCTTTGACTCTGGCAGATTTCATGCCATCTACTTCAAAGTCACGGGCACCGTCCCACCAAACGGCACAGCCTAAACAGGCCAACCAGGCAGAGTCTTTATCAGACGAAGAATTGATCTTTGGTTCTGTTAATATGATTCAATTAACAGATTCATATTCCCGTCTTGATGAGCCTGAATTCCCTGTATCAAATAAAGGAACCCGAGGAAGTTCTAGAGGTTCAGGATATAGGGGAAGACGTGGATCTTTCCGAAACCACTACTCTAATTCTACCCCTGCTAGCACTGTATATGCAGCAGAAACTCGTGGTAGAGCCCTTCAGTGAGCTCAAAATGAACAAGCAAGTTCTTCTGCTAATGGCCAACTCAGCTTCGGCACAATTATTTTGGAAGACCGATTAAAGGTTCCATCTTCTTTATCTCAGCAAGCAAATGGATCTAATCAGTCTAATTTTCCAAAACCAAAGATGTTGCCAACTTCAATACAAGATGCATCAGCTTCCAAAGCATCTGCTTCCAAGATACCTGCTAAACCACATATTCCTATTGGGAAACGCAGGCCTCTAGATCAAAATTATGATATATTGAAACACTTGGCCCAAGTACCAGTCAAATTATCAATTTTGGATGCTTTGAATCTATCAAGAGATCTTCGGGAAGCACTCATCGAAGCTTTGTCAAGTCCTCAAGAGTTTGAAGCTGAGATTGCTGCAGCTGAAATTTATCACATAGAGAATAATCCTGCAGAATGTCATGCAGTGATATCTTTTACTGATAAAGATGAGGATGATGTTGTGCATGGGCACATAAAACCTTTGTACTTATCTGGCAAAGTCAATGGTATAGATGTTCGAAGAGCTTTCATTGACAATGGTTCAGGAGTCAACCTCATGCCCATTCGCACACTTCGTCGATTGGGCCTCACAGAATCTGATTTATCTCCTTCTACCATGATGTTGCAAGGATATGATAAAAATGAACAAGAACCACTGGGAGAAGTTACGCTCAGAACTCAGTTTGGAGATCTTGTTTCCAGTTCAGATTTCATGATTGTTGATCAAGACTCAGCTTTCAATATCTTGCTTGGAAGACCCTGGTTACATCAGCATGCAGCTATTCCGTCATCATACCATCAATGTCTCAAATACTGTTTCGATGGTCAAGTTGGAACATTGTATGGTGATAAGGCCCCGTTCAAAACATGTGAGTCTCAATACATTGAGGCGGAATTTTATCACATGAAGGGAAGAGAAAAATCTACAATGAAGGAAATTACCAAAGTTAATGCTCCATATGGTTTGGAAAAAATTCCAATAAATCCATTTTCACATGTGAGTACAGATTATGTGTTACCTATCAGTCAAATTGACAAAATAGGCCCAAATCAAAATACTCTTATGGAAAGATCCATAATGTCAATTACGGCAATCGAGCCAGACAACATGGGAGAAATTGGTAACTTACCAAGTAATGATGAAAGCATAAGTGGTGACGTTTTCATTTCGTCTGCTGAAATCCAACAAGTCTATACTTCACTAATCAGGCCAGAAGAAGTTATAGCAACACCAGAGGTGAATGTTGATGTCGATTCTCAATCCATCATCTCCTCTTTATTTCCCAAAGAAGACCCTTTTTCATCAATAGGGACGGAAATGGAAGCTTCTTCTTCAAAATGTGAAAATTTTGACATCTCTTATGATCATGAGAATTTCGTCTTTTCATCTACTTTGCAAGTAGAAACGGAAGATATAACACATGATGAAGAGGAAGAGGAAGATCTTAGAGATGCTCCTCCAGCATTTGAAGAGGGTATCTCTACCACTGTGGATGAACTCAGAGAAGTAAATCTGGGTACAGAGAAAGATCCACGCCCCACTTTAATTAGTGCGGCCATGACCTTTGAAGAACAAGAGATGTATATTTCTTTTCTAAAGCAAAATAAAGATATCTTTGCTTGGAATTATACAGAGATGCCTGGCCTTGATCCTGATGTTGCCACCCATCATTTGGGTTTGCCAAAAGAACATCGAGGATTCAAACAAGCCGCGAGAAGAACACACCCAACCTATGCTTCCAAAATCGAGGCTGAAGTGGATAAGCTTATCAAAGCTAACTTCGTCAGAGAAGTTCAATATCCCAAGTGGTTGGCTAATATTGTCCCAGTAAAGAAAAAGAACGGACAAATTAGGGTTTGCATCGATTTCAGAGATCTTAATCGGTATTGTCCCAAAGATGATTTTCCAGTTCCGATTACAGAACTCTTAATTGATGCGACGGCTGGCTATGAAGTACTTTCTTTCATGGATGGATATTCTGGATATAATCAGATCCGAATGGCCCCAGAAGATGAGGAATATACAGCCTTCAGAGCTCCTCAAGGTGTGTTTTGTTACCGGGTGATGCCCTTTGGTTTAAAAAATGCAGGTGCAACATATCAACGCGCCATGCATCATATCTTCAAACCTTTTCTAGGGAAATTTGTTGAATGCTATGTAGATGATTTGGTGGTTAAATCCAAACAACGTTTTGATCACTTGGCTGATTTGGAAATCATATTCCACAAGCTTCGACAACATAATTTGAAGATGAACCCCTTAAAATGTGCTTTTGGGGTAACCTCAGGAAAATTCCTCGGCTTTGTTGTACGCCATCGTGGTATTGAAGTCGATCCTGAGAAGACCAAATCAATCCTTGGTATGTCACCTCCTCAGAATTTGAAAGAATTAAGAGGACTTCAAGGACACTTAGCCTATATTCGGCGTTTCATCGCCAATTTGGCAGGCAAAAGTTTACCTTTTACCAAATTACTGAAGAAAGGAGTCACTTACCAGTGGACTAAAGAATGTCAAGAAGCATTTGATGTTCTCAAGAAATACCTCTTAAGTCCACCAGTACTCATGCCACCTGTTGAGGGTAGGCCTCTTATCCTCTATGTGACAGCTTTAGAGCGATCATTGGGTGCCTTTCTCGCTCAAAAGAATGATGCTGGGAATGAAAATAGTCTCTACTATCTCAGTAGAACTATGCTTGAAGCAGAAACCCGGTATTCGAGTATTGAAAAATGCTGCCTAGCATTAATCTTTGTAGTTCAGAAACTGAGACACTACCTGCAACATCACGAGGTCCAATTGGTATCTCGTAATAATCCACTCAAATTCATCCTTAGTCGTCCAATGCTTACAGGACGTCTGGCAAGGTGGGCGGTTATTCTACAGCAGTTCGACATTCAATATGTGTCTCAAAAGGCAATTAAGGGCCAAGCTCTGGCTGATTTCCTGGCTGAACACCCTTCAGTGGAAGACACATATTCAGATATCGAACTCCCTGATGAGGAAGTTTTTTCTATTCAAGAGAATCCTCAAACATGGGAAATGTATTTTGATGGTGCTTCTAGAAGTCCAACAGGGAAGAAAATGGAAAATCCTAAATTCAACAAAGTTGGTTTAGGAATTGTGCTCATTTCTCCAGATAAGGCAGTGTTACCTTATTCCTTTTTGTTGTGGGAAGGTGGTACCAATAATGAAGCTGAATACCAAGCTCTCATTGCAGGCTTGGAGTTAGCGCTTCAAGCACAAGTGAATCACTTAAAGGTAAAAGGTGATTCAGACCTGGTAATCAAACAAATCAATGGGGATTATGCCATCAGAAAAGAAGAATTAATCCCTTTGTATGATTACGTCAGAGAGTTAATGTCGGAATTCCCTTCAGAACCGACATTTTCTTATGTCCCAAGATCACAAAATGCTCAAGCTGATGCACTGGCTAATATAGCCACAGCTTTAGCAGATCCAAATCGGGACGAGACAACCATCGGTATTGCCCACCGTCGTGCAATTTCACCTTATGTTCAAGTCAGAACAGAGGAAATTAATGAAATTAGTCCCATTCCTGAACCATATGGTCATACTACAGGATGGATGTCACCTATCAGGGAATACCTTCAAAATGGAACACTTCCACCTGATAGAGCCAAGAGAGAACAAATTCGGCGACGTGTGGTCAATTTTACTCTTTATGATGGTCCAAACCACCTCGAGAAAATTCTCTACAAACGTGGTTTTGATGGAGTTCTCTTCAGATGTATTGATGGTGAAGAGACAATGGCTGTCATAAAAGAAGTGCATGCAGGAGTCTGTGGTGCCCACCAGTCTGGGCATAGATTGTCTGATCAAATTCGAAGACTTGGATACTTCTGGCCTTCAATGATACAAGATTGTGTTAATTTCACAAAGAAGTGTCATTCATGCCAAGTATATGCCAATTTCATTCATCAACCTCCAGAGTTGCTTCATACAGCTAAATACTCATGGCCATTTTCCACATGGGGAATGGATGTGGTGGGACCTTACCCTTCAGCTACGGCCAAGCAGTTTAAGTACATTCTTACTGCTACTGATTTCTTTTCCAAATGGGCAGAGGCAGTACCTCTCAAAGAAGTCAGTTCTAAATGCATTGTTAGCTTCATCAAGTCTAACATCATTACTAGATTTGGTGTCCCTCATACCATATTGACAGACAATGGCACCAACTTCTGCTCTTCTGAGGTAAAGAGATTGTATCAAGAATACAACATTAAGTCCAACCATTCATCTCGATATCATGCAGCGGCTAATGGCCAGATAGAGGCCTTCAACAAGACTCTTTCAAATATACTGCAAAAGATGGTGGATAAAGATAAGAGGTCATGGCCTGATAAACTCTATCATGCTTTATGGGCTTATCGGACTACCACTCGCAATGCGACGCGGTCTACTCCATATTCATTGGTATATGGAACAGAAGCAGTCTTGCCAATTGAAGTCCAATTGCCCTCACTCAGAATAGCCATTTGTGATCAGTTATCAACAGATGAGCAATCCCAAAAGCGGATGAATGAATTGGAACAGTTAGATGAGAAAAGATTGTGCACTTTGCACCACTTGGAAATCTATCAGAATCGAATAGCACGAGCTTTTAACAAAAAGGTTCTTCTTCGTTCATTCATTCAGGGAGAATTGGTATTGGTTCTCAGAACACCAATGATACCAGGAAAGAATCCTCCCAAGCTTGAACCAAAATGGGAAGGACCTTATTCAGTACATAAGGTCTACTCCAATGGAGCGTATTCTCTGATTTCAATGGATGGAGAACACATCACGACTCCAACTAATGCCAGATTTCTGAAGAAGTATTTTGTATAAACACAAAATATTGTTCCCAAAACCAAGACTCTTACATTTGGTTTATACAGCAATGGTCCAGTATGACCTTAAACTACAACTACGTCCAGCATGACGATAAACTGTATGGTCTGTGCATATGACCTTAAACTATTCGCACTTATATCCCTGCAACATGACACTAAACTGTGCAGCACCAATAGTCCTAACTGCAAGACTTTAAACTGCATAGTCCCTGATTTTGTCCTACATGACAATAAACCGTATAGAAGTTCTTATATTCTGTCCGAGATGACATTAAACTATATTTTGTCCTAACGACATGACATTAAACTGTGTGGCACTTTCAACGTCCTACATGACGTTAAACTGTGTTAAGTCCCTTATTGTCCTACATGACACTAAACTGTATTCTGTCCGAGATGACATTAAACTATATTGTGTCCTAGCAACATGACATTAAACTGTGTGGCACTTCCAACGTCCAGCATGACGATAAACTGTAAAAAGATCAGAACTGATATCCTCATATTGATTCACCTTAGTCTTAGCTACATGACTTTAAACTGTACAGCATCAGTTCATCCTTGCTATATGACGCTAAAACTATACAGCAATGGTCCAGTATGACTTTAAACTGCAACTTCGTCCCACACGACATTAAACTGTGAAAAAAGTTCCATAAACAGTCCAGCATGACCTTAAAACTGCATCATCCCTGGTCCATGTATATGACCATAAACTATTTGCAAATATGTCCAGCAAGACGTTAAACTGTGACGTCCTAACTACATGACGCTAAACTGTATAAAAGTCCCTCACGTCCGGAACGACGTTAAACTATATAATCATCAAAAGTCCAGCATGACATTAAAACTGCACAATCCCCCTTTCGTCCAATATGACGTTAAAATGTATTGTCCCCATCGTCCTAACTACATGACGCTAAACTGTACAGAAAGTCCTTGATATGTCCTACATGACATTAAACTGTGCATCGTTAAGGTTGTTATTACCTCTTGTTTCTCACACCGAGTATGACTCACGTGAGCTTAGAGCGAACATCAACCATAACACTCCCTTTGGGCCACTAACCATGTGTAAGTCCCAACAACATTATTAGATCATTGTCCCCAAAAAACAATTTGATCGTTAATTCATTCTTTAATTGAACTACACAGACTTTGATCCTTGCCCTCCAGGCTGGGTATGTAGGCAACCTCCCAAGGTTCAAGCCCAAAAACAATCTCTTCACATCGGTTCACCACCATCTAATATGATGTTGATTTGTGAAACCGCCCCTGAAATCAATATCTTTACATTGATTCATTTTCGTCCTTGTTATACGACGTTAAACTATACAACACTTTTGTCCAGTACGACAATAAACTACAATATTCTTTGATTTCCTCATTTGAGAAGGAACCATTATTAAACATTGATTCTTTTTCAATCATGGTTTTCATTTTCAAAAAGACTACGTACATACATGGTAATGCCTAAACTTTTTATCTTAGGTTAAAACCATCATTGCACTAAAGTCCCTTTTCACCCTTCACATGTACGAACCAAATTTGTACAAAGGGTAGTTTCTAGAACTACGTGGACTTGATTCCCATCCTTATGGGATATGTAGGAACATTCGAGTGTCCCTCGAATCCAGTCCCAAGTCTTTTGGGCCTAACCCCAAATTTCACTTTCAGTCCCTTGGCTGAAAAGTCCTCATGAAAACACACACTGTGTATTCATTATTATGGTCCGAATTCTATGACCCAAAAAACTAAGATCACTCATCCTTTCGTCCTGCACGACGTTAAACTGTATTTCAAGAACTACGTATGGCTTGATTCTCATTCTTATGAGATACGTAGTGAAGTCCAAGTTTCAATTCAGGACCCAGCCACAACATGATTATGGTTTTCATTGACCTATGTATCTCTATATACATTGGAAAATACCCATCTTTATGTATTATAATCCTAACCTTAAATATTTTCAGATCTTCATAACCCTTTTTCATGACTTATGGTCACAAAAATGTCAAACTTCTGAGAATTCTTTTGCCTGACTATGCAGCACGTGCCCATAGGTGGCCTTGCATAAACAGTCCACATAACAGACTTGTCAGCCAAGAGATGCTATTTATTTGACCATGCAGCCAATGCCCATAGGTGGCCCTGCATGTTTTCAACCCCCTAACGGGTTTGTTAAATAATAGTAACTTCATTCTTGGGAAGAATGCCTCTTTTGTCCTTATTTGTCTTAAACGACAGTATGTAGGGATCCGCAAAAATAGCCATCCTTAACATATTTGTCCCATATCCTTTTTCATGATCTGAAAGTATTCAAGTCTATGGTTTATTCTTCTTCCCTACGTTTGGGTCAGACCTTCGTAGGAGTGATATTCATCCAGTTCTTCGATATTCTTGTTCGGAAATATCCTTTCCATATTCAAGTACTTGGTTCCATAAAACAAACTCTATGCTTTAGAAAATTTGAATCTCCATAAACTTTCACTGGCTTTTAGCACTAGGAAAGTAAATTTCTGAGAGTTCTTTTGCCTAACTATGCAGCACGTGCCCATAGGTGGCCTTGCATAAACAGTCCACATAACAGACTTGTCAGCCAAAAGATGCTATTTTATTTGACTATGCAGCCAATGCCCATAGGTGGCCCTGCATATTTCCACCCCCTAACGGGTTTTGTTAAATAATAGTAACTTCATTCTTGGAAACTACTTCTTCTAATGCTATTTAGCTCTTTTTCATATCATTCCTCAGATTCAAATATTCTTAAGTCATAGTTTACATATTTTCTCTCATACTTGAGTATGGTAATTTGTTTTCAGATAAATTATCAAGGAATTGAATCCATTTTAATCCATTTTTTCGGTCAAAGCTATTTCGACCTTAAACATTAGCCTCTTTATGTCCGGCTTGCATGACTTTAAACTGCCCACACAAAAGACAGAGGAACTATGAATAAAAGTCAAGTTCCAGCTCACTAAATATACATTTTCTGTATGATTTAGGTAATATTGAGCAATTAAAAGATTCAAAGTTTGTAGGGTTATTTGTAATAATCCTAGTAAAAATCAAACTATGCTTACTAAGCCCATTGGCTTAAGTAAATTTGAAACAGGTAATGGAAGAATGCAAGCACAAATGATTGAAGACAAAAGTGTTTTTCATTGATACACAAGAGTTAGAAGGACATCCACAGATTGGAATCTCTTCTCTTTTTCAAGAAATTACAGGAGATTGTCAACAAAAGTCTTCATTTGATGTATAGCATCCTGAGCCTTATCAACAGTTGCTTGAAGCTCGTGCACTTGACCAGCTTCACTCTTTTCAGCTTGCTGAAGTGCCTTCTTAGCATCTGCAATGGCTTTCATGCAATTTACATGAGTTTCATCCAATGATTCATTAAGCTGATCAAGTTCCCCAGTAACAGCATCTAACTGTTGCTGGAGTTGCACCTGCTGGACGACCTTTTCTTTGATTTTTTGTTTCAGATCCTTCATCTTGACAACATAATCAGCTTCAGCCTGGGATATCGCAGCCTCAAATTCGCCTAAGTTGACTGACGATTTCACTCTGGTCAAATCTTCGCGACTTGTCTGCATTTGCTCCCTCCTGAAGATAATCTGTTTCACTGTAGCATGGATCTTTTCATACCCAAAACCACCAAGTCCCATTATAACAAATTGGGATGACAATCGGGAAATTTTTGATGGTAGCTCTTCTAAGGGCACCCCCGATATGATGTTCCATATATTGTTCCACGCCTTACGTCGTGAAAAGCTGAACGCTTTGAGCATCTCTGGATCTGATTCAACATCTTCGTCAGAAGGGGGTATGTAATCTGGAATTAACATGCTTAAAGAAGTGCCTCGTTCTGCTCTTTCCCCTCTGACTTGGGCTTCTTCACTTTCAATTCCCATTGGGGCAGAGGCTGAAGCCTCATCTCCGGATCTAGCCATTACAGTTGATGGCCCTACATGATCAATTGAAAGATTTTAGTTGAATCTTAAAGAATAACAAAAGAATGGATTGTCTTGCAAATAAAGTACAATCACAAATATTGTTATCCCTTACCCAATGGTGGTTCAGCAACATGAGAAGACTTCTCCCCATCTTTCCCGGTTTCAACAGGATTTTCAAGATGGGTCTCAGGAGAGTTTATTGGATTTAGCTCTACTTGAGCTAATGTTTCTGCAATGATAGGGTTGACATCAGTGTCCACACCCTCTTCAGGCATTGGCAGTTCAGCAGCTTCTACGGAAGAAACTGCATATTATTTTACATCATGATTAGAAATATTTTTCTTTTAAAAGAAAAATTTGGGCGAAGGGTAACACTCACGCCCAAGGTCTTCTAAATCACATGACAATCTAGCATGATCATAAAATTCTTCAAAAGTCATTCCTTGATTCATCATTTCATCCAATGATACTTCAAAATCTTGGTTAGTCTCACCAGTGGGAGCATTTGCTATGTCTTCTTGCTGACTTATGTCCTGCAACCCCTGACCCTGGACAGCATCTTTAGTAGTAGGAGGGATACTGGGAATGGATGGCAGCTCTTCTCCAGGAGCTACCAAGTCAGATTGAGTTTGTGGTTGTTCTACAGCACCCTCCACGGCCTTTGAAGAAGGATCAGTCCCTTCCCTCAAGGGGGAAATTGAAGAAGCCCCTGCAATCCTCAGAAATATGAGTAACCATATGATTATGGGTATAAACTCATGATTGTTCGAAGGACTTACCACTGCTAATGAAACGTTTAGCTAAGGATTTCCTCCTTCGTTGCCTTGGCTTCTTTTGCTTTTTTGGAGTTTCAGCTGTCTCCTTTATTGGCACTTGGATTGGCGAATGAAAGGCTATGTCCAGTGCCTCATTCATGGCCTGCTGGCCTGGAGATATCTCGCCTGGTTCGCGAGGAGAATCAGCAGCAGCCCCAACAGCGGTACCACCAGGGCTATATTGTGGCGAAGGAACCCCGGTCCCTTTCTTTGCAAGCTGCAAGATGAAGAAAATAACTTTCTTAAGAAACAAAGCTTCAACTGAAATCAAGTTTCAAATAAGGAAAGAAAACTTACATCTTCAGGAGCCACGTACTCTTGCCACTCCTCATCTCCAGAACCACCAGCCCCCTTAGTGGTGCCACGATCAATCATTTCCTTCACCCGCCTGGTGATAGGAGTTGAATTATCGGTGGCATATATGAGCATTTCCATCTCTCTGATGTAAGCCCGCACTTCATTGGGGTTATCTCCGTATTGAAGGTCTTTTGAGGCTAGAAGATATCCTATCCCAGGAAGTTGTAGACCCTCACACAAATCCAGCCAGGCGGTTTCAGTATCACAGTATAAGCTCTGCCATAGCTGAACAGCCTCTGGTCTTAGATATAAAGGCTGTGAGGAAGGTCCTACAATTTTTGATTTTAATTTCTTCCCAACTCCTGCAACTACAGATAGAGAATAAGAAAGTGAGACTTATTACTTTATAAAGTATCAGTGATTGAAGTTATTACAATCAAATAACTCACCAGGAGCTGATGGAGTGGGTCTTTTGACTCTGGCCGGAGGATTATATCGGGCACGAAACCGCTTTGCTGCCGGTTGTGCCTCATCATCCCCATCATGATAATCCGAGGAATCAGTTCTAGAGGAGGAGTCTGTTGAACCTATTTCAGGAGGAGAAGCAGCACCTTCATGAGGAAGAGTTTCTTTCTCTACAGTCCTCTTCCTCTTTCCCACTTGATATACAGGGTGATTCAATATACCTTTAGGGTATGATGCTATCCAGTGTTCGGCATAAAAAGTAGTCAGATAATGTGCCGCTTTTTCAACTGGTAGATCAAATACTGCTCCAGTCTTCTCTCTTGACGTCAGCAACCATAGTTGTCGAGCAACCATCGGATGTTGCTCTAACCTGACGTGTACTGGAGGGGATACAACAATCTGTTGTAAACATTTGAATTGGCGTGCAAATCTATATGGAGCATAGGCCTCGCATATGATTTCTCCATCAACCCTGGCTACTAATACGCCATCCCTGCAAGCTAGCATGTATGCCCTCAAATCCAAAGGGGCTTTCCCATCATCAACAAACCGCCCAGATGGCGGACTTCCATAAGGAAAGAAGTTGAATTCCTTATACATGCTTAGTCTTACTTTTATGTCATAACCATTGACATCTAATGGAGCAATTCCAGAGAATGCTTGCACTGACGGTCTGAAGGAGCTTCCAGGAATTTGTAACCCATTCTGTACATTGTAAGTCCTGAAGTGAGTGGCAATCCATCCCCACAAAACCTGGAATGGTCCCACTATTCTTAAAGGAGATTTACCCTGGAAGACATGAAGTAAACTCCTGTGAATCTTTGCTAAAATGGGGGTAGCTAACCCAACCATTTTTCCCTCAGCTAACTTAGCCGCAATGACGAAGGTCCCTGGCCTAACGCCTCCCTTCGAATCTCTGACCGGCAAGAGGTAAATACTGAGCCACATTGCCAAAAAACCCGCCAGACGAGTTTTCTTTGGAATTCTTTGATTCACTTCATAGCCCCATTTTTCAAACTCTCCTGCTTCTAGAGTTGGCCAGAATGTGCCAGGAGCTCCTCTCTTCTCAGGTTTTGGGCAAGTGGTAGGACGTCTGGGCCGGGTATCCTTGGATTTCTTTTTTTTGGATCCTTTTTCCTTTGGCTCCATCCCTTTCTTCTCAGTAAGAAACACCTTCATCCATTCTTCCGGATGGATATCTTTTCTGAAATGAGTTAATGAGGTCTCTGAACTCTTGAGCTTATGAAAGATTTTGAATAATTCTCGAGCCAAAACAGGAGTCTTCTCTGGATCATTCCAAGTCACCTTGGGAGGAATGAATTCATCATACATATCGCCCAAGATTGGAGCTCCTGAAATCTTGTGGACATCCCACAAACTGATACCTACTTCTCCATGAGTCAAGTGGAAAGAATTAGTCGCTGGACTCCAGTGACTGAGTATCTCTGGCACGAAGATATCATGTCTGTAAATATATGTCTGCCCAACCCAAACAGCTTCATATATTGCAGCTCTCTTCAGATCCTCAATAAACTCTGCGCAAGTCTGTCGCACCCAGTATGCCCACATCCAAGTTGGCTTCACACCTCCCCCAGGGCGGAAATCCCAACTTTTCTTCCAGCCTTTGGACTGATCCAACTGAGCATCTCGGAAGATTGAAGGATGGCAATGTGGTTGAAGCTCAGGTGTATGTTTTTTCAGATCTGGTGTGCAAGGGCTATGATGCATCACATACGCCTTCTCTACTGTTCCAGCAGTTTGAAATACTCCTCCGCCTGAGATATTTGCTGAAGCAAAATTGGTATAATTCTGAAACCAAGAAAATGGAAGATAATTCTTTACTTCTGGAATAATGACTTCTTGCAGATGACCATGACCATACAAAGGTAGATAAGTGCAGTGAGGAAAGTCGTGATGATATTTCTTCAGATACTTAGCCAAATCTGGAAGAGTGCTGTTTTTGACAGTATAGTAATCAGGGCCAATGATATTCATCATATCATCTATCCGCTTGCTAGCCAGTTCATCAAGGAATCCAGGTCTAAGAGCCATTGAATCTGCACAGGAGTTGAATAAATTAAACTCTTAAATGGGTTTTAATTTTTCATAAAATTTGTGAGAAAATCTGAAAAAAATGGCTAAGGCATTAAGGCGCGCAAGTATGGAGATGTCGCGCAAGTGGTACATATGTCGCGCAAGTATTTGTCGCGCAAGTGTTTGCCGCGCAAGCCTTATTACCTTGAGAGTAGCGCGGCAGCGAGGAAACAGCCAAAATAAGAGACTTGCGCGGCGACAAAGACTTGCGCGGCGAGAGCTCGAGAGAATTCGGGGTCGGATACCATTTACGGCCGGAAGCAGCATATTTATAGGCCAGGAGGCCTACCTGCGCGCCATACCATAGGGTTTTAAGGCCTGCGCGACGCAGACTTGCGCGCCTCCCTCTGCACCGACTGGAGACTTGCGCGCCGCCCTTTTCCTTTAGAGGGATTCGATTTCCTCAGAGTCAAATCCTCATTTTTTCTCCGGATCCAACTCTGAGGGGGGACTTTTGTTGACGCTCCTTTCGTCACAGAATCTAAAGATCGGAAAAGGGAATATCTGAGCTCAAAGTGATTAATCCTTTGAAGAAACATCAAAAATCGACAAAGGGATGGAAAAGGAGAACATTGCCCATAGGTCGCGCAAGTTCCCTCTTGGTCGCGCAAGTACACTTGCGCGCCGCCTCAACACTTGCGCGACCCCTCATGATCGTGCAAGGGACTTGCGCGACATATCTGGTAACCGCCCAGTAACCGCCCGGGGTCTTCTTTTGCCTATAAATAGACCCTGTGGGCCCCCCATTGAAAGGGGATCTCTTCCCAGAAACTCGGATCAAAGCTCCCGACGCCCAAGTCTCTTCTCAAAGCTTCCAGAACACTTCTAAGGTAATTTCTTACCTAGAATGGAAGATCTAAAGGGAAGAAGGAAGGCCTAAGTGTTGAAACTTATCAAACACTTGCGCGCCGACTTAATTCCTTCAATATAACTTGCGCGTCCCTCTTCTGGAAGAACCTCAAGAGGATGGGAAAGGGTTTAATAAAGAGTCGCTCAAGTAATTCAACCCTGGTTGAAAATCGCGCAAGTATCCCTTATGTCGCGCAAGTATACTTGCGCGACCAATACTTGCGCGCCGCCGCAGGACTTGCGCGACCTTCAATACTTGCGCGCCCCTATCTTTTTGGGTGCCCATCTTGCCCTTTTTCACCCCTCTTAAGCCATTTTCACCCTTCCTATTCAAGATTCAGTCTTCAAGATACTTTTTAAAGCCATTTATGGCATGATTTCTTGATTTGACATCCTTATCTGAAAGGAATTATGTGAAATATCTCTCAAAACCTAATGATTTAAACATCTTTATATCACCAAAGATTGAGAGTTCATTCATTCAACCTCATCCTTTAAAATGAGAGAATCCTAACCTGGGTCTCCTTTTCAGGAATAAAGACTCAGTCATAAATCTTGGGCATCTTTCTTAAGAATAAGCCCCAATCAAGTCCTTCAATCTTGGGCATCCTCCTCAGGAGTAAGCCCCAAACCTTAATCCCTAACCTGGGTCTCCTTTTCAGGAATAAAGACTCAGTCATAACCTTGGGCTTCCTTTTCAGGAGTAAGCCCCAAGTCCCCTAACCTAGGCTTCCTTCTCAGGAATAAGTCCTAGTCATAAATCTTGGGCATCTTTCTTAAGAGTAAGCCCCAAGTCTCTTAAAATTTCTCTTAACCAGTCATAAATTTCCTTTGATTTGGGTTTCCTTTTCAGGAATAAAACCCAATCATAAGTCCTCTCCTAACTTGGGCATCCTCCTTAGGAGTAAGCCCCAAGATTAGAGTATTCAAATCTCCATGAAGCACATATAACTTTGTGGACCCTGTTCATGGATTTTCTTCCTAAAAGTAAATCCTAAACCTTCATCTATCTGGGCAGTCATCCATACATAAGCCCCAAACAAAATTCTTATGATTGCATCCTTCATGGCACAATTGTCTAAATTTTACCAATACCTCTTGTTTCTCATACCGAGCATGACTCACGTGAGCTTAGAGTGTAAAAGTAATTATGACATTCATCTTTGAGCCATCAATCATAAAATATCATATCCCATTCCTCGAACTACGTGGATTCTGATTCCTTTTTTCAAAACAAAGGATACGTAGGTAGCCCATTCATGGGTTCGATCCCAACATTGAAATAATCTATGTCCTTCTGAATGACGATAAACTTCAAGTGCCCCACTGAGTGGCTTTAAAACCAGCCTGGTCATCAAAATGACCAAGAGACTTTTATATAAATGTTTTGAAGGATACCATTGACCAAGAATCTCTAAACAAATATAGATGATTCGATATTGATGAAGAACCTCGAATACATATAAAAGATTCTCTAAATTTCTTGCATATTTAATCATTGATTGTTAAAACTAAAGGAAAGCTCATTTTATACTTGGTAATGTAATAAGGATTCACGAACTTAACTTAAATCTATAAAGAGAGTCCCGGAGTAGACAATAATTTCCCTCAAAAAGGTGTGATGAGTCCGACCTCCCATCCTCTCGACCAATGCAAATTCCTAAGCCTCATTAGCCCACAAGCTAATGAGCGCCTGCCTTTGGAAAGTAGGTCCAAAAGGATGTGGAATCATTGGATGTTTCCGGTTCTACGAACAAACCCGTTAGAAACCGATCGGAACGTTTGAATCTCCCGTCCAGGAGGTCATCCCCGGATTCCGCGCGAAACAATGGTCTGATGGAGAGTTGTAGAAAACAGGATTAGAAGAAATTTAACCACAAGAAAATCACAAACTTGTGATTAGTTAAATAGTCATTGATCCCCAGTTGCAAACGTTAACTGAAAACGTTTTTGTTTTAAGTTACCTTTCATAAAGTTGAGGAATTTATTTAAGAGATTTACTAAGAACGTAAGGAAATATACTTACTTGTCATGTAGGCTTTCATTCTTTAATAAATTTTTACCACAAACCCATCTTTCACTCCAAATTGTAACAGAACTCAAAAATATTCTATTTATCCTAATTGTATAAGGTTCAAAATATTACCACATACCATTTAGATTAGGAAAACTATTTTTTAATAACCAGGGACTTCCTGTAGGCTAGTGGTAGGCAGTAAAGGCCTGTCGCACTATGGTTGTGGGTTCGATTTCTGCAGCTTTGTATGACGCGACGGGTTATCCCCCAACCTTCAGGTTGACCTTTTCCTAAAACTATAGTATTATAATATTCCAAAAATAATATTCAATAATGTTTTAACCTTAAGAAATATTATCCAAGGTTCAACTTAATCCATTCCAACCTATATAGCTATCCAAAATACCTCTGTCTATACTTTCTCTAAAAGGTCTCTAAATTCCAAAATCAATTGTAACATCAGATTCCCCAAACAATGTAATGTTTCTCTTATTGTCACATACTAAAAATATGATTACCTTCATCATATTAAAACAATAATGAAAAAAACAAGTACTACAGTAAAATCCTTATATATATCACATTATTATTATAACCAAAATATAATCCTTGAGTCCAAAAGCACCAATACATTAATTATTCCACTTCAACTGTAGTTACAGCATAAGATGGTCCTTGATCCCTTGGACTTTTCTGAGGTAAGTTTCCCCGACGTTTAGGACATTCATTTTCATAATGCCTCATTTCCCAAAAATTGTAGCATTCAACATTGATAGCCTTTTTCTTTCCCTTGTAATCACGAGCTTGGTGACCTTTTTCTCCACATTTATAACAAAATCTCATTCCTTTTAGGCAAGCACCGGGGTGATTTTTCCCACAATTATCACATAATGGAAAATCCTTCTTTATCTTTTCCCATTATCTGTCTCTTATTCCAACGTTCTCTTCTTCTCTTGCTTAACTTTGTCGTCACAAGACATAGATAATTCCTTTTCTGTCTTGATAGCACACGAGACAATATCTTCGTATGATGAGAAGGATTGTGACACTAAATCTCGACGGAGAAATGGTTTTAACCCATAAAAGAAATAATGAATCTTACTTCTTGGGTTATGTATATAATCTGCAGCATACCTCGCTAACCTTGTAAAGTTGGCCTCATACTTTGTGATATTTCATCCCACTTTTTTCTCAGACTCAAAAATTGCCTTTCCATATCTGCTTGATGTTCACGAGGAAAGTATTTTTCTATGAAAAGATCACTGAAATCACTCCATTCCATACTTGATACTTCTTCATCTTCCTTTGTATTCTGAATTAATGACCACCATTGATCAACATCTCCAGTGAGGCGGTAAACTGCCATGATAACCTTTTCCCTTTCACTACTCCCCAAGGCATAGAATATTTTCTCTAAGGAATTTATCCATTGCGTAGCTACTAAGGGATTTTTAATTCCATTGAATGTTGGTGGTTGTAGCCTCATGAAGCTGTCTAACATTGATCCTCCACATTGTGGATCAGGGTGCTCCATACGGGTATGGTTGTTATTCATAGCCTGAGTGAGTTGTCCCAGTATGGTGATAACCTTATTAGCACCAGTTGTATCACCAGCTCCATTATAATTATCTTGATTAGGAGGGAAATACCTACATGTAGTGCGTGCATTGATATGGTTTCCATTCCTTCCACTAGGCGCCATTTCTAAACAATGGAATAAACTAGATCAGTTATGAATAAAAATTCATAATTATGTACTTGAAAAACACTTAACATAAATTGAACAGTTTAGGGATGTAATCCATATCAATAAAAAGAAATGTTTTCTTTGAGGGAGTATATACTCATAAACCCTTCATAATAATTTGTAAAGAAAATGAGAATTATCCTAAGCATATCCCCCAGGAGTGTCGTAACCAAGAGTGCAGCAAGGCCCGTTGTCGTGCACCAGTTCCCGTTTGAGTCTAGCTCAAAGCGTTGTTTTCAGGTTTTACCCCTAGGTACATCTGTGCCAGAGCCGCATCAACCTTCTCATATCCAGACATGGATGTATTGCTTGGAAAACTCACAAAATAACCATAACAACAAAATTCTAGGAAGTTATTCTATACTAATCCTCAAAGTCTATCTTTGGGATATGTTCTCTAATCAGAGTTTATTTAAATCTAGCTTTCAAGGTTAGTACTAAACTGCCTCTGATACCAACTATAATGCCCCAACCCCAGTTAGCCAGAGTCAGTGCATTATTGTGTAACATTGGCATGATCACAAAAGATCAATTCTCGAAAGACCGATTAGTTTAGTAGTCTTTGAAACACTAGATACATTCATAAGTATTACATTACATCATAATGTAAAACAAAACTAAAAAAACATCTTGTCTTCATATCCCCTTATACTATCCCTACAGGTCATTCATAATATATACTTCATCACATCCTGGAAAAATTAAAAATTGAAAGGGGTGAGCTCAGATGCTCAGTAACGATAAAAATATAGTGGAAGCTTTCATAAATAAAAATAAACATTTAAGGCGAAGTATAACTAAAACAAAAGCCTTTTAAACTTGAACTTCAACAAAATATGGAAAAAGTAAAATGAGATAATTCCATTTACTTAATCACATGGATATTCTACTGGTCGAATAATCATATACAATATCAATAACCACTTTCACAATGATGGAATGCATAATTCCAGACTATCATAACCACGTAGCCAAGGCCTCGTGCCAAGACCACAAATACGATTTTGTCAAGGCCTCATACCAAGACACTAGTTTGTCTCATGAGACTTGCCGATGCATCGAGGAGCTATAGCGGGCTCCACCTGTCACTTATTAAGTCCAATGCATTTCTCATATGGACAGGTTTAAACATATCATAAACCATAACATAATCGTTTCACATAAAACATGCATAAAGGAAACATAACATTTCCACATTTCAATCACAAGATATCAATGCAACACATTGATAAAAAAACACTTTCAAAACCATTTTAAATACAAAAATAAAATAAAATTAAATCTTTGTATTTATTTTTCATTTAAAGAAAAGTTATGGCTTGTAGAGGAAGTCGAAACTCAAATAATGGTCATGATGGCGGAGAAGTAGTTGTCGCCACATACGTACAACAAAAGAAACATTACTTTTTGTCATTTAGTAAAATTCTGCGTATAAAAATATTCCTTTTGAATAAACATAAAAGTCAAAGGGGTTTATACACTGTATAAAAGAAAGTTGTGTATAAAACAAAATATGCCTCAATGAAAAGAGATTGAGACGAAGTCCATTACAAAGATAATTTTTTAAATAAAATAGATCTATTATGTGTATTTACTATAAGTACACATAAATAAAGTACAAATACAAGATAGGACATAATAATATCATGAAATAATTTGAAAGTAGGAGATTAACCCAAAGAACAGAAATTGGGTTAAGAATTTCCCTTACATCGTGTCCGACTTGACTCGATTGTTCTTTAACATCCTTAATAATAAAATATTGTTAATTGATAGTTTCTTAAGAACATTTTTCAAGTTAATTATTACTTTTATATCACTTATTACCATGTCATGAACACTATGTAATTATTTAAGTTAATAATGGTCATTTTTGTCGATCTTTGGTACTTGAGTCAAAAATAAACTTCTTATAATTACAAGTTGTTCATGTTGTGAAATATCCATTATATAAAGAATTATATTCATGATTTATATATCATATATATCTATTATATAAATGAATTTATAATATTATATAACATTTAGAGGTAAGAAATGAAATGCACCGTTCAGGGAGACGGTAAGCCGTACGTACGCATGAACGCTACTTTCATTTATATTTCATATTTAATGGAATGAAATTATAATTATATAATGGTATAATATAATTTCAGTATAATATAATTTATAATACCATTTACTCCATACTTTATACATCACACATATGGCATTAATGATTCAAATCACTTTTAGGGGGTGGTAGTCCGCACTTCCTAAAATGAAATTATCGCGTTTACCCATAATGGAAATCATAAAGGTGTTCCATACATGAAAAATACAGAAGCATAAGGAAAACATAAACATAATATATATCATATATAAAAAATAGTTTCATCATAATGGCCACCATGAGAGGTGTTAAAAGAAGTTTGAACAATCATCGTTTCGTGAGGCAGTAATTCACCACCCACAAAAACAGTATGTTCTTTAACCATTAGACGAAGGTGTGTGTAAGTGTAAATAAAATACTTCTCATAACAAAATATTAGTATATTTAAGATACTGGTGTTGTTACAAAATAACGTAATAAAAAGATTTTAGGGGGTCGGAGAAGAAAAATAAAACAAAAGAACACAAGAGAAGACATTACCTTAAATCGGGTAACTCTTTTTTATTTGATCCAAAGGCTTCCTTGGGAAGACTTATGCCCAAATTGAGGCTTCTAGAAGTAAGAGAGAGAAGTTGGGAGAGTATTTTGGCAGAGTTTGGCCGAGACAAATGGCTTGATGGTGTGAATAAGGTGGTAGTGGTGGGCGCCTTTTATAAGAGGAGAGGAGGGGCACTCTTGGAAAGACTGAAATGTTACATTATTATGAAATGATTTTATGCTTCTAATGGTCCCACAATGATATATTTAGAGTATAAGGTGATAAGGGTTCTAAATATGCTCATCCAATAGGTTTTTGACAAGTTTAAGGCTTAGATTTTACATTATTTTTTCATTTTATTTAAATCGTTAATTAATGAGGTAATCGTTGCATCATCATTGTGTCATAAAAATTTAATTTATTTAATGTCTAAAAATTATAAAACAATTACCATGATATAGGAAATATTTTTAGATTTCCAATGAATATTTATAGCAAAAAAGGTTAACTTATATATCCCCATGTAATAATTTGTTTATTAACACAACACATGTTTGTGACAATTTTGTTTTTACTTTAAATAAAAAGTTATTATTGTCATTTTCTTACCCAGGTGGCTCCATGGGGTCCCCAAATTGACCCATGGATTTTCATGGTCGGCCATGAATCATCCAATAAGTGCAAGACAAGTGTATGGGTATTTTCATATTTTTATAATATCATTTTTACCTTAATTTCAATAATTACCTTTAACCGTGATTAATGAAACTTAAAAGTTACTATTCACCAAAAAATTATTTTAATCCCATTGAACCAAATTTTACTTCCTAATGACAACCATGTATGTCAGATTTTTGAAAATCAAATCACAAAAGTGGTAATGTTTAATTTAAATGAAAAATCAGTTCTTTAACTACCACTTAGTGGTTTCACTATTCATAAAAAATTGATGTTTTTCAGAACAATGCCAAAATTTCACCCTAATCTATAATTGATATTCCGAATTCAAAAATGATGTCTATTTTAAAAAATTACAAACATATAAGTTGCATTAATTAATTTTACAATTAATTCCCGCTGCCACAACAAATAGCGTGTTTTTAAGAAACAATATATATCAAAATATTGACAATTGATTATCTCCAATTTCAAAGTGAAATTAATTCTAATGACCACCTTTGGATAAAATGGTAAAAATATATTCTAATTATACTTTAAAACCACTCTATAGTATAATTTATCACTATAATTTATATTGATTAAAAACGTTGTTTTTAAGTATTTTTCAATATTCATAAAAAATTGGAAGTTCTCAGAAAAATACCAAAAATTCAACATAGGCTAATTTCGATATTCCGAATCCAAAAATGATGTCCATTTTGAAATATAATATATATATAATTTCAAAAAGTGGTTATTACTATTCATAATGGCTATTTTAATTGGTCGCGGTGCCTTAGAATCTCGAACTTGCATACAATGCAAGCTATTGCATTATTTAAAGAGAAGCGTATCGTGGAAGCTCAGGGTATTACAATGTATCTCAAAGTTCCGTCTCGACAAGAGGAACTCAACGTGACAGACGACGCGTCAATCGGACGCCCAGTTTGAGAGTTATTGACTTTTTCGTTCCAGGGGCCCGGTTGGGTTTTAAGTCAAAACCAACCCAACCACACTCCAAATGAATCCAAACCTCGAGTGGAGTAATCCAAAAGATCCGTCTCACTAAGAGGAATCCAACAAAGTCGACGACATGTCAATCGGACGTCCAGAGCTCAAGTTATAAGGGTTTATGCTCCGAGGGACTGGTTGGTTTCGTGTTCGAACCAACCCGGCCGTACCCAAAGTTCTCTTAAACCTTGAGTGTATTATACCAAAATTACCATATCGTTCCAAGGATCGCCTCGCAACTGACGGTGCGTCAATCAGAGGTTCGTAGCGCAAGATATGGGCAAAAGAACGAAGTTGTCCGGTTTTAGGGGGTTATGGGCCCGGACTGACCCAGCCCGAGACCCCCTGGGTCGGCCCGACCCTGTGGGCGTGGCCCGACCCAACTGGCGCGGCCTGGCCCAGACGGCGCGACCAAGCACGGTATGGGCGGCCCGACCCTGTGCAGCTGGTCCGGCCTAGGCGGTCCTTTGGCCTGGCGCGGGCGCGCCCCAAACAGCCAGCTCGGTGCTGGCCGAGCCGAGCGGAAAGGGGGGGGGGGGGGGTGGGCAGCTGCCCCCCTTGATTGAAATCGCGACCCCCACATGGGGGCCGCTACTCTGCCAGCATACACGGCACTAGGCGTCGTGTCTTCCTCGGGTCCCCCGTGGCCGCGAGTTCTCGGTCGCCTGCATCCGCGGCTTTAGGCACGGCAGTCCCTCCTGGAAGCACACTGGAACACCACCGCCTCCGGGCGGCCAGTCGGTGCCGACCGCCGGCGACCCGCAGAGCCGGTGAAGTCTGCGGGCCACCGGAGACGCTCCGGTGGTTCCTTCTTGCTCCCGTCTATGCCTAGGGTCATCTCGGGACTCGTAGATTACTACGACGACCTCCAATCGCTCAACGGTCCCATTTCATTATCTCTCAATGTTCCGTTCATCAAGAACAGCCAATCGATGGGTTCAGACTTGTTCGTTGGTCTGCACCCACCGCGTTAGTGGTTCAAATGACTTTCAACAATTTAATCATATATCGAGGATATAATCAACATAAATTAAATTAAACTAAACCCCCTACCTCGATGAAGTCATTGAACGAGGTTTGTCACGGGAAATGGATGTCACGGTAGATGGCGTCGTGGAAGGAGGATCGTCGGCGTCGCGGTACATGACATCATAGAGAAGAGGATTGTCACCGTCATAGAGAAGAGGATCATCGGCGTTGCGGAGAAGAGGATCGTCGATGTCGCGGTACATGGCGTTGTGTCGTCGATCTCTGAGGAACTAGCATTCTTTGTCGTCTTCCGTCGGAGGCCGGCGTTCTTCATCGTTCTTCGTGTTCTCCAACGAAGAAGATGAAGATTCAAAGGCTTTGAGAAAATCCTCTCCCAATCCTCATCGCACAACAAAAACTCACCCTTAATGAAATAATACATTGTATTATTTAATTACCACACACCAGCCAACGTTCAATTTGAAATTCAAAATTAAAACACGATTTAATTAACATGAGTTGACCAAATAAAGAGGCGTTTAATAATAGAATTAAATGCTAGAGTTGACTTGGCATTTAAGAGGGGGTGCGGGTGAGTTAGAAAATTAATTACACATGGGAGGTAAAAAGGAAATAAAGGGGGTGGGGCTCGTGTGGGCCTAACCTCACTAATATCTTACCTAGTGGAATTAGGATATAAGTGGGTCTCACTCCAACCACCAAGCACAAGTTTAAACTACCTAGAATAAAAATAAAATTTATAGCACAATATTTTATTTTATTCATTAGTTAACTAATTTATTTAATAACCTCACCCGAGAAAATGCAACTCCGGAAAAGGAGTTCTTAAGAAATTACTGGTGCTGCGGTTTCATTGGTGCTCTTAGATTTTGATTCCAAGCATCGGTTCAAAAGTTAGGAAAACCCGCACATCCATTCACTGAACGTACCTGAGCTGAACTTTGGAAAATGATTCTGGGCACAATGGGCCTCAGAATCAGGTGCCGTCAGAAACTGCGTTCTTGTAAAATCCCAATGAAAATTAAGAAAAAATTTCCCTTGAATTTTACGGGTCTTTACAATATATCTCTTATCCTCAAAAATAGTAGGCAGTGTTCATGAAGTGTAGTTTCATGACATACAAGAGTAGGCCAATGTCTCTCTATATTGCGGTGATGTGATAACTATCATGAGAATTAAATTGGCTAATATTCTATTTTTTTAACCATACCAATTTTTTGTAGTGGAATAATTATAGATTTCAATATACCAAAACTTTAAGGATATTTCTAAATTAGAATATATTCCTTCATGATAACCAATATCATTAAAGTAATTCATATATTTTCTAGATTTGACAATATTGGTGAGGAAATATCTTGTTACCCTTGGTATGAGGGTTAGAGTTGATATTGAGATCTTATTACACTTGTAATTTATTTCATTAAGGGGTTTATGTGTGATTCTGAATTGTTTCTTATTATTTTAGAGATATCACTACTGGGGACCATACTTATGAGTTCTTAAAAGAGAGACCCTAACACTAAGATGCGATTCTGATGGATGTGGGTGGGGATTGAGTATTAATATAATATGATACTCTTATATTTATAATTCAATTAATAGAGAAATTGTAATCAATATTCTTATTATGGGTTTGGAACACCTAAATTAAGAATATATTAATAGATTTAGGATCTTTCACATGTGATTTTATATACCTCGTGATTATACAAACAATCCATAAGGAATGATCTATCATGTTAAAATATCAAATAGAGGGACTTATTGTATCACATAATGGTTAAATATTCCTATATGGATTATGGTGTGGTTGGATTGGTGTTTATTAGGGTGTGTGCACCACTCTAATCATTATTACATGGGCATAGATACATATGGATAACCTGAGAATGGGTTTCTAAAAATATTTATATTTATATATTTCTTTATAGATATTTTTGATTGGATTTATTTATCTATTGTATATTTGAATAATTATGGGATCAAGAAATCACATTATCAATTTAACTTCCTTCCCCGACACTAATACATGAAAAATTAAATATGTAAAAATTACTCAAGTACACAACTTGATCACTAGAGGATACGCACTATAAATAAGTGTAAAAATTATTTCTGAGGGATAAATTTACCATTTAATGGACTATGATATATAAATAAAAAATTTAAATTATAATAAATATTTTGCGGAAACTGAAAAAATATCATCAAATTAACTCCATATTAAATATAAAAATCCCCTCAATGTTTATATTTTAACATACCTTGTTTTAGACCATTTCCCATTTTATTATGTATTTTTGAGGTTATATAATACATTGGTTGAGTATCAAGAGTTTCTGATTCATTATGGGAATTTTTAAAAGGTGATTAGAGAGAACATAATTTGAACATGGTTAGGGGAAATTTTTCTCTTCACAATTGAAACCATGCATGTGGATTTGGGATCCATTGATATAGTTAATCATTGGAAGATGGTTTGAAAAAATATATAGATACCTTAGAAACCAGACAATGTTAGATTTTATGGGATAAAAGTAATAAATGGTTGAGATTCATTTTTTCAAACCATATAACACAATCACATATTCTCTTGGAATATTAGTAGAAAATAATAGTTAATTCTTGATTTAATGAACAATACAATGCAATCTTGCAACTCTATAGGTGTTTACTAGTAAAATTTTCATGGGTGCGACATTGTTTGTTAAAAATGTGGCCTAATCTTACATTGTGTATTATATATCTAGAAATTTTTTATTTTACTTGAATTAAGGCCCCAAATATCTCTGTTATATTCTTTTCTCATATGTAATCAAACTCATCTCATTCGTTTAGTTCTCTTGGTGTATCATTTTTATTTGGAGGATATTTTAGATGAATCAATGTTTTTTGAATCCATAGAATCAATGATACGTACAATTTTTATGGTTCCCTCTAGATCATCTCATATTCTCAGTCATTTTAACAGACCTAGATTTTATTATATGACCCTTTTAAAACAAAATATCTTAGATAGTTTATGCTTTATAGAACATAGAGTATAAAATCACAATATATTATTGAATATGACCATTGTAATAGTAATGTGACTAATATGAATAGTTATATGTCCAATATAAAAGTAAAATTAGATATGAAAGTCTAAATAAAACATATGTATCTTATGAATGAGAATATGATATATTTATTTAATGGAATAAGTAAATAAATGTTTTTAAAAGGCTAAAATAAGTATTGGTATTTTTGGAAATCAAAATATTTATTTACAATTTTATAAAAAATATAATAATATATATGAAAATATATTTTCTTAATATAGATTAAAAATTAAAAATTATTTATTTTATGTTTATATAATAATTTTATGATACCTTAGTTCATATTTTAATTTGTCATAAAATCTGTTATAATTGTAAAATTAGTATTTTTTGAATAAATGGTTATTCTAATTAAAAATTAAACATATCACATTAATAAAATTATTTTCATAAAATGTATTCCATTTTTTATGTCTAGACATTGAAAAATGTTTTGGGTTAATTTTTTAGATTTTTCTAAAATAGTTGAATTCTTAGTGAATAGTGAAATGCGATAATTTACAGTATTTAACAAATAATTAAATTATTGAGTATTAGATGATTTATTTTTATTGTAATCCAATAATATAAAAATATACTCCATTATTTTAAAATATTTATTTATAAGGTTCAAAATATTGATTTTCTTGAGTAGAAATAAAAATCTATTGATTAATATAATTAAAAAACATCAATCTGATCCACTATAATACCACATATCACTATCTATTATTCTCGCACCTATAAAGCCTTGATGAATATACAATTTATACCAAATCCTCTCCCCCCACATTCTTCTCTTTTAGGTCTCATGAAAATGTTGGGACCAATTTGTGTATAATGTTTTATTTGTTGTCAATAGTTGTCAATGAAGATCAAAATGAAGGAGGTCAAGAAGTACTCTAATGAAATAAAGGAATGAAAATTTAGATGATTATTGTACTAATCATAAGTTCAATGAACTTATGTCAAAGGTGAAACGTTTTTTATAAGAGTTAAGAATGGTGAGGTATAATCCATCTGAGGATGATTGCAGAAGAATGGGGATTTGACGAAGACCATGAAATTCTTTATGATTTCATGAGAACTATGCAAGAGCCTATTTGAAGAATAGAATCATATGATTTGTATGAAGTAGAGAATGACGGTTGAAGAAGAAGAGAGTGTAGAAGGGATTGGCATTATGAGATGGCCATGCATTTCACATTCTATCAAAATTTGACGATGCTAATGCTGATATATCAAAGGATATATATCATGATAGTGGAGTTTGTGATGAAAGAAGAAGAGTTTTTGAAGAAGCTAAATCACAAAAAAGAAGCATGAAGTTTATGGTTGAAGAATATATTGAAGATGGTGTTGTTCTACAGTGATTGCCAATTATTTGGGCCTGAAAATCAGAATATTAAAGACAAATTTATTTAACAGAGAATGTTTCCAATATGTTCAAGAGGGTTTTCATGCGTAATTTAAGTTTTAAGATAAGATCATCAATATTTGGAAAAGGAATGTGGTGCGCAAGAATCAAGGGATATGCGCGAAAAAATGGGAATGTGCACAAAATAGATGGTTGAGTGTTTTTCGCACAAGCAGTGCCTCAGATCAGAAATACAGAAAATTGGAAAGGGAATGGGGTGCATGGAAAATCAGAGATGTTTGCGCCATGTGCGCAGAAAATAAAACTTGTGCATGAAAATTTGTTTGTGCTAAAAATGTGGGTTTGATGTTTTATGTTAAAAGGATACTTCAGGTTTAGAATGATGAAAAATGGGAAAGTCGTGAGGTGCATGAAAAATATAGTTGGTGTGCGAGAATAAAATGTAGGTGGATGTAATATAAAGAACTGAGAGACAACTTTACGTTTAGGAAGGGGTTTTACATGCAGGGTCAAAAATGCTTATAAATACAAGGTGAACCCCTCTCATTTTAGAGAGACTCAACACTTAGAAAAATCCTGAGCTCTGACACGTGGAAATATTTAAGTATAGAGTGGTGCATAAAAAGAACAAGTGGTGTGCTAAAAAGAAAGGGTTGCGTGAAAAAGAGATGTTCTGTGTGAAAAAGGAGAGTTTCACGAGAGGACTTTTTCACGCCAAAAGGTATTTTTAAGCACAAGGTTTCATTTTTACGCGCAAGCCACCTCGAAGGGCGCACAAAAAATTTGGGGGTTTTGCATGCCTTCGATAGGTGTTTAGAACACTCTAAGAGGATTCAAGAAGAAGGAAGTACTGTGAACCATTCAATTTTATAAATATAAGTTGTTCCGCACACACATTACTGGTATTTATCACCCTCGTTGTGCTTTGTGAAGAGAAGAAGAACATTACATGCAACTAAACTCAGATCTGTAAAGAAATAATGAAGTATATTGATACCCTTAGGTGTTTTTATTGAGAATGAAAGGAAGAGAAGAAGAATAAGAAGAACATAGTATGACTAAATGAATATTATGAATTATTTAGGGTAGTACAACTGTGATGATTGCTTGAACAATCACAAAGGTTTTTTTGATTCTGGCCAAGAAGAGAAGAAGGACGAATACAAAAGGGCCTCAATTCAGAACTATGATGCAAGAAATGTATCACGATGAACACTAGAGAAAAGATTCCATGTTTATATGTTTAATAGACCTTCATGTCTATAAATTTAGTGGGACTTCACCCTAGGTAGTGAGCCAGGGGGAGCCAACGGGAGTGACCCAAGGGACGTAGTGTGATATCCCTGAACATTTATAAAGGCAGTGATCTTGGGACAGAGTGACTGTTCCCAAACCATTGTTATCCACAACTTGTGAAGAATAGTGTAATTAGGTATAACCGAAAACATGTCGGAATATTCTCCTTGGATGTAGCCCTTAGTTGTGAACCAAGTTAAAATTTTCATGTCATCTCTTTTCATGTGAATGTTTGTTTGCTAATATTATCCATCATACAGGTTTAACAAGTTCCTACCAATGTGGGAATAAGATCCATAACTTTAAAAGAAAAGGTTGATGCCCTGATTCACACCTCCCCTCTCAGGGTTTCCCGAGGTTCTACATAATAGACAATTTTAATGTTCTTTATGTATGTTCTAAAGGAGTGGAATTCAAAAGCTAAAATCCCATTTCATTTCTTTTAATTTTTGTTGAATTTATTTTCTTTTCTTATCCACTCATTGACGCATTTTTGAAAACATGCCCAAATAATATAGTATCTTTTATGTACTATAATTTTAGTATGATAATTGGATATCAACCATCAATTATATTCTCTTCCCCATTTTTTCTTAAAATAAAAACATCCACTTTAAAGTGCAGATTTACCACTGTTATGGAAGACAAGTATTTGTATTTAAATTATGTCATAAACGATGGTAATAATTTTTTTTAATTAAAAAAACATTAATATAAATAATATAACTTATTTAATATTCTAAACCAATTATATATAAATAATATTAATCATAATACAAAACTAGGTTGTGATGATCAAAAAATTCAAAAATAATCTAAATGGTTTTTATTAATGCGTTATCCAATCTATCATCCATATATCTAGAAAAAATGAAATATAATATGACTAAAATTCATATAATTTGTAAGTAACATATAATCTCAATTCTAGATAGATATTCCCATTTCATATGTTCTTTCGTACATGTATTCAAGTGCACCAATCATGAAAACTATAGAAACGAACACTCCCGAATGAAAAAATTGAATTTCATGACACATCATAAATGTTGTAAATGAACATTAATTTTTTTTAATAAATTAAAAATGATTTAATATGTTTTGAATAAAATTATTATTTAATATTATTTCATCATCCAACACATTTATTCAAGGTTTTGAAAACTTTTAGACATAAGGCTAGGGTTTTATCATCTCACTTTAATTTCTATGAGATATGCCATATTCCCCACTATTTATTTTGTTTGATTTATGTATAATACCCAATTATGTATTATATCCTGAATTTATTTATGTTAATGGTATTAACTAATTCACTTTATGTTCATTAATTTTATAGGTCATTCAATTTCACTATTGTAGAGTGGTAAGGGATTCAATCTGAATGTCCATTTTTTCTTTCAGGTTAGGATTTATCTCTATTTACCCCATAATTTAAGTCATATTTATTTTTATATATTTATTATACATTGGTCTTATGTGGAAAAAATTCATGAATCAAAATCATTTCATCTTTCTTTTATCGATAAATAATGTTTTATAATGCTCCCTTCTCAGTTCCACCCTATAAGAAAGTGTGATTAAAGTGAACATCCCAATTTCTTATCCATTTTCAATTAATTTCCATTATATATTTTAATACACCATTAATTTTCATAAATAACTATTTCTATCAAGAAAATAATATTTTTTCATTTCTAGGTTTAAACAAAAATTATTCCGCTTTATGTTTTAAAGACTCAGTAGTATTTTACATTTAACCCCACTAAAGTGGATCATTTCTAATGTTTATTGAATTCTATTTTTACATGTTTTCACTTCAGTTGGAAATATTTTATTACCAAATTATAATTTAATTATCCCATACTTTTCTTATCTAGTATATAAATGTTACAAACTTATTTTATGAAAAATAAAAAATATTTTTGAAAATGACACTTCTTTCCAATGTTAGAAGGGTATTTCTCTCTAGAATTATTTGATGACATAATTAGACTATTTTCTTCTACTTAAAACCAATTTGTGAATATTATACATAATTGGTATTGATTTTTGATTATATAATATTCCATAAAATATTATTTTCTTCATGATCAGTTTGACTATGGATGTGCAATATTGATACCAATCACCATATTAATCAAAATGGTTAGTTATTGTGTATATTTATTTGGGGATGTTATTTACATTTCATATGTATATGTTTTTTACGTTTCACATCATTCATATAATATATGATTTGGAAAAATTATGTGATGTATGTGGCTCTCTATATCCCATCCATACATCAATAGGTCTCATGAGATAGACCAGATTGGGATTTGGCTGAAGTTTTACCCATTTATTTTCATATGTCCTCGATGCGGCCACAACAGTATGTTTTAGATATCCAAAATTATGTATTCCATCATTATGATATTAGTTATTTATATTCCATGTGATTATTCAAATTTTATAATGTCCATGGTTATGTTACTAAATAATGTGATTAAATATATGACACTATATATTAATCTTTTATTCCGATAATAATAAGCTCAATATTGTGTTTTAACTGAATGTGTTTTTAGTTATTCACCATGAATTGAATTTTTTGTTTATATTAGATTTAGCTATATTTAATAAACTTACTAAGCATATGATCTCACCACCTTATTATGTATTAATTTTCCCTTGGGCATGAGAATGTATGTTATGAATGACATGAAGGGATAATCTTGGATTTTATAGGTGTTTCTATTGTTGTTTCTATTTTTTACTTATTTTAATCTTGTAATTTAATACATACATTTTAATATGGTTTCCCAAATCTACTAAACTATTTAGTCATTTGCGATGGGATCACTTATTCACAATACTAATGATATTATGTAAGGCACCAGATCCAAGGTACTGGGCTCATGGTCATTAATGTTTATATTAGAGAAAGTTTTGTATAATCCGTGGAAACTAGATTTGGTAACCAAAGATTAGGGAATATAACCCTAATATTGTTTTGAGGATAATCATGGAATAAATCATATAATTCCTGTAATGTAGGGATTATTTTGGTCTTCCTATGAAATGCACAAATCTCTATATACTATAAGTGAACACTATTTTATAACATACATAAATAGGGGTAACAACATCAATAGACTGCATCTGTCCATACACAACATAACATGGTATATGAAAATTGGATTTACTATGTACCTAGATTGACACACCAAGGAGATATTCATAGGATAATCCAAATTTTCATTACAAACCATTATGAAGGATTTAAAAGTATTTTGTTTCAAAGGGACCATGTTTATTATTATGATATTTCCTATGAATAAAACAATAAATTTATATTAATGGTTACAAATTTGAAATTATACATTATGATTTATAATATAATATAGTTTATTCTATTGTTTTGAAATGAATACTAATAGAAGGAATGAAAACTATATGAACACATATATTCCATGAAGGTATTTCCTTATTATGCAAGATAATTATATTGGAGAGAGTGCTGAAAATTGAGATGATAAATTTATAACTATAAGGGTACAACAGACTCTGGTTATGAGAAATAACCATACTCTCATAGAGGATACATATCCAAAACATAATTTAATAATGTTAGACCACTTTAGGAGACAATATCTTAAATTATTCAGTCTGGATTAATATACATTTGTTATTTAGAATTGTATTAGTCTAAAAAAGAATATATTTCTAAATTCGGGAAGTAATGAATGAGAGAATGTTATAATTTATTTTATCATCTTTCCACATATTTTGATCAATGGTGGTCATTGATGAAAAACATGACAGAGGAAAAAGTAACACAGAATATAGAGTAGAAGGATTTGTGGATATTTTCTTGGAAAAGAATTTCCCTCAGGAACATTAAGTGGATATTTATATAAAATTATTAAGTATGACACCAAAAGAGATTGAAATTGTGGCAATGTGTGTAACAAAAATTACATGTTTAACAAAGGTATTCTATTTATTTTGTACATAATCCAAAAAGAATGATTGATCTATTATTTAATGGTTTAGAACCATTCCTCCTAAGTTAAAGGGTCTACAAAACTTTCTCATCATAAAAGACTATCTCTAATGTGCTATCAATATAGAGAAATAATTTTATATGTCTTATAAATATATGGGAAAAAAGATATGGAGATGGTGGATAATTAAATAATAGATAAAGTGAATAATAAAAAATTAAAAGTTCTAATGTGGGATACTTTTGGAAGGAAACACATTGGATCTTTATTAAAAGTAAAAGGAGCTTGCTTCATGTGTGGTGAGAAAGGACATAATTCTCATAATTTCATGGGAAATAAATAAGCCACCAATGTTAAATGCTACAATTTTAGAGAGATGAGACATTATAGAAATGATTTTCTAAAGAAGTAGAGAATATTTCATTGGAAAATGATATGGGATCAAGGACAATATCATGTGATCAGAGAAACTGGGGATGATGTTTCTAATGATGTGGTGGTAGATAATTTTAATTATCTCCTCAAATATAAAAAACTAATTATCTGATTTGGTACCATTACAATCCTTTAAGTCTTCTAGGTTTTCTTTTAAAATTAGATATTTCCAATTTACTTTAATGTGGGAGTTTTTAGTAAATACTATAAGAGGAATCCTTATTGAAATAATGAAGTGTTAAGAAGTTATGATTGTGACACATAGACATGATCTAACAGCTTATTTTATAACAATTACATTGGTTAATGTTCATATAATCCTTTTTATGGACGATTTTTTGAAATATAATACAAAAAATTATTGTAAAGAGAATGAAATTTTGATTTAGGTTGACAATAAAGAATTTATCATCTTTTTAGAGGATACTTCAACATCTGTGTCAAATATGGGTCCACCTATACTAGCTATTCTTAATGAATTTTTGGTGGAAGAAGATAAAACATCATATATAGAAGAAAAAATAAATATTAAAATTTAGGATGTTATTATTTTACATGAATACATTGATGTATTTATAAAGGATTTACCTAGACATCATCGAGAGTGAGAAGTTTAGTTTTCTATTGATTTAATACCTGATGCAAATACAATATTAAATAATCCTTATATAATGGACACAATTGAATTAATAAGGGTAAAGAAACAACAATATAATTTGATTAATTGGGGATTTACTCTTAGAAGTGTTCCTCCAGGGGGATACCCTATTTTATTTGTCAAAAATAATGATGGAACCTTGAGGTTATGTTTTGACTATAGATAAATCAATGGTATTAAAATAATGAAAAAGTATAATTTTCCTTGCATTGATGAATTTTTTTGATAAAATTCCCAGACCTCAATATTTTTCAAATATGTACCAACAATCTAGATCCTCTTTTTTGTACGAGGAAGGTTGATATTCTAGTGGTATCATTATGAACCAAGTATGGACATAACGAGTTTATAGAAATGGTATTTAGAATATTTAATACACCATATATTGTTATTGATCTAATAAATAGAGTGTTCAAGGAATATCTTAACTATTTTTTGGTATTTATTAATTATATCTTTATATATTTTTGTATGTAGAAGGACCTTGAGAACAAAATATAAATTATTCTATAGATTCTTAGAAAAAAATATTTTTATTGGTTGTTTGGAAAGTATGAATTCTAGATTCAAAATGATTATTTTTCATGGGAACATTATATATATAGATGGAATTGTAGTTGATTCAATGAAGACAATGAAATTTCAGTAATGGATTTCACCAATGAATATAATTGAGGTACATTGTTTCAATGGTTATGAAAGTTATAATCAGCGTTTCATTCAGAATTTTTCTCAATTTGATAACCCACTAATCGAGCATACTTATAAATGGGGATTTTTTTTTTGGAAAAATGAATGTGAATAATGATTTGATGAATTGAATTAGAGAATAGTGAATTCTCTAATTTTGACTCTACCATTAGGAAATGGTGGATTTGTGATATATAGTGATGCATCAATGAAAGGAATTGGTTGTGTCTTAGGCATAATTATAGAGTTATTACTTATGTAACAAGAAGTTGAAAACTCATGGACAGTACTATCAAACTCATGATCATGAGATAAGAGTTGTAATATATTCTCTTAAAATATGGAGACTCTATATATATGGTAAAATATGTGAGATATAAGAAGATCCTAAGAGTTTTAAATATATTTTCCCATAGAAATAACTCAACATGATCCAAAGATGATTGATTGAGGTAATCATAGATTATGATTATACAATAAAAAATCACATAGGTATAGAAAATAATGTAGTAGATTCATTGGGTAGGAAATATCATGTAGTTATTAACAAAATAATGCTTGAAATGAATCTTATGTTTTGGGATCTAATAGAGATATATAAGTGAATTATCATGAAAATAGAATGATAACAACTGTTTCAATTAGTTTACCATGAATATTTATTATAAAGGATTAAAATATGTCAGTCTGAATATGATAATTTTTAATGTAAAGTTATATCTATGAATGATGGGAAGTTGGTAGAATTCATGCATGATTATAAAATTATGAACTTTTTAAGAGAATTTTTATTCCCCCTATACCTGAGTGAAAAATTATATTTTTTAGTTTATTCCCATATCTCAAATTTATTTATATATAATGGAATCACAAAGATGTATAGTGATTTGAACTAACAATTTTGGTGGGGAAATATGAAGTATGAAATTGTAGATTATGCATCTAGGTTTTTTTTTCAATTGGTGATGGCTAAAAGACAGCATCTAAGAGATTTCATGCAACTTATACCTATTTATTCAAGGAAATGGGATTATATTACAATAGAGTTTTTTACTAGATTACAAAGGAATACAATAAGGAATGATGAATTATGGAAATTTTATACTGACATAATAGATATTCACATTTCTTCTCCATAAGGGAGGATTTTCCACGGGAGTGAATTGCATGACCCTATATTAATTTCACCATAGGTCTTCAGGGTACACATGCATCAAATGATTCGGATCGTGATACTTGATTTACATCAAAATTATTGAAATGTGCTAAGAAATATTTGGATACTAGGCTTCATTTGAGAACTTATTATCACCCTCAAACTGAAGGGTAGTCAGAAAGGATGATCCAAACATTTTGAGACATGTTGAGATCATGCTCTTGTGACTTTTAAGGAATATGAGATCATTAATTACCTTTGGTAGAGTTTTCTAACAATAAAAGTTTCCATCCATGAATTAAATTAGAAAAATATGAATCATTGCATAGAAATAAATTTTGTACACATTCATATTGGGATGAATTGGGTGGGATTAATCATGTGTTACCAGAGCCTGTGGAGGAAACCAGGGAAAAGGTAAAGACTATTGAAATTTTTTTAAGGAAGAACAACGTTAGAAAAAGAGCTATGTTTATAATTGGCAGAATGATTTTGAGTTACAAGTGAGAGATCTTGTCTTAATGAAGCTATCTCCATGTTATGTTGGTATATTATTTGGAATGAAAGGGAAGTTTATCCCTAGTTACATTATACCTTTTGAAATCGTAGAGATAATTAGAGATGTGGCTTATTGTTTGGTGGTTCCACCTATCCTTTCCAATGTACACAATGTTTTCACATATCATTGTTATATAAATATTTTTCATACCGAACTCATGTCCTAAATTATGAAGGAATATAATTGGATCCTAATTTAGAAATCTATGACGAGCCTATCAAAATTTTGGACACTAAAGAATATGTGTTTAGGAATCGAACAACTCGACTACTAATTGTACTTTGGAAAAATAAAAAAATTGAAGTGGTGATGTTGGAATCAGAAGAAATTATAGTGAAGAAATACCCTATTATTTTATGAAGTGAAATTATGAAAAATTATAGGATTAAATGTTTTTATTGATGGAAGAATTTGACACTCCATGATTTTATGATATGTCACTTTAAAATTAATATCTATGAGAGTTTAGGCTTCATGTAACATTGAGTTTAAAACCCTAATGGATGATTAAATACGACCATTATAATAGTAATTTGGCCACTATAAATAGTAATATGATAAATAGAATAATATCTTTACCTATGCAAGTAAAAAATAAAATTTAGGTGTCTCAAGAATAAAAATAAGATATATTTAAATCTGGAATACGTACATAAAAGTTTTGAAAATGATAAATTATGTCTTGTTATTTTTGGGAAACATAAATATTTATTTACAATTTTATGATATATATAAAAATTTATATGAAATTATAGTTTCATTAAATTAATTCATAAATTAATATTTGATTGTCTTTTTATTATAAGATAATTTACGAGACCTTAGTCAGTATTTTAATGTTTTATAAAACCAATTATAATTTAAAATTTTGTATTTTTTGTAATAATTTCTTAATTTAATTATATATATATAATATTTAAAAAAATATCATAAAATGGATTTTATTCTTTATTTCTACATGTAAAAAATGGTGAGGGTAATGTTTTGGTAATTTTTTGAAATAATTGATTTTTTGGTGAGTAGTGAAATATATTGATTTACGGTGTCTAACATATCTATAAATTATTGAGTCATAGATGATTTATGGATGATTTAAGTCTACAATCATAAACTATCCTTAATTATCTTAATATAATTAGTGATAAAGATGAAAATATTTAATGTTTTGTGCCAAAATAATAAACTGTTGATTAAAATAATAAAAAAACACTCATATCTTCCACAATAAATACAAACCTCACCACATCTTCTCATCACACCTATAAAACATTGATTAATTTATAATTTCGTCTAATAAATATCCAAAAAATATCTCCCAAATTAAATTTCTTCTATTTTCACTAAAAGTGATTTTCAATGTTCCTTAAGGATGTTCTTAAAGAGGGGAACTGAAGAAGTAGGACCCTCTAAATGGTTTTTATTAACAATTTATCTAATAAATCATCCTCAAATATAGGAAAAATGATATATAAGACTATTTAATATCAGGTATATTCATAAATAAAATATATTTTCAATTCTAGATATATATTCCTAATTCACCTGAATTATTGTACATGTGTACAAGTGAACCAATCATGAAAACCATGGAAACGAACACTCCCAAACGGAAAAATTAAACCTCATAACTCATGAAAAAGGCTATAAATGAACATGATAGAATTATTATAAAAAGATGTTGATGATTTTATGAATTAAATTATTGATGAATCTAATTTCTTTTTCTATGATATTAAGTAAAACTGAGGAATAGTTTCAGACAAAAGTTGAGGGTTTTCTCTTATAAAATTCATTTTTATGAGTTATGCCTTATTCATCACTCTTTATTGTGTGTGATACGTGTTTACTTCAATATGGTTTATAATATCTTGATTTTATTTATCTTCTTGGTATTAATTTTTTTCATTTTATATTTATTAATTTTATGGGGTGTATGATTCAACTGTTGCAATGTGGTAAGGTATTCATTCTGAACCACAATTTTTCCATCAAGTTACTCTTTACATATTTTTACACCAATGGAATTATTATTTACTTTTATATATATATTATTCATAATGATTATATGTTCCATAATCATAAATCCAGATCATTTCATATATCTTTTATAGAGAAATACATGTTTTAGGAGGTTCTCTTCTTTATTCCTCCCGATATGAAAGCCCTATTAAAGGGAACCACCCAAATTCATACCAATATTCATGTACCATCCATAATATATTTTCAAAAACTATTATATTTATAAAATTAATATTTTTATCCCAGAAAACTATATTATTATATTTTATGTTTTATATGAAAATGATTCCTTTGTATGTTTTAAAGACTCTTTAGTATTTTCCCTTAAACAAAACTAAAGGGGGTCATTTATAATGATTCTTGATTGATATTTAACATGTTGTTTTCATTTAGGAACCATTTATTACTAAAAGTTAATTTCATTATACCCAAATTTTTTTTCTAGTGTATAAATTATACAATCTTATTTTACAAAATATGCATATTATTTTCCAAAAAAACTCTTCTTTCTGAAGTAAAAAAGGTATTTCTATCAATAATTACTCGACGATTTTATTAGATTATTTTAATCTTTTTAAACACCCTCTATTCAATATTATGCATAATTGGGATTGATATTTTATGATTTCATCAAACATATTTTATTAAGTTATTGATGATCAGTTTGAATGTAGATGTACTATGTTGATACTATTCACCATATTACATAGAATGATTAGTGAGTATGTAATATGATTAGGGAAATTTATTTAAATTTCATATCCATATGTTTATTATGATTCTTCCCATTCATATGAATAATACATTAGACATATTATGTTATGGTTTTGTCCCACCATATCCCCTCGATGTATCGGTAGGTCTCAGGACACAAACCTAATTGCGATTCGGTCAAGACCGTTCCCATTTATTTTGTGATGTATTGAAAAAGGAATCAATGGTATCTTTTAGATGTCTGTCATTATACATTCCATAATTATTATATTTTTAATTGATAATTTATGTTATAATTTGATCGTAGAATATCCATGGTTATGTTTTATTCTCATGTTATTATTTTTTTGTCATTATTTTGTCATTTTTTATTCCTTCAATGGTATGATCAATAGTATTTATTAATGGTATTTGGTTTTTTTATTCAACATGCCTAATTTTAAATGTTAATATTAAATTACTCATTATTTTTTATCCTTATTATTAATCTGAGCGTACCCATTTCTGTTGTTTTTTTCCTTGAGATTTGGAAATTTATATTATGAATGATTTTCAGGGATAATCTAGATGTTCATGGGTGTTACCAATGATGTGTATGTGTTATATTTATTTTAATGTTTTAATTTAATACTTAAAGTTTTATTTGGTTTTCCAAATCTAATAAAATATTCTATCAATTGTGATGTGATCACCTGTTTATAGTACCAATTAAACGATGTAATGAACTAACTATGTTCTATGGGGGTTGAGGTATTTACACTAAAAAATCCATATATATATATATATATATAATATTTTATGAATTTTACTATGTTCTATGATGTGTATATTGATGATACTATATTGGATATATTGAAGGAAGGAATGTTCAATAGAATATGTAATGTTTTTGTGTACGGATTTCTATTTTTCCTCATCCATTTTAATTTAGGTTCCTTATATTCCTTTATAATTGTTATAGAACATGAATGGTGTATGGTTATATTCCACTTTATCAATTTCTTAGAAACACCCCATAGTTATAGTACAAAATTCTTGTTTTTGGAAATATCCACATATGTTCTTCGATAAAATAGTTAAAACAGAATGGGTTTAAAATTAGATGTTTTTTTGAAAACCTGATGTGTGTGGTTTGAGGTTATTCATATTCATGAGGTTGGATCATGGTTAGACATGCCACCCTTAATGAGGAAAATTTGGTATGGGTCATGCATAGAAGTTCATCCATTAATGGGGGTTACCGAGTGACAAATTGTATGTAGGACGACCCACCAGTCACTTGTGTAGGATGAATACATGGTTTTCATGCATTTTCTTGAGTTCCAGTTTGACTATGGGATAGTTATGAAAAGTGGTTGGAAAATGTGAAAAATACTATTAATATTTTCATCACATATAAATTATCTATAGTATTGTGGTTAACTATTTATCTTATTATCTTCTATTTTATAAAATTTTCTAACATATTTTTTTTCTAGGGGAATGGGTTGCTATGTATTTGAAGAATACATTTCAAGTTTTATACTCACTACCTACATGAGATCATTAGTGAAATTAATGATATTGTACACTGAGATACCGATATGAAAAATGTTTGACATTTCTATAGTGGAACATTAGGATGCTTCTTCATTGGTTTTCTGTTTGGAGATTGGGGTTCTCTATTGGATTCATTACAGTGATATAACATATATGTTACCATGTAAATATTTCAATTAGTTTCATTTTATTTGACAGTATTTATTTCCACCGTTAATATGAGGATAGTGTTTATTTAGTTTCCTTACATATTATATTATTATTATCCATACATCATATATTTGGTTTGGTTATTTTTAATTTTTATTATCTGGTTATGTTGATTATTTTTGGAAAATATTCCTCTACATTTTAACTATTACCTTGAAATTTATTTCAATCCTTTGTTGACTTGGGGGGTTTCACCTATTATTGGTATCACCACTACGTCTTCCCATACCATTGGGTGAGGTGTGGGATGTTAAAAATTATATTATATTTCTTGATCCATCATCTAGTGTTGGTATCACTGTGATAATAATGATAGATCATTAAATGTGTAGAATAAAAGTATATAGCTAAACTATTATTACTAATCACGAAGTTAATCTGTTTTTTAGTGTATATGAAGTGTTACGAGAAATTTTATATGTGTTTCATTTCATCACATGATTAGTATATGAGGATAATATATCATTAATTACTAGTTATAATTCCCATTAGGACAAAATTTATAATTACATGTCTTATGTTTATATGGATAATGGTTAAATTAATTTATTCTTGAAATATTTGTTTTAACGAAATTTTTTGGGGATTTAGAATCATCCAAGTCATTAGGTTAGAATATTAATGATTTTTTACTTTTGGTTATATAATATAGAACTGGGTAGGTAATATAAAAAATAACATGGAGTTGCCCCAAAAAAATTGGTTTTATTTGTGCCATAAGTAAAAAACCAAGTTCTCTGGATCATTTCACAAGATCTCAAAGCTATGGATACAAGAAATAAAGGTGGTGTACCAAGGTAGGTGGATTATTTTTTTTCTACTTTAGAATTATAATATATAAGTTATTGTCCATAGAACATTACATTATCTTGATTTAATTCATTAATTTTGTTTTCTTTTGATTTTATGGCCTTTTTAGGTTTAGAGTTTTAGGGAATTAGGCCATAACTCATAGATTAAAAAAATATTGACACTACAAAACAATATCCATTTTTTTGTAAATATAAATATAAGAAAATAAATCATGATATATTTTATGAAACTTATTCATGAAAATCAACATGAATAATTCCAATAATGTACTCATCTTTAAGTCATATAAAAAACAATAAAAAATTTGGGATGAGCACAAAAAGTTTAGTAAGGGATATAAAATAAGGATATCATTATTCTATTGAAAAATATTAAAATCCACGAAACTTTATCAAGAGGTAATACTTCTCACCATTAATATGTATCGAATAATTTCTTTTGAAAATAATATCATTACATACAATCTATGTAATAACACGATTACCATAAAATAAGTTGAAAAAATACATAAAGGTATCATGGTACATCGATATACATGTTACTCCCATAATAAGAATAACCATACGGTCAACATTAATATAAGTAACTCTTAAAAATATAATATCTATACGATTGAATTTCATACCCAATGTATTAGTAAGATATCACAGACCCCATTTTGTTGGTTTAGAATGGAGCCACACATCATTTTTTTATTGCAGAACCACCCCTAAAGTGTCCATGTGTTAAAAAAATATAACACATAAATGATTAAATTTTCAACATTAAGCTCATAAAATGTAATTTTAAATCACAAGAAATAATTTAATGATATTTAAATAATCAATCTATTTGCAAAAACAATATATTACAATATTACCCAAAAGGAATAAAGGGATTACATTACCCCTTAAAATAATCACGAATTTCAAATGAATCGAAATATGAAAATATACAAGGAAATACTCAATATTAATTTTATATCCATATAAATAAATATATATAAAATAATATCATGAATATTGAAATAGAGGAAGGATTAAATATTTAAACATTTAATGCATCCCATGCCACATTGAACATTAAAATATGAAGATAAATGAAAGATTTTTTTTAAAAAAATACAAGAAACATCGGAATAATATTTAAAATATTGATATTTAATGTTAATGGGGATGTATATAGATTTAATAAAATAATAATGTTTTATATCATCAAAAAATGTCTCAAGTAAGGGAGATTGAGACCAAATCCATTAAATTAAGTTAGAATTGTCATTTTTGTCTTTAACTTCATAAATAATAAACTTATGTTAATTTTTTACTACCTTTATATAATTACTTTAATTTCACTTATTACAATGTTTTAAACATCTTCTTAAACAACTATGTTTACGCCGAGTGTTTTGACCGTATTCAGTTAACGTATCGAAAAAAAAAATTGTAGGTCAACTATTGTCAAATGGTTCATTATATAAGCATAAATAGAATAATAATAATGAAATAATTATTAAATTTTAACATCTATTAAAATTTTAAAACCAATCATGGTATATGGTTATAGAAAATTATCCTACGTAACAATCATGGAGATGGTAGGATATACATATGAAAACGTAATTATTCCATTTTGCAGTGATCATCACTAAAAGAATATAACTAAAATTAATCTTTAAATAATAGAAATTATATAATATATTAAATGTTATTTAATAATATATAATTATATATATAATTCATGTGATGTAAATGGAATCACATCGTGTTGAGGAGGTGTTATTCCATATGTCCACGAATGACATTTTAACTTTTTTAATGTGCGAATGGGAAATGAAGATAATGATATAATATATTTATAGAAAGGTAATTATGTTATTTGTTTTTATACTTGTTATTTATGTCCCAAATTTTTTAATTAAAACCATCCTTAATACATTCCATGTAATTTTTGAAAATATCACATCACTTTTAGGAGGTGGTTGACCTCACATCCACAGACGATGTAAACATAATTACCAAAAAATTAAAAGAATGAATTTATGTGAATATAAAAATTACATAAGTATAAATGATTCATAAATATAATATATATATATATATATCATCTAAAAAACTTATTCCATCATAATTCCCAACCATGGGAGATGGTAAAGGAAAAATGAATGACATCGTTATATGAGGTGATAGTTTTTTAAACACGAATGGTAAATTTATTACCCATTTGATGGTAGTGTGGGTAGTTATAGATCAAACCCTTATCATGAAAACATATCAGTATATTGAGTACATTTATTTTTATATATATATAAATAATAATAATAAATTAATGGAGTGTAGAATGGAAAAAATGTTTGTTGATGAAAGTTACCTCTTCTTGTGCTAACTCCGGTAGTTTTGAACCAAAGGAATTATTAGTCTGATTTATGCCAAATTTTCACACTATAAGGTAGAGGGATGAATTTATGGAGCTTATTTGGGTAGTTATTGTCTGATCCAAATGTTATTTAATGGTATAAAAATAGGGGGATCAGAGGAGGAATTTTATAAGAGAGGAAAAAACACATTTGGAATTATTGAAAATAATTGTGTGTCACCCATGTTTTACATTCCCCCAAGTGTATGAAAGAAATTATTATATTCCCATAATGGTGTAAGGGTATATATATTTCTAACCAATAATTATAAGGCATGTTTTGCATCATTTTTACACCATATTTTCCATGTTTAGTCATTAATTAAGATCATTTTTCCTTAATCACTATAATCAATTTCGATAACTTTTACAAATATTTTTGGTAAAAACCCATGTTGACATTATTTTATATTATAAATAATTTTAATTAAAAATATGGAGAATTTTTTTCAAATTAAATCATACAGGTGGTACAAATTCATTTAAAATTGATCTTATAGATGGGATGTGACACTGAGTTTTTAAAGTGAAAATGTTGAAAGGTTTGGTAAGTTTATTATATACAAATTCAATGTGAAATTTTTTTCAATGACCTAAATTAGTTTTAAAGATATAAAGTAGATCATATTTCATTTTAAATATAATAAAAAAATATTAAGCTATGTTCATAAATAGGATGTAAAATAAGTTTTGAACTAAAATTTAGTATTATTCACTATAGTGAAAATAAGAATGTTCTACAAAAAATACAAAAAATTACGATAATTAAAATTTTAATATTTATATTTTAAAAAATAATATTATTATTTAATTTTATAATTATAATTGAAAAAAATATTTTATTTAAAATAGGTGATCCCTTAAAAGGTGGAAAAACTACATTTTTAAATTATAGAATTTTTTATGTTTAAAATTGAATTTATTCATATTTTAAGACTATAAAATTTACAGGATAAATGTAAAAACATTTAGTAAACATGTGTAAAAATGATATAGTTATTACTATTCATTCAATCTGATATAATGACTAGGAAATAACTACTATAAAAAACTAATAATATTAAAAAAATATTATTTTTCACTATAATTAAGTTTTTCGTGCAACGTATGATTTTGGAGAAAATCATTATTATGTATCGAAACACTATCCATTATAACAATCCTTTTAAGGTAAAATATCTATCTAATTCATAAATTTTAATTAATATAAAAAATAATTATTCTCTCATTACCTGAGATCCTGCATCCTTCTCCCCATTTGTAAATTTAATCCCCACAAATTTATTCACTTTTCTAATAAGTGGGGATATTTTTTCCTCAAATAATTTTCATATTCCCATGATGGTTATTTGACCAAATTGATTCTTTTATAAAACCATAACATAGAGAGTGACATTATTCCCCAACAATTTATCTCTATAGAAATGAACTTGAAGTTGTTAGTCCTTATAAGAAATATTCTCTTCCAACAAAAGTAATTTCAGACTAAAAAACATGAGATGAATCTGATATAGTCATACCCAATATTCAAACATGTAATATGTTGTGTATCAGGGAAAAAATTAGAGGTATGGTCTTATGTTAGGAAACTAATCAATCATTTTCCATGATTTCAAATAGTCTAATGAACCATGGAATCATGTTTCACATCATACTAAAAAGGCATCATACTTTTCTATAGAGAAACAATAAAAAAGATATTACCAACTACCTTGAAAGAGGTATCATTTCTCCAGTTACCTACATACCTTTTCTTCTTGGCCTCAATTGTCATCAAGTGTCCATATCCCAATTGAACATCCTATACCATTTCCTAAACCAAATTTGGACCCATTAAATTACTTCCCCCTAAATCATCCCAAATGTTTGTGTTTGAAACTTCTTCCCATATAATAACATGAAATGTGTTATTTGCCTATTGGATTGAAAAATTTTATCATAAGAAAACTAAACAAATTAAATATTTTGATCCCAGATATCCTTGTAATCCATTGACAAAGAACAAATCATATCATCAAATGTTTGAATTGTATGCTCAAACTATCCATTATCTTAAGTAAGAAAAGAAGAAATGAAATTTAACTTAGAACCCAATGAATTCTGAAGTACTTCCAAACAATTGAATGTGAAAATGATATCACAGTCTGATACAATGGATAGAGTCACTCCATATAACCTAAAAACATCTATTTAATACATTCTATTAATATGATATAGAGACATTTTATCTAGAATTGGAAGTAATTTGTAGATTTAGTTAATAAATCAACCATAACTAATATTGAATTATTACCTTGAAAAGTATTTCGAAATCCAACAAAGAAATACATTGATATATTATCTTATTTCCAATCCATCACTAGAAAAGTTTCTAGCAAACCCTTTATTAACTATATATATTCTTTAACATATTGAATAGTCAAAATCCTCATGGTAATGTCATCTGTTTCTATTTTCATTCCATCCCACCAGTAATACATTCAAAGATACTAGTACAGCATAGTTCCATAGGAAAGAATGGAAAATAGAGAAATATAAGCTTCAATTAAAATGATTTTCTAAAATATGAATCACCAGGAACACATACTCTTTATAAAAATTTTAAAAAAACATTCTTCATAAATATTAAAATTAGTAAACATACCTCTCTTAACATATTAACCCTTTTATTATAATGATTGATCCTCCTTCTAAGCCGTCATATTTCATTATGATGAAGTCGACTACACTGAATCATAAAATAAAATGTAGGATATCCTTAAATCAACAATATATATGAAAAAATTCATCAAATAATATACCAAAATATAATGTTCCAAACATAACATGGTTAATGTGGACTGAATAACTTGTCTCAATGAATTGGACACCCCATTTTCAATTCCAAAATAATATTGAATCTTGAAATCATAATCCTTGATTAGTTTGAGACATCTTCTATGTCTCATGTATAATTATAACCAAGTTAATATACACTTAAAAAATTTGTGATCAATATATATTTTACACATTAATCCATAAAAATAATTCCTCCAAATTTTAAAATCAAATATATGATATTTTATTTTAAAATCCTATGTAGGGTAATTAAATTCATGAGGTATCAACTGACAAGAAGTATAAGTGATTACCTAATAATTATTTATTAGGACGTGACCAATTATTTTCAATAAATAATTTATGTATATGATTAAATCACCATTTCTTAATTTCATGTCCAAAAAATGAGATATTTCAATTCCTAAAAATAATCATCTCATTTTCTTGTCCATGAAAACATAATTCCCTTTCGTGTTAACATAGTTCATGGGATAGAAATATTGGAAATTTTTTCAATATACCACTACTTGTATGCCACTACTACAAGAAAAATATGCATCTTTATAACATTTTCGGTCATGGCCACTCTTAAAAAAACTTTTTAGTAGGATCAATAGTTATGACATCTTAATATTTTCCTGGAATAATTATTCTCTATAGCCAAAATTCAATATTATTAAGTATTCCATATCAGTTCAATTATTTTATGGTTTTAATAAAACTCCATATGTTTTATTCATCTTCCTTGTAGATTTTAAAATATACAAAAATATAATATATATACAAAAAACTAAAAACTTATCTTATAATTGTACTTCCATACTATGTCACGAAGCCATAGTAAAATGTTTAGCATGAAATATATTCCTAAATTCATCTGATTATAATGAATGATTCTTTTAAATTTCTCTGATTTTCATAACCATTGACAATCAATAATAATATTCACCTACAAAATGATAAATATATGAGTTACATATTGATGTTATGATCATCACATGACTTCAAATATATTTTATAGGGAACTAATCCATAATTCACCTATTACGAGGTCATGTGGTCCTTCAAATTGTGGGGGTATTGTTACATAAAATGTTACACTATCATCATGGTCCTATGTAGTATATATTATTACCATCTTTCATGAAATAAGTATTATTTATATCCTGATTCAACTTATCCATCACTACAACGAACAACTCAATTACAATTCCAACAATATCAGGATGGAGATTCCAAACGATATTTCAATCTTGGTTCCATCCCACTACCACTTAATTGTTTCTTTTGTGGAAATCCATTTTGAATAGGCATACTCTTGATGGAGAAACATGGTTATCATCAATTCCTATATCACATCTTATTAACCAAAATGTAAAATATTTCATGGTAATGATTTTAATATTTTGCTAACCTCTAAAGTTATCTAAACATATACTTTGATAAAAAATATAATGACGTATCCATAAAACAAGACATAATCTTGAGTAGATTCAAGAATTTGTTTTTATTTCACAGTGAGGTTATTTTTAATTTTGGTGTTTTAGAGAACTAGGCCATAAATCATATATATAAATGGGTAAAAAAAGTGTACACATATAAATAGTTTCAAGTTTTTGACATAATCTAAATCATTTAAAATAAAGGATGATCCTATTTATGATTATTGTTCACAACTATCAAAATGAAGTCTTTCAATACCATAATCATCATAAAGTCCTATAAAAACAATATTAAATATTGAATTAGGACTAACATATTGTTAGAAGATTTAAAATAAGGATACTGTTAGTCAATTGATAAACATTAGAAAACCTAAAAATTAATAAAAATTTAATACTTTTCAACATTCATAAGTAGTAAATACATTAATTTTGAGAATATTATTATTGTTTACATTTTTGTAAAAAAATATTAACATAAAACCCATAGTAATCATAGAAAAAAAGTTAAGGTATCTTTGGAAATCATTATACTTGTATCTATTATAAAAGGAATAGCCATACAGTTGTCTTCCATACATATAAATCTTACAAATTGAATGTACATATGGTTAGCCTCTATAACCAATTCATTAGAGGGCTATCAAAGACCCACCCTTCTGTGGTTTATCATGAAACATACCACTGTTGGTTTATTATAGATGAAACCATCACATAACCAAGTATAATTATATAAACATATCACAAAAATGATTTCAAATATCAAAAATTAGTTCATGAATTTTTTTTTCAATCACATCCATATTATTTCAAGAGATGGAAATAATCAATATATTTCCAAAAATGATTAATAATAACCAAATATATAAATATGGGAATGATGGATATCATTTTTTGTTAAAAACATGAAGGCTTGTTAGGGAAGAAAAATTTGAAAATGTAAATAAATTTTTTCTATAGTAATTTTATATAAATATAAATATAAATATATAAATATGTAAATAAAAATCAGGAATATTGAAATGGAGGAAATATTAAATCATTAAACATTCAAAGCATCCCATTCTAATTTGATCATTCAAATCAAAGGACACATGACATGATAAAATTTAACAGGACATTAAATAACATGAAAATTGATAAAATATGGATATGGAATGTGAAAATGTTTTTATAAACACATTATAAATGAATAATGGTGCATATTATCACAAAATGTCTCAATGAAATGATATTGAGATGAAATCCCTCACTTTGAGTCAGACTTGTCATGTATGCCTTCAATTTTTTAAATAATAAACTTATGTTAACTGTATAATTTCATTAAAACCCTTTTTATGTTTATCATTTCTTTTATTTCACTTATTAAAGTGTTCTAAAAAACTTCTCAAACAATTACCTTTATGTCAGGTGTTTTGATGATATTCGATTTATGTGAAAAATACTCTTATAGTTTATCATTGGTCTATGTGGTCATTATATAAACATATATGGAAAAATAATAGCGAAATAATTATCATATTTATACATATATTACACTTCTAAAACCAATCATGGAATATTTATATTGAAATTGAGCCAACATTATAGTCATGGTGAAGGTATATCGTACGTACACATGAGTAAAGATCCAATTTATCAATGACCATTTTGTAGAGAAGGTAAGTAAAATCTATATTTCCATAATGAGAATTATATCATAAAAACCATGATAATTAGTTATATATACTTATATATATATAATTCATGTGATGTAAAATGATTCATATCACATTGAGGAGGTGGTATCCCACACGTCCACTAATGACGTTATCACCTTTTCAGTGTGTAAAAGAGAAATAATGAAAATGATATATTATAATACCATAAAGTTAATAATGTCATTAATATCATATATATTCCATTTAAATCAGATATTTTTAATTAACACCATCCTTAATACATTCAATTTATTGTGAGAACATATCACATCACTTCGAGGATGTGGTACTCCACATATCCACAAATGATGTTATCATGTTTAAAAAAATTGGAAGGCATGGATGTATTTTAACATAAAAATTCAAAAAGTACTAAAGCATCATAAATATATCACAAAAATATATTTACTCCATAATAATTTCCATCCATGAGAGGTGGTAATGGAAAAAAGGAATGACATCATTACATGAGGTAGTAGTTTGTCATACATGAATAGTAATTTCATTACCAATTTGATGGAAATGTGTGTTAGCGTAGGTAGGAAACATATCATAAAAACAAATCAGTATATTAAGGGTAATTTTTTATATAAAAATCTAATTATAAGATGTGAAGTGATTTTAGAGGGGAACAATGCAAACATGGATTTTGATGAATGTTACATTATCTTCGGGTAACTCCTTTTGGGATTCACGGATGGTCACTTTGGATTGGTTTATACCCATGGTTATGAATCTAGAAATAGGGTATAGATTTTGGGATATTATTTGGATAGGATTTGGTTGAGTCAAAAAGTAAATTATAGGTGTAAAAATAGAGGGAGTAGTGAGGGCATTTTATAAGAGGGAAAAGGGACACATTAGGTATTCTTGAAAGTAATTGTGTGCTACCGACGATTTACTTCCCCCAAGGGTTATAAATTGACCATTATATTTCCTTATAGGTTTTATGGTAGAAATATGTCTATATAATAACTTTTAAACAATTTTAGTGTAATTTTACTCTCTATTTTCTATGTTTAGTCATTAATTAAGCTTCTTTTTTCCTAACCACTATAATTATCTTCAATTACATTCACTATTGTATTTTGAAAAAAAAAATAGTTAAAAAATATTATATTTTATAAATTATGATTATTCAAAATAGTTAATATACATTCCCAAATTCCAAATATTGATGAGGTAGAAACTAATTTAAAATTAACCTCATTGACAGTATGTGACAACTGGTTTTTTATGTTAAAATGTCCAATATTTTTACATGTTTTTATATCTAAATTCACTGTAAAATTTTTTCAACTAAATAAATTAGTAATAATGTTATAAAATTGATCTAATTATAAATTAAAATATATCATAAAATTAATTTATCCATGTAAATAAACTGGGAAAAATAGAATTTTTAACTAATATTTGTTATTGTTATCTATTCATAAAAATATGAATGATCTTAGAAAAATACCAACAACTCATAAAATGTAAATTTTGATATTTTTATTTTAAAAAAATGTCCATTTTTAAATGTGTAAATTTTTTTATTAATATTAGCCTTTCCATTAAATGGAAGAAAAACTACCTTTTAAAAATATAGTGTTTTTATGATTAAATTTGAATTTATTATTATTTCATGCCAGAAAAAATTATTATATTAATGTTAAAAAATTTAATGAAAATGTGGAAAAACATTATAGTATTGAAATTTATTTTCAAATATATAATTACTTGGCAATAACTACCACTAAAAAAATAATATTAATAATATATTATTGTTTTTTATAACTCTGTCATGCGTGCAATGTAAGATTTCAGGGAAACTCATTGTTTCCTGTCGGGTACACGTTCATACAGAGAATCCCATTATCATAAAATTAGAATCCAATCACCAGTGTTAATAAATAGAGAAAATAATTATTCTATCATTATTTGGGATGTTATATCATCCCCCATTTTTTAAATAGTGTCTTCATAATTTTATTCACTTATTATATAAGTGAGGATTTTTTCCCTCATATAATTCTCAGATTCCCATGTTCCCTCTTCAACAATATTGTTTTTACAAGACCACATAAACTAATGAATTAACTTATTCTACAGTAATTTCTCTGTGAATTCATGAATTTTAATTGGTTATTCCTTATAAGAACGATTCTATGTAAAGTGAACACATTTAAGAAACAAAAAATTATATGAATCTGGTACACATTTTTTTTAACATTGAAACATGAAATACACTGTGTAAGTGAGAAAACATCATGGGTATGGGAACATAGTAAGAATACGATCCAACTTATAAAAGATTTAATAAGGTCCAATGAACCATGGAATCATCTTCTCATTCTTACCAAAACACATCACACTTTTCCGTGGATAATCTTTTAAAAAATATTGATCACCCACCTCGATTGGAAGAAAATTTCAAATATTCCCTAGAAAATATTTCTTCATGATATAGTTTAACTTCATGCTTTTTTTAATGGACAAAACAATCTATGATATTTTTTCTACCAATTCTTGTACCATTATATTCTTTTCTTCTACATAATCCCAAAAATTCAGTGTCTGAAACCTCTTCCCATGTCAAACATTGAATGGTTCCATTTGTATCATAGAATGAAAATTGTTAGTATTAGAAAAATCAACTAAATAAATAAGTAAATACCAATATAAATGGTAATCCATTAATTTGGAAAAAATAATATATTCCAATATCTAATTTTTCTGCTTAGATTTTATATCTGATTGAGGATGAAAAGTTGTAGTAAAATTTAATTCGTCACTATATGGCTTCTAAAGTCCTTTCCTATAATGTCATGTCAACATGGGATAAATTTCTAATATAATAGAGATAAAAACTCCATTTAACCTGAAAATATTATTTAAATACACTCTAGAAAGATGATCTATAATAGTTTAATCTCGAATGAGAAGAATGTGTGTATATTTAGTTAATCAATAACAATTAATAGAAATCACATTATTACATTGAGAATTATTTTTCAATCCTATCATGAAATACATTTCTGTGTTCTCTAATTTTCACTATGTCATAAGAAATGGTTGTATCATCCCATTAGATACCATTAAATCTTATTTAACTTGTTGAAAAGTCAAAAACATCAAGGTAATGTTAGTAATTTCACTTTTAATTCCATCCCACCTATAATACTCTTGATGGTCTTAGAACATCATAACGCTTCATCAATTAATGGAAAGTGGAAAACTATGATATTATATTAACAAAACATTCCACAAAAAATGAACAACAAGGAACAAATAATATATTTCTAATTCTTAAAACATATTATTTAAAAAATATTAAAAATTTGAAACATACCTCTCTTATTGATAGAAAATTAATTTTTTTATCAAAACAATTTTAAGGAGAAAGTGAGAACCAAAAATTTTAGCATTATAAAAAATGGATCCGCTATGCCCCAAAAAATACATCATGTCAATAAGACTTTACCAATCCATGACTATTCAGAAAGCTGCCCCATGCAAGGACGCATGGGCACAAAACGGATGACAAAGCCATACCCTCTGAGACCCACAATGCAAATGATGTGAACAGATGGAGGCTTCTTTCTCTAATCCCCTTCTAAAATAGATAAAAAAAATTAAAATAAAGAAAACTTATATAGTAAAAGCACAAAAAATACAATAGCTTATTAAAACTAAACAAAAAATTTTCCAAATCAAGAAACAAACTCTATCAGTTTGATAAGAGTCTTATAAAAACAATTTTAGCCTACCGAAATCCATTTCTCTAAATAATTTCCATGATAAAGATGGAACCTAACTGTTAGGTGCGTCCCTCATAAGAATTTCAAATTCATATGCAATTTGGTCCCAAGACTGTATGTACTCCTCAATACTGATCTTCCCTTTTTTGAAACCCCCTACATGAATAAGGTTATGTTTGTCTATCCAATCATATTTCTCTTCATTAAGAGATTCCCATAGAGGACTCCCCATCATTTTAGCAGCATCTTCTAGAGAATCATTGAGTAGAAATACCTACCCAACTACTTCTCCCTCAGATCTTAATAGTAATTACAAGGTTTTGTCACCTGGGCCCTTAATCTCTAGTGACTGACATCCATAGAGGCAACCTTTGTGATGTTTTTCTTCTTAGTTGAGAAAGTCTCTAAAGGAGGAAGTAAGGATGAGAAATCTCTCATACCCTTCCTCCTCTTATAACACCTATTCACCTTCATAATTAAAGCTTCTCCTACCAAATGACTAATTTCATCTTTATTAGACCTGTTCATGCATCCCCGGTCTATCTCAGGAGGGATAAAAAGTATAGAGCTCAATCTGACCTCTTTGAGCCCTTCAAATATATTTCTCAACTAAATTGAAGACCGGTTCCTTGAACCTGATCCCTCTGCTTCCCTAGAATTGGATTAATATTCCCCCCATATAATATTCCCCTTCAACTCCTTATGAAGAGGATCACTACTCAGTTCAAGAACCTTAGTCAGAACAGTATCCTTGTAATCCACTATCTGAACTATGAAATAATTACTCCCTAGTCCATGTGATTCCCATCATGTCATCTCCTAGTTAAGTGGATATCCCTCCCCTACCCCACTATCAATGGGTCATAGTGAAGAGGGATGGTTGTAATGTTTCAATTTCATCATGCTAAAAGCAGACGCCACCATTGGGATGTCATGATGCATCGATTCCTTTTACAAAGGTGACCCAGATTGTGGTTTCCACCCAGACTCTTCCACAATAACAACTTCGCGAAATCCTGGACAAGCCTAAGGCCTTTGATCTAGACTCTATGCCTCATCATGAACCCCTTTCTCCTTGTCTTTATCCATATTACTCCTCAAAGTAGACCGAGACCCCATACGATATGATTCTAGTGAATGACCCCAACACTTGCATCCCGAACAGAAGTTCGTATAGGTTTCATAGACAACCTTTTAATTACATCAATAATTCTCACCCACAATAATCCGCACATACACAAAATAGTCTCATAACACATCCATTTCAATACACAAGAAAGGGTTAATAGGGTGGAAAAGGGATTCAGTTCTACTATCCTAACACCTAAATCTACCAATCAGATTTCCTAGCATGCGTATAAAAGTGGGATTTTGAAAATCAAGGGGTAGATTAGAGAAGCTTACCCATGTCACCATATATGTAGGATCCCTCTTCTTATGTAGACCAATATATCACCGAAGAATAATGAATCTTAAACCATTAAAACTTCTAGGTGTACTTGACAAGAACATGATGAGGTCTGCCTCTTATGCAAAATAGATCATTATTTGACGATTATCCGAGAGACCCATAGTCACCCTATCTTGTAATTCCCAAATGTCGAAGATGTATCTATCAAAAAAATCATCTTAGAGATTCTGCTGATAAAATCTGGAAACTATGGAATGATTTAAAAGGATAGAAATTTCTTAGAACTCTATATGTGAAATCTGGATGTTAGGAAAGCCATTAAAAAAATCACGGACTTTCGGTATGAGTGTGATTTGAGGGAAAGAAGGAAGAAAATTCAGATTTGAAAAGGTATTGAAAGATGAAACAACTCTTTTTAAGGGTACTGATGGTCCCTCCGCCATTGGTGGAGAAGGGAACGATACATAAGTCGACGTTATCACATAGAAGCACTACATTTATTCGGGAGGGAAGGTCCCGCGTGCCGAGAAAGAATATGTTTACCTCTCTTATTGGTTCTTCATTTTATTGTAATTGTTGATCCACATTCAGAGCCACATTAATTATTTTTAAAAATTAATCCTCACTAAAACCTGAAGCAAAACAAAGGATGTTCTTGCATCCATAAAATAGATGAAAAAATTCATAACATCATTAACCAAATGGTAATGTTCCAAATGTACAATGGTTAATGGGGAAGTATTTTTTTAGTTGAAGGATCTACCAACATTTTTTCATTTAAAATATGACAATGAATTATACCATCAGAATCCATTATTAGTTATTGCCTTAATATATGAACCACATTAAATTCATTATGGGTAAATATTTACTTAATTTTTTTGATTTGAATATATTTCACACATTACTCAATAAAATTGATGCCTCTATGTTTTTTAATATTAAACAACAAAAACTTATTCCAAATCAAGCATAGGGTAATTCAACTCATGCAGTTTCAATTGATTTGATTCATAACGAATTACCAGATCATTGTGGAGTAATAACCAACCATGTCCTATCAACGGAGAATCACTAGAGATGAATAATTAACCATTTTTGGATGGAATGGAAAAAATAGAAGAACTATCATATATTCTTTTCAATTCATAAAAACAATCATCACGTTATTTTATCCAGATGACCATAAATTCTTTTTTAGATAATGAAATATTTGGGTAGATAACCGAGAAATGTTTCCACAAACCACATCTATTAAACCACTAATACAAGAAAACTATGAATCTATATCACACTGGTATGTCTTTTCAACTCTTCAAAAAATTACGTTTTAGTATGATCAATAAGAATTCCATATTCCGAGTAAATATATCCAAATGGAAAAATTAACTCAAAAAATCACTCTTCTTAAACATTATGTACAATTCATTTTTATTTTAATATTTTCAAAATAGTTCATATAATCCATTTACATTACTCATGATGTTTAGAATATAACTAAATATCGTCTATAAACACATCCACAAACATATTAAAGAATTTTATTTCCATCCAATGTTAGGAAGAATTATGAAAATATTTCTTATGGAAAATATTCATAAATTCATCTGATTCCAACGAATCAATCTTTTCTAATTCTCAAATTTTCATAATCATTGAAGACAATTAACCAGATTCACCTACAAAAAAACAAATATAAATAGTTACCTTTTGATTTTTTGAACATCCCTGGAAATAAAATATATATTTTTGGGTACCTAATATATCTAATAGCTTGAACAAGGTCATAAGATCCTTGGAATTATTGGGGATGTTGTCACAGAAAATGCTAAACTATCATAATATTCATCACTGGTACATCTGGTTTCTATATGGCATCAACACCATAACTATTTATGGCCCAAGTCAACTGATACATCACTATAATTTTTTAACATTAACTAGAAAAGGAAACATGAATGCTCTATATAAACAAATAATGCATCTATGATCCTTGATGCATATATAAGTAATGTTATATGTTAGGATTCCACTATAACTATTAATGGTTTCTTCAATTAAATAACCAATGTTCATTTATTCTATGTATTTTGGTTTTGAAAATGGTATTATAAAAAGAAATAGGATAATTTGATATCTGAATGTTCTTTGCATACACGTTTATAAAAATTCAATGTTTTTCAGTGGAAAATGAGAAAGTATAATTATTTTATCCATGATATTATTCAGTATCATTTTATATAAGAGACGTGTTAGAAAACTATGGATTACATAATGGGAGATCCCCATAATAGCTCTATAATTCATTGAGTACTGATCATTATGATCAAATTCAAGTAATAGGGAGTAAAATAATTTGGTTTCTCATACAGATTAAACCAGTCTCCAGATATTTCTGACAGGGGTTTAACTTGGGTTATGATTGTGATTCTCGATGTTTTCTAAAAGGGTTATCCACTTTCATGATATAGATTTTAATGTTTTCATTTGAGAAAAAATTGTGGGTTATTTATGTAGAAATGATTTAATTATGTATCGTACAACCCATTTTTCTACACGAATAGTTCTTTAAGTTGGCCAGAAACTAGGCCTTAGGCATGCCTCCTTATACACCAAAATATTTCAACTAGTATAGATATAATAATTAGGCGGTAATGGGGATAATATACCCTTAGAGGGTGAAAACAATAGTTTCCCATGTATATATAGAACAAATGAACAAAACATAGAAGATGAAACCTATGAAAACACAGTATATGCACAATGGATGAACAATACAAAAATAGAATAATAAATAAATGTTCTCAAATGAAACTAGTTTTCCAATAGAAAAATATTTCATAGAATGTCACACCAAAAGTAACCAGATTAGTCTCCCTTGTCAAACCCCATAAGTAAATACATATAAATCATGTAAAATACAAGAAGAAACTCCCAATCAATGTAATAACTACATTGGGCCCCTTCTATCCTTCCCAAAAAAATGGTATAGCATGATCGGTAAGGTCTAGTTCCGAAGCCAGATCTGTGACCTGATATTAGATAAATAAATTTAACCTATATCCCATTGGTCTCATGTAAGGTGTGATAATGAACTGTTTAGGCCAAAACATGCATGTTCTAGTCTTATCTTCAAATTTTTAATGTGTATATATATTATAAATAAATGGAAATGCACACCCATTTATTAACCTAATTTATTATATTGTTTAAAAATACATATGGAAGTATTACCTGCTTCGTCCATCACCAACATAAGTTAGAACATATTATCCCATATATATATGGAATAAAACACATATCATTGTATATATATATATATATTTAGTGGAGAGTAACCGTGGCTCAATTCCTATGTTTCCTGTGATGAATTTCATATCTGGTGAACCCTTTGGTTTTACCCATTACACATCACCTAACACCTTATTCCATATATCAATTATTTGGACCCCTCTTAGAGCACATGAAAAATAAGTCCCATTTCCCTTACACCATTGCTCGTAAAGTCTACATTGGATATATATCATGACATCCTAACACATAGTGATATCCATCATCCAATAGTAGTAATCTCTATTGAATCATTTGCATTTATCCAATAGCTCGGTGATATATGTCATCCAATGATCTCATCCCATATTCCTCATGTATAACGGATTTCATTAGCACACAAACAATTTCCTGAACACTATCTCTAGATGTTCCATCACTGTACACATTGATTTTTATGTTCACCACCCCCAAAATATTCAATGGTCAACACCATCCCCTAATTTACATAATCTATGGGGGGATCCACCCATGTCAAGTGGTCAACACCATATGAACTAAGTCCTATATATGTTCACACATCTCCAACAACACATTGGAAAAAATGGTGATCATAATCACCAAACAACCTAATCCAAATAAAATTTCACCTCAGTTCCCTATTACCATGTCACTAAATTCCAAGGGTCAACACCATCCAATGTCCCATGATCTAATACCTCTTCTTGATGACCTCATAACCCCAAATCCTGATGATCATTTCACCTCAACCTCATGATCAACATCAAATTATCTCGGGCCCCACCCTTACCTTAAAACCATGTGACCTTAATCCTGGTGATTAAAATCACCTCAATCATTTGGCCATGCCCGTCATGTTCTTAAGGAAACATAATTTCCATAATTAAATATAATAAATTTAAAATACAAACCCATCCTAAACTGTTTTAAATCCCTTTAAAAAGATTATCATACATAACTAAACCAGTTCATACCCAACGGAATCCCATAAAATCATTGAAATAATTAAAAATACATCATCAAATTATTAGTGGTCTCTCAGGTACTATTCACATTGTCCTATTACAACACAGACCAAAAATAATAATAAAATTAAGGATCAATCTTCAAACTACCTACCATATATTGATAGGTGTTTTCTATACTTATATCAAACACTAACTCAACCCAAAATGTTAGAAATATACATTCTGTGGGAACACCCCAAAAATAAGGAAAAAGTGATCACATGGATTTAGAATTCGATGTGGATATTAAACTAAAAATAGAAGAACTGGGATGGTAGGACTTTCTGATACTCTTCTAATTATAATGATGGATCATGAGTTGGATAATAGAAGAAAGTTGGGGCTGAAGTATTATGAAATGAATAGGGAGATCCCATATTGTGTGTAGGTGAAATGAATGAGAAATGGAGGAGAAAGTATAAATATAAGGGATTAGAAATGCGGAAATTTCCTATTTTATAAATACACACAATGTTTGGGAACATGGTTTTGTTAACTACGTGCAAACCATGTAATTATCACTTTCCAAGAACCACATAGAAGATGGTTTCTACAAGGTTTTTAAACCATGTAGAGAAAACATGTATCCCCACTATTAAACAAAATCATAAGTTCCAAATGTCTATGCACCCCATCGGTATGGGTTTTTCGATCATTTATAATGTTGTATGTGGGCATCATAGTTAATTTTAAGATTCCATAAAATTAAACTATACATGCTCCTCTATCTATACTCTAGTGAAATTTATTTTATTGGTTCTGAAATACTCAAAATTCATCTTAAGCATTGAGGAAAAGTTTTATCATTGAACCCCATATAAAAAAATTACTTGGGTAAATAAAAATCTCAAAATTAGGTTTTAAAGATTAAATTTTTTTTTGGCCTAACCACCAAACTCAAAAATTCATAATGGTTGAATATTTTCAACCTGATAAATAAAGGTATATTACAATATCCCAAAATTTCATAGATTTTCCTTGAGATATCAAGCCTTACCCATATATTTTACCAAACATTTCCATATCATAACATCACCCCAGTATTCCCTAGTCATCAATCTTAGGTCAACTCACATCAAGGTGCTCCCCACAATTGGAGTAGCCTACCTAGACCCATCTGACCCAAAAAAAAAATTTCGATGATCCAACAACCATTCCTAGACTCCGAAGTGATCCCATGCTTCATCTTAATTCTTACACCTCTTTAGGGTCTAGAAGAAGTCCCCTTGTTATATCAGACACCCATCATATACAACATCTCATCACATACCCATAACAACCTATGTCATACAGAAAACTCCTCAAACATTGCACTCATCAGATTCCCATAGATCATATTTCTCAATATAATCACACAAATAATCCCATATCTTATATACATAGGTATGAACATAAGATTCCTAATTCATAAACTCCCAAAACAAACCCCACATCACATTGATGTGAAAAATAATTACTAGTGCCAATGCATGAAATATATATAATTCTTTATAATTAATTCCAACATACTAACAAGAACTTAGTTAGTCCAGAGAACAATAACCACTAACCCCATCCAATAAAAATATTCCGAATCAAAAAAAAGGATGATGAATACAAAATCATGACATACCTCCAACCATCATTTTCTCTCTGGCATGAAATGGCCGTGATAGCTCAAAATCATGCACCTATCCTAAAGCCTAATTGGCTAAGGCCTAGAAACCTTGTGCAGCTACATTACCTATTGAACAATATCCTCATGGATGGACCATTCTATCTCTTTCACAACAACTATGTGTAGTTGAATCTTGAAAACCGGCTCTTGTTCCACTCCCAATACGACCACAAATCTCTGAGACTTCCCCATTCACTGATAATCATATATTAGAGAATGATTCGTACATAATTTTTTCACATGGGCAATATGGATGAACACCGAAAAATACTATAGAACTAGGTCAAACTAGTTCTAAACATGCCTCAGATTACTACACTAGATACACCCTAATGAAGTCCCACTCCTTAATGGTATTCTTGAATCACTATCTTGACTACCCATCAGATATCCCCAATGTCCCCATAACCTATTACCTAAAGCATGACAAACAAAAACACTGGGTTCTCTTTCCAATCTCATATAAGATCAATCTGTAATGTTTCTATCAACTATTATAGTTTTATTGACTACATCAGTGAAATTCCATAGCCTAATGATTTTAAAATTATGCCTGATAGAATTCATTATGGAATCCTCAAAACACGTCACCCTTGAAATATCATCGCATAACATAAAAGGTGAATATCATGATAATTCATTTATTTTTTCCAAGTAATCCATGACATAAGAATACCCCAACAATTGATTAATGAAAATTTGGGATTGGCCATCAATGAATGCCTCTAAGAAGATATACTTGAAGAACCAGACCACAAAATCCCTTAAATATAATCCCTCTTCTCTTTAGGGAAAAACCTATACATCCCACCCACCCTTTTCTTTTCCCCAATGAATGTATGTTTTTAGATTCACCTTCAACCCTTGGGGAGTATCAATATTATTGAAGATAGTATGTACTAACTCAATCTATTTCACTTCTGTATGCGGTCCACACTCACTCTAAAATAATGGTCGGTGCATAAACTATATCTCATGAGTCAGATGCGCTATAGAGGGCATAAATCAGTGACCTCATATTTTTAAACCCTATATGACCTGAACCATGCTCTCCCCGAGCTTCTCATCAAGACATAGACCAAATCATAATTTCTTCTATAGAGGAACCCCTATATTAGTGTCTGTACTTATGACTCATGCACATCCCGAACATCTAAAACCTCTCCTTGATCATCAATGGCCACATCCCATGCACACTCATGTGGGACTATATATCATCTCTTCAGATGCTCCACCAGAATCTATCATGGTGGATACTTATTTAGTAAAAATCCAAATGGTTAACAAACTATAAAAACATGTATATATATAAAAGACACAAAAATATATAATAGGATTCACATCTCACTAAACATACACTCACATAGAAACCCCATGTCACAAGACATTTGGCCCCATGACCCTTGATCTACCCATATCAGAGTTATGTATCAAGTATCATATGACCTCATAGACCCCCATCCGACAAACATCTGAGTTGTGCATAAAATATAATCTTTATTAAGTCCTCTTACATACTTATAAAAGATTCATTCGTCACATATCATGTATCAATTTTATGTTGTTCAATATAATTCCACAAAATTGGCTATACAGGAAAACAATGATTATCTTATTTTTGGAAATATTAAAAAACTAACCCACTTTTACCATCCCAAATTACCCCCAATAGGGATTGTCTAAAATATCACATAGAAGTCTCAATGGGAACCACATAAATGGAATAGACGAGAAGAATAACACAATATATGATATATATGAAAACACAGTATACCATCATTTTTTACTCTGTAAACTTCTCAACCCCCTTATAATATTCCAGGTTCCATGAAATCTTTTTCACGAACATAAATATATCATGTCACATTATGTGATTATCATGTTCTATAAAAAATCCTCACATTAAATTCCATTTCAATATTAAAAAGACACATAATAGATAAACTTCACACCCATGTGTGTAACTAGAGGTAGAAATAAAATCAATGGTAAATCATAAACCATCTCATCAATTTACCACCCATGTAAACTTGTTTTGTCCCCTATGGATGGGGATACAGGCACCAGAACACAGGTTCAATACCATGTTTTGAGTACATACCTGACTCTAGTCTACTGTACCTCTGATTATAATATTAAAAAGAAAAAAACATAATTGATAACTTTTGTAGTTCTCTGACCTGGTTCTTTACATGAACAGTTCTGTCAGATGGTTTGTCACTAGGTCTTAGGTATGCCTCCTCGTATGTTGAATCCCAATGACAAGTAGAGAGGTTCTAATTTGATGTTATCGGAAAAATTATACACTTAGGTGGAGGTAATTATAGAATCACACACACACAAATAGATATATATAACATGATAGATATTAACACTACTGATGAAACAGAAGAAAACATAATGGAAGGATTATAAAAATAAAGAAGAATACATATAATAGCCCAATGGAATACTTGTTATAGAAAATACAAAAGTTAAATCATTTCGTATGAAAAATAACTAATATGGTCTTCCATGGTTTTCCCTATAATTTTATACATATAAAACATGAAAACATTGCAACTCTATACAAGAACCACTACGGTAACATTCCATCAATCCCATGAAAAATGAATAACTTGATCACTAAGCTATAGATCCAAATATTCATTCATTCCATTATCTTAGAGACATAATGTATACACACATCCCAAAGGTCCCATGTAGGGTATGAGACTGAATATATGAGGACACCACTATGTTGTTCCTATCATACCTCAATAAGTATGTTGATGTATGAATAATATTAATAAAAGTCATTCGACACCCATTTATACATTTTTCTGTTTTCATTATGCTCAATAACAACATGAAAGCATTGCCTACTTATTTTCATCACTAGTAAAATTGAGAATACATGTTCCAAAATATACATATGGAATATAACAGATTTTATAATATATATATATATATATATATATATAATTTTAATGGTGGGGACCCATGTCATAGGTACCTAACTCCCCTATTGAATTACATATCTAGAGACCCCTCAATTTCCACTCCAAACACCTCAACCAACACCTCGTGAAATTTTGCATATATATGACACCCAAATAGACCACTAAAACAATAATTCCCATGTCCATTAGAACTCCTATCAGAAAGGACCCATCATCTCTATGACCCATTGTCCCATAGAATAGTGATATCCTCCCTCCAATAATAATAATCACAATAGATTCAGTAGAAAAATCCAAATTCATGACACAACCATCCCCTAATGGTCTTGGGCCATCAAACTCATGTATAAAATTGATTATCAACCCCCAACTAATGGTCTAAAGGTCATCTCCCGATGGTCCATCACCATCCAACTTGATTTCCATGTTGAGCTGTCACGAACCAGCCTGGGTCGACCCTGAGCCGGTAACCCGAGCCGGTCCACGGAAAGTCCCGAGGGGCGTTCCCAATACCCACGGGATGGAAACTAGTGTCGGGAATCAAAAAATTAATCATTGTAAATGATTTGGCCCATGAGAAAGAGATAAACAGACAAATAAAAAATGATGATAAAAAAAACTAGCAGCGGAAAGAAACAAAATTTCACATACCTCTATGTGACCCTTCGGTCACCTCCCAACTAAGGCAAACCTTGCTCCCATAATGAGCAACTCGGATATGAAAACCTGAGCAAAGGAACCTCCAACTGAAATGATAATATAGGCATGAGCATTAAAAATGCTCAGTAGGGATGCCAAACTAAACCACAGAATCCAACCACGTCCACATCCCAGAAACAATCCCAAAACACTAGTTTGTATATACAATGATAGAAAATAGGGTTTTTCACATTTTAAAGGAAAAAGGATCCTAATTTATCATTTCAAAACCAACACTTGCCACAACCTTTTTTTTTCAAAACAATGCATTTCTTAAAAACTGTATTTCAAATCCATGTTTATAACATTTGTGCAAAAGAAGAATATGGAGTAAGTAAGTGCTGAAAACCAAGTGCAAGTAAAAGTAAACAAGAAGATATCAGCAATAACCATGGGCGAACCTAAATATCTCTAGAAAACCCCTAGATGTACTCGGGTTCAGACTACCTACCGGCATGATACTCCATAGTTAATAACCAACTGGACGCCCTAATAGTCAACCAGTGGCATGCCCCACAAGGCCTACCTACATAGGGGGAACTAGCCCATCTAATCAGGGCTGGCTAGAAACCATCACTCGATATTCTAAAGGACGCCTAAAAACCCATGGTGATTTTGATAATACTGTGTAAGTTAGAGGCCCTTCCATGCGTGACTCACCTCACCACACTTACCAACCCCTTACACGGACACCACCACACGACCACCCTCAAAGGGAAGTCCCCCCGTAGAGATGCCCACAATTATATATATATGAAATTCTTTCACAATCAACAAGGTGCCAACCGGGCCTTTACATCATTTGGAGTTTCAAAACATTTCGTAAATGAGTTATGTTGCCAATCGCGAACACACACATTTCCCAAAAGTCAGTGCAAACACCCCATTCAAAACCCAATACCAGACGGACCTTCAAACCAAACAACCATTCAACTCACACGAATGGCCAACCAGGCCAACTTCTTTTCATCTATGTTGAAATACCAAACCATTTCACCGAAAACCCATCTTAAAGAAAATATAGTTTTTTGTGCCGTTTTCATTTGGAGGCACATCCATGTGAGAACCTAGTGCTCCCATGGATGTGCCAACATCCAATGGCACTTCTAGGTTTTGGAAGAATCACCTTAGAAACCATTTTCATAAAATACTTAGCGTTGAAACCAAACCCAATTCTTTCACAACACTTTATAAAAAAAATCGCATCTTTAAAACCAACCACCATTTCCAAAACTTTTCTAAAACAAACTATTAGTTCGTCTTCTTGTTAAACAAACAAACCAAAGAAATTTTACATTTCCAAAACACATTCGCTATCAATTGCAACCAAACACATCACAACGAAATTGATTTAAATTTACCAAGAACCTAAGTATTTCAAATAAACCAACATCAGAAGTCACTTTTAGAAATTTAAAACCGCAATATAACTAAGCCAGAGGCTTTTAATAAATAGGATAGAGATGCAAACGATATAAAAAGATTAATTGAAAACATTCATGTTCTCAGGGTTTGAATCAAAAAGGGAAATGGTTGGAAACACCTACCTCAAATACGCAGCTCATACGATAGCAGCTCGAACCCACTTCGCACTACCCTTATACGCACTACACAACAATTAGAAGGAATCTTCAAAACAACTAAAGAACTCCACCTTAGAACCAACCACGCAACAACACCTTGCAAAAACATGACTCACACCATTTAAACAATTTAAATAAAACTTTTACACAAAGAACAAACACAAAATCATACACATAGAAATCCTTTTTGAAACTTAATTCGCACCACTTACACAATCAAATAAACAATCTGCATAGTCAAGAAACCATTTTCAATATTAAACAAACCACTATGAAAAATTATCAAATATTTTTCAAACATGAGGAAACATTTCAACGTCTAAAGCTCACTTAAAACCTCTTTAAAGACAAAACCCATTTTGAAACCACGTAAAAAAGTAAACTGCACCATATGCACTTTATAAGATACTAACTGCACACTTGCAAACACTAATAAAAGTTTGAAATGGGTTTTCACAAAAAAAAGAACTCATATAACATAAACACACTACTAAATAAATAAAATCCATATTAAAGATCAAGGGAAACTAAATACGCACCAAGTAAACCAATTAATGAATATGCTAAATTAGTTAAATAATCAAAAGAATTCATCAAGAAATTCTTATACGCAAAACCTCCTACCTTTGGTGTCAAAACCCCCAAATTCAGTGTGAAACTTCCAATAGCATGCAATTGGCACTACCAACAGCCCAAATCGAACCCTAAAATCAAGACATGAAACCAAAAACATAAAAATAGAACCAAATACAACCAAAAACCCTAATATGAAATCTTACAAAATAGAGGAAACAAATAATTGGGGTAGAACGCACCTGCTGTGAAACTGTGGGAGGTTGGTCGATCGAGACAAAGGGTGTAGGAGGCGAGATGCACCAGAAATCACACCAGCAGGGGGTGAGGGAGGCGCCGAAACCAGTGATGGAGTGGGGTTGGCCGGACGACGCCGAGACATAGGGGATAACAGGAGGAGGCCGACATGGGGGTGCTGCATGCGGCGGCTATCCAGAGGGAATGGGGGAGGGTTGTGCGCGGCGGAGCTGAGGGAAAGGGGAGGTGGTGGCGCTGGCGCGGTCGGGTGAGCGAGTAGGGGGCGGGCCAATGACGACTAGCATAGGAAGAAGGCGAGGCAGAGGCAGCCGGTGGGGTGGAGCACTGGGACGCCGACCAGAGCGCGCAGGAGGGGCCAAATAGGGGGGCCTGCTGCACTGAACGGGAAGGGGGGGGGGGTCGTGCTGGACAAGGGGGGGAGGACTTAAGGTTATGTTTTTAATTTTTTTTTATTTTTCTTTTTCTTATAATAATAATAATAATAATAATAATAATAATAATAAAAGTTATTATAAACATATATACATATATAAGTATATATATAAACATATATAAACATACTTATATAAACATAGATACATATATACATATATATATATATATATACATATAAACATATTAGAACATATACATAAACATATATACACATAAGCTTATAACGTTAAAACATATTTATATTTATAAAAATATGTGTATATATATACACATATAAACATACATACACATACATATATATATATATACATAACGTTAAAACATAAACATATACAAACATATATACACACATATATACACATACAAAAACATAAACAAATACATATACATATATCTACACACATAACGTTAAAACTGGATGACCATGCGGTATTTGCACACCGTACAGTACCCAAGCGGACAGCGCGTCTGCACGTACCCAAGCGGGTTACGCGTCTTAAACACACAATGTTTAAACACTATCCCAAACCATAAACTCATCCCAATATTAAAAATTTAAACCAGGACTCACCTGCACTTAAAAAAATCACCCGACTCCAATAGAAATAAAATAAATTAAATGACTAAAAATAAAGCAGGTGTTAAAATTCTCCCCACCACAAATAGTTTCTACCCCTAGAAAGTCACCAGGCCGACAATTGACACAACTCGAGTCCATGCCCAGGCAAAACCAAGGAAGAACTGTGAATCTCAGGATGACCTTACTCTCAACTGGTCACACCCGACCAATTCAAGTGAAAACTAAAGCCGGAGGTTGAGGGGAGAACACAAGAGGGTTCTCCCCACCACAAAAATTTACTAACATGGAGACCTTGAAACTCGAACCCACCACCCCAGGGGGGGAGCGGAAACACAGGAACTCCCAAACTGAACCCATTTAGTTTCTCCACATAGACCGAACAACACTCAGAGACTTAAACAGAATGCTTTCTACGAAACGACCCAACAACCTGAGGATAAGGAATTTACTCAACCCCTCACACACTGACCGAATAAAATACTCACTGTATTCCAAGACTAGGGAATTCCTAGACCAAACTCAGAAAGGACCCCAAAACCAGGCCTATTAATTTCACGAAACCAAACATCCCCCTATCTCACACAGTTGAGACGAAACTCAAAATTAGAACGAACCGTTTATTCACAGTCCCAACACCCCTCAAGGAAAACTGAACAATTGAAAACACACAGAGAACAGATAAGACTGCTTAGACTGCGGTAGAACAAGTTCATCAAATCACCACAACTATGATGAACTCAAAACAGTGACAAGGACATAATGAGGAAACTTTGGATATTTCCCTTCAGAAAGCTGAAGACATAATCCAAAGCGGGGTTCTACACACCCTCGACAACTCCTGACAATGCACGAGCTTCACCCCGAGACCTGTGGCTGGGGCCCTGATGGATGAAGCATCTCCTGCCTCACAGTCAAGCATTTGCATCCTCTGGTCCCTAGCTCCTTCCACCCGAATGACACTTCTTCCAGAACTCCCACCGGTGGCCCGAACAGCCACATGGTAGCAAGACTTCGGCGGAATGCGGCAAGGCGACTTAGAATGTCTGGACATGCCATACTGGTGGCATACAAGAGAGTGGTTCGATGAACTATGCTCCGGTACCGACATGGATGGTTTCTTGGAGACAGGTTCCACCAGCCCGCACTCTTTGCTAGGTGGGGAATCTTCGTGGAATTCGACCACCATTAATCACACCCAAAACATCCATGATGATGAGACATCTCATCATTACTAGTTTAAAACTGAACCCTCAAATAAACCTGAGATGGTAAGCACCCTAACAACCCTGGTAGGTCCCAACAACCTGAAGACCCACTCTAATTCCACAACCACACAACTACCCCTCACGGACTTTGATTTCATTGATAAATAGCCAATATGAAAAAAATAACTCAAAACTAGGCATGACTCGTTAGTAAAATTAGTGAATTTTCTGGGAAACATACTGAGAACAACACGAAAAACACAACTTGAATCAACATCAAAACAAAACACAATCAAAGAAACAACCCAAGCCAAGAGAAGCAGGCACATAAGCCGGGCACATACAATCACAAGCAAAAATTACTTTTCTAAAAACTAAAATTTCTTTTAAATTTTTAAAACTCACCCATGGTACCTTATGGACTGTCACATGTGTGTTCACCCAATCCCGGCAACATCGCTCTCGGAAAAGTGCTCTCATTCACTCCCTGCACATACTGATGCACATGTGATCCTCAATAATGAATACCAAGGTTAGAATACATCATTGGCTTATCAAATCCAAGCACGCATTAAAAATTTCCTAATCGAAACACTCCCACTTTAAAAACCCAACTCACCAATTTCAAAACAATAAAAAAGAAACCCTTTTCTATTTTAAAACCATTTTCATTTTTAACACACACATCGACCAAGATCAAAATGAAGCACAATCAGCGATAAACCTCTGGAATGAGGAACTGGTGCATATGCCTAACTCGGTGACATGGTGGTGATCCATATCCCAGGTAAGGTATATCACTAAAAGGACCATGAACTAGACACTTGGACTCCACATAGGTCACCACCCCATGTGAGGCCACAACATGAACCGGTTTTCCTTCATTGTCATCCCTCAAACCATAACAACCAAAGGAAAAAGACTCAATACCCGGAATACCCCTGGTAACTCAGGTCTCATCACAGGCGGTGGTGATCAAGCAATGACCTGTAACCCACCTCCTGAGCCCCGACAATCCTAATCTCCATCTACCAGACATCCCAAATATCAAAGGCCTCCTCTGATACCATTTTTTCATGATCCAACCCGGGTCGACCCTGAGCCGGTCACCCGAGCCAGTCCGCGGCAGGTCCCGAGGGGCATTCCTGATCCCCCCAGGATGGCAACTAGTACCGGGAATCAAAACATTAATCATTGGGAACGATTTAGCCCCTGAAAAAGAGATAAGAAGACAAATAAAAACTGACGATAAAAAAAAACTAGCAACCGAAAGAAACAAAACTGCACATACCTCCTTGTGACCCTTCGGTCACCTCCTAACTAAGTCCAACCTTGCTCCCATAATGAGAAACTCGCCTATGAAAACCTAATAAAAGGAACCTGCAAATGAAATGATGATATAGGCATGAGCATTAAAAATGATCATTAGGGATGCCAAAGTAAACCACAGAATCCAACCACATCCACTTCCCAGAAACAATCCCAAAATACTAGTTTGCACATAAAATGATAGAAAATAGGTTTTTCACATTTTAAAGGAAAAGGAGCCTAATTTACCATTTCAAAACCAACACTTGCCACAACCTATTTTTTTCCAAAACAATGCATTTCTTAACAACTGAATTTCAAATCCATGTTTATCACATTTTTGCAAAAGAAGAATATGGAGTAAGTAATTGCTGAAAACCAAGTGAAAGTAAAAGTAAACAAGCAGATATCATCAATATCCATGGGTGATCCTAAACATCCCTAGAAAAACCCTGGACGTACTCAGTTTCAGACTACCTGACGGCGTATTACTCCATAGTCAATAACCAACTGGCCGCCCTAATAGCCAACCAGTGGCACACCCCACAAGGCCTACCTACCAAGGGGGAACCAACCTGTCTAATCGGGCCTGGATAGAAATTGTCACTCGATATTCTAAAGGACGCCTAGGAACCCATGGTGATTTTGATAATACTGTGTAAGTAGGAGGCCCTCGCATGCATGACTCACCTCACCGCACTTGCAAAACCCTTACACAGACACCACCACACGACAACCCTCGAAGGGAATTCCCCCTAAAGAGATGCCCAAAAATCTGTATATATGAAATTCTTTCACATTCAACAAGGTTCCAACCAGGCCTTCACAACATGTGCAGTTTCAAAACATTTCGTAAATGAGTTAAGTTTCCAATCGGGCACACACACTTTTCCCAAAAGTCAATGCAAAAACCCCATTCAAAACCCAATAACATACAGTCCTTCAAACCAAACAACCATTCAACTCACACAAAAGGCCATCCAAGCCAACTTTTTTTAATCCCTCTTGAAATACCAAACCATTTCATCAAAAACCCCTCTTAAAGAAAACATAGTTTTTTTGTGTCGTTTTCATTTGGAGGCACATCCATGTGAGAACCTAGTGCTCAAATGGATGTGCCAACATCCAATGACACTTCTAGATTTTGGAAGAATCACCTTAGAAAACATTTTCATAAAATAATTAGCATTGAAACCAAACCCAATTCTTTCAGAACACTTTATAAAAACAAATCGCATCTTTCAAACCAACCACCATTTCTAAAACTTTTCTAAAACAAACTATTGGTTCATCTTCTTGTTAAACAAACACACCATAGAAATTTTACATTTCAAAAACACAATCACTATCAATTGCAACAAAACACATCACAAAGAAATTGATTTAACTTTACCATGAACATAACCATTTCATATAAACCAACATCAGAAGTCACTTTAAAAAATTTAAAACAGCAATATAACTAAGCCATTGCTTTTCGTAAATATGATAGAGATGCAAATGATATAAAAGGATTAATTGAAAACATTCAAGTGCTCAGGGTTTGAATCAAAAAGAGAAATGGTTGGAAACACCTACCTCAAATACACAGCTCATACGACAGCAACTCGAACCCACTTCGCACTACCCGTATATGCACTACACACCAATTAGAAGTAATCTTTAAAACAACTAAAGAACGCCACCTTAGAACCAACCACGCAACAACACCTCGCCAAAACATGACTCACACCATTTAAACAATTTAAATAAACCCTTTACACAATGAACAAACACAAAATCCTCTTTTGAAATCATACACACACCAAACCTTTTTAAATATTCATTCGCACCACTTATGCAATCAAATAAACAATCTGCATTGTCAAGAAACCATTTTCACAATTAAACAAACCACTAAAAAAATTATTAAATAGTTTTCAAACATGAGGCAACATTTCAAGGTCCAAAGCTCACTTAAAACCTCTTTCAAGACAAAACCCATTTTGACACCACGTGAAGAAGTAAACTACACCATCTTCACTTCATAAGACACTAAATAAACACTTGCAAACACTGATAAACAGTTTGAAATGGGTTTTACCAAAAAAAAGCACTCATATCACATAAACATGCTACTAAATAAATCAAATGCATATTAAATATCAAGCAAAACTAAATTCTCACCAAGTAAACTAATTAATGTATATGATAGATTAATTAAATAAGGAAAATAATTCATCAAGAAATTCTTATACACGGAACCTCCTACCTTTGGTGTCGAAACCCCCAAATTCGGTGTGAAACTTCCAATCGCATGCAATTCACAATACCAACAACCCAAATCAAACCCTAAAATCAAGACATCAAAACAAAAACATCAAAATTGATCCAAATACAACCCAAAACCCTAATATGAAATCTTACAAAATAGAGGAAACAAATAATCGGGGTAGAATGCGCCTACTGCGAAACTGTGGGAGGTTGGTCGAGCAAGACAAAGGGTGTAGGTGGTGAGATGCGCCAGAAATTGCACCTGTAGGGCGTGCAGGAGGCGCCGAAACCAGTGACGGAGCGGGGCTGGCCGGACAACACCAGGATAGGGGGGATAACCGGAGGAGGCCGGCATGGGGGGGGGGGGGGGGCTGCACGCGGCGGCTAGCCGGAGGGAAATAGGGAGGGCGGTGCGTGGCGGCACCGAGGGCAAGGGGAGGTAGCGGCGGCGGAACCGAGGGAAAGGGGTGGCAGCGACGCCGGCGTGGTCGGGTGAGAGAGCAGGGGGCAGCTTGACCGTGGCTGGTGGAGGCGGACAGCGAGGCGGAGGTGGCCGGCGAGGTGGAGCGTCGGGACGCAGGCTGGAGCATGCAGGAGGGGCCGAATCGGGGGGCCTGCTGCATTGAGCGGGAAAGGGGCGGGGGGTCATGTTGGACAGGGGGGGAGGACTTTGGGTTAGGGTTTTAATTTGTTTTTTTATTTTTCTTTATCTTATAATAATAATAATAATAATAATAATAATAATAATAATAATAATAATAATAGTTATTATAAACATATATACATATATAATTATATATATAAACATATATTAACATACTAATATAAATATAGATACATATAAACATATATTAACATACTAATATACATATAGATACATATAAACATATATATCTATAAACATATAAACATATTTGAACATATACATAAACATATATACACATAAGATTATAACGTTAAAATATATTTATATTTATAAAAATACGTGTATATATATACACATATAAACATACATACACATACAGATATATATATATACATAACGTTAAAACATAAACATATAAAAACATATATACACACATATATACACATATATAAACGTAAATACATACATATACATATATCTACACACATAACATTAAAACTGGATGATCGTGCGGTATTTGCGCACTGTACGGTACCCAAGCGGACAACGCGTCTGCACGTACCCAAGCAGGCTACGCGTCTTAAACGCACAGTGTTTACGCACTATCCCAAACCATAAACTCATCCCAATATTAAAATTTTAAACCCGGACTCACCTACACTTAGGAAAAATCACCCGACTCCAAGAGAAATAAAATAAATAAAATGACTAAAAATAAAGCAGGTGTGACATGATCACCCCAAATATATGTTGTAGTTAATACCATCTCCTAAGACGCATAACCTATGGTGGGATCCAACCACAACAAGTGGTCATCACCACCTCAACATAGTCATATTTGTGTTCATATGAGTCAAATGGTCAGTCAATCGACAATAAGGAGTGAAAATAACTAATAAACATAATCCATATCATTGGTAACCTGATTTCCCAATAAAAATGTCTCTAAATGTTTTTGTTCAAAACTATCAAATGACTCTATAACTAATCATTCATTCCAATTATCTCACAACTTTAAATTCTGATGACAATTTGAGCTTCAAATTGTGATCAACATACCCCCATATATCTCAGCCTGCACCCTCGTGTTGATATTTGTGTCTCCTCAATCCCGGTGATCAACATCACCTTAGTCCTTTGTACTTGACCCTTACATTCATAAGGAAACAATCATGTCAATATAAAAAAAATTGTTAATTCAAAATAATATCTTGGCCTAAACTGACTATTTTTTCTTAAGCCCCTTACATAGCTTGTCGTGCATTACTATTCTAGTGCATACCCCACAACATTCCATATCATGATTTCAATAATTTTAAATAAATCATTCAATTATGATGGGAATCTCCTAAACAACCAACATGGTAATGTTATAAATTACCCCAAATCACTGATAAGAATAAGAATAAATATAGGAACCACCTATCGTATATTCAATGCTTCTCAGTCATATGATATCATCCTCTAAATCAAGAAAAAATGGGAGAAATCCATGTTTTATATAAAATACCAAAAAATAAGGAAAAAGATATCAAACTGATTTATCATTCCATATATAGAGATATACTAAAAAGAGAAAGAATGAGGATATAAGGTTTTATATATAATCTTCCAAATGTTACCAACGAATCATCAAACAGAGCTCAAATGATGGATTTGGATCAATTTATATGGTTGGAAGGGAATTGGAGACCCCACGGCTATGTGTGGTCTAAATGAATAAGAAAGGGAGGGGAAAACCTAAATAGAATATATAAGGAAAATTTATATTTCCTATTTTATGAAAAACTAAATTTTTTGGATTCATGTTTTGGATAATCATGAACAAACCATGTTGTGCTCACTAATAAAGAACCACACTACACATGGTTTGGCACACAATTTTCTAAACTATGTGAAGACCATTCATATAACCTCAGTTAAAAAAAACAATGCTTTTCACAACTTTGCACTACCACCTACATAGTTTTTTAAACTATGTACAATTCTATAGATGGTCTACACAATTTTTCTTAGTAGGATACATAGTTGAATCTAACTATTTTCCTCTATCTTCTCATTCCTGAATCTATGTTTTTGGGGTCCAACACACGAAAACCACATCTAAAACACTGAGAATATTTTATCAACAATAACCCCTTAAAAAATAATGTATCGAGACAATAAAAATATTATAATTAGGTTTCAGATATCCAGAAAATATTTATTTTAACAAAAAATATCAAAAATTATTAATGGTTAAGGATTTCTACCAACTAAAAAATATGATATGTTAGAATTTCATACTCAAACAAAATAAAGTGATAAAAATTAATTATTTATGGGATTTAAATTTTTCCATATTACTAATTGATTTCATATTTTATATCCCTTTCTTAGTATTTTGGGATTACCCAATGTTTGGAAATGTTTTTCATAGGGTTTTGTGGTTGGGTAAGAACATAGAAGAATTTAAGATGATTGCCATGAAGTATTTCCTGAAATGAAAACATGATTCATTTTAAAATATTTATATTATATGAAAATAGATACTCTATAAAATGGACCATGTTTTAATATATTAATTTTTTATATAAGAGTTATGACCAAATTTTATAATACTCTATACCAGAAAGATCTTTGTGAATAACGAATGTGAATTCATTTATAATGACAGATTTTATGGGTTGATTAAGGTAGGGTATATAGAGATTATTTAATTGAAGGTTGTTTAAAGGCGAGACATGGTTTTATGACTTGAATATTATGGATCTATCCAAATATTTATATTCAAATGATTTATCACCTCTATTTGATATCATGGGAAAACATGGATAGCTATGTGAGAGTCATAAGGTTATCACTATATTAGATAAGATTAAAAACTGAATATTATTACTTACAACATAATTACAATCTAAGTATATATTTATTAATACTTGGGGAGGCTATTCAAAGGAAAACTAAGTGTATGTGTAGTTTATGATCATTATATAATAATATTATGTCTCACCATTCAGATTTTTCTATTAATGTATCCTTAGTTCCATAGATATTATGCCATTGTGATTTTCATTAATTGAGTATATATCATCAATATAGTTACGATTTCTATGGATGATTTTATATTTTTCTTATGATTATGTTTTTCAGTTTATATGTTATTATTTACCGAAAATTAATTGTTTATTTTTATAAAGATAATATACCATGTTTGAAATAAAAGTTCATTTCATTATAAAATGTTAATTTTATCATGAATGAATTTTGATCCATTTTTTAATATTGTTTTGAATTTCTTTCTTCTAAACTAGTATTTTTAAAAATGATTATTCTATCTTTTAATGTAAAGTATCATTTTTATGTATACAAGGTTCTTTATTTCAGTAGTGGTATATATTTTTTGGATCCATTGTTTTCTTCACAAGGGTTTATGGTTCCACATTTCAATGATTTAACATGAAATAGTATTTATAAAGTGATAAATATTTTATATTATTGGATTTGTAAAATTTAAATTTTATATTTTTTTTGAAAAATATCAATCTAGTGTACATTGATTTATATTCAAAAGGTAATGTAAAGTTTAGTTGGTGGCATAATATTTGGCATGCATATATCACACACAACATAGACAAAATATCTATTTATATAATATTTTTCATCATCACATATAGTATTGATATATTTCATTGGGTTCAATAGTGAACAATATGTTATTTCATATATCAGGGAGGTGATAATGGGATGATTTCCTATTTTTACATGGTGGATGGTAGTTAGTATTGTTTTTCTTAATGTTTGGATTATTGATTTTTTGTATAATTTTGTATTTTTCCACAAAAGACTCTTATATTTTTTTCATCCTTTTGTGCATTGTATTGTTGTATAGATTATAAATTTTTCTGTATTTTGGGTTTGTATATTGTGATATTTTATTTCATTTTAATTTCTCCATTTTTTGTTGTTTTATATATCTCAAAAATAATTAATGGCTGTGTGTGATGGTATATTATATTGAATTATTATTCCTTCCTTATGGATATTGGTTCTTAGAATAATTTATATCTACCAGGAAAAATCATTTCAGTATTGTGTAAGGATGTTTTCAGGGTCATAGTTTCCATTTTGTGTCATTCTTGACCACACATTATTCCTTATGGTGTATTTAACTCCATGATGTGTTGGGATAAATCTCGCACATTCATTACATATATCGATCAACTTAAATGACCCCATTATCTTCCCTTTAACACTTCTCATTAATAATCCTTTTTAAATTTAATTGAGTAAGATCTAATAGATATAATCCATGATTAATTAATGATTTGAAATAAAAACCATATATTATATTCTTCTCTTGTTTTTTTATTATTCTTATTTACATCTATATGACTGATCAATTTCATATAGAACTATATTTTTATCCTCACGGGCCTTCTTTTTTTAGGTTAGAGAAGATCTAAGTTGGTTAATTATGAGCATTTTCCTATTATTTTAATAGTGATCATTTGTGTGGTGATTTATTTAGGGTTTTATTAATTTAAAAAATTGATTTAGGTCATGTTTTATTTGTTTTATTGGCTCATTACATCAATTTATATTTGGAAAATTTTATTGGGGGATTCATCTTGGTTTTTCATAGACTTTTATTGAGTTCAAATATCTTAGTTTTAGGAATGATGGGCTATTTATTTTAAATGATTATAGATTTTTTATTGTGAATTCCTTAGAGAACCATTTGATTACGGGATGGGACTCATCGATGATATGTGAATAATAGGTTGTGAGGGACTACATAGAATACCTTGGGTCTTCCACAAGGTGTTACCTTCCACTTTCCATTTTCAATTTAATTAATTTGATCATTTACATTTATCTAAGGTATGTAATATGGTTTTTTCAAAAAACAATAAATATAAATTAGTATATTTTCTACTAGAAAAAAACATAAAAACAATGAAATAATTAATAAGTTGATTTTTTTATATTTTAATCTTGGGGTTACAATGATGTGAGTGACTTAGAAACTTTAACATGAAATTTTTTTATTACACAACACACTTTGATGTTAATAATACATTTAGTTTTTTATGCATGATATTGACTTATATTGTTAGGAAACTCATTGATACATTCATATTTTCCAAATTATATATGATTTATATTAAATTGGGGTAAATTATTAAATGAGTTTGAATGACTAACCTTGAAAAAAGTATTATTACATAGGGAAATATATAAAATTTATTAAAAAAAGAAAAAGTAGCCAATAACGAATCATATGAGGAAAACATGATTTTCCCATATCTTACAAAAACAAGATTAGATATCATTGTTTGATGGTTCATTCTCATAACAATTATCTTTAGAAAATTATTATTTTGGTTGAGAGTTACATGGATTGATGATATAAAGAATATCCAGGTTGTCTCGTTTTGACACCCTCGACAAGGATTTGTTAGTCACGCCATTATTATAACAGGGTAGTCCTTCCATGGTCTTCTCTTCGGTGGGGGGGGGGGGGGGTTCAGAGATGAATCCATAATTATCCATGAGATTCATCATTCCATTTGTGAAAATATATTTGAAACAATTTTTTACCGATATTCAAAGGAGTAATTGCGGTTCAATTCATTTCCTTATCATCATCAAAGATATTCACCCACTTGTCTAACATTTTCAAAGAGATGTACAATTTTTGGTTCACCTCCTAATTTTTTTTTCGTATGAATCATAATGGATCCTCTATTTGAGTCATGTAATGACATTCCAGAACCAATTGGTTGGATGAATCCTCATCCCATGAATTGTAACTTCCTGTTAGTATCCTCCAGAGTCACACAATGAACATCTTTTCTAGCATTGTGAACAGTTGGATCTTCTTCATTCATCTCAGCAGTATTAGGGACTCAGGTATCCCACTCAATAAATTCTTTATAAATATTCTAAGATACCAAAATAGTGGCCTCTAATATGTCCGCACATACAGGAAACATAGAAAAATCATTAATATCAATAACCACATTGTCACCACTATTAAAAATGTATGTTGTACCCAAAATTTCAATAGTCTCCATAATGATTAAAACATTAATATCACATTTCAATATATCATATATTAATGAGATTTTTAGATTATGAGGCCAAGAATCTATTTGCTTTAACAAATCCTTTATTTCCTCATTCAAAAATTGAGTACTATCAGTCCGGCTAGCATGATGACTAGACTCAACCAACTTAGAACCCACAGTTGACCCAATGAAATTAACACCCAAGGGACTATCTAAAACAACCAACACATAATAAGGGAACATATTATTCTAATTATCTGTCAATATAAGATTCATCCACATTTCACACCCGAATACCTACAAATGATTTCTTGGTTTCTTGCATGAGGCACGAAAATCACACCACGTTTCAAAAACAAATGTATTCTTATAACTAAACTCTTCACCAGTAGTGATCCTAAAAAACTCAGTGGGAGGCATCGACAAAGCATCCATGGAACAAATTCTAGGTGAAATCAGGTGACGTAAATATTAATTCTGACTATCTGAGAAAAGGTAATGACCTATTAGAATCCCTAACAGAAAAATTATCAATGTATTCTCTAAAGAGAGTCGATGTTTGAGAATCCTTATGCATACATCCACAGTTAGAGAATATCACTTCGTTTGAAATTATTGTGTACATTTGAATATATGAAATTGAGGTAACTTATAGGTACTATGGTTAGTTGACTATGCAAAAAATTAGATAGTCCTCCAAATCAAATATGATCATGATGTTCTTAGAGTCTTGAATCCCAACGTTCACATGCTCTTGAAGACCACAGTAGCCAAAAAAAAGAGATATCCATTGAAACCACCAATAGTTGGAAAATTTTGAAGATTGAAACACATATTATATTCAATAAATAGAATGATTTGGTGAACTCAAGATTCAAAATCATCAATTATGGAGCTCCGTCAAAGGCATTTTGAACTCTTGAACGATGTTTGATCTAAGGGAATCTAGGGATAAAATAAGGGTTTGAGGATGTGGATAATGGCAGTGCTCTACCTCTATAGAGAGACACTAGAGGACCTTCCCCTAATGAGGGATGAGCATCAAATAAAAATTAGAATCATTTCTTGGGAAGGGTTGTCCAAGCGGAGATCTCCCCATTCATATACTTAAGAAGTTGGTATTCCTGGAATAATTTTTACTAAATAAAGTAATTAATGTGATTAAATTGCACCTATTTTCAATAATGTAACATGTGGGTATCCAAACCATTATTTAAAATTTTATATGATTAAAATAGTATTATTCATGAAAGTGATAATGTGTTGAATTTGAATTTTTGTGTTTTGACTAACTATTATAAGGAATTATTTACATCCTTTATGATCTTCGAGCAAACCATTGAACAATATAGACCCTAAAAATATTTTTTATGTTTCATAAATTATTTATAATGGGTAGGAGTTGAAATTTGAGAAAACCTTTGTCCCCAATAAATCAATCAGAAACCAGACTTGTGGGACCAAGTGACCTCAAGAACCTCTCCCCATACACAAGAGGCTACCAAGTAGTATTCAGGGTCTAATAATAATTCATAGAGAGAAAACTCCATCTAGTATAATAACGATAATAACACATAAACAATAGAATTATCTATATAATAACATTATATAAGTAAGAAAACATGTTGAACATATTACCATACATAATAAAATCCACCAAGAAATAATAAATTAACACATTTCAACAGCCATTCATAAAAAAACTAGGATTTCCCAATGAGTTTGATCATATATTTTACAATATATAAAAACTAAAATTTAATTAAATTATACCTACCAATGATCCTCAATACTTCCTTAGACCAATATCGACACCCTAATATGATCCTTGAGCACATATTACTGTGCCAGGGTCATGGTTCAAACCAACATGCTAGTCATGATAATTTATTTCGAACTACGTCACCCATAGAGTGTGTGTGAATTTAAATTTGAAGTCCACTATTATTAATAACCATAATAAAAATAATTATATATATTCATGGATGTATTTAATGAATACTAAGAACAAAATATCACATGTATACACTTGAAACACTATGGGTACTCAAGAATCCACCTTGATGAAAAAATCATTCATCTTTCAAATATTGATAGAGTGTATTTTTTTGGGAAAAATATCAATGTGGAAAAACACCACTCCATATAACTAATCATATACATTGGAATGTTATATTCCCAACCTTGAAGCATTGATACACTCATAAGGTAGTAATCCCAACTTGTTTCATCCAATATCTTGGATTATCATATTAAATTCATGAAACAACCTATCTAAAGGAATGGAAATCCTTCATGGAAGATTTATTAGTGTTAGGTAGTGGTACATCCCCAATAGACTCCACATCCTATTAATATAGGGCTTTACATCCCCCATTCAGATATACATAATATTTCAATATTGGGGGGGGTATCCTTTCATGAATAACCATCAATCACATGGTGTATTTTCATTCCATATTATACATACATTCAATCACAAGAGGTATAAATTCCAAAATCATATGTGCCATCAATTACCGGAAAATTCCGAAACAACATCACATATACCATCAACATTTGGGGGCATCAGGAACTGCCTTGTAGATGATATCATTTAAAAGAGGCATAACAAACAAAATTTTACATACCATTAATCATAAGGGTAATAAAACCCCAACTCAAACAAACCACAAGTCACAGGGGATAACATATAACCTCACGCATACAATTAGTCATAGGGTAAATAAACATTTACCATTAAAACATCTTTAGTCAAGGGGGATGCTCTCCCTTCCTCATATCCATGACTAGTCTCAGGAAACAACAAGTGCCATCTACCGATCATTAATGTGGGTATCATGTCTCACTAGTAACATCCCTTAGGGGAATAATGTACCACATATCATATTGAGCACATAAATATTTTTTTGAAAGAACGTTCTCTTCCAACACACTAGATCCTAGGATAACACATTACCCATCATATGTAATGTCATAGGGAGTAACACATCCCACCTGGACATAGACAACACTACCTATCGGTGGAATCATATATAGGAAGGGTGCCCATATAAAAATTAGATCATCATGGGGGTGATCGATATAACTTTAATAACCATGATATATCGATGTTTGATAAAATATAACCTGATTCAATTACCTCACAAAATATAATTTCCCCTGGTTACAAATCAATAATCTTATGAGTTATTTTTATCAAAAACAACCCACTCACTAGGTTATGAATTCAGATAAAGTGGAATTCATCACACCCTTACAGTTTCCATATCAATCATAGTATGACGCAAGATTACATATAATCTTCCAACACCTTATAATTAACTCTTTCACATCTCTCATCAATCTAATCTTCCATTCTAATTATCATTATATAACTTCAACTAACAATAACGTATTTTTACATCATAATAAACTACCCATGTATGATCTACAAGGCTTACTACCAGAGATAATGAAAATGGAATCCATTAAGGCCCCAATATAAATGCATCTAGACTCATTTAGCAGATTACATTCCTATCAGTAGATTCAAGATCAACATAATAAATCTAAGGTAAATATAATAATTGAGAATGAAAAATCCAATTTTATAAGAAGAAAATAATAATATTTGGATACAACCCTATTTATCCTTGCAGGACCATTAAAAATAATCTACCACATTAAAAGATCAACAGAGTCCATGTGATCCCCATAATTCATTGACACACTAAGTCTCACATATTATCGATGAGACATCTATTGTTAAACCAAGCCTTAGCCCATGATATAAACCCACATTGTATTTAAAGTTCCTCTTTTCAAATCCTATCACATAGGCTATATAGTCATAAATGAATAAATCATTAATTCAAAATAATTATGGGGTTTCAAAGGGTCACATATAACTTAGAAAATATTCCATACGTGCAGGAAACCACACACGGTCCCAAAATTGTGTCAATAAAGACTACTCACACACACCTACCATCTAAAACATATTAGCACATACATATTAATTGGTTATTCAAGTAACCACCAACCTCAAGAATGGAGTTATTCCCTAAGGAAAAATAATCCTATACTTAGTTGAACAGAAACTAAGAAACATTATCATCCATAAGACCCAAACACATATAACAGGTTCCACAATCATTTTTTAAAATATATAACTTATTAATCTATTTACCAAAATGGTAATAATTAAAAAAAATTAAATGAAAAATAATTAAAATTTAAATTAAATACATTAAAAACATATGAAACCCGCACATAATATATCTAAAAACTAAATATCTATTTAAAAGTACCAAATCATTCAAAAAAATCCATTTAAAATGATTTTATAATATATATATTCATGTTTCAATAAAATAATAAAAAAGATAAAATATAGGGCTTGTAAATCAGGTCGAGACATAAACTATCCAGTACTTATGAAAATACCCATGTTTTGAAAGGTTCCACCAAGAGTGAGTGGAAACATCACTCAATTCCATATCTAAAACCATAAAATATCAGTGGAAAGGCATAGGGAATAACATTTTGGGGAGATGTTGAAATAAAAACACCAAAATAATGGGATTTAGATTTATAAAACATCCATCACTATAGGGGATAAATGGTAGGGATCAATTTTTATGTATTAGACCGAATAGACCTTCCCCATGCCCCTATTACTCTTAATCATGAGCGGGGAAGGCCTCGAAAATATGATTATTCATATTTTTTAAAAAAGCATGAGAATATTCTAATTGAGATGCGACTTAAGAGGTGTAATACCACAAAACCCCAAATCTACGGTTGTTCTATGACGTGACATAAGACATAAACCCACCCACCTATTGTGGTGAGACACAATTACCCATGGAAAGACCAACCACTTGAAGAATCTCAATATAACTTCTTCAATACAACACTCCCCAGTGAAACCCACGAGTTGTGACGTATGCCTTCCCCCTAATGTAATCCCCCATGATGTAACCCATCAGATTTCAACCTGATCCTTCACCTAAGAAACCCCCATAAAAAATTCCCATAGACTAAAAAGTGTTTTATGAATATAGTTATTTAATCATATTATATTGGTATACTTATTGGTTTACATCTTTCATGGTAAGATCCTCTATCATCTTAAATAAATTAATCACACACAACACACACCTTTATGAAACACCCATGTTATGGAGTAATATGTCACATATTGCCTAAATATATGGCATGGCGACCCCATCCCCACTCCTAAAATCTTTTATAAACCCATGGAACTATTAAATTATTCAAACTAATATAATAACACATTATAGAGATGTAACAACATAAAAAATTCAAATTCGAATCCTAATTCAGTGAACGTCCCCTAATCATGGATTGAAAATGGATGTATCCAATGATACCACCAATATCATTAACATGATCCATTATAAATATACAACCACTCTCAACCCTTTGATGTCTCCATTAGCATCAACCATAGCCCAAACTAGTCATTGATTCGCAATGTATTGTCTAATTTATAATCTCTTAATGGTAATTGTCATTCTCTAGTGTACATGTACTAGTATAATATACTAAATCCTATAAGAGTCTCCCTTATGATCATAATAATTCTAATCATACCTCATATTACGTGAAATAATCCTTGTCTATGCGATATCACCTGACCACATATTAAATTCACTAGCCAATAATCCCCACAAAAACTCACTAGAAAAAACACAATGATCCATGCACTATGAAATAGACTAGATCTACCAAATTTACGATGATTTCCCACTATTGAATAAATTCGTGAAATTGAAATTAATTAATTCCTTATATAATGTTTGACATCATTATACCCAAATAGTCTATGAACCACTCACCAGTACACCAAAATGTTTCTTAGCTATTCCCATTAGAAATCACAGTATCATACAATAGATTTTACTCAAAACATATTTTATCATTCTACAATTAATTTTATATTATTTTTCATGAGTATAGATAATCCAATGAAACAATATTCCAAAATGTTTTCTTTATAAATTTCAGACCCTACCATACCAACAAAATATCATCCCACTTCCTACATCTATCACATACCAATCCAATAAACTTGAAATCTACATCACATTCAACACATATATTTGGGTATTAAAAATTTATCAACATAACAAGAAGAATTAAATATGTTCACTGATTTAAAACCAAAACCACAACTTGGTTGGTTGAACTAATATTTCATCTGGAAAACTAACCACAGACCACTCAATATGATAATCACATTAAAAAATCTTCAAAAGTTGAATCTCTACCATCAGATATACAATATAAAAATATATGAGAATGACCTTTGTTGAAAACCACATTTATCCAGTGAATTTCAATCACAGTCCCCAATCACATTTCATAAATAGATCCACATCCAAAGAAGTACACAAGGGTACAATGATATTAAGTCACTATCAAAATATAAAAACAATCCATCATTATGACACCCAATCTAATTTTTTTTATCAAGATTCACGAAAAAATTCTACCATCACATAAATCACACATTCTAACCTACAACAAACTCCATCTGTTCTTGTTATAAACTACCAATGTAACTTGATCAATAATCACTATTACCAAGGAACTATATTTCCTCATTAATCATCACACTAAAACACATAGCCCTTATATAACTCATCAGTCTCAATGATAATAGTACCACATTTAAATTTTCAAAGAGATCTCAAATTGTATGTCATATGAGATTATTATCTTGATATATAAATAATCTCTTGACTTGTTGGTTATTATACTTTCATAACATCAGGTCCTCATCTCATTCATTGATTATATCATGATGAAACGGTTCTCATCATATTACATCCTTACACCATCACATCATACTTGAACAAAATCTGAGTGCTTTGTTACACTAAATTTACATGGATACCATATGATATATTATCACCTATTAGTTTATTATTTCCTACAAGGGCATATAGGTACCAAAATAAAAACTATAATACCATCAAAAGATACATACTAGAAAGGTATCACATGAAACAATGACCCATTAAAATGAAATCATGAAATGTCATTAGGATTCAAAAAGTTATCAAGAACCATCCCTTATTTTAGGGACTTCTGAATGTCCACAAAATGGTCTTTCCCACATGTCACTTAAGGATAACCACAACCATTTATACCTTCAAATCACCTGATTATGGATGATAAAAAATAGTGAAACTGACAAAAAACTTCTATTGGAATGAAAATCATGCTCTTCTTCTTATGGGAAGAGATTATCTATAGAATACTCACAGTAGTACATAATTTTAACTACTTTTCAATAAAATGAATCCTATATGGTATACACTCTATTTTTACCCTACTATAATTCTCAACAAATAGTACCATAAACAATATTATTGGTCCATGATTCATTTGCCTAATTTTCAATTGAAAATATCTTATATTCATGTTTATCTCATCATATACATGAATCATGCTATTTGATTTCATTACCAATGATATAACCAAATAATCCCTCCCATTCCCAAAATCATACTAAATTGAAACTCACATACATATATATAAAATTGAAATATTTTAAACATACTTGTCATTTAAAATTCACATGTATTCGTTGACTAACCCCTACTCTCTAGGGAAACCCACATATATGGATACACCTGGAAAAAAATTACTAGTAAGGATCTGAATTATTTTTCCAATCCACCCTGACTCATCTAACAACGAATCATAACTCATTACCACAATGTTGTTCAACCATGTCCATAGATCATAAATCCCAATAGGTCACATCTAAAAATTAAAAAACCATACTCTCTTATTAGAGACACTAAAACCTCTCACATCTCAACACTCCTGTACAATGGATTTTCTATATATCTGGGATATCATAACTAAGAATTTAACTAAATATAGGGTAATAATCTGCAATGGGAATCTACCTTCTCGACCCCCTTGAAATCATGGTCACATACAGGTGCATACAGGAAAAATAAACCTCTGATTAGCCACATGAAGGAATTCACAACAATATGTGTTGGTTAAGTAGACTAGGAATAATAATTTAGTATTAAAAATGATAAATATTATATTATTGAAAGTTAAAATAAAAAAAAATTTCTCATTATAAAAATAATCATAATCATATAGGTTTTGATAATAAAATTTGAACATATATTTCAATTATATTTCATGAATTAATGACTCTTAATATCTCAAGACAACATAAAAATAAAAATAATATAAATCCACATAAAATGTGTGATAGTCAGTAATAACAAGAAAACCACAATACAAAAACCCAAAAAATAGTATTCACAATTACTTACCAACATAGAAATTATCTCATGTAGTTGTTTACTAGGATCAAATATAGGATACATTGTAATTTCTGACCACTCATGTTTCCTTTCAATAGTATCATCAAATAATAAAGCATAGAAATATAGGTCTAATACCTATTTGTAATATCATATCCAAGATATGTCGACATATAGCTATACCATCAGAATTATGGGATCTTAAGAAACCCTAATCCAAAACTAGAGGCTATCAATGAGTAGTGTGGGTATAATATTTACACATTAAGAGACAATTACATATAGTATAATTAAAAAATAGAATGAAAATAGAGAAAACATCCATACCTATAATCATATCATAGAGTAAAATGAAACATAGTAAAAAGAAAATCATTATGAATAATTCTCTCAATCCTATACCAAATGAACACAAAAAAGAATATGGTCATATATAAATAATCATTTCCTAATGGGGAAGATAATTTTTAGTATATGAAATAAAAAAAGGATACCAATTAAAAAACATACAACTTGGGTCAAACTTTTCCAGACATCACCAATATTTTTTATGAGGTCGTATATATGTGCTAGGGTTAAGGCTGAAACCATCATTCCAATCATTTTTGATTTATTCACAAAATGTTATAATAAACGGCGTCAATAAATAACTTTTTATGTGAACATTAATAGTGTCCTCAATAAAAACAAACCTATATATTCATGCATGTAATGAATGATATGTATGAGTAATACATCACATGAAAATGGTTGTAGCACCATGGGTAATAAGGAATCCAGCTTGTTGGTAAATTCATGAAAGTTATGACTTAGACCAGAGTGTTTCTATCAATTTATAGTCATACCTACATTGTGGATTAACCAAAATATGATTAACTCATCATGTTTAATAATAGGTAGTGCATCCATCCATGAAACATCACCAAAATAAAAGGGTGTAGTTACCACATTTCGTACACAATACCTTATATATTCAAATTCAATTAACATCATAACCTATCTTAGAATAATTACTTCACTCTCATCAAAACTATTATTTTTAGGTGGTAGTACATAAAATCTCCAATCCACAACCCAGACACTTGGGGTTAAAATACACCATCATTTATACAATCCATCACATGGGGAATGATATCTCACCTACTATATTCCATTTTTGGAAGGGGAATAATATCCCACCTAAAACATATAATCCATCATAATATGAGTAATGACCACATCCCAAAAACCATTAGTTTCAAGGGGAATAACATTTGAACTCACAAACACCATAACTCTATTAGAGAATAATACCCCACCTTGAACATATCACCAGTTGCATCGGAAATTGCATTCACCATGCACACTCTATCGTTCATATGTGGCACACCATATCACATAAGAAATACCCCCTTGCACAATGGATATAATATCACTTATTTTACATAATATTAGTCATAGGGACCATAAATGTCCACCTTACATATAAAACCATTCATTGGAATATATAACACTTCTAATATCCATAATTAGTTTTAGGTTGTAGAACATCCCTTCGGTAAATCTTTCACAAGGGTAGAAGATCTAAAAAATATATCTTATGGGTAACACATCCCATTTTACATATTAACCATATAATGATGTCTATGGGTATAAAATCCCTTTTTAACACACCAAGTCATGAGGCATCATGTTCCCCATTCCATGTATAGTCACAGGGGTAACACATTCCAAATAAGAAGAGTCATTACTTACCATTGATTGAATAAAATCGAAACCAAGGTTCCTTAAATCATTATGAATTCATCAAAGGTGAGGCTAGTATAAAATAATTAAAAATGATATAAATATGGTTGATAAATAACTCCTTGATCTAAATACATCATCAAATATCATCCCATCCCATGATGATATTCTATCCTAAAAGGATTTGGTTTTTCAAACTAACACAGTCTCTATGATATTTATTCCCATGTGGTAGAATACCTCACACCCACACACATGGACAACTATACCTTATCATGAACCTATATTCTATATAACTTGTTGGTCGGAGTGGATACTCAAGAGGGGGGTGAATTGAGTTCCAATTAAAATTTTCTGTTAAAAACAATGTTTATTAAAATCCCCCTATTTCAAAAAACAGATTAAACTGTAGTGAATTTATACAGATTATAAAGGTTCAATTAGTTTCTCAAAGATTGATTAGTTCTCAGTTAACTTAATCATATGATTAAATTAACTTTTGAAACTAACTTACTGGTTTATAATAAATATAAACACTTGCGAGTTTAACTATCAAAGTAGCTTTGAAGACAAATTATATTTCAAAGTAATAGCAGCGGAATATGAAATAAATATGTAGTATGGATATAGTATGTAGCTACAAACACAGATAATTAACCAAGAGGTTCAGTCTCAAGCCGAGACTTAGTCCTCTCAAAAGTTTATATAAAAATGATCCACACCCTGGATCGGGTTTAACAACAGTGAACACACTGTCCATGTCACAAGACCTCTACCACTGTTCTGTGTGGGGAAACAAACAATAGCTTAGAGCTGTCCAGGTCTCACACGACCGATACCACTATCCACAGTGGGAAATGAAGTGTAAAAAGGTTTGCTGAGGATTTACAAATCCTCCAGTGAAAGTACAGAAGTCAGTGTGTGTGTTTAATATAGCAGATAACACACACTGCTCAAGATGTAAAACAAATGTATCACATAGAAGAGATGTAGAGTTTATAAATGGATCTAGTGATTTCAGTGTAGCTCTGGACTCTTTTGTATTTGGTCAGAATTTATTCCGAGTCCTCTTCTCGTTTTTGTTTGAGAAGAAGAGTGTCGTATGCTTCAGGTTCAAAGGCAGTGAGATGTAGTCGATGAAGTTCTTCAATGTTCTTTTGTATGCACAAAACTCTTCTTGGGTCGGCTTGATTTTGTATGAGGTTCTGTCTTGCTTGGTTCTTCCTCTTCTTTCATTCCTCTATTTTCTTCTTGTGTTCTTCCGTTCACACACATGCTTCTTCAGCAGAGTCTTCTTGTATTTATGTCACGTGCTTCGAAAGACAGAAAAAGTTTCCTTTCCGCAGGTATGAGGTACGGTTTCCTGGCATCCAACAACCTTTATTAATTAATTGACAGAGCATTAAAATATACCTAATATGACCGTTGGTTAGATTAAATAAAGATAAAGAAAAAGAAATTAAAACAGTTGTTTATGACTATTGATGAATCAAGTGATCGGTAGGTCATCAGCATTAGTGAGTAATGGTCGGTGACTCAGATAGATCAGCATCGGTGAGTCATTTGCATCGGTGAGTCATTTTGATCAGCATCGGTCTGTCATCTGATCGGTGAGTCATTTTGATCAACATCGGTGAGTCATTTGATCGGTGAGTCAGTTTGATCAGCATCGGTCTGTCATCGGATCGGTGGGTCAGTTTGATCAGCATCAGTCTGTCATTTGATCGGTGGGTCAGTTTGATCAGCATCGGTCTGTCATCTGATCGGTGCTTCCGATGTCTGTTGAAATTGGATCGGTGCTTCCGATGTATGTTGATATTGGATCGGTGCTTCTGATGTCTGTTGATATTGGATCGGTGCTTCCGATGTCTGTTGATATTGGATCGGTGCTTTCGATGTCTGTTGATATTGGATCGGTGCTTCCGATGTCTGTTGATATTGGATCGGTGCTTCCGATGTCTGTTGATTCCAGAAGACTTCCAAAATACATTGTAAGTCAATAAGAATAGACAAAAACAGGATAACAGATTCATTCACAGATTGTACTTTTAGTTTATGATAAGTCAAACCAGATTAAGCATTAATGGTATGTGATGATTTGTGATTATTAAAACATCAATCATAGACATGAGATCAACAATCTTTCAGAGGGCTCAACAATCTCCCCCTTTTTGATAATCACAAATCTTTATCATAAAATATAAATAATTATGATATATCATTAATAAAAACATAATGAGAATTAAACCATAAAGAGAACAAATATAAAGAGATATATAAATCTCCCCCTTAATGTAAATTTCCCATATATTATACAGATTTCTCCTATATATTATACAGATTTCTCCTATATATTATACATATTTCTCCTATATATTATACAGATTTCTCCCCCTGAGAGAGACATCTTTTCTCCCCCATATATCTCTCCCATACATCTTTCTTCTCCCATATATCATTCTTTTTCTTCATTCTTTTTCTTCTCCCCCTTTGGGATAATCAAAAAGGAGGGAAAACATATAAGTGAAAGTGATAGTAAAAGCAGTCATCATAGAGTAGAGAGGAAAGAGGAAAAAAAATTGATAAAGTACAAAATATTACAAGCATCACATTGTTCACCCCATAAAAAACAATACACAACTATTTGTTGGGATACAAAGGGGATGTGCCTTTGTCTTTGGGATCAATAGTGGGTAAGTTTGAAGGCTTGGAGGCAGGCTGGACTTGGCGAATCTGAAGTGGTGGTAGGACAACTCGGGCAGGTGTAGGAGCAGGTGCCACAGAGGGTTGTTGTGGAGAAACAGGAGCTGGTTGAGAAGCTTGCGGAGGGACTGGTCTTAACTGAGATAGAGCTTGAGCAACAGATAGCTGATTTGGAGCTACATCAGAGTCACTGAGAGGTTCAGAAGTAGGAACTACTATTGCAGTGGCATGTGCTTCCAAATAGGGCTTCAAAAGATGAATGAAGTCCTGAATGACTTCTGCTCCATACTTCATAGCTTTTTCAAAATCATCTTTATTATCCATGAACTGTGCCAACGAAGGGGTAAAATCTTGCAACTGATGAACTTGAGTTTTGAAGGCCTGAGTGACTGGAGGTAATTTCAGATTTTCTGCCAACACCGTGAAGTTTGCAGCCATTTCATGCTTTGTATAAATCGTGTAAAAGAAATTATAAACATTCTCTTTGATCTCTTGCAGAGCTTTCTTAGCATCTACTGAATACACCAATTCCATCTTATGACTTTTATCACAGAGCTCTTTCATCTTCCTCAAAGATTCTAAATCAAGAATTTGTCTAACAGCAGCTAACTCGTCATGCACAACTTCTCTTAGAGCTTCTAGCTCACGGGTAGTGATCTTGGTTACCTTGCCTGTACTGGCTTGGCCAACTATGTGAGTTAACTCAGCTTTCAACTTCCTCAGGTCAGACTTGTTGAGATGTTCAATCAAATTTCTCATAACTTCTATCATACCAGAGATGGTTTATCGGAATTCGCTTGATAGAGATACCAAGCCGGTGTGAATATCCTTCATAGTCTGATTCAAAAAGGCTATGTGCCTGCCAATAAGTTCACCAGTATTGGCCAGGTCTGGCTTCACAACATTAGATACTCTTTGTGAGAAGGCTTCCAATGAATTTTCAGAAACTTGTAGAGACACTTCAGTAAGAGCATTAGAAATTTCTTCTCTAACTGTGTCTCTCACAGCAGTTAGCAATTCAATCTTAAACTTATTAATATCAGCTTGAGAGATTCCAGAACCAGGTAAATTAACATTTGTAGGATCAACAGCAGGAACCGACCTTGCTTCTCTTGGGAGGTTCCTCTTCACAGCTGCAGCAGATTCTGGCATTTCTTCTTCTTCTTCAGAATATTCTAAGCCCAACACAACATAACCAGGGTATTCATCCCAAACAGCAGCACACATGGTGTATTTTGGTTTCTTATAGCTTGCTATTCCACTGATTTTTGGTGAATCAACCGTGCCACTGATATGTATTTCTTGTTCTGACTGAGGTGATTCTATTTGATCTTCAGAAAGACCATCCACTGGTCTGTTGTCACCATCAACAGCAGCCTCAGCATCATCAGCACGTCCATCATCACTCTTCTCAGAAGCTTCACTGTGATATTCTTCAGTATCATAATCTTCTTCATCAGCAAGAATAGGTTCTGATTCTGGTAGGGCTAAGGGTGGACTAGCAGGTCCAAATTCTATTCTTCTCTTGGGACTAGCAGTGTCAGGATCACTCCTATCATCAGGAGATGACATACTTCCTTCTTCAGTCACAGCTTCTTCTGGCTCTTGGGCTTTGGTGGCCTCATCCTTTTCTTCTTCTTTCTCATCATCATCAGAATAAACTGGTTCCTCATCTGGTTTCAAGCCATGGTCTCTCAAATCCTTTGGCCTCTTGCCATGATCTATGGGATTGTAGGCTTCATACAATTTATTTTCATCTGCAACCCAGCACTTCTTCCATGGATTCCAATTGATTTTCATCCTCTTGCAGATCTCATTGTTGAGACAGAAGGTATGATCTGTTTCATCAACTTCATCATCTTCATCAATACATTATAGATTCTTGAGCATGGTAGATATCATCTTTGAATAAAACAAGGCATTGGCATTCTTGGACGGTTTTACCATTCCAGCTATGTACACCATCACATATCTACACAAATTGATCTTCTCATGTGTTTTCAGAAGAAACAATAGGAAAACATCCTGGTACTTTACAGCAGCAAAATCTCCTCTCCTAGAGAAACGTTGGTGCTGAATAAACTTGAAAAGAAGTCTACATTCACCATCTAATTCTGAAGTTGTGATTCTTCGCGACTCTCTGTTTCCATTCAGAAGCTCTAGAGATAATTCGTAAGAGAAGTAATCAGATGTTGGAGGAATATTCCCAGCAAAATCCTCATACCGACCTTCATGAGGTACATTCAAGCACTCAGCCCACTGCTTAGATGAGAACGATATTTTCTTTCCTTTTACCACAGACAACATCCTGGCAGCCTCCACACCATCTAAAGTGATTTCCAGATTCATATAGAACTCATGTACCAGCTTCGGGTAGTCTATTAGAGAGTTGTCAGAAAACCAGTCTATCCATCCTTGCGATTCAAGAACTTGCAGAAACAGTGACTTACTTGACAAAAGCCACGCAGAGCTGACTTCTCTTTCTACAGCAACAATCTGAGTTTCCAGGTTCGGATTTACTGATCATTAAGAGGTACTACTCGACTCGCCTCGAGCACGCTTTGAAGGTACAGGGCTATCCGGTCCTTTGCTCAGTCTCTTTTGCTTAGCCATTCGAGGATTTTGGGAAGGCAGGAGTTCGAAGGTTCGAAGTAGAGGGGAAGAGAAGTTGAAAGGTTCGGCGGGAAATGAAAGGTCAATGGTTTAGGGAAGATAAATAGCCGCGTATCATTTATTTTATCATTTAGGGTTCCCATAAAAAGTATAAAAGAAATTTACTAATTAATTAAAATATAATAAAAAAAAGATCGGTAGGAGAGACCGGTTGCACAGATCAGTTTCACAGATCAGTTTCACAGATCAGTTTCACAGATCGGTTTCACAGATCAGTTTCACAGATCACTTTCACAGATCAGTTTCACAGATCGGTTTCGCAGATCAGTTTCACAGATCAGTTTCATAGATCAGTTTCACAGATCAATCATACACAACTCTTGTTTAATAAATTTCATTCTTTCAGAGCATAAAGGCTTTGTGAAGATATCATCTAATTGATGTTAAGAACTAATAAATTTTAAAGAAATATCACCTTTTTGATAATGATCTCTTAGAAAGTGATGTCTGACATCAATGTGCTTAGTTCTAGAGTGAGACACAGGGTTATTAAGTATATTGATTACACTAGTATTGTCACAGTTAATTGAAACATGTTTAAGATCAAATCCATAATCCAATAAAGTGTGTTTCATCCACAGAATTTGTGCACAGCAACTACCAGCAGCTATGTATTCTGCCTCGGCAGTAGACAATTCAACTGAGTTCTATTTCTTACTACACCATGATACTAGGGATTTTCCAAGCAAATGACTTGTTCCATATGTGCTCTTCCTATCTAACTTACATCCAGCAAAGTCAGCATCGGAATAACTAGTTAGGTTAAATGACTGTCCTTTTGGATAAAACAAGCCTAAATTTACAGTATACTTAAGATACTTAAAAATCCTTTTAACAGCCAGTAAGTGTGATTCTTTAGGATTAGCTTGAAATCTAGCACACATACATACACTGAACATAATTTCTGGTCGACTAGCAGTAAGATAAAGTAAGCTCCCAATCATACCTCTGTAATTGGTTTGATCCACTGGTTTCCCAGCTTCATCTGTATCCAATTTACAGGTAGTACTCATAGGTGTATCACTGTCCTTAATACAATCCAATCCAAAACGTTTTAAAAGATCCTTTGTATATTTACTTTGATTTAAAATAATTCCATCTTTAGTTTGAAAAATTTGAAAACCAAGAAAATACTTAAGCTCTCCCATTAAGCTCATTTCAAATTCATTTTGAATAATCTTTGAAAATCAGTACATTAGGAATTTTTAGAAGATCCAAAAATAATATCATCAACATATATTTGTACTATTAATACATCTTTTGAAATCCTTTTTATAAAAAGAGTGGGATCAACTACTCCTTTTGTAAAACCTTTTGAGATAAGAAAGTTTGAAAGCCTTTCATACCAAGCTCTTGGAGCTTGTTTTAAACCATATAAAGCATTAGAATGTTTAAAAACATGATTTGGAAAATGAGGATTTAAAAAACCAGGTGGTTGCTCTACAAAAACATCTTCAACAATAAAACCATTTAGAAATACACTTTTGACATCCATTTGATATAGCTTGAAATTCAGATGTGATGCATAGGCAAGTAAGATCCTAATAGCCTCTAATCTAGCTACAGGTGCAAAGGTTTCCTCATAGTCAATTCCTTCTTCTTGATTATAACCTTGTGCAACTAGCCTAGCTTTATTTCTAATGATGTTTCCAGATTCATCTACTTTGTTTCTAAACACCCATTTTGTGCCTATGGTCAAAAAGTCCTTAGATCTTTCTACCAATTTCCAGACTTTATTTCTTTCAAATTGATTTAGTTCTTCTTGCATAGCCATTACCCAAAATTCATCATTGATAGCATCATTGATATTTTTAGGTTCTAGCTGTGAAAGAAAAGCTTGATGTTCAACCTGATTTCTTAGAGAAGCTCTAGTCTGTGTTCCTCTATCTAGATTTCCTACAACAGCATCTAAAGGATGGTTCTTTAGAGTCCTAGATGGTCTTGAAAAGATAGGGCTAGAGATTTCAGATTCATCTATAGATTGAGGTTCAACAGAAACAGGTTCTGGAGAATTTATAGAGATGGATGTTTTAACTATAGGTCCATTGTCTTTATCATTGAGATTCAAACCAGAGAGATCATCTTCAAGAGAGATTTTAGGTTCGTGTGGATCAGTTTCATTAAATTTGATGTGAACGGATTCTTCCACACATTTGGTTCTTTTATTGAAAACTCTATAGGCTTTACTAGAGATAGAGTAACCTAGGAAAATTCCTTCATCACTCTTGGATGCAAATTTGTCAAGATTGTCTTTAGTATTGAGAATGAAGACTTTGCAGCCAAAAACATTGAAGTAGTTAACCTTAGGTTTCCTATGGTTCCACAACTCATAAGGGGTCCTCTTAAGAACTGGTCTGATCAAGACTCTATTAATGGCATAACAAGCTGTATTTACAGCTTCAGCCCAAAAGTAAATAGGCAGTTCATATTGATTGAGCATAGTTCTAGCTATTTCTTCCAGGGTTCTATTCCTTCTCTCTACTACACCATTTTGTTGGGGTGTCCTAGGGGGAGAGAAATTGTGACTATAGCTATTGTGTGAGCAGTAGGAATCAAACTCATGATTTTCAAACTCACGACCATGATCACTTCTCAGGGTCTTAATCTTGAGTCCACTAAGATTTTCTACAGACTTGGAGTATTTAACAAAGTAATAACAAGCTTCACTTTTGTGAGCTTGAAAATATACCCAAGTATATCTAGAAAAGTCATCTACAAGAACATAGACATAGTGCTTCCCATTCAAAATAGAAACTCTAGAAGGTCCAAATAAATCCATGTGAACCAACTCGATAGGTTGAGAAGTTGACACTTCTTTCTTTCATTTAAAAGAAACATTATGTTGCTTTCCTTTTTGACATGGATTACAAACTTTGTCTGCTGGAAATTCAAGTTTGGGTAGGTCTCTAACTATGTTCTTCCTAGAAAGTTTTCTAAGTGAGTGTACATTGCAGTGTCCTAATCTTCTGTTCCAAAGCCAAGACTCTTTATGAAAAGCATTTAAACAAGGAATATTCTGCTTAGCTAAAGAATCTAAATCAACAGCATAAACATTTTCATTTCTTAAAGAAGAAATTACTAAAACATTTTTTGAGTTAAAAACATTGCAAGAATCATTTTTAAATTTCACATAAAAACCATCATCACACAACTGAGATATGCTTAACAAGTTATATTTAAGTCCATCGACAAATAAAACTTCAGAAACCAAGAATGAATCAGTGTTACCAATCTGGGCTAAGCCGATGATTTTTCCTTTTGAATTATCACCAAAAGTGACAAAGCCTCCATCAACGTTTACTAAGCTCTTGAAACATGAAAAGTCTCCTGACATATGTCTCGAACATCCACTGTCTAAGTACCATATCTTCTTGTGACAGCTCTTCAAGCAGGTCTCCTACAAAACAGATTTAGATGGAAGATGATTTTGGTACTGAGATCTTCTTGGGTCCAGACATGTTAGCCAATGATACTTTAGGTATCCATATTTGTCTAATGGGTCTCATATAATTTGTAGAATTAACATTCTTTGAAAGATAAACCTTATTAGATCCATAACTATGAATATAACTGGTAGAGGCATATGAAGTTCCAGAATTAACTATCTTCTGTCCAGATTTAGGAATGAATCTAGTTTTGTCAACTTTTCTTTTTCAAGGTTGGTATCCTATACCAGTATTGTATCTAGGTGCAACTTGCTTTCCTAGCATTTGTGTTAGAGTATTCTTGCCATTTGTGAACTTCTCTAAGTCTTTTCTGAGTTTCTCATTAGACAATTTTAGTTCAGTATTCTCTTTAAGAAACTGAGCATTCTTTTCTACTTCTATATCCAGATAAAATTTATGCTTAACACTTAAAGCATACTGTTTCTTTAAACCTTTATATTTATCATTAAGCTCATTACAGGTTTCTTCAAGCATATCCCAATATTCAAACAGTTCAGATTAAGACATGTTATCACATTCAGAATCATTTCTAGAATAATATGAATTTAAAGCAGGAGTTTCTGATGTTACCTCAGAAGTGTTTGTCATGAAACACAAGATGGCTCGATTCCTTTCAGAGTCTGAAGATTCAGCTTCACTTGTGCTGTCTTCTAAAGCACTCCAAGTAGCCTTCATGTCTTTCTTGTACTTGTTATCCTTGTATTCATACTTCTTTCTGTATTTCAGCTTTCGACAGTCTGCTTTTTTGTGTCCTTTTCTTTTGCATTCATAACAGAAAACTTCATCTGATTTACCAGACATCTTCCAATCCTTTTTCCAATTTCCTTTGTTATCATACTTGCCTTTGTAGTTTGACTTTCTGAAAAACTTCTTCTTCCTATAGAATTTCGTAAATCTTCTAGCAATGTGAGCCATCTCAGCATCACTGTCAGAATCATTCTCACTTTCCTCACAGCTTGAACTTTCATTGATAGCTTGAGGCTTTTCCTTATCCTTATTCTTTGAGGTTGTAGTCTTGAAGGCAATAGACTTCCTTTTAGGTTCATCATCTTCTTCTTTGTTTACCTTGAGTTCTTCTTCATACATCATCAACTTACCAATTAGTTCCTTGACAGGATGTTGTCCAATGTCACATGATTCTCTAATGGAGACAGAGGTTCCTCTCCATCTTTCAGGTAGACATCTCAAAATTCTCATGATTTGTTCCTTTGCTGGAACATCCTTTCCCAGAGAAGTCATTGTGTTGACAATTTCATTGAACTTGAGATACATATCATAAATGGGTTCATCAGGCTTCATCTTAAAATTATCATACTTAATAGTATAGGTATTCAATCTCATCTCCTTAACATTAGTTGTTCCTTCATGAGAAACAGCTAAGGTATCCCAAATTTCATATGCAGTTTTACATGAAGAAATTCTATTAAACTCCTCATCTCCTAGAGCACAGTACAAGGAATTCATATCTTTACAATAATTATTGTATGCAGTCTTTGTAGGTTCATCCCAAGTAGATCTATGAGTAGTGGGAACTTTATATTCAGATTCAATAGCAGTCCAAATATCAAAACTCATGCTTTCTAGATGAATTTTCATTTTAAGTTTCCACTGAGCATAGTTGTTTCCATTAAAGAAAGGTGGCCGGTTAGTAGCAGCACCCTCAAGTCTATTATCCATGATATCACATAAATAATTTTAAATAGATAAAAATTTATAAATAACAGAAATTTTAAGAACTTTAAAATACAACTAAAATCACAGTTGAAAAACAGGGTACTTTTAGAAAATATTTTCCAACCCTTTGATACCAAATGTTGGTCGGAGTGGATACTCAAGAGGGGGGTGAATTGAGTTCCAATTAAAATTTTCTGTTAAAAACAATGTTTATTAAAATCCCCCTATTTCAAAAAACAGATTAAACTGTAGTGAATTTATACAGATTATAAAGGTTCAATTAGTTTCTCAAAGATTGATTAGTTCTCAGTTAACTTAATCATATGTATAAATTAACTTTTGAAACTAACTTACTGGTTTATAATAAATATAAACACTTACGAGTTTAACTATCAATGTAGCTTTGAAGACAAATTATATTTCAAAGTAATAGCAGCGGAATATGAAATAAATATGTAGTATGGATATAGTATGTAGCTACAAACATAGAGAATTAACCAAGAGGTTCAGTCTCAAGCCGAGACTTAGTCCTCTCAAAAGTTTATATAAAAATGATCCACACCCTAGATCGGGGTTAAAAAGAGTGAACACACTGTCCAGGTCACAAGACCTCTACCACAGTTCTGCGTGGAGAAACAAACAACAGCTTAGAGCTGTCCAGGTCTCACACGACCGCTACCACTATCCACAGTGGGAAATGGAGTGTAAAAAGGTTTGCTGGGGATTTACAAATCCTCCAGTGAAAGTACAGAAGTCAGTGTGTGTGTTTAAAACATCAGATAACACACACTGCTCAAGATGTAAAACAAATGTATCACATAGTGGAGATGTAGAGTTTAGAAATGACTCTAGTGATTTCAGTGTAGCTCTGGACTCTTTTGTATTTGGTCAGAATTTATTCTGAGTCCTCTTCTCGTTTTTTTGAGAAGAAGAGTGTCGTATGCTTCAGGTTCAAAGGCAGTGAGATGTAGTCGATGAAGTTCTTCAATGTTCTTTTGTATGCATAGAACTCTTCTTGAGTCGGCTTGATTGTGTATGAGGTTCTGTCTTGCTTGGTTCTTCCTCTTCTTTCTTTCCTCTATTTTCTTCTTGTGTTCTCCCGTTCACACACTTTCTTCTTCAGCAGAGTCTTCTTGTATTTATGTCACGTGCTTCGGAAGACAGAAAAAGTTTCTTTTCCGCAGGTATGAGGTACGGTTTCCTGAAATCCGACAACCTTTATTAATTAATTGACAGAGCATTAAAATATACCTAATATGACCGTTGGTTAGATTAAATAAAGATAAAGATAAAGAAATTCAAACAGTTGTTTATGACTATTGAAGAATCAAGTGATCGGTAGGTCATCAGCATTAGTGAGTAATGATCGGTGACTCAGATAGATCAGCATCGGTGAGTCATTTTCATCGGTGAGTCATTTTGATCAGCATCGGTCTGTCATCTGATCGGTGAGTCATTTTGATCAGCATCGGTGAGTCATTTGATCGGTGAGTCAGTTTGATCAGCATCGGTGAGTCATTTGCATCGGTGAGTCATTTTGATCAGCATCGGTTTGTCATCTGATCGGTGAGTCAGTTTGATCAGCATCGGTCTGTCATCTGATCGGTGGGTCGGTTTGATCAGCATCGGTCTGTCATCTGATCGGTGGGTCTGTTTGATCAGCATCGGTCTGTCATCTGATCGGTGCTTCCTATGTCTGTTGAAATTGGATCGGTGCTTCCGATGTCTGTTGATATTGGATCGGTGCTTCCGATGTCTGTTGATATTGGATCGGTGCTTCCGATGTCTGTTGATATTGGATCGGTGCTTCCGATGTCTGTTGATATTAGATCGGTGCTTCCGATGTTTGTTGATATTGGATTGGTGCTACCGATGTCTGTTGATTCCAGAAGACTTCCAAAATACTTTGTAAGTCAATAAGCATAGACAAAAACAGGATAACAGATTCATTCACAGATTGTAATTAAGTTTATGATAAGTCAAACCAGATTAAGAATTAATGGTATGTGATGATTTGTGATTATTAAAACATCAATCATAGACATGAGATCAACAATCTTCCAGAGGGCTCAACACAACTTCTCCATACCTTAAAATTCATTCAATGACAACACTCATCGTTCCCAATATCAATTTAAATTGATACCCTACCACTTAAAAAAACCAAAATGTATTTCCCTCTATAAAAATCACTGAAATATACCTATCATAGAATAATACCAAAATATAGGGATAAGGGAATCCCATAACGCCCCATTCCCAAATAATCTCAACATTTTTCCATAGATTACGTTTCCATCAGAGGCTAAAAGCTCTATATAATCGACCATGGGGATTTACCAACATTTTTATAGAAAAATTCCATTGCACATGAATCATTTCTCAATCATTGAAAGAGGAATTACTAAACACGACCACCATACATGTGCCTCAATCTCTCCCACGATGAACCATAATCAATTATTAAAAAATATAACTAATTAAAAATTAATACTATATGGGATTAGTAAGTATAACCCCTTGTGAAATTAAAAATCTATAAATCCAAAAACAAATATATGAGAACCATTCATTGAACATTCATGTTATCTCTATAAAATAAATCCCCACAAATATATAACTATATAATCACCAAATTAATCAATTTATAATTAAAATCTAATATAAATATATAGGTCCACATAACTCAATTGAAGTAATTAATCATGACATGTTTTTATCATCAAAATACATTAAAAATCCATTATATTTTAAAAAATTCATTGTTTAGGTGGATTTCAAAGTGTTCTACATGAATTGTTATTTAATTATGAAACATATACAATTTAATAATAGTGAAAATAATAGTGGATGATGAATGAAGGTAGAATATGAAGATTTTTCATCCAATACTCAATGTAAAATATATATAAAAACCCTTTCCTAGGGGTGTCAATGGGGGTGTAATTAGTATAGAGATGACAGAATTGAGGTTCCATGAGTGTCCTATTCTTCAAAATAATGAGTGGGGATGACCAGAAAAAATTGGATATCCCTTTATTTTAAAAGTTTCCTAAGATCCACATTACTGGGTGACCCATGGGGGGTTGTGATGTGAGAAAAAACTATAAAGGTTGCATCTTAGAATTACCATCTAGGTCACTATACATTTATTACCTCCTATCACATATTGTGGTGAGACTCATACTCCACGATGTGGATATCCATGACTTCCTAGAATACTCCATGATGCATCCCACTTTTTTTGTGAAATTCTTATAGTGAAAACCCTCTGGAAGTGGCATTATCCTTCCCTTTTGATCAACCCTTGCGGTGCATTCCCTCAAGGTGAAACATGTATCTTTCTAGAATATAGAAATTTTTTATTATATAGAGGGGATTCATTATGGAGGGATTATTTTGAGACTAGAATCTCTCCCTTCATAAAATTTTTAATCCCATTACAAATATCAACACCCTTTAGATATTTCATGTCATTACAAATATTGAAGGTATTAACAAAAGTACCACACCAACCCCAATTTGATGCTTTATCTGATACTGAATTTTCTATTCATTCAACTATACACATCAATAAACACCTCTAAAAGATGATATAAATTTAAAAATCCCATATTGATCCCCAAATATAAAATAATTTCCTACCATAGTGATCAAATTTAACCTTCCCATGATTTATCCCACCCTAAGGACATAAACCATTTAAATATTCCCATTATTTATCTTCTCAACATAAATAAGTCCTCTTGGATATCAAACAATTCCCCCATAGGACACTTAGATCCAATGAATAGTAAAATTTATAATCTTTGACTGGTCAAATTTATTCCCCAATATAGTTGAATGAGTTAACTAGACAAAATATTGAATGGAAATCAGTCTTCTACATCAAAATATTTATCATCCCTCAAATGAAATGTATTGATCATTACTGATTCTACCACACAAGATTATATATGAAATTTACTAGATACTAACCTACCAAACCAACTACCTATAAAAAACCAATGATCTATACACTTCTAGAATTACTATCCCCATACACTCTCTGATTATTCCCCACCCCAAGTTAAATTTATATTCAATGATGCCATACAACAATGGATTCCATCACGTGTCCAAGGCAGACTAATACCAACCTAGCACTACACTCGAATTCTTCTTCATTAATCACAATTGTATATTACATAGTATAATAAATAATACTAAAAACATAACAAATAAAATCATTCTAATCTAAAATTATTTATAATTTAAATGATCATAGATAACCCATACACTCAATCACCCTGTGAGTTTTCTTTCTAAAATACACAACCTGTTCGTACCACCAAACAGTCATCCCACTTTCTGCAGTTGTTAGATTATAAATGCACTAACATTGATTAAACATGTCTTCAACCACCCATATATGGGTATTACAAATTTATTAACCCAATCTATATTCTTGCATCCATTTTATGATGTAATCATAAAACCAACATTAGGTGGGTCTTACAAACATTCCACCATTAATACATACAAAAAAGAAAGATGATTGTCCATCCTCCGATCACATATGGTGCGTAGACCACCATATTTTTGTTATAATCAATATTTTAGGATTAAAAAAATTCCATAAATTGAAATTCTCCCAAAAATGTAATTCATTATCCCCACTCACATTTTGTGAATAGTTTTGTATCACATGATTTGATCCATTATTTAATGATACAATGGAATTTCATTCATCTTTTATCTAATTAAACCAATAATACATTTTCATAACTCTTTTTCTAGATATTGTTTCCCTATATAGATAACCTAGAACAACCTTACACGACGCTATTATTCCTATCTATTTAATATTCCACATATAATTGATAGTAATTCTCAACCTATTTGGTCCCCCATTCATTCTAGATTAGGTATTATCCTAATTAATTAATCAAAAAACCACGTTACTCATTCCCTAAACATCTCATCAATATCAATGAACATTATACCACATTTCATATTTCACTAAGATCACATCTCATATACCATATGAGTATATTATGTCATTATATGATAAATTTCATTACCACTTGGAAATTTTAGAAAAATATCATAATGACCTCATCAAAAGTATCATTTATATCCTGATGCACCAATTTTTTACATCTCACATGTTACCATAATCAAATCAAGCATGAACATGACACTACACACAATTTAGATAGATTCCCCTATAACATTTATGCACCATTCAGGTTATTATACCCCACATAAGTCTATAGTGACTAAACATGCACATCCAATACTATCCTAACTAAAAAACATGGAAGGAGCATCTTAAAATAATCACACAAAAATAATTACATATTTATATATCCTCAGGATTCATATAATTAAATTGAAATATCCTCTTATTTTGGATTCTTTCCAATATTCACAAAATGACATGACCCATATTCAATGCTATTAAAATAAAACTAACATGACCATCGTGTTTGCCTCCTAAGAGCCAAGGATAAAAAATAAAACCCACAAAACAGAAATATTGAGATATAACCCAAATTAATATTCCCATGAATGGAAAGTATTTTAAAACCTCTCACAATCTTAAAAAACTATTAACATTGTTGGAAAATAAAAATCAATAAGGCATATAACCAAAATCTTCCCAGACATAACATTTGTTTAATAATCCTATGATCCATATCCCATAAATCATATACCGTCACATATATGATTTATTTTAATGGTATTTTCATTTATTTTCCTTTATATTTTTGTATTGTGGGTTTCCTAGGAATTTTTGGAGTAAATGGTGGGTTTTCTAGATTTGGGCCAAACCGTGAGTTTATTTCCAGTTAAAAAAATTAATTTTGTTTCTTTAATAACATCTTCATTTTTCAACCTTTTTCACCCATTACACTTCCAAATTTACCTAAAATGAACTATTAAAACCACCATTGCAATTTGGACCCCTTAAAATTTTATTATCATCTTGGATTTGGGTGATCTAATTAAGTATATGGGCCAACCCGTAAGCCCATTTTCTGTTTTAAAATTGTTTTTTATTATTTCATAACATTTTCATTTTTTATTATTCTTTAGTGATTACACCTCTCACCTAATCCCACTGAACTAATACACACCCCCATATTCATTTCCCCCTCTTTGGAGATCGTATCAATCGATAATTAGGGCCTAACTTCTCTGGTTGCTAAAATCATCTAGATTTATCAAGTAAGTGACTATCCTTCCAAGATCCTTCATTTTCCTTAAGCTTTATCCCTTTTTTCTTGAATCACCAAATTTGCAGAAGCTAGGTATTTTTACCTAGGGTTTCATTTTGAGTTTCTTGGTCCAATCCTCTAGTTTTAGGTTCGATCTCACTCCCTTGTTGTGCGGTGGTGGTGCGGTTGAAGTTCCCCACCAGGATTTGTGGTTCTTGACTCTTTTGGTAGGTGATTCCATATGCAGGTATTCTAGAATAAGTTGGATTTCTATATTTCTATTTCATTTATATTCCTCCTTCATTATTTTGACTTCAAAAATTGATTTGGTTATCATTTGAAAAGCGGTTAATTTTTAAGTGCCAATTTTGTGTAAAAAGGGGTGTTTTACAAATGCATCCCATGTTGTGCCTATTGGTGTTGTTTTATAAATCATGGAATGGATTTAAAAAAAATGTTTTTATTCTTAAATTTGTGGTTTGTTATAATATTGGACTTCTTTGGGTTTTAAAATAGGCATTTTAGATGAATTAATGTTAAAATTTTGATTAATTTTGTTGAAATTGTTTTATGGAAATTATAAGTGGTTTATTGAGTTATATAAAAGGTGAAAAAAATGTGTAGCTAATATTTTGAATGTTTGTGAACAGAACTAATTTTTATATATGAATATGGATTTTCGTAACATGTGGTAACTATTTGATCACAAGATGGGAATCCTAGGTAACTAGGTGGGATAATTCTTACTAGTACGCTAGTGAACAGAGGGGTTTTGACCATGGTTCACTTATAAAGTATGACATGGATAACAATAAAAAAAAAATATAATGAAGATGGATGGAGACCACTAGGTTATGTTTATGCTCTATACTAGTGGCTCCTTCATGGGAACAAATTTTATTATGGTTACATTCACTGAGGTACGAGGTACTTAAGGCTCAAAACTAACTAGTACCTAGGGGTGTTCCTATGCTTGGTGCTCGTGGCATTTTTGGAGGTTATCCTTTCCTTATGGTATTTTTGGATGTGAAAATCTGTATCTTACATGTTTTATTAAAATTCACTCATCCTTTAAAGTTATCCCTATTGAAATGTATTTTCATTTCAAAGTTTAAATTTTAGAAATAAATGCTACCATTTTCTGTTTATAACTCTTGCAAGATTTTTATTTTATAATTCCTACAACTTGGAATCTTTGGGTGATATACTATTGGGATTAGTCTCACACCCTACTTACACCTTTGGGTATAATTAGACTTGATTATGTTTGACACAGGAAAAGGAAAGGCCTTGGGTGATGGCAGTTTGGTTTGCTAGTTTGTTTCCAGGGTGCGGTGTTGTGGAGAGGGCTCGTGGGTGATGTCCCCATATCGCGTGGAGTCTTGTGGGATGTTTGATGCTACATTTATTCACCTTTGGACCCCTTGTTTCTTGTTTAAACCCATTTACTCAGTTCTGGAATTTTTAAGGCTTTTCTGGCATAATTTTTTAGATTTGGTATATATTTTTTTGGTTATTTTATGAATCCAAACTCTGGTAAATCTTTCCCACATACCTTTTTCTGATATCCAGGCACATGTTCCAGCCCATTGGGATAGGGAACGCTTTTTGTGACTTGCCATGGGCTGAGTTTGGTGCCGGTTTGATGGTGACCAGATTCTGTTTGAGACAAAATGGTATCATATGAGGTTAAAATTTTTGAGTTATATAATTATTTTGGGATGAGTCATGAGAGACAGGAGATAAGACTACCAGGGCTCGATGTTTTGGTCATGAGTAGGGTTCCTGGCCCATACCCCTCATGGAAGACCGCGAGTCACCATGGGATGCCCGAATTGTTTGTTTATCTTCACTTCCAGGTGAGACGTGTGGGCTGCAGACTGCAAGTGGACATCAAGTGTGGTGAAGTAGTTGTTTATTTTACTATTTTAATGTGTTTGGATTATTTATATATGATGTTATTCCTGAAATTTTCAGAACTTTTGTACTGATTTTTTTTCTTGTGATTGTTGCCTTTGGTAGCAACATGCCTCCCCGGAAAGTTCCCACACCCCCACGGGAGGAAGCCAAAGAGAGTTCTCCTGCACCACTATATCAAAGGATGATAGAAGCCGTGGTCCGAGCTATCTAGGATCTGGGACATGGAGTGGTTCTAGCTCCTACTCTAGCCAGAGAAGACAAGTCTGGGCCCAGGAAGGATAAAGCCTAGGAGATCATGAAAAATAATCCTCCTTGTTTTTGAGGTAGCTCGGAACCTCAAGAGGCAGAGGAATGGATTGAGAATATAGAGCGTATGTTCATGTTCTTGGACACACCTGAGGAGGTCCAGGTGAAATGTGCCTCTTTTCAGCTTGAGGGTCCTAACTGTAGGTGGTGGGAATCAGTGCTTCAATCTAGGAAGCATGAAAACATTAACTGGAGAGATTTTAAGGCCATCTTCAACATGCATTATTTTCCAGAGGTATTATCCTATGGAAAATCTCTATAATTCAAGAATATTTCCTAGGGAGATCGTTTAGTAATGGATTATGCTAACCGTTTTGCTGAACTAGTGCGGTACACACCTGACATTGTTTCTAATGAGAGCTTTAAAGCCCGGATGTTTGAGAAAGGACTACGACCAAAACATTACTCACAGGTCTTCCTATTCAAGTTGGGAAATTATTTTGAGGTGGTCTATGGTGCTTGCATGGTAGAGACTGAACCAAAGGGATAGTCTAGGACATTTGGAGTGGTATCTTCAATGGGCACTGATAGCTCTTCTGAAAAGAAGAGAAAGTAGGAAGAGCAAGGAAAGAAGGGAGGTGGCAGTTTAGGCCACTCTTCCATGCGGTTTTCATTAGTGGCTTCAGATGTGAGGAATGTCATGTTCCAACAATGTGGGAATATAGGGTGCATCCATCCATATTTCCCTCATCCTCCGAAGACCTATTTTCAATGTGTAGGTATGGGACACGTGCATCGCTTTTACGGGATAGCGCATCCACTTCCATGTGGGGCAGGATCTGTGGCTCCTAGGGGAGTGCCAACACAGTCCGAGCCGTCGAGGACTGGGGGATCTTGGTTCGGTGGTCATGGCGGCAGTGCTGTATCATCTTTTGGGAAGATCCAACTTAGGGCAGAGCCACAGGTGGGTGGCCGTTCTCAGGTAGAGACGAGTCATCTTCATGTTGTGGAGAAGGCACCAGCAAGATCGGATGTTGGGCCATCGACTGTCTGAGGTACCGTTTTGATTGCATCTTCTTTATATGCTACTCTTTTTGATACTGGTTCTTCATTTTCATTTATATCTGCACGTATTGTGAGCACACTAAACTTTCCAACTGATCTTTTATCTTTCATGATGGATTTGGTGACGCCGATGGGAAAGAAGAAGGAGTAGGGTATCTGGTTCCCATCTTGTGCACTCTCTGTGTCGGGGTTTGAGATGGATTGGGACCTCCTGGTCTTGGATATGAACCTTTTTGATGTAATACTTGGCATGGAATAGTTGGTACATTTTCTGGTGCACATTGATTGCTATAGGAAACGGGTGAGTTTCATGGCACCTGATGGCAGTCCATAGGTTTTGCTTTGGGAATGGGACCCTCGGTCTAGTCGTGCAGGACCTCCATTCCCAGAGTTAGGGAATATTATCTTCCAGTTATCAATCTTGTGCAATAGGATGATGTTCAAGCTGATGAGGGTGGATTAACTCATGTGGTGGATGAGTTCCTAGAGGTATTTCCCAATGAATTTTCAGGATTGTCCCCAGAGCAGGATGTTGAGTTCTTGATTGATTTGGAATCAGGAATACAGCCGATATCTCTTCCCTCATACCATATGGACCCCACTGAGTTGAGGGAATTAAAGATACATCTGGACGATTTAGAATCCAAAGGATTCATTTTCCCGAGCATCTCTCCATGGTCCGCTCCTATTCTTTTTGCAAAGAAGGTCGATGTCTCCCTTTGGTTGTGTATTGATTACAAGAAGCTGAATAAGGTAACCATCAAGAATAAATATCCTTTTCCCCGAATAGATGACTTATCTGATGAGTTAAAGGGGGGCATAGTGGTTTTATAAAATAGACTTGATTTCAGGTTATCAGCAACTCAGGGAGAAAGAGGCATATATCTCGAAGACATCCTTCCGAAGTTGGTATGACCACTATGAGTATTTGGTTATGCCCTTCAGATTGATCAATGCTCCAGCAGTCTTTATGGAACTCATGAATAGGTTGTTCCACCAGTATCTTGACTTATTCTTCACAATGTTCATGGATGACATCCTCGTTTACTCTGGATCTGAGGTGAGGCATGAGCACCATTTGCAGATCTCATTGGGAACTCTGAGGGACCACCACCTTTATTCAAAGGTATCCAAGTGTACCTTATGGTTTAGGGAGCTGAAGTTTTTGGAGAATGTGATCTCAGAGCAGGGTGTTTTGGTGGATTCGGAGAAGATCGGTGCAGTTATGCCATGGGAGCAACTGAAGAACGCGTTTGAGATCAGAAGTTTCCTTGGCCTGGCAGGTTACTACAGGTGGTTTTTTTGAGATTTCTCTTAGTTTTCTTTTCCCATGACCACACTCACCCGGAAGGGGGTGAAGTTTGTGTGGAGCCTAGAATGTCAAGCGTCCTTCTAAGAGTTGAAGCGAAGGTTGAGTACCACCCTAGTCTCGATCCTACCAGAGTATGGAAAATGCTATGTGGTGTATTATGATGCTTTAAAAATGGGTATCAGGTGTGTGCTTATGTCGGATGACCACGTGAAGGCGTATGGCTCTCTCCATCTCTGACCACATGAAATGAATTATCCAACCCATGACTTAGAGCTAGAGGCAGTAATGAATGCTTTGAAGACTTGACACCACTATCACTTTGGGGAGAAGTTTGTGGTCTAATATGATCATAAACTATTGGCATACATCTTCTCATAAAAAGATATCAATTTTAGGAAGCGTCGCTAGATCGAATACCTGCATGGGTTTGACTTTGAAATTATATATACCTAGGGGAAGGGTAATGTTGTAGCAGATGACTTGAACAGAAGATTACCCGTGCAGGCTTTGAGGAAGTCCAGTGATGAGAGGACTCTGATGGGATTCTTTCCTCAGATGCATGTGGAGACCAAGGAGAATAGTGGAGGTGTATTCTTGGTAAGCATTCAGTTGACCCCATCTCTTATAAAATTGATTCAACAGAATCATCCCAGTAATGAGTTTTTCTAGTGGTCAAAATAGATTCTTTATGGTGGGAAGATGTGTTCTGATTGGTCTTCTTCCCCACATGGTATATTTTGTTTCAATGGTCATTCAGTGGTGTCTCTATATCTGAGGAAGGTGGTAATGAAGGATAGACACCAGTCATAGTGGGTTGTCCACCCTAGTTCCACCAAGATGTACTATGGTGTTCATCGATAGTTCTGGTGGCCAGGTATAAGATGGGACATTGCTGACATTGTATCGAAATGCTATACTTGTTTGAAGGTGAAAGAAGAACATCAGAATCCATCAGGTTCACTTCATCCACTACCCATTACTACAGGGAAGTGGGATGATGTTTCCATGGATTTCATTATTGGATTACGTCGTACACCTTAAGGTAAGAATGCTATTTGGGTGGTGATTTATCGCCTGACCAAATTATTCCAATTTATTCCAATCATGGATACATCTAATGTGGATTAGTTGGGCTGGTTTTATATTTAGGAGGTGGTAAGGCTTCATGGTGTGCCATCATTAGTTGTCTCAGATAGAGACCCTCGTTTCACCTCTCGGTTTTGGGGAGGCCTTCAGAAGGCTTTGGGGTCACAAATTAAGATGATCACAGCGTACCATCATCATACAGATGGTCATAAAGAGTGGGAAAATCATATCCTAGAAGACTTGCTTCGTGCAGGTGTCTTGGACTTCGGTGGTTCGTGGGATAACCATTTGGGGTTGGTCAAGTTTTCTTATAATAAAAGCTACCAATCCTCGATTTGAATGGATCCCTTTGAGGCTCAGTATGGTTTTCCTTGTCGCCCCCCCTGTGTTGGGCTAAGGAAGGTGAGACATTATTGTTGGGACCGAACCTTGTGCAAGAGACATCTGAGAAGGTCAAGCTGATCAGGCAGCATTTATTAAAAGCTCAAAGTCACCAGAAATCAAATGCAGATAAGATATAACATCCCACCTTTTTATAACATAACTTTTCATTGCATTTTACAAAACCGAGGATCTTTAAGGTTTAGTGTCTTAGAAACCAGGAAGTTAATACATGACAAAAAAAAAACATTCGTCTTAAACACTTGAATGTATTATCCTTATGTTCATCCTAGGTTCATTACAACAACTCTTAACCTGGGGACATACATCAAATGAAAAGGTGAGAAGAATGACTAGTAAGGGAAACAAGGGGAAACATTTAACATGTGAACTTGAGATACATCAATAAAGCCATGAAAAAAAACTTTAAGGCATGAGAACGAAATCATGGGACATATCATAATAAAAATAACTTATTTCATAACTTGAAGATATGGATACAAAATTAAACATAGACAATCATTAACATATCACCAAGGTCCATCCCCAAGGTGTCATTTGAATGTTACGAAGGTTATTCACCAAGATATTGTGAAAATTGTAATCTCTAGTGGTTAAATCATTACCCAATGCATTAGAGCGCTATCAGGGCGCACCCTTAAATTTGTCTTTATAATCATGTGATCCACATATATCATCATCAAACATTTAATAAGTAACCCATATAGCATAAATGAAATGGGTTTCATTTCATAATCATAATGTTTTAAAAACTTCTTTTAAGACATGATCTTTATGTCATTTTAAAACCATGGAAAAAGGAAAGAGGGTCTCATGTATGTAAATCCCCGAAGTTATAATATAAAATATTGATATATATGTGAATAACCCTGTATAAGAAAGAGATTTAGGTATTCACTTATTAAAATAAAATAATTTGAGAAAAAGAGAGAGACATTTTGAGACGAAAATTCTGCAGCATAATAGCTATATTATTGGGATTTAGAAAATATTGAACAGAGAGGGGACATGGGTCACCCACTCATAAATGATACATAAAACTATATAGGTATAGAATATAAAGGATATATAAATATGGTGATGAAATTTTAAAGACATAACATATGACATGAAAAACATGGAAGGAAGAAAAAATAAGATTTCTCCTATCAAACTTCGGTAGCCTAACAACGTCACTTAAAACATCAAAAAATGAATTGAAGAGATCAAATAGGGTCTTTCATCATATGAACATAAAAGATCAGTATGATAGATATATATATCATAGCCCAACATAATAAAAGGAACTTGAAATACATGACATGAAAATTGAACTTTAAAATTAGAAGGGTGAAATAATCCATTACAAAAATTTCGGCAGCCTAACAGCGCCACTTAAACATTAATAAAATGAAATGGTGAGAGTAAGAGGGGATCTATAATCATATGAAAATGAAAAGGGAAGTAAGAGGAATTTAAAAGAACATCCTCCAACATCATAACATTGAGCATAAAATAGATATCTAAAAAGAGTGTATTTTAAAACAAAGAGAGAGGTTGAATCCCTTACATTAAAACGTATCTCTTAAAACTTGATGGTCGGGACCTTGAGGGAATGGGGGTAGCTTGGGAGGACTCCTTGGGAGGTAATGAGACTAGAGATTCGTTGCGGGAGAGTTGGGAGTGAAAACTAAAGGAGGAAAGGGTGGATATTTATAGGGAAAGTGAGGGGACAAGGCATTAATGTCCAAGGGACACCTCATTGGTGGTTTTGGAAAAACCATGGGCTTTCCCATGGTATTTGCCTATGTTATTGGCCACTTGGGACACCTAATACAATAATTCATCCCCTTTAGTCGGCCATCCCTTAAAATATCTCATGACGTCATCATGATGCAGTCATGATGTCATTAAACATACCGAAACCCTAAAAGTGTATTTTTTTACTATTCACTGAAAATTCAACTTTTTCAGAAGACTCCAAAAAATTTATCTTAACATAATATCAATTCATTGAATACAAAAATAAACTCCATTTTATAAAAAGAAATGTCTAAATATTTATAATTTAGTTTTTAAATAAAAACACTATTCACTGAAAATTCATTTTTTTCAGAAAAATCTTCAAAAATTACCTTAACATAATATTGATGCTCTGAGTTCAAAAATAATGTCCATTTTATAAAAATATTTTTCTAAATAATTTTAATTTAATTTTTAATTAAAAATCACTATTCACCTGAAAAAACTAATACTTGAATAATAATTTATGAAACCGTTATTTACCCATTTTATTGAATCACATTACTTAATCAAGGTGCCTAAATTATATTAATACTTTCTTTTAGTGAGATTACTAATCCATTTGGTCACATTACTAATCCTAAGCATAAATCACTATTCATAATTTACTATTCATCAAAAATTACGTTGATCTTATTATACTTGAAATTTCGTACTGAACATAATTTTAGAAGACCATTTTTTGAAAATCATTACATATAATTAATTATCTTAGGTTTACATAAATATTTTCAAATATCCTTTTTCTAGAATTCATCAAAAAATATGCATACTATATTTATCCGGACATTAGAAAATTCACAAACGTCATCATAAGATGAAATCAAAAAATTTTATCTAAATCAAAGGATTACACAAGGCTGTTATGGTTTCGTTACATAGCCCCTTATAACACCAGTACATGACCTATGAGTAAGGTGTGCTATGGTGGTAGAATCTTGGGGTGACTCGGCCAACATTTCACGAGTAGTAATTTCTATCAGTTTGAACTTCTCATGAAGGCAATTCCATTCTACCTTTACATGATGAAGTTCAGCTTGGGTTTGATCCAGAGGAAAGCCTAGTGGTGCTACCTCCTTCCCAAGTTCTTTTAGATGGGTTTCGATTGGGCAAGACTACTGGATAAGGCCATCAAATCTTCTTTCTATATTAATTAACCAAGATCACTTGTATTTAGATACAATGATTGAAACATTTAGCTTCCAGTGATCAAATTTTCCAATGGTCATATAACAGTCGAAACCCAACGGTCTCATTTTAATTATTCTCTTATTATCAAATGAAACAGTTTTGTTGAGTATAAAATAAAATAACACACAAAATTAGGAAACAAGATTTATTCAAAATTTCGGGTCGTTACATTCTTCCCCCCCTTAAGAAATTGTGTCCTCACAATTTTTAAAATTTGGTTTGGAAATTTCATTGAATGTCCCACATCGGAAAAGGAGTCAGTAAAACTATTACTTTAAAAGAAAAAAGGGAGGTACAAAGGTCACCCGAGTTAACCCACACTAGGATTCCATATAGGAAAACATGTACATGGAAGCGAAAACAAAGGGTCATATTCTGAGGGCGAGTGATAGAAAACATGATTAGTAAAAATATATCTACAAGAAAATCACAAACTTATGATGTGTGTAAATGGTCTTTGATTACCCTGTAAGAAATGTAAACCAAAAACGTTATTTACGTTACTTTTCATAATTTTGAGGAATTAATTTACTACATAGAATAAAAACATAAGGAAATATACCTCCCATCATGTAGAGTTTCATATATTAATATGTTTCTAACAAAACAAATCTTTTCTCCAAATGATGAGCATTAAAAACTACTTAGTCTCATCAAAGCACAAGAATCGTCTTCAAGAGATTCACATAATCCACAAAAACTATCTATTTCTTCTATCTTTAAACATTATCCAAAAAAGAAGGGGTAAGATAAAACAAATCTTTAAAAATAAAGAATCCTATAGGAAGGGAAAGTTCTTTAAATATTCAAAATTCCACGGTACTACCCAAAGTTCATCATAGACCATTCCATAAATAACATTCCTTAAAATTCCTCAAAATAAACCAAACTAAGATTGAAACCCAATTATAAGAATGATCTCATAACATAGTCTTCCAAGATAGACTTTATCGTTCATCTCCAAAAAACATCAACCACTCTTATCATCATATAACAAAAGTAACTTAACCTAATCACATTTTCCTCAAGACAGGTTAATAATTTTTATTAGTAACCTAAATTACTATAAGATCGCCTGAAATTCATCAATTCCTCAAAATATAAGACAACCTTTACTCCTCAAAGAAAATACCATAGTAATATATTTACCTCGATCATATAGGGTTCCCAAAATAGTGGACGTCTTCCAAAATAATAATCATCTTTTAAACCCCTAACCACCTTTCCTTTAGAAGAACAGCTTCACTTCATCAACTTGGGGTACATAACAATAGATTTTTTCCTTAATGATATAAAATCATCTTAGGTAGTGACTCGATGATCTTAGAAAATATAAAAGATATACTCATAGAGCACTAACTAAAATACAACATGACATAGATAATTATTGAGAAGAAGTTACATGTATGTCAATAATCATGATCCATCTCAACATAGGACTTGCATTGTCCCCTTGTCCTTGAAGATTTGTGATGCTCATCATGCTTCTCATCCCTTCTAAGAGAGCATTTCCTTGGATAATTTCCAACTTCTCCACATTTATGATATTGAAATGTATAAGGTACATTAGATCAAACCTTATCTCTATTCATCACATTATCCATTTTTTGGAAGCAATAGGATACTTTATGCCCTATCACCCCACACTTAAAACATCTCCCAGTTCTTTGTGACATTCTCCTTGGTGCCCCTTTTCACACTTTTCGCAAAAATGAAATTGGGTCTTCTTTCCCTTATCAACATTATCAGATGAACATCCTTGAGACTTCGTCTTCTTCTTACTTGATGAATTTGGGAATTCAACTAGGTACCAATTATTAATTGTGATTTTTGATAGCTGGTTTGGAATAATTACAATATGTTCAACTTTATCTCTTGTCATCTCTGTCACATTAATAGGTAAATCATCACATTTCCTTTCACATTGGTTGTTGGGACTTGTTCTTCCATTTCTCGCCATTAACTAAGAAATGAAAGTATAAATAGGGGCTTAAATACTTAGCCAATAATCATTAAAAGGAAACTTTATGCATAGAAGGATGAACTTGTAGAACGAAATTATACCCAAACTTGTGATCTCCTAGGTTCCAATCTATGTTATCCATGATCATATATTCTTATGTAAATCTTTATTTTATATTATCTTTGTTACTTTAATGATGATTCATACTAAGCTTATGAATTTACCAAAGCATATCCCCCGGGAGTGTCATAATTAAGAGTGCAGCAAGACCCATTGTTGTGTACCAGTTCCCATTCGATTTTAGATCAAAGTGGTGTTTTCAGGTTTTACCCCTATGTACATCTGTGGGAGAGCCACCTCTACCTGCTCGTATACAGACAGGGATGTGTTTTCTTGGCGACCCCTTACTCAATACTCACTAAAATAGCCGAAACATTTCCTATATTTAAAATTTTTTATAGGGATCTTCCTAAAGTTTTTATATCCTAATTTCCACAAATAACTAAACCATCCTTTGATACTAACTATAACATCCCGCCTTTTAATAGCATAACTTTTCATTGCATTTTAAAAAACCGAAGATCATTAAGGTTTAGTGTCTTGGAAACTAGGAACTTAATACATGACAAATAAAATTCTTCTTAAACACTTGAAAGGATTATCCTTATATTCATACTAGGTTCATTACTACATATCATAACCTAGGGACATATATTTAACGAAAGGGTGAGTATAAGGCCCAGTAAGGGAATCAAGGGGAAACATTTAACATGTGAACTTGAGATACATCAATAAAGTCATGAAAAAAAACATTAAGGAATGAGAAAGAAATCATGGGGAATATCATAATAAAAATAATGTATTTCATAACATGAAGATGTTTCAACAAAATTTAACATAGAAAATCATGAACATATCACCAAGGTCCATCCCCAAGGTATCATTTGAAAATTACCAAAGTCATTCACCAAGATATCGTGAAAATGGTAATCTCTAGTGGTTACATCATTACCCAATGCATTGGAGCGCTATGAGGGCGCACCCTTAAATTTTTCTTTATCATCATGTGAGACACATATATCATCATCAAATATTTCATAAATAACCCATATAGCATAAAAGAAACGGGTTTCATTTCATAATCATAACGTTTTAAAAACCGCTTTTGAGACATGATCTTTAAGACATTTTAAACCCATGGAAAAAGGAAAGAGAGTATCATGTATTTAAATCCCCGAATTTAAAATATAAGATCTTGATATATATGTGAATACACCTGTAGAATAAAGATCTTTGAGTATTCACTTAATAAAATAAAATAATTTGAGAAAAAGAGAGAGGCATTTTGAGACGAAAATTCTGCAGCATAACAGCTATGTTATAGGGTTTTAGAAAATACTAAAAAGAGAGGGGACATGAGTCACCCACTCATAAATGATCCATAAAACTATATAGGGACAGAATATAAAGGATATTTAAATATGGTAATTAAATTTGAAAGACATACCATATGAAATGAAAAACATGGAAAGAAGAAAAAATAAGATTTCTCTTATGAAAATTTAGCAGCCTAACGACGTCACTTAAAACATCAAAAAAATGAATTGACGAGATAAAATAGGGTCTCTAATAATATGAATATAAAATATCAGTATGATAGATATATAGATCATACCCCAACATAATAAAAGGAACTTGAAATACTTGAAATGAAAATAGAACTTGAAAATGAGAAGGGTGAAAGAATCCATTACAAAAATTTCGGCAGCCTAATGGAACCACTTAAAAATTCATAAAACGAAATGATGAGAGTAAGAGGGGATATCTCATCATATGATAATAAAATTTTAAGTAAGAGTAATTGAAAAGAACATCCTCTAACATCATAACATGGAACATAAAATAAATGTCTTAAAAGATAGTATTTGAAAAGAAAGAGAGAGGTTGGATCCCTTACATTAAAATGTATCTATTAAAACTCAATGGTCGGGACCTCTAGGGCTTGGGGGAACCTTGGGAGGACTAATTGGGAGGTAATGAGACCATATCTTCGTTGGGGGAGAGTTGGGAGTGAAAACTAAAGGAGGAAAGGGTGGGTATTTTTAGGGAAAGTGAGGGGACAAGGCATTTATCGCCAAGGGACACCTCATTGGTGGTTTTGGAAAAACCATGGGCTTGCCCATGGTATTTTCCCATGGTATTGTCCACTTGAGACAACTCATACAATAATTCATACCCTTTAGTCATCCATACCTTAATATATCTCATGAAATCATCATGATGCTTTCATGATGTCCTTAAAGATACTGAAACCCTAAAACTAAATTTTTACTATTCAATGAAAATTCATCTTTTTCAGAAGACTCCCAAAGATTTATATTAACATAATATCAGTACTATGAATTCAAAAATAAAATCCATTTTATAAAAATAAATTTCTAAATATTTTTAATTTAATTTTTAAATAAAAACACTATTCACTGAAAATTCATTTTTTTCAGAAAAATCCCCAAAAATAACCTTAACATTATATCGATGCTCTGAGTTCAAAAATAAAGTCCATTAAAATTTTTTTTTTGAAAATATTTTAAATTTAATTTTTAATTAAAAACACTATTCACCCGAAAATATTAATACTTGACTAATAATTTATGAAAACCGTTATTTACCCATTTTATTAAATCACATTACTTAATCAAGGTTACTGAATTATATTAATAATTTCTTTTAGTGATATTAATAATCCATTTGGTCACATTACTAATCCTAAGCGTAAAATCGTTATTCATAATTTACTATTCATGAAAAACTATGTTGATCTTATTAGACTCTAAATTTCGTACTGAACATAATTGTAGAAGACCATTTTTTGAAAATCATTACACATAATTAATTATCATAGGTTTAAATAAATATTTTCAAATTTCATTTTTCTAGAATTCATCAAAAATATGCATACTATATTTATTCGTACATTTGAAAATTCACAAAATTCATCATAAGACGAAATCACAATTTTTTATCTAAATCAAAGGATTACACAAGGCTGTTACGATCTCGTTACATAGCCCCTTATAACACCAGAATAGGACCTAAGATTAAGGTGTGCTAGGGTGATAAAATCTTGGGGCGGCTCGGCCAACATTGCACGAGTAGTAATTTCTATTAGTTTGAACTTCTTGCAAAGACGATTCCGTTCTAGCTTCACACGATGAAGTTCGGCTTGGGTTTGGTCCAGAGAAATGCCTAGTGGTGCTACCTTCTTCCCAAGTTCTGTAATATGGGCTTCGATTGGCCCGAGACAACTGGATGAGGCCATCGAATCTTCTTTCTATATTAATTAACCAAGATCACTTGTATTTAGAGACAATAATCGAAACGTTTAGTTTCTGGTGGTCGTATTGAGTAACGATCATATGAGAGTTGAAACCCAACATTATCATTTTAATTATACTAATGTTATCAAATGAAATAGTTTTTTTAAGTACAAAATTAAATAATACACAAAATTAGGAAACAAGATTTATTAAAAATTTCGGGTCGTTTCATAAGAGGCGTTGAGACCTAGAGTTTTTAGTGGGTGATCGGGTATTCTTGAAAGTTGCCCCTCATCTGGGTCACCACCTCTTGGATAAACAAGGAAAGTTGACGCCGATGTATGTCATACATTTTTGAGATCTCTGATAATATTGGAAAGGTGGCATATAGGTTTTATTTTCCTTCTCATTTGACATCCATCCATGATGTTTTCCATGTCTCCTAGTTAATGAAATACAACCTGGATTCATCCCATGTGTTGAATTGTGGGGTGTTTGATATAGAGACTAATCTATCTACTTTTGAGTGGCCGGTAAGAATAGTGGACTTCCAATAAAATGTTCATCAGAGAAAGTCTATTCCACTAGTCTACGTTCTTTGGCAGCATGGGAGTGATACACATGAGACATCGGAGCGAAAGTCATGGGTTGAGGAAGAATACCCGAACCTGTTTTCCGATCAAGTGTCGGGTTGACATTTTGGAGTGGAAAGTCATTCATGGTGGAGATAATTATCACATACATGATTTATTTTAAAGGTATTTTTATTTATTTTACTTTTTTACAATGTATTGAGTGTTTACCATGAATTTTTGGAGTAAATGGTGGGTTTTCAATATTTCAGCCAAACTGTGAGTTTATTTTCAGTTTTAAAAAAATTATTTTTGTTTCTTTAATAACTTCTTCGTTTTCAACCTTTTTCACCAATTAAACTTCCAAAATGGCCTCAATTGAACTATTCCAACCACCATATAAATTTGGACCCCTTAAAAATTCATTATCATCTTGGATTTGGGAGATCTATTTAAGTATTTGGCCAACCCGTATGCCCATTTTCTGTTTTAAAATTGTTTTTTATTATTTCAAAAAATTTAATTTTTTATTATTTTTTGGTGCTTCTACCTCCCACCTGATCCCACTGAACCTCGACGTACCCCCAGATTCATTTCCCCCTCTTTGGAGATCATATTAGTTGAGAATTAGGGCTTAAATACCCAGGTTTCTAAAATCGTCCATATTTCTCAAGTAAGTGACTATCCTTATAAGTTTCTTTATTTTCCTTAAGTGTTCTCCTTTATTTCATGAATCCCCAAATTTCCAAGTTCTAGGGCTTCGTACCTAGGGTTTTTTTGAGTTTCTTGGTCTAATCCTTTGGTTTTAGGTTCGATCTCACTCCCTTGTGGTGCGGTGGTGGTGCGGTTGAAGTTACACACTAGGATTTGTGGTTATTAACACTTTTGGTAGGTGATTACATATGCAGGTATTGTAAAATAAGTCTTCTTGTTGTATTCCTATTTCCTTTATGTTCCTCCTTCATTATTTTGACTACGAAAATTGATTTGGGTAGTATTTTCAAAGAAGTTTATTTTTAAGTCCCAATTTTGTATAAAAAGGGGTGTTTTACATATGAAACCCATGTTGTTCCTATTGGTGTTGTTTTATAATTCTTGTAATGGTTTTATAAAAATATTTTTTTTCTGAAATTTCTGATGGTTAATAATATTGGTCTTCTTTGGGTTTTAAAATAGGTATTTTAGATGAATTTAATGTGCAAAATTTGGTTACTTTTCTTGAAATTATTTTATGGAAGTTATAAGTGTTTTATTGAGTTATATAAAAGGTGAAAAGCATGTGTAGATACTATTTTGAATGTGTGTGACCAGAACTAATTTTTATATGTGAATATTGATTTTGGTAACATGTGGTAACTATTTGAGCACAAGATGGGAAACCCGGGTAACTAGGTGGGCTAATTTGTACTAGTACGCTAGTGAATAGAGGGGTTTTGACCATGGTTCACTTAGAATGTTTGACATGGATAACAATAACAAAACAATAATGGAGATGGATGGAGACCACTAGGTTATGGGTATGCTCCCTACTAGTGGTTCGTGCATGGGGAATTTATTTATTATGGTTACTTTCACTGAAGTACAAGGTACTTAAGGCTCACAACTAACCAGTACCTAGGGTTGTTCTTATGATTGGTGCTCGTGGTATTTTTAGTAGTTATCCATTACTTATGGTATTTTTGGATGTGAAAATCAGTATCTTACATTTTCTTATTCAAATTAACTTATTATTTAAAGTTATCACCATTGAAAGTTATTTTCATTTCAAAGTTGTACTTTTAGAAATAAATGCTACCATTTTCTGTTTATAACTCTTGTAAGATTTTAATTTTATAATGCCTATCACATGGAATACTTGGGTGATATGCTATTGGGATTATTATCACACCCTACTTACACCTTTGGGTGTAGGTAGACTTGATCATGTTTGACATAGGCAAAGTCAAGGCCAAGAGTGATGGCAGTTCAGGTTGCTAGTTTCTTTCCATGGTGTGGTGTTGTGGAGACAGCTCATGGGTGATGACCCCTTGTCGTGTGGAGTATCGTGGGATGTTTTATGCTACGTTTATGTACCTTTGGACCCCTTGTGTCTTTTTTAAACACATATACATAGTTTTCGATTTTATTAAGGCTTGTTTGGCATAGTTTTTCAGATTTGGTAAATTGTTTGTTTTTGGTTATTTTAGGAATCCAAACTCGGGTAAATCATTCCCACATACATTTTTATAATACCCAGACACTTGTTCCAGCCCATGGGGATAGGGAATGCCCTTCAAGACTTTCCATGGGCTGGGTTTGGTGCCAGTTTCATGGCGACCAGATTCAGTTCGTGACGTATACTCACACCCCTAACCCACTAGCCAACTATGTGTCACATGACTGTCCATCTATTCCTATACATTAATCACTCTCCCTAATTTCAGACCAAATTTGTTACCAATCGCATCCCTCCCATTATAATACCATATACTCAACATCACCTCTTATGCATCGATCTCAAACCTAAATAATTTACCCCATACATCCTATCTCAAACTAATCCATATTCATAAGATAACCACAACTATCTAGAGATAAATATATATATAGAATACTGTAAAAAAATAACCAGAATGGTTCTATGTTATTTATCGAATATACCCTAACTCACCGAATCCTTGGGATATAACCCATTATCACTATGCATTATCTCCTACTCTATATAGAAAACATCCATGTATGTCACATCTCATAGAGTAATATCCCCACTCCCATATGAGATACCATATGGCCATTCAAATTCTATAACCTCCATCTTGAGGGTCTATAATATACCGGAAATTATATACATAATACAATTACCCAATATAAGGTACTAACAATCAATGAGTATTTGTGTGTCTATCTACCCACTTGAAAATCACATTCCTATCCATGTGAATATAAAAGTTATCCCCCAAAAAAATTACATCAAGTAAATCAAAACCATCTAGTTGGTTAGGTATAATTCCCCCAATTTTTTATTTGAAATAATTCCAAATTACTAATTATTACACTTGAAATAACAAAGACATTTTTCTTTTAAGAAACAAATAAAGTAATCATATAAGAATTAATTTATATTTGAACTATATTTTTGAAATAATATACAAGGTTTTTGATTAAAAAAAGTTCATTCATTGTAAATATTATTACTATTAGTTGTTTACTATATGGTGATAACACTAATTATGTTTACAAAATTAGTTAATGTTCCTCTAGAAATTTTTTTCCATACATTTAATCTCTCTTGAGGAATCCTCTAAGGATATAATAAAAAAAATAATACATAATTCCGTTGAATAATGTTTATGTTAAAAATTTATTCTACTTGGAAAACTAAAAAAATAAAAGATATATTAAAATATAGTTTTACCATTAAATCATATTCGCTAGTCTAGAATGCGTTAATAAAATAGATTTATAATATATAAATATAAATGGTTGGAAATTGTATTTTGTAGTGAAAATATACCTCATAATGCTCAATTATTCAAACATGTGAAAAAGTATCTTCATTATGGTTTACTCTTGAACAATACAATGTTGTAATTAAACAATTAACATATAAGAAAAGTGATATGCAATAGACATTACATCACAAAGAAATAATCCTCAATAATAATGATTATCACTAACATAGTAAGGATATCGACTACCACCTAGATGATGTTAATTACTTTATGGTTACTAGGGAGTCATATGTTTAAGTCTATGGGTTATTCCCATTTCCACGATTCTATGGGATATGGTTTTATAATACCCTCAGATGTTATTAATTCCTCCTTGACTTTTTTTGGAATACCAGAAAGATAGATACTAAATTAATAATCTTCCACTAGATGTTATCCCAAAATAATTTATTACACAAACATCTATATATATTATATTTTCTGAGATTAATTTGGATAGATGATGTATATATATCATCAAGAATATCCCTCATTAGTTTTCATTTTGATGGGACACATATCTGAGTTCCAAACCATATAAAAAATCATCAGTAAATTTAAACTCTAGAATATTTTATACCTCTTTCAATAGAAACCCATCCTCCTTTTACACCTCCATTATTTTCTCATGAATAGATTTTTGAGAAGTTATTTGATATGGGTAGGATGAATATACTTTTATTATTTTGATATCAATCCTTTCCACATCCAATAATAATGTATCCCTTTCAATCGTCATCATGGATTGGTTTTAGGGAACTTTTCTATGAAAATCATCTAAAACATTCATTGACATTACATTATGGTAATGTATTTGATAATATAAATCCCTAATAAGATTTATCCACCATTTTGGCACATTTTTTATCATTTTTCTAGGAATATATACTATATGATTTAATGATTCATATGTATGTCACACTTTTATCCATAGAAACAATGCACACAAACATTAAATATATATATCACTAGTATAACATATATTTCATGTGTTGGGTTTTTAGTCTCATGGATATTTAATTGGATAGAGTAATAGGATATCACTTTTTCATTATACATGAGTACACAACCTAATATTTTTTTTGAAGCATCACTATTGATCACTAATTCCATTACATTTTAGGGAAATAGGAGAATCGTCAAAGTGATAAGCCTCTTATTTATATCTTCAATTCATTATTTACATTCATCATTCCAAAAAATAATATTTCTCCATTACGAGTAATCAGGTTTAGGGGGATTTGAAATCATGAGAATTTTCTAAAAAATTGATTATTGTACCAAGATAATCTAAGGAAACTATGGATTCCCACCATAAATATTTTTCTAGGACAACTTTTAAACACATATATTTTTTATGGATACATAAATATCATTTTTTGGTGGTAACTTTACAAAATACACTTAAATTCCCCAACAAGAACTCATATCTTCTAGAATTTTGATATAAATTTTCCTCCTATAAGAACATTAGTATATTTTTAAAATGCCCCACTTCTTCATCCTTGATTTTGTAATATATACGAATACCACCAATAATGATTACAAAAAAATGATGTGTTAAGACCAAAATTATATATGCATCAAATCCATGAAAATTAATATATAATTAGTTTTCCAAAATGAAATAAAAATGAACTAATAGTGAATCTACCTTGTATGAAATGTATCCGTGGGGATATCCTCATGCTTCACATTTTCATGATAATATCTTGAAAACAAATCCACTTTAGTTACTTATTGGGATCCATTAGATGATCGATCAAGTTCTCCATTCATGTAAGAGGATACTTAGAATTAATCCTAATATTATTGATCTCATGATAATCATTGCATAGGTTAATTAAACCATACTTATTACTGAAAAAAGTACTAGTTCATCCCATATAAAATATTTTGGGTCTATAAACCCTATATATAAATCATCCTGTATTATTTTATGTGGCTCAAAATTATCAATAAAATATTTATGGAGTCTTAGATATTGTAAATGATTGGGGTATCAAATATATTTAGAAATTGACCTTATAGATACGAGGATGACAAAAAATTATTCAGGGAACACATTAGGGAATTCACATACAACAATAATTCCATAAATGATAATATTATCATTAGTATCAATCATTTGAGATAGATATTATTTCTCCCAAAGTAATAATATCCATTCATAATTTGTTGCAAAAAATATTTTTCATTATATTATCATACAATAAACAACAACCACAACCTTCTCTTGATCAAATCAGTGGAGGATTGATAATATATATACATTAGTGTTAATCCTTTACTCTGTGATTAAGGGTTCATAAGATATACTATAATATAGAGTATATTTTATCTTAAAGGAATACATTTATATTTTTCAATATTAGTTGGATATTTTCTTTCATCCTGATTTATGTTTCAGTTAAAAACATCTGTTTATTGAGAATTTTGTGTGATATTTTTTTCCAATTCCAACTCCCCTTGTGTTGGGGATCTTAATTGGGTGTTTATTATATTTCCCTTCAAATTGGTTTTTTAAATATATACTACTATTATTAGAAACTCTAAAAAAGTAAAGGGATACTTATGGAGGATTATTTTTAAATTATTGAACACATAAAAGGGAAAACATGATAATTAATTGGATAACTCATAAAGTAAAAATATTCATTGACCTACTAATTTCACGATTTCAATTTGAATTATTCATTTTCTATTTCCAAAAATGAAATATTTCTTTTCATTTTATTTTAAAAATAACGGTTTATAATGATATTTTTAATTTACCCGTGATCATTCCCTGAGAGTCAAAAACTATGAGTGCCACAAGGAATGTTATCATGCTCACGTTTAAGATCAATTCCTTCTCAATTTATGATTTTCTAGGTTATTACCCTTGAGTATAATTGTTCTATATCTTCATGCACATGTAGTATACATATCGTGATGTATTTACATATAAATTACAAAATGAACATTTCACCAAATTATTTTGTTGTTTTCCATATGTTTATTTGTATCCCTAATAAATTCAATATAGTTTGTAAACCTAATCTACAAAAAATTATATTTTTATCTTATAATAACTATGAAAACCAATATCATTAAAACACCGTAATTAATTATATATTACATAATAATAAACAATAATAACCCAAAATGTCAAGAGGCATGGTGTCTTTTGTTAAATTTGTACATAAAAGAAGAAATTGAAAGAATACAAAATAATTATTCATAAAATCTATAACATCCACTTATATTACATGGATCTTTTAAAACTACAAGACATAGCTTGAGGGAATATATATGAAATAGGTCATCTATAAATCACTATGATGGAATAGATAATGCATATAAATGGGTAAATAAGTACATGTGATCGTAAAGCTAAATCAGTGTATCATAAAAGGGGTGAGAGTCATAATAATGAACAATGAACCATGTTATAGTATGATAACATAATTTCAACATGGGATTTTAGAAAAAACATAAAAAATTCATCAAAAACATAAGTAATTTATAAACATCAACACATCTTAGCGTATAGTTCTCTGTGTTAGAACCATTTTTTATTGTTCAAGAATCATGATTATTATAATCCAAAATAGAATAATGTTTTATAAAATTACATAATATTTTGAAGACATATGTGTATGTATATGTCATTTATTAGTTATGAACATCTAATGTTGTCAATGATGATCTAACAATAGTTAAATTTGTTATATCAGTGGATTACGTATACTACATGAACCAATTGTTTAATGATCAACCATTTTAGTAATCCACTATTAGCTCAGTAGTTACACCTTTTTTCTATCTAGATATTCTAGTTACCTACATATACCACTGAAAATGATATTTACATCATGGTTATTCCATCAAAATATCATTCATTATAGTTATTCTAATTATAGACTACATCTTACTTCAAACCAGATCTACCACTAATCAAATCTACTACTAGTTTAGAAGATCTACCATTAAGATAGATCTACTACAGATCATATCCACCACTATTTTAGATGATCTATTATTGATAGATATATCATTGGAACCAACTAAAATTATTCTCATATACCATTGATCTATGCCACCAATGTGGTTTAGTCATTCATTTGAATTAAATTACTATAATGGAAATATTAATAAATTAATTAATATAGTCACACATGGATTTATTAATCATTTTTAATAGACCACCCCCTGATGAAATTAATAAAAATTTCTGAGTTTCATGATTTAGTTCTCATTATGTGGATGTAGGATATCATTATTATTATTCATTAATGGATAATTGGATCTGTAGAGTCCATTATCCAGGATAACTACACCTTTCTCACAGCTAGAGATGACAATTGATAGATGAGCTGATTCTTGTGTGGGTGTAGAAATGTAAAATATACCATTGAATATAAAATTTTACATGTTCAATGAAGAGATATTTGTTGATGTTATCATTGTCATAAATATACTGAAACTAACAGTTTTTTTCAAACTCTATGATACTTTTTTTTGCAACACTTTTTCAGAAACCTTTTTAAGATCCCATCAAACAAAAATTTGTTAACCATTGAGCATTAGAAGATATCAAGATAGAGAATCATATTTTCCTCTCTTACCATCTCTTTTTTTCCTCTTTTTTTATGTGTACCATTTTAGAAGTGTGTTATATTACTCTATTTATTGGAACATAATGAATCATGTTCTTAAATTTTTATATAGACACTCTCCTAACTCAATTTATTTTTAGAACCATAAAAACTATGTAATAGATCATTCAGGGGATTTATTATTTTTCAGAGAAAGAAGAATTATTCCTCGATAGAATGTGTGTTGATGTTTGTAAAACCCAATTCAGGATGGGAATGTGATTATTTGTATATTAATATTATTTATAGAAGGTGATGCCAAGTGGAGGTTATTAAGTTGGGTCTTGAGATTGAACCCCTAGTTTTATTTTCAATTTTCTATTTCATTTTATATAATCTTTATTTGGATACTAAAACATCACTTGTAATTTAAAAATGTGAAAAAAACATTACTTTGATAGTCAGTGTGAACCTATATTTGTATATATTTTTTGATCAAGTAAGATAGTTTCAAATGATAAATAATTTTCATATATTGTATTATATAATCCCTAATTATACATTAATAAATTTTATAAATTAATAAACAAATATAATTCTTCTGCATTGATTAACTGGGCATTATTAATTACATTTTGGGATTTTATTTTAAATATTTTTGACGTAAATTTTTATTGGGAACTCAATTCACCTCTCTATTGAGTTGATCACATTAAAAAACACTTTGGATAAATTAAAATTCACTATAGATGACATCCCACGAGGTAAAACCATTACCCACTCCATTAAAGGTCTATATAATTCTAGGGAAACCCATTACTATCATGTCATGTACATACATAAGTGTACCACATAGATTGTACAACATAAGGTTATATTTTAATAATTTAAACCCAATAATTATGTTGTGTGGGTTTTAAACAAGGAGATACCAAAAAAATATTGATGGGTAAATCTTGGAGAATACCCTTGAGTAGAAATAGAGATCAATATTATCATCAAAAAATGTATTGCATGGAAACTCACCAGATTATTTTGGTAGCATTATGGGTTTACATAAATGTAAAATTAATGGGTAATAGAGAGAAAATCGGTCTCTAATTACATGGGAAATAATATGTAATCTTGATGGATGTATACATAATATCCCAACATGAAAATTTGGAAATAGAAATCCATGACATAAATAAGGAACTCAAATAAAGAGAAGAATGATTGGATCACTTACCTTGAGCAGATGATTCTAATATATTTGAAGGAACTCCTTATGTAAATAGGAAGCACTATTAGGGATCTAGAGATATTATTTAAGAGTAATTTCGTTATCCAAATGTTTTTACCGGGGAGGAATGGTAGTTTGGGAGGGTCTGTATAGGAAAAGAGAGGGAGATTTTCTATTAATTTCTAAAAATAGGTTTTGAACTATATATCATAATGTAATAAATACCCGAAACATTACCATTGTTTTTACCAATATAGTTTTATAATAAATAGTCATTTTAATTATTATATATTCTTAAAATTTTAACCCATTAAAATAATTGTATTAGTGATGGTAATGTGATTCTTATTTATAATGATTTTTAAAACATAAATTATAATATATGTTTTGGGTGATTTATTAAGGGTTTGTAAAATTTATAAAATATCAATAATTTCTTTAGGGGAAATATAATATTGGTTGTAGATACAATTTATAGATATTATTATATAAATTTGTTGATTCTATGATGTCACAATACATGTCATATTATTATACTATATTTAATTCTAAAAAAAATCTTTTGTCTCCAAAAATTATGAAAACTTTTCTATTGGGTAATTATGAAATGATGATTTAAAAATAATATTTATTTTATCAAATTAATTCTATAACTATGGTAATATTCACTTTTATATAAAAAATTAGATTTATTGTAAAAATACCAATTTTTTACCATAGAAATTTTTTACGCATATAATTATTATTATTTATTGATATATTACCAATTATAATTAAATTTTTTTTAATAATAATTTTTTATTTCAATATATTTTATTTATAAATCATGAATTTAATAAAATCGACTATCATTATTAAAACTCAATATTTACCAAACATATAATTTCATTATTATTATATCAAATTATAATTATCATATAAGTCATTATATAATCATTTATAATGTAATATTTAAAAAGGATAAATATAATCATTTACTAAAAAGACAATAATAATTTAAACTGTTAGTTTCCAGATACATAGCCCATTATTAAACCAATGTATTCCCAATAGGTAAGGTGTGAGATGGTGATATTTTCATGGAGTTGATCAGAGAACATTCTTTGAGCCATTATATTGATGGGCATAAACTTCTCCAATAAATGGTTTCACTCATAGTTCAGTGATTGAATCTTAGCATGGGCTTTGTCATGGGAAAATATCATTGATGTTGTATCCCTCAGAAGCTTGGATAAATGGGATTCATAGGGTATGATCCTATTGGTTGAGGTTATCACTTCCTTTTTCTATGTCGATCAGATTATATCATAACCCTTAATATACTAATTATAATTGTAACTGTACAAGGAATATATTATAAAATTTTATGATATTTAATGGTCTCATAAATGTGACAGAACATATAATTTTCCAAAATGACTTTTTGGAATTTTTTATAACATCATTTATTAATAAGTAATTTACTAAATTTAACATGTAATATTTTTTATAAATGGTATGGTCTTACAATAAACATATGTAGTGGCTCAATATACAAAAAGTACTAGTTCATTTTATTCAAGTGAATGTATTTTCATTAGAATATTATATTATGAATTGATGTCATGAAGGTATAATTTTTTTATTAAAAACTATATAGTGATGTTTCATGACATTGTAAGTGATGTAAGTTAACATATATTAAGAGTTACTAGATATTTCATGTATACTATTAAACTTTTTAAAGGCCTAGAAACTAAGACATGACAGTTGGGATTCAAGTAAATAAAAGTAGGGAGGATTACATATAGAGAATCAGTGATTAAAAAAAAATTAACAAACAATGTTATAGAGATTTAATCATTTTTAATGGAATTATATTGATTGGATTTATAGTGGAATGTAATATTATTATCTTTTTATGAATTAAATATAATTAATAGTGTTTATCTCAAGTATGTGGGAGAAGTCACCCAATGCATGATAATTTTTTTCTTTCATTCATTCATATATAAAAATTGTATGAAATTACACTTCCATGAATATTATGTTTACATTTTTGAGTTTTTTATATGTATGAATATCTGTGGAAGATAGGGTGAATATACTTCGGACATTAAATACTCCCAGTAAAGGGAATATATCTTGTACATGATTTTCTTTCCAACTATATTTATATTCACTAAACATATCTTAGATAATTCTTTTATGATTATGGGATATTTTATGAAACACAACTCATATGTGTGGGTTCCTTCCCAACATCTAAGTACCTCGTATAATGCATGGAAACAAACCTATTTGTACCCTAGTCAATGAGAAAAACCATAAATAGATAAATCAACATATAACTATCATATTTGAAAAAATATCACCAAATATCTCTATAAAAAACCAAATTGTAATCCCACATTACATATAATAAATATTCAACTCCTGAAGGTGGACACAGGGAATAAAAACATAAATCCATCAAATTTTTTTATTATTTAAACATATATCTACATTATCATGAAATAATATGATATAAAAATAATTATATAATATAAAATTTAAATTTATTTTTCTGAATTACTCAATTAGTAAATAGTTTAGTGGTTCCACACGACCTTTTACACGCCATCCCATTTAATAGAGGATACTGACTAGATGCGGGGGTCTAATAATACCTTGTAGTAAGACTATAATAATTATTTTCTCCCATATAATAATAAGTAATAAATAAAAACATCCATAAATTTTATATTACCATAGAGAGAAAGAAAACACAGTGTAATTATATTTATTAATAATAACATCCCCCATTAGAGAAAAAATAAACATATTCAAGAAGAGAGTCATATAATAAAAGGATCACCTATTCTATTAGAAAATATATATTATATTAATTAAAAACCAAAATAAAATCAAATGAAACCCAAAAATTATCATTTTTATCACTTTTGAGACATATCAACATCCCAACTAATCTACAGGATAACACAAACCTATACTGGGGTGATGAACCAAACCATCAACCCAACCATAAGGGTTAGACACACACTTGGATTTCCTTTCATAGGGTGATCATATAACATAGTTTAACAGACACACAAATTACCTAATAAAAATGAATATATATGTTTATAAATTTAATGGATGATTAGTATGTTATAATGAAATCATGAATAGGACTACCATTTAAGGAATAATAAAAAACATTTCTTTAATATCTACCAATACATGATTTGGAAAGTACTAGAGGGCCTCAGTCTTTCTGTTGGAATACATCCATTGATACAATAACCCACACTAAGAAACTGATAAATTATACTATGAGGAAATTCATAAATCCTAGATATTACTCCAAATAAAGGGGGAGTACATCCCACCTTTCATATAAGTCATATGGGTTCATTAGGTCTATCTCATTTTTACAACTCCTATAGGGGGATGTGTATCCCTTTTAGCATAACCATTAGTCAAATGGATAGTACATACAACCTCAAATACAAAATCCAAATACATATGGGATAAAATCCAAACTCATATATACCATCAGTGGCAGAGGGCCTGACATAACACCTCATATATAATATCATTCATAGTGGAAACAACATCTCATATCGCACTACCATCAATCACTAAGGGAATATAATCCTACCTCATACATACCATCCGTTTTTGCAGGTATAACATAACTACATGTAAATACCATCAATCCTAAATGATATAATGACTTATATTTCACAAACCATTATCCATAGGGGGCATAACATACCACCTCACACAACCAATAGTTACAGGGGAGACAAAACCCCACCCCCACACATAAAATATACAATGGCGTGTATAACATCCCCTATTTCACATATCATTAGTCAAATGGTTATATTATCCTTTATCACATACATATAAAGTCGTAGGGTGTTCCATATACCTAAAATAATTCTCTTCCAGGGTAGTATATCCCATAAGAAGCATTATTTATGGGTTCCCCACCCGAACTAGAATAGCATGAATATAATGAATTTTTTGGGAATGAAGTCACTTTTTAATAAAATAATAATTAATGTAGTATTTTCTCCATTATATATTCAATTATAGAGTTAAATCACACCAATATAGAGTTAACACATACCAATGGTGAAATCACATCTACGATAGGGTTCCATTTTTTATCATCATCTCATCTGAGGGGTGATTTGTTTATACCATATAACAATGTTATTAAATCAGATGAAATATAGAAATATTATCCTATAATCTCACAAACAATAATTATTCCCCTATATATTGGTCCATTATGTTATGTGATGTTCTGTCCAAATAATCCAACAGACAATTTTACACACAATTATTGAGTTGTTTATGTCACACCCATACACTAAGTTGATGATACCTCATAATGGTATTGGAATATCTATATCATACCCATACCTTGGGTATAATTAAATCAAAACACTCTTTATAAAAAAATTATCATCCCATAGGATATGCTACTACTTATACTAAACAAATTGTCATTTTTTTAAAAAGAAACCACCCAAGGAATCCTTGTAAATAAAAAAATAAAAATATAGTGATAATGTAATCCATCATGGTCATATTTATAAATAATATCTAAATATTCAATAGATTACAAAGACATCCTTATCCATGATTGTAACGACCCAAAGTTTCATTAATGGAAATCCATCTTGATCTTATTAAATACCTCTTTATATAAAATGTTTTACAAAATGTCAACTTCTTTGGTTTTATGATAAGAGTTGTGACCGTTACTTTTATAGTCGTTGAACAGTGATCACATGATTAGTATAAATATAAGGCTTTAACGAACCCAATTTAACTTAGACAAAGGAAACGATGGCCTCATCTAGTAGAATTTCCCCTTATGAAGCCCATTTGTTGGAGGTCGGAAAAGAGGTGGCATCCTTGGGCTTCACCCTTGACAAAGCCCAAGATGAGCTTCATTATGTCAAGCTCAAACGTGACCGTCTACGGGAATAGTGTAAGTTGATGAAAATTACCACTCGAGCGATGTTATCCAAGCCACCCCAAGAGTCTGTCACCATCACACACCTTACCCTTAGGTCTTATGCGGCTGTTTTAAGGGGTTATGTAACAAATAAGTAGTACTATTTTCATATACATTATTTTTGTATATAATAATTAATATAATTTCTAGTCAATTTTGATACATTGTAAATAGTTTTTAAAGTACAAATGATGTTTTTAGTTATTAATTAATTAAGAAATCTATTTTATTAAATTAAGGGATTTTTGAATTAAATAATATTTTAATAAAATAATAATCTTATTATTAAATTAATTTTTATTAAATATAAATGATCTTATAATTTTATGACTTCAATTAAAATGTTATATTAAGGTATGGAAGCCATTTCTGTCAAAACTCGTGAATTTTCGATAAATGACGGTTTTTATTTTAAAAGTAAAAATTAAAATATTTAGAAAATTATTTAGATAAAATAAATTTTATTTTTGGAATCAGGACGTCGAAATTATCCAACGGTTAATTTTTCATAATTTTCTGAGAGAGTCAAATTTTTTGGTAAAAATTAAATACCGTTTAAATATATAATGTGTTTTATGACATCATAATGATCCAATGGTGATGTAATAAAATATCATAATCCTTATGTTCGGCCAATATATGTTTTATCATTAAAATAATGTAATTTTGGGTTTGTTTGACTTACTTTTCAAAGCATTAATGGACCCCTCAAGACTTATTCAACACTTTTCCTTTTTAAATTAATTTCCATGGGAGTGTGACTCACCTCCACATAAGAAACCCTAATATTTTAATAATTTCGGACCTTGGCCATGTAAAATATTGTTTTCCTATTTCGTTTTCCTGAAACCATGGGAAAAAACCATTGGATGGTTTGTGGTTCGGATTATTTTAATATAAGGGGTCCCAAACCTAAATAATAAAGAATTCTCTCACCTTTCTTATATAAACCCACCCAAGATCCCACTTCCTCCTCACTAAAATCCCTTGGAGTTCGTCAAAACTCTGCCCTAATCTCTCTATAATCCTCCCAAGGTGCCCCAAGCTCCCAAGAAGCCTCTCACAAGCCTCTCTCTAGCCTTTGGAAGCACACTTCCATGTAAGGGTTTTTTCTTCCCTTCTCTTTTTTGTCCAATTTTATTTAAGTTGTTTTGCCTTTTAATTTTAATTATTAATGTTGGGGTATCGTTTCGAACATCCCCCATACTGACTTCTTATTTTTTGAATTATGAAAGACCCCTGTCTCTCTCATTAAATGCCTCCCATGTACACCCGTTACTATGCCGAAATCCCGAAAGGATCTTCTCTCTCTTCTTTTACATTCAAGCAATAATTTTGTATCATGAATCTAAATTCCATTACAATTGTTGGGACATGTATCTATATAAACTAATTACTTTACATTACAAGTAAATATTATGAGGAACCCCTTTCTCTCTCATCAATCTTTTTTTTATGAATTCTTATGTCACACCGTTACGCTGCCGAAATCACACCGATTTTCTAAGCCAATGTCATTGTGTAGTGAATACCATGCCCATTTCTCCATCAAGGGTATTCAACTTTATGAACATTTACTTATTGATTATAAAGATTCATGTATTAATTTCACATTCCTTTATCGTGGAATAAATTATTATGTTTTATGAATCCTTGTTTTATGATCCATGTGGCACACTTATGCATGAAATGAAATGTTTATGAAGGGTGTGCCCTTATAACGCTCCAATGCATTGGGTAAAGTACAGTATCATGATACATCATGTGAAATGAGTGTTGACACATGCTAATTCAAGTGCAACGAGGGTTTACTCGTGCTTCATGGACAATGAGGGTTTACTCATGCTCCATGTGGAATGAGCCTTGGCTCATGCTAATTCAATGTTAAGTGTTGTTGCCATATTCCCATGTTATGATTATCATGCTTTATCATGCCTTTATGTTCATGTTTCTCTTATGATCTATTGACATGCCTATTTCTCAACATGTATTGTAATCCTCATGTTATTCCATGTGTACTCCCTTACTGGGATTTATAGCTCACCCTTTTCTTATGCATGTCCTCAGGTTATCCCGTGCAATGCTAAGTACGAGGGAATGTAGTGGTCATGTAAAGGATGTTTTCAATAAAGATGTTGTATTTCATGTTTTAAGTTTTTATGTAATGATCCTAAACCGCAAAGACACTAAACCAATCGATCTTCTTTGTTGAATCAAGTTATTTTTTATGTAATAAAGCATGTTTAAGTTGTAATAAAAAGCAGGGTTGTCACATTGATCAGAAAAAAACCTCTCTAGGTGATCTATCAAAATACGGATAGCATAATCTCATCAATCAAGAAAAAAATGAAAAACATTTACTTGCATCAGAATCATCCTCACAAGAACACTCACAACATCCTATCATACCATATACTCAATATTACCCTTGGGATCACATATAGATATCACCTTCATTGAGCCTCATATTCTCCAAAATATTCTTACATTTTTCAACGACATTTAATTCCATCATGAAACACCAAAATAGGATCTAATTTATCATTTTATATGACTCCCATATTGGATATACAATCATCAATGGATATATCATTAATTCACAACCCTGAAGATTGTTCTAAGTGGATAACATAATCAACTAGTTATTTCTCACATGAAAGAAACCACTTCATGTCCCAAATCATATTACTCAATCCCACACACCCACACTTATAGCTGAAACAATATATGAATGAATATATAAATTTGGAATGATATATATGACCCACCATAATCTTTATGTAATCACATAAAGAATTCATTCTCTATTTAATGAGAATAAATATATAAACAACCTAATAAATCATTATCCCCTAAATCATCATAATTTCTTTATATTTATTTCTTCAAAAATTTATAACTAATTAAATAATCGATCAAATAATGAAAATTTTCCAATAACTAACTCAAAATAATATATCACAAAAACATAAACTATCAATAAGAATAAGGTCAATGACGAGCCCATGAGTTATCTATAAATAAAATCTCCATCAATAGACAACCAAAAAATAATTATAATATTATATTTTAATTGAATTTTATAAATAAATATTCTAGTCAACATAACTTAAAGGAAATGGTGAAGAAAAACATGTGTTAATTATACTAGGACACCAAGTATCCACTATGTTTAAAATCCCCATGAATAATGATGATTCCACTATGCTTAAGTGGAATCTTCACTCAAAACCCTTACAAAAAATATATTAAATAAATGAAAATCATCTATAAAGAATATGATGATACTTTTTTAAGAAAACCTAAAAACAAACTAAGGAAAATCCATCCAAAACACCCCTCGGTAAGGGGGTCAAGTGGAGGGAATAATTGGAATGTAGCCAATCGAATAAACCTTTAGCATTCCCTTTTTACTATAAATCATGTGGGGGTATATCTAATACATTATGGGTTTACCTGGAATTTTTAAAACCAAAAAATACCCCCTTTATGAATGATTTAGGGTTTCATAGTCCAATGATCATTTTATACAGTTTCACCACCATAGGATCCACAATATCACAACACAATATATATTCTTTACAACTTGTTTTAGTTCTCCATGAAGATAAATGATGATAAAATAACACCTAGAGATGCCTTATACGAATTCATTCTAAGGGAACTCAGTTATACAACCCACTACCTATAGTGCGAGACATACCACTTAGTAAACCATCATGGCATGATAATATAGGGTAGAAAAGTATTCTCCCTTTTCATGCACTAAACTCTCATCAACATTTAAAAACATTTTTCTATTTTTTTATTTTTTTATTTTCAATGATTTTTTATTGGTTCATTCATGTCTATTGATCCCTATAATGTGTGTTTGAGGTTAGGGTATCCTCAGCACTCCTTGGTGCATGAACCCTATAAGTGTGGTGATTTACTAGTGGGTGTCCAATTATGAAGCCCCATTATGATTGAGTTATATTTATTTTCAATGAGGTATGAAATATGTGTGATGTAAAAATGATATTAATTAAAAAAAATACAAAAAGGAAGTTGATGAAACCATGCATAATAAATAAAGGTCGTGATTTACCATGATTGGAAATATGAGATAGAGTTATTCATGATTCTTAGATATTGGTTACATACATGGTTTTAATGGTAATGAATTATAGTTCTCAATTTCATATTTTTTATTTATTTTTAACAATAAACATTAGATGTGGGTTACTGATGTACATATTTGGGGAATTACGAGATGAAGATGTTTCTTCTCGGTATTTCACTTGTACACTTAGTTTAAGAATATTCAATGAAAATAAAAGTTCAATCCTTGTGAAAATATACATGGATGAAGATGGAATTATGTGTGACAATTTTTGAACTGATCTCCATGATACATGACATGTTTAGTAGACAATGAAGCACTATATATAATAGTTTTGAAATATCAATATTTTTAGCTAATATGTATTTTTTTGGAATGCTATTTGTTATAATTTTGAATTTTACTCTGAATGGAAAATGGATAAGATAGAGTGATGAAAAATCCATCAATGGTATGTTGAACTTGATGTAAATTTTGAAAATTCATTGGATGACATTTTTAATTGACTTATAAGTGATAAAATCACTATAAAAAATAGTTTAAAAGATCAAGAGAAATTATAAAACACAAAGTTAAAACAAAAAAACTAGAAAATTTCATGATAATAAGTATAATCATGTTGATCGAACATCTTAATGGATGATAATTTTAACTTTTCTAGATAATAAGTCTACATTTTCATTCTTTGAGCCAAAATGTATGATTTCATTGAAATAATTCAAAGATCATATGACTTAATTGTATGAAATTGATCAAGATTTTAATCCGTCATTTTATGCCTCTTTTCAATATATGTATTAATCATAATCCTTTGAGTGATAATATAAATTCAATTCATGAGAAATTTTTGATGTTTTTATGCATAGAAAAATTAGCTCTCTAAATTTAATTATCTATAGAAGGAAATAAATTTAGATAATTTTTTATTTCAATTTATTATATATAAATCCAACATCGTGTTCATTCTCATTTGTCATCATTCAATAGTGAAACAATTTTGGAACCATTTCAAGGAGGATAACATAATTCATATAGTTTTCAACATCTTAAGGAATGCTCTGATGAATAATAAAATGTTAAAATATAGTGTCTATGACATCATTTAGCAATTGGTGGGAATGGTGTCTAAAAATAATAATGAAATGGTGTCCATGTCTGATTGATAATAATGGTTGATATGTGTTGGAAAACATATAGATGGACCCCATTTCTGAATTAATACATTCTGTAAATGATGTGACCCACATTACCAAAGTCATAATAGTTTGACCAATTAAGTAATTTTTTATATACATGAAGAATTGTATATTAAAACCAGTGATATGAGAGAACACCATGAACATAAAATCACTACATATGAGATGTTTTTTTATATGAGATGATCTATATTAGGGAAGTTACGGGTTTTCCCAAATACCACATAAATGAATTCAAGGATTATATTTATAAACACTGATACTATGGATCTTGGGGTAGAAAATGAAGAACATAATTTCATTCTACATAATGATTTTAAAAAGAAAATTATTTGATTTAATGGAACAAAATTTCGTGAATTTTGAAGCAAATAAATAAAAAAAACTTAGTTCTATATATTTAGAAATCAAAAGAAGAAATATATATAACATTTAATGTATTTTTTAATAGGAGAAGGACTTGAGGATGCTAAAACAATTAAATATATATATCATACAACTTGATAAAAAAGTAACAAGGTGTATACTCAACTCTAACTATTATAAATATTTAAATAAAAAATACAGAGAGTATGAGCTGATACTAATAATTAAAAATACTTCTGTTATTGTGAAATGACAAGGATAAAGAAAAATTTATATATGATGAAAATTTAACCTACGAGATGAACATGAAGAAGAGATAAAAATAGAATAACCTGTATAATAAAATAATGTAGATGTTATGTACTAATAAAAAGAAGAATGTGTCACATTGTTGTTCATATGAACTAAAAAATATGAAAAATAGAAAAGTGAATATGGATGAATTTTTAAATTATAATTTTTATATTAGGAATGTGATGGATCCCATATGTATCTTTCATGTTGTATATGTTTTATTAAGAGTTAATTTTATGATGTTTCTTCTGACTCTATCTTAGCCAATGAGAAGAAAAGAATAAACCACATCAGTTTACTTTACAATATAGAATAATCATTAGGTAACTCATATGATTTCTATAATAGTGGAAGAAGATCAATCCATATAGTCTTGGAGGGACTCAAGATATCACATCTGATTTTACTTTAAGTATTTTTGAGTCTTTTCTATTGAAATAATTTACTGTAATAGATCCATTGGTTAATACCTGATTAGTGACAGGATAATGACTTCAAGGTAATTTCCTTTCTCATGATTTCTTTGATAATACAAATGAATCTATTTACATTATATTATCATCATGATGAACTAGTATTTTAGTTATACTTATAGATAAAACAATTATTAAAAACGCTTGTGTCTTCTTATGAATAATCATGTTAATATATCACAATACCGACCATTGGATAGAATGATAAAGATAAACATACATTATAATTGAGGCAGTATTAAATACGAAAATGTAAATTTATAATACATGTATACCAACCCTAATTCACCCCTACCGATAATGGACACCTCCCTATGTGAACATATGAATTGATATTAGTGAAATTAAATCCTCAATTAGATTATCTTGTTTGATGTTTTATTTAAGGAATTTATTTTCAATATGTAATGTCTATATTAATTATATATATTACGATGACTATGAATTCCCTATAAATGAAATAAAATAATAGATAATTATAATGATATAGAAGAATCAGGAGAAAAGATAATGAATAAAATCATGAAAGGCCACTTTAAATAACACTGTTAATAATGAATCTCTAAAAAAATAAGGAACTCAGAGTCAAGTTCATTATAATATTTCTATTGATAATTAAATCTTAATTAATTCAATAATGATAATACATCCATTTTACGTGTCATGAACTAGGTCGGGTATCCATCCAACCCAGCGCCTAACCCAGTATGTGACATGGCCCGAATGGTGTTCTTGATCCCCATGCACTGGAACAAGTACCCATGTATCAAAAAATAATTAAAAAAAATATAAAACATGGGAAATATTTACCTAAATAAGTATATATATAACGAATAGAATGATGAATAAATTAACACAAAAACATATAACCATATATCCCCTTAAAATATAATCACATTAAATTTCTATGACTCAACCAAAAACCCAAAGGGAACTACATCAAAAATAGAATACCAAAACTCCAATACCAACCTCCATGCAACACGAGGTGGAAAATCATAAAACTACCAACACCAACTAGCAAAAGAAGACCATCAGCAACCAGAACAACTATCACTAAGTATAATTCTTCAACCTTGAATGCACAAGGAATAAGGTCTACATACACCCAAGGGTGTATATAGGGTGTGAGCCAGTGATATAATAGGATGGAACCAAAATTAATTGATTCTGTGCATAACCATTAAATGATGAATACATTTTCCTGTTAAATGAATAAAAAGGAAATAAACCATTGAACATTATTTAAAAAAACAATTTTTAAAGACATGTGTTCTAAATGAAAACAATTTTAAAGAAAAAAACATAAATTAAAGCACAGAAACACACAATTAACATTAAGATCACCCAAGTGTGACGTCATTGAGTATAATGTAAACAAGGAGCATCAAATCTCAATGAGGCCTCATATGTGTTAGCTAGTACGGGTCCCTAGATCATTGTGTCTAGGTGAAATGTGTCTTAGAAGCTACGAACCATCGAAAACGTGTCTTAGAAACCACGAACCTCAATAAAAATTGCTTAAAAACCACAACCCTCAGAAAATGTGGCTTGGAAACCATGAATCTTAGTAATTCATATAGTTAGTTGGCATTTCAGTCTTCAATCCTGCTAAGTGAGACAGGGCCGAAGCCACCCGTAGATCACTAGCCCACTAGTCTAGTCCACGTTAATAGGTACCCAGACTTCTCGATTTGTGCATAAACAAGTTTCATGTTCATAATAGGTGCAAAACACATAAAAATTTCAAGAAAAAAATCCATGAAAAAAATGATACCATTCAAACCAACAATTCCACTTTTAAAATCAAACAACACATCACATGTAACATTTATACATAAAAACCAAATTGGGTAATTACATTGACAAAAAGACCATTTTCACACCCAAATGACATTTTGAAACATTTCTCACACCAAAAACATGTCCAAGAATGTTCTACACCATTGATATAATTTTATAAACCCATTAATTTTTTTAAACATTTCTAAAAGAGTATCACCAGGAATTACACATGAAAACACACTCAAAATCCCCATTATGAATTAAGTGCACACCAAAATGTCATAATGGGGACCACCTAACTCAGGCAAAGACTTTCCCGAAACATGTGTGAATCACCAATTTCACATAATGTTCAACACAAGTGAGCCAATAGAGAACCCTAAGAAAAATTTAAAACAACAAAATTTAAGATCAAACCCTAAATTGAGTCTCATACCCACTGGAAAACCAAAATTCAAGAAGAAAAAAAGAGAAATAAAGGTGACTCCACCAAAGGGGTTGAGGTCACCAGAGAGTTGGGTAGTTCGTACAAGGGTATGCTGGGGGAGGTTACAGGTGGTCTTGCAGTTGGCTGATTAGGGTGCAGGTGTTTCGGTAGAGTAAGCATCTAGGAGGTCAGGCAGCGGTGCGATGAGATGTGGGAGAGCAGGTTTGGTAGTTGGGGAGATGGTGTTAGCAACCTAGCCAGGGGGCTGGGGTGACGACACAAGTAGGGAAAGGCTAGCTGGATGGGAGGCGTGTGCAGGTGAGGAGGTCGGTGGGGATGGTGTCGACTGGTGAGGAGGTCGGTGAGGATGGAGGAAGGTTGCGGCTGCGGTAGTCTGGATGGGAGCGGTGGGTCGTCGCAATGGGAGGTAAGGGCCACTGGAAAAATTGGTGTAGTGGCGTGAGGGAGGGGGGAGGGCGAGAGCACCGGGAAGCAAGCAACACGATATGATTTTTGGGAGCAATACGGCGCGATGAGAAGGGATCCATAGAAAGGGGTGCAACCAGTTTTGGGAAAGAGGGGGGAAAACCCTACACAAAGAAAAAAATAAAAATAAAATAAAACTAATAAATAAAACTAATAATAATAATAATAAGAATAACCATAATAATAATAATGATAATAATAATAATAATAATAATATTATGAATAATAATAATAATAATAATATCCTTATATAATAAAAATAATAAAATTATTATCATTAAAAAAACATAAAATTTAGTGGAACTTTTCTTACTTTTTTATTTATATTTTACCACTTGTTTAATTTTATTTATTTTCCATTAATTAGTTTTTGTAATTAGTTTCACATCATGAAGGTGTGCATGGAAACTGGACAGGCTACTCATTGACCCAAGTGAGGCCAAATGGATTTGACAGTGGTGCACTTAATGTTGTCAAGGCCAAAATGTGCATTTATATATATGAACTCCAACTACAAAGTCAGGATTCAACCCGGAAAACTCAACATAAAAGAAAATTATTAAAATTAATAATTTAAAAATGTGGGTGTGATAATTCTCCCCACCATAACGCTTTCAATATTTAGAAATGCACAACCATAATGAACCCAAAAGTAGTTACTGATTCCCCCATGACATTCAAAAAGGATCCCTAAGAAAGAATCTGAAAAGAGGAAAACAAATCATGCTCAGAGAATGTGACTTAAATGAAAACATCAAGAAACTAGTAAAAAGATATACAGACATGAGTCACCCGCCCCAAAGAGCTATAAAACCTCCAGTTGAATATTTACAGAATCGAACTCTCGCACTTAGAGAAGAAAACTTCGTAAACTGAAACACATCAAGTACCAATGAATGAGAACCACACCATTTGACTAGAATGATAAAACAAGAACAACCACATCCCAGGAACACTCTTATCAACTACCACCAAGTAGTCTCTAGGAACATAACTGAAATCCAACATGAGAAAGCCCAAAGGGGATCCCCACCATTAAAAATCTATGAACGCTCAAGAAGGGACAGGAAAACGGACCTAGGGAGGCCCAAGCGGACTCCCCACCATTATGAAAAAGGACAACACCTTTTAATTCCAGAGAAATTTTAGAAAGACCCACCATGGGTCTCCCCACCAGTAGAACTGATGGGAGATACCAAAACATAGAAAATATCCAGACACTGACCAAGTACCTTACCATAAGGGGCAGGGAGGGAAGGGACCCACTACTGGAGTTTCAAACCAAAACCTTAGGCAAACGAACACCTATACATCCCTGGATGACCAGTAATCAAATTTGAGATTGATTTACCCATAAGACCCCATAAGGATCACTAAAAGTGATTACATTTCATGGGACGTGACCCCTAATACTTTATGTTAACGTGACGACCATGATTCCTCATAGCCACGGGAAACCTAACCCACCTAGACGGGTTATTCGAAATGGAACAACTACAGGAAATGTTTTAAACTTCTTTCACCTCTATCAGTGATGACAGAAATAAATTTGGGGTCCCATACAATCCTAGGGTTCTTGAAAACTTGCCAGATTAATTCTGAGGCCTATGGATTGATCTTTAATGTTTGAAGCATCTCTTTCATCACAGTTATACAATGAAAACACTTGAACAATGCTTCTTTTTTTGGTGTTACACACAACTACACCGCAACTGGGAAACCACCAACAAACAAAACACACTACGACATACAACTACTCGCTCGTAGAACATATACCAAAATAGGGGTTTAGATGATGCACAAGCATCAACCCTTCATCTTAACTAAGAAAATTATGAAGTAAACACACATGAAAAACACTTCCCTTGGAACAAAAAATTATAACTCCTCGAGAGGACACACTCCTATAAAAATAGGGATTCCTAAGGGATCATATGAAATCCACCCTTTCTATTCAAAGAGAACTCACACTGTAAGACATCACCAATCATGACCCTTGCAGTATATAAAAGTACTACCAATCCCTTCATGGAACTGATCAACACTGATAACCTTGAACCACCTTCACCATTCCACACTAGAATTTCATTCACAATTTCTAGGGGGACCTTCAGAGGAAACAATTTCATACATCATACCCGATGACTCAGACCACTCAAAGAGACCAATACCCCCTTTTACTCCCCTCGCATTTGTCATCCCACTATGAGAGGATCTGGTTAGTTGTAAAAATGAGGGGTGCCGTTAATTAGAGAATTCAAGAAGAGAGTCATTCGATCAACTGGAGGGCCAGACCATGGAGAATTTCCCATGGCCACACTCAATCACATATTAATGCTTTATGGAATGGGAGTGAACAATTCAAAAATTAAAACCATGGACCCAATAAAATTGGTCCAATGGAAAAGAAATACCGCAAGAAACACTAAACGTAGGGGGAAGCACCAAATGGATTCCAAAAGAACTCTTTAAAATAAACCACTAACCACATGCATTTACACCAACTTACATATAATAAATCATACTCAAGACGCAATTCCACCAGAAAAGATTGTTATCTAAATGTGCTTAACATTCAATATTTCAAAAATACTAAATACACCACAAAATCACTGGTTATTAAAACTCCAAATTTTTATTTAAGGAATAATTTTGAAAATAAATTAAGCTAGTGGGTTGCGCATACACCAATGATGTCCCATGGGCGACACACAAGCATGTTCTCCTGCCACATTGGAACCCACATCATTCCCATCTAGTAACTCATCCACTCATACCATTGAACATTTCTCCTTTCATATACACCCATGAACGAGGTTTCCCATAAGAACACCAAGGATAAAAAACAGGCCTTTCCATTTTTCAAAACCAAAACATTCAACCCACACTTTTCAAACCTCATACATCATTTTCTTTTTAATGCACTTCATTTGAAAACATATTTCAATGACCAAATAATTTTTACTTAAAAACAGGACTTCCATGATTCAAAAACAAAGAGACGTGGAAAAAACTATAAGGAGACTAGTGTTAGTGGGTTACTGAGACATATAGTTGGTAGCCATACGCTAATCACACTACCACCATAGAGAGTATTCCTGGATAGCATCCTCACCTCCACTTTGCTTGCCTGACCCTGCGAGATCAATGGGATCATTGACCCCACTCCCTTTTCATTTTACATAGACAAGATTATCCAAACTAACTAATGATTAAAACAAACATCAACTTACCCTGGTAACTTTGGTCCCCCCATGTGGTGTGCTGACCATACATCTTACTCATAGGCAAGATGTCGAGTCCTGAAAACTGTAATGCCAGTCTATCGTCACTCTATCACAAACAAACATGACCGATTAGAGAAAACCTCCTCTAATATGATTTTTTCATGAACCAAGATGGGTCATCATCCGATCCAATGCCCGACCCGGTCCGCGACATGGCCCGAAGGGCGTTCCTGATCCCCGTCGACTGGCACAAATGATCTGGCATCAAAAATTAAAAAAAATGGGAATTATTTTCCGAAATAAGTAGATATAAAACAAACAGAAATATTACTAAATGAAAAATAAAAACAAACAACCAAAAAATCATTTAAACTAAAAAAATCAAAATTCTATGACTCAACCAAAAATCTAAAATGGAACTAAAAAAATAGAGAACAAAAACTCAAATAACAAACTCCAAGAAACAAGAGGCCTTAAATCCCCAAACAAACAACACCAACCAGCATGAGAAGGAAATCAGTATCCAGAACCACCATCACTAAGCAAGATGCCTCAACCTATAATACACATGGAATAAGGTCGACATACACCCAAGGGTGTATGCACGGTGTGAGATAATTTTCCAGTATGATGCCATCAAAATAAAGATATTCCATTAATAACCATTAAATGATGAATAGATTATCCAGTTAAATGATTTCAAAGGAAAAAAATGATTGAATAATATTTAAACAAAACAATTTTTTTTGGAAATGTGTTCCAAATTATTTTTCAACAGAAAAAACTTATATTAAATAACACATGTATAATTACTTTTAAAATCAACCAACTTTCACACTAATGAGCATAATTTAAACACAGAGCATTAAATATGGGAGATTCCTCATGGGTGTAATCTAGTGTGGGTCCATAGATCTTCATGTTATAGTGAAACGTGGCTTAGAAATGAGGAACCTCAACAGACATGGCTTAGAAACCACGATCATCTGCAAACATGTCTTAAAAACCTTGAACCTCAACAAATGTGGCTTAGAAACCATGATCCCTAGTCACTCTTATGTTTAGATAGTATTGTAGTCGTCAATCATGCTAAGTGAAATAGGGCCAAAGCCACCCTCAGATCACAAGTCCACTAGTCTATTCCACCTTTCTAACTACCTAGGATTCCATCTTGGTTCTAAAACAAGTTTCATGTTCCTAATAGGTTCACATCACTTAAACAAGACATGAAAAATGTGTGTTGTTAAATAAAAACTCAAAATTTTATGTCATGGTTCAACCTGGACTAACGACACAATATAATATTAAAATAAATTATTTAAAAATGGTGGGTGTGACATTATGTCATGAAAATGAATGATTATTATCCTCATACTACAATTTAGGCTAACTAAAATCAGGCGTTGAAGTTAAATAATAATGAATAAGATGTGAAAATCAAATTACTATAGAACAATGTGATAGACCATAAGATTATTATTGTGATGATTTGATGAAGACCATGAAATAAATTTCATATTAATTAGTCAAATTTATTTATCACTACATCAATGTATATAGAATGATATAACCTATAATGAAGATGAGAATAATAAACAAGGGAAATATTTCCAAGAGACGATTCTTCTATCTATAAAGCTCTCCAAATAGGGTTAATCCTTAAATATTTTCAATGAGGATCTAGAATATATATGGAAATATTTGGACAATGAATGAATCCATATGATTAAATAGTGGTAAGATCATTTGAAGAATCATAAATAAAAAATCCATGATCCAGGGGGAGTAATTACTATTATAAATTATATAATTATGATAAAGGGAAACATGCTTAATGATCTTGACTATATTCTCTAAGAAGATATCAAAATTCAAGAAGATAATTTTTAATAGAATGGAATATCCTAAGAACAAAAAGTTATTACATTTGATAATGATAAATTCTTCCTCATTGTGATATAAATATATATTTATATTCAATTAAGGAGTATAGAATCAAAGAATACGATGTCTCACCAATAAGTTGAAATGAAATATTTTATCATAAAAACTACTCATAAGTAAACTTTTGCTAATAAATTTTTTTATGGTAGAAATAAAATCATAAGGTCATCTAATGACATATATATATAATATCCACAGAAATGGTATGATCCTCTATTTAAAAAATGGTTTTCATGTGTAGTGCTAGTTTGATAACATAATATATAAAATAATTTTTTAAGAAAAGTCACGTGGAAGCCACCATAATATCCTTGTTTTTTAGAATTGGGTTTATAGGGGATTTTCCCCTATAGAATCCCTACTAGTTAAAAATAATTCTACAAATTAAGATGCTTAAAACTCTGTATTGATTTTATCTTAGTGAAAATTATCATCAGTTTTAGGATATTTTTGTTCTAGCTAAATGTTTTGGAACATTTCTATCGAACCATGGAATAATTTTTCAATAACAAGATGAGGAATAATGAATATAAAGAAGTAGATAAAGCCTAAAAGTTTCAACATCTAAATAACTTGAGGAATAATTAATATAATGTTATCATATTAGAAATTCTTGGAGAAATATGTGATGGTAGCAATATGATGGATCATAGAGAAGATATGTGAAAGTATAAATCAATTAGGTATACAACTAAAAATAATTAGAAAGGATAATCAAATAGGATGATAAATTAATATAGGAAATCATTGGGAAATAATTATGATAAAAAATATAAAATGAACATTCCCATAAAGCTTAATAATAAGGATAGTGAGTAAACCATGGATGAAAATAGGAAAAAAAATTAAATTCTAGAACACTAATGGAGATCATGAATGTTTCTACACCAAAAGGAGAGACATGTTTCATTTATATAAGAACATTTCATTCATAAGAAATTTTAAAAAATCCATGAGTATGGTAACTAATATAAAAGATAAAATATAGAATGCAAGAAGACTGTAAAATATGAATAAAAAGATATTTAGTGGTGAGTGGAACACTTGAGAATCCATGTAGAAAATACACTATGGTTGAGAAAATTTAAAAAATAATATTGGTAATATAGACTATTGACATAGATAAATAAAGATAATTAGAGTCCAAAGAGATAAAAATAACCCAAGGGAAAGGAAAATCTCTAGATAATGATGATATTAAGTTCAATGTTAGTTTTTTAAAAAGGGAAAACCTATGATCTAATAATGATCTAGGTGGGACATGTAATCATGATATACATGACTCAAACGATTACATAATAATTATTCCATCAAAAGATGATGTTTCCAAAATATTATGAAATAACTATGTGACACATATTAAATGATGGATCATGATATAAAAAACATATCACACAATTATATAATAAAATAACCCATGATAAAAATGTAAAAACATATATGAAAAAAGATTTTGTACACATGTGTATTATATTTGATCATAGATATAATTTTAAAATAGAAAACTTGTTGAGAATAAATTCCCAATTCGAATAATCAAATATTTCAATAAATGGGTCCACATAATTCCCTAAATCATATGTGTTATATTTTATTGATAACTATGAAGGGAATTAATGATGATTCTATTTCCAATATAGAGAACTAAAGAAATAAATTTAAGCACAAAAAAATATTTGATATTTTGAGAAACCACTGTATTGGAATGTTTTTTAGGATGAAATTATAATATATATATATATATAATAACTACCATGATAAAGGTGAATAGTCTATTAAAAGAATATAATAATTCTATAAAATACCAATATTTTATGGAATGAATGACAAGATATCATAAAATTGTATTTGTAGTAATAATTCTTCCAACATATAGAAATAATTAATGTCTTCATCAGGGTGTTATCTCAAAAAATGGAATGTTATGTATTATTTGATGATGAGATCCCTAGTAATTATTTGTAGGAGGATATCATCCTCTTATTAGGAGTTTATTAAAATGCTTCCAAGATCCATTAACCCTTCTAAATATGACATTCTGGGAAAGGTTCTTGATATTATGAAATTGAACAAGTAGGAATTTCTATCCTCCCATCCTTTATTCTAAAAAACTTGGTTTTTATATAAAGGGTATGAACATATTTTTAATCAATGATAGTAAATAATGAAACTTGAAGTATTCATAGACTATTTAAAATTAAATAATACTTTTCAAACATGAATGTTTTTTAATCTATGTGTTGTGTGAGTGAATGAAATTAAGGTCAACAATGTTTTATTGTTTTTGAAATATGTGATGTAAACATTTAGTATCATCCAATAAACATGTGAATAAAAATTGATGATGATAATAGATAAATTGAATATTTAGTATCGTATTCTATTAATTATGGAAAACCATTAGTTCTAAATCCAACCATTTTTTTCTATACTGATCATGGATTATGTAATATTATAGTGGAATTAATAATGGAAATTTTATTAATGAATAATTGATATCATCCTATATCATATTAATTTTCGTTATTTTCAAAAAATATAAGAGATAATAAACTACATTTTCATATTTACATTCTATTTTGTAGCATTTGTTTTATGAATAAATTCAGAGGGGGAGATTGATGAACTATCATTCTGTTTTAGATATATTTGTTGAAAATAAAGAAGGAAACATTCATGATGTTAACATAATACTGAATATAAGAGAGTAAGGAAGTATGGTGAAGACAACATGATTAATAGTTAAATGAGTTGAGTTCATTAGAATTAAAATAAAAGATTCCATGATCATTGAAGCCTATAAGTAATTTGTTTCCATTGATAAAATGGAAATGATGAATTATTTCAAACTCTATATTATTTCATGGGTATAACAATGAATTATGGATGTGGATTGGAGATGCTCATCTTGGAGTAATTTTGAGTAGAAGTTGACACTTAATGGTATTTAATAAGTATATCTAGTTCAATAAGATTTGATGAAAAATGTAATCTTTCATTGTTAAAATATATTTATATGATGTTAGAATTAAATGAGACTATTATATTGATAATATACAAGATACCAAAATAAAGAAAAAGAAGAAGAATAATTATCTATAAGGGCTCCATTTTTTTATGTCCAACTAATATATAAAAAATCAATATATATTGTTTATAATGATACAATCTATCTCCAATTTCTGTTGAATGAGATAATGTAATGATGAATCCATCTAATGTGCATTTAGATTTATAAAATATATGATGATTCCACAGATAATGTTTTTGGTAAATGATAAGGATTGAAATCACTTTGAATAATCGCTGATGCCATTTTTAGGTTTCATGAAACATTGAGATGAAACCAAAATCATCAAAAAGTTATTGATAGATACTATTTTCATGCAAATCATATGTTTTAATGGGAGATCATATGACCTCTTTCAGATCACATTACTTCAACATAATTGTGTATACTATAATATAATTCTAAATAATAAGACTTCAAATATATTATTAAATAATTAAATTAATTTTTTATTGATTGTATTCCAAGAAATTATTTCTTTTATTCCTTAATTGTTCTTCACAAACCGTTATGTGATCGTATGACATCAGCACTTAATAAAAAATTAGGCACCACTACATAAAAAATTTGTTATCCAGGTTTAAATATCTTAATTATGGAATAATTTTTTATTTTTTATTTATAATTTCTTCTCATTAATCCAACATCATGATCATTATGAATTATCACAATTCAATATGAGACCAATGTTAGACACTGCTGAGGGAATAGAAGTTGAATATAATATTTGTACACACCACAATATATACCATGATGAATGAGAAAAAGGAAATGTATAGAGAATATAATGTTGTGTAACCCATTTTGTTAATGGTGTTTTCAAAATGATAATAAAATGGTAGCTAGGACCAAGTGTTGATCACATTCAAGATGGGTTGGAGAAAATATTCAAGAACCCTAGTTCAGAATGAATGTAGTCTCAAACTGAGGTGAACCACATAAATAAATTAAGACCAGAAAACCATGTAGTAATATTTTAGAATATGTGAATAATAACATATCCTAAAGAGTAGTGTAATGCAACTCTATGTATCCATGGTCACCATGAAATCAATAATTCATATACAAGATGACCTATGCAAGGTATGTTAGTGACACCGCTAAAATCCATGAATTCTAGATAAGAATAAAATTAAATATTTAGAATAATAAAGATATAATACAAGTATATATGAAAACTAGTACTCTCCCGTGCATACCCACGTTGATATATAACCATTTTTTCAATAAAAGAGTACTATTTGTAATAGTTGCGATGAAACAGTAACATTTATTGTATTTAAATAATAAAGTGGTGAATAATTTTTAAATAGAGGCAACTCTAATAAAGAGGAAAAATTATAATAGTTAAAATAAGATACATTAATTTTAAAGTGAAAATATTTCCAATTGTCAAGGATGGAAGATGACTTTCAAAATAGAATGCATTTAGGATAACAATATTGAATTCCGTGAAGCACATAATTCTTAAAGAAACACATCAACAATAGTTTTTCTAATAATAAATATGACATGCGAGGATGAATAATTATAACACATAAACAAAAAAATGTTGTCCAGAAATACAGAGGTTAAGATATTTATACATGGAATATTTTTCCAACAACTACCAGATGTTCCCAACTTCAATATTCAACTATTCTATAAATAGAATTTTTTGAATGATCCTAATCCTTTCTATAATTTCTAATAAAAACTCAAAGTAACTATTGATATTAGGACCTCTTAGATGACCCTGAATCTCTTCATACCAACCATATAGTGGATTATCAGAACAGTTCAAACAGTTATCATGGAAATCCTTGTTTTTTTTAAAACATGCATTGATACCCTTTTATAATAAAAGATATAAAATAAAGTGCATTAAAATAAGAGATGAGATATTAGCATATTTGATAGTACAAAGGACATATCACATACCCTGCTCTATTTAGGAGGGTGTAGGAATTGTGAAGTAATGAATTCATCACGATGATAATAATTCTTCCACTTCCTAAAATCATTATTTGGAAACTTCAAATTTGGTGCATATTCCATGGTACTCAAGAACTCAGAAATAGTAGGTACCTATCGAGGGGGAAGTTCATGAATTCTGGTGGAGATTCATTTTAGTTTAATATCATGTACATCTATTTTGAGTGGGTAGCTTAGGCATTCTGGTGGAAAAACATTACATCAGCAAGTGACCTTCAATTTCTAAAAGCATAAAATTGTGCACTTAAACAGGTTTTAAATGACCTAAGTGAAATGATGGATATAACTCAATGGACATAAATGAACATAAACATATTCCGTCAATAGTTATAATTACAGCATGATTTGGAAAAATATAATCTAGATACATGTAGACATGAAATGATGGGATGGATAGGGGTCAAGCTAAGCAAGGATCGCTTCTTCTCTCATGACCTTGGTCGGAAGAAAGCTGTAACTGAAAAAAGATTCTTTTATTCCCCCGGTCTGATGAATGATGTTTGTGAAAATAGTCAGTCTGATGAGTTTGATTTTTAGTCCATTCAATTGGAAAAATTTCTGTCAATCAAATCATGTTATTACACCCTTTCACTAAAAACAATTTTATTCCTGCCATAATGCATGAAAAGGGTTTAAGGTAAAAGGAAAGTTATTCCTATTACAGAATGTTGAATAATTATTAATAATGTGATCTATTCATTTCTATAACATTCAGTTATCATGTTTTCAGTGAAAAATAAAATTTCATATGTTAATTTTCTATTAATTATGATTATGACTAAAAGTGTTATACTGATTCTAATGACATACCATGCCGCAATAATGATGAAGTATTTCTTCATGATGATGGCGGTGAAAGCAACTTAGTGATTCAAGATACATAACATAAATATGTGAAGGTAAAACTATAGAATACCATTTATTGTAATAAAAAATGATTACTGAAATATAATTGATTGAAATGATCCAATTCTAAATAAACAGTATTTTCTCAATTGAAATTGAATATGGGAAAATGAAAAACAATAACGAATGAACACCTATCAAATTAAAAAATGAATAAAGAAAAAACTAGGTAGTTCTAAATTTACAACGATAAAAAATTCATATAAGGTGATTAAAAACAAGAATTTATAAACTTACCAAACATGTTTTGCATGTTTTTTTTAACAGAATATGTAAAATAAAAATAATAATCTGAAAAAGATTAAATAAATTAAAATAATAAAAATTTTAGAGTTAGTAATAGTACTTGAAACTAAAATACGCTTCAACATAAACAGATATACCCACATATATCGATGTGGGAAAATGAAATAGGTAATCTATACCTACATGATAAGAGTCAGTATCACTGTAATGAAGCTAAAAAAATTAGCGTCATTAAGACTGGATGGAACTGAAATTTTATTCAACATAAATAGAAATACACATATATATGGATGTGTGAAAATTATAATTGTAAGCTATACTTGCATGAAAAGAGGAAGGATCACTATATTAAAGTTGAACACATTTAGAGACAGTAAGACTGCCTGCTACTAAAATCTGCTTCAATATAAATAGAATTACACACATACATGGATGTGAGAAATTACAAATTGTAATGTATACCGGCATGTAAAGAGGCAGGGTCACTATATTGAAGATGAACAAATTTAGAAGAAGTAAGAATTCCTGCAACCAAAATATGCTTCAACATAAACTAAATTTCACTCATACATAGATGTGGGAAATTACAAATTCTAAGGTATACCTCTATGATAAGAAACAAGATAACTAAAATGAATTTGAAGACATATAAGGGCAGTAAGACTTCCTAAAACTGAAAACTAATTCAACATAAATGGAAATACAGACAAACATGGATGCGGGAAAATGAAAAATGCAAGGTATACCTGTATGAAAAAGGTAGGATGACTACTAAAAATTTTTAAATGATCAAATACACCGTTAAAAATGAGATTTAACCAATGAAAAACAAGAAATATAAAGCCCTTAGTTATTAGGGTTTATAAGTCTAGTAACAGCTAATGGACCAGTTATGAAATACATGATTGATGTTTCATAAGTAATACTGGTAGAAGAAACTAATGAAAGAAACATTAGAAATAGTACCAAAACTCATGTATCCCCTCACAACTTGTCTGTTTGATGAAGTTGTATATCTTTAAAATGAAGATATTGTAATCCATGTTGCATTAAACACATTAAATATAATATGAATTAATATTTATTACATTAAATGTAAATAAATGTTAAAAAAACTATTAAAGAATACAAATCTACATGTTTATTGTGAATATGGAAACAATGATGTTATATACATTTAACCTTATAAAACTACAACAATATTCTGTTTACATCCTGTATTTTTTGAAGTGTTGTTGAACACATATCAATGAACGTACACTTTCTACAGATCTTATTTAATTTAATGGTAATGTGGAATACCAAGATACATACTATAATTGAAATTAATATTTAATCTGATTTCATAGAAACCATCAGAAGAAAGAATTCACATATATTTTATTACCTTCCATATCTGCTGAAAATAATAATCAATTTTTTATTTTGTCTTTTAATTTCTCCTTCATTCGGATTTCTAGATTTTTTTCGGGAATTTTCTACCCACATTATCATGTGATAAATGATGATATTTCTCAAAAACATCTTCACTAAAAAATTCAGTCAGTAGGTTTTTCTACATATTGAATGTAGTTAAAAAGAAATAGTGGTTCTTGTAGCAACTATATTGAAGGTTTAAAATAATGGATTGTTAAATTGAACGTATGGACGATAACATATATATACCTGAATTGTTGATAAACCTGTAGATGATGTAACAAATCAAGAATCAACCTTTGCATTGAGTGGAAATGATTCAACACTCTGATGATCTTATGATGAAACTATAAAATCAATACTATATTTACATAAAATTTAGAAGTAGGGAAAAGTAATTGAAGATAATGGAATATATTGAACCCAACTATTCTCATACCCACTACTTACATTTGTAAAACCATTGATCTGATGATCCTATATAAAAATTATAATTGGATTAATAGTTATCAGTTTATCCATATTAATGAAATTAAGAATATATAATAGACAATAACTAATTTTTTGTCAAGATGTCATTAAAATTGCTGATATAGTTTCCATTATCACTAATGAATATAATTTTTTATTCATTTTGTTCTACTGAATGGTGATGATTTTGAATATTAAAATTTGTTACTTAAATTGAAAACATACCATTTTATCATTTGAAAACATTTAATTCTGTTGGAAAACCATACTCATCATCAACCTAATTGGAAAATGAATGTTACTTTTGGTTGAAATGGAGAGAACATATATCGACATCATGCTATTTTATTTTTTAGTAATATCTGTATCAAAGAATTTCTCAAATCTATATTTGTTTTTCTTATAAATTTCCTTACTTGTTTATCAAATAGGACTACTCAGAAGGAGTCAGTGATATCAATCACAGGAAGCTAGACTCAAAATATGTTGATTTATAAATGTCATTACTAAGTGATTTTACATTAGTAAAATTATTCAGTTCTATTAAAATATCAAATGACTAATTAACAGTAAAGGAAGAGAACAAAAAAATATTGGATTAGTGCAATTTGGAGAAATTTTTCAACTGTTGCACCAAATATTTCAATTAACAATGTGAAATTTTTTCAAGCAAGAATTGCATGATTTGTAAAACATGTTTCGAGTGGTATGAATTTTTTGTATTGTGGCTGAAATTAAAATTTTTGTAGGCTATGGAACATTGGGAATAAAGTAAGTAAGTAATTTTCATAATACATTACTGGGAACCTACAATATAATAATGTTTATAATTAAGTATATAATTTAACCATACATTACATACATGTTCACAATTCTTGACATCAGAAATGGTTTTTTAATTTTCCCAATAATGCAATGATGAAGAGGAAGAAGTTGGATATGTTGGTGCTGGAATACGGTTCTATGATGCCATTACAAACCCACATCTGAATAAGGAGAAATACAAGTCAATTGTGAAAGAGAATCAATACATTAATGATACAGTACACATTGGATAGTAGATTTGAAATTCACAGTTCCATTAAGTATTTAGAGAACCTTTTTCTGAATTTTTCTACATCTTCAATGATAAGGTTGAAAAAGAATTTTGGTCATTTTAATAGATGTTATTATTATAACATATCCTGAAAGATGTTTTGAAACCAATTTATATAGAAAACTGGTTTATAACTTAAAAAATTAATGAATAATCGAAAGGGTGGTAATGTATTTTATTAATAAAAATATTACTATTCAATTTCTTCACTCTGATCAGCTACAATATTGAAAAGGTTGATGACCCAACACTGTCTTCCAAGTAACGTGACATCTGATTTGTATAGTCACCCCATAAACTGCAAATTATTTGTAACTGATTGTACAAAAATAAGTACGGTGTAACGTTAAATGTAAATAGCTGATCAGATATACTAAAAGACTATAATGACTATCATTTCTTCCTCTAAGACAATTTGAATCTTAAAATTTGAATAACCTAAGGTTTCAAGAGGATGTGACCAACATAAATGTCCAATTATTTGTAAAATAGATAAGAAAGAACAAAATGTTATGTAGTGTAACTGAATGTCAGATAAAAGCATTTCATTATTTAATATAATGATATTTAGAGGAACTTTATAAAAATTTTAAAAGTGTTACAAAAACCTCAATAAAGATGTACCTATTAAATGCTTCTTCAGAACCCTTCTTTGAATTATGTCATCAAAACAAGTAAATTCAAAATAGAAATGTGGCAGTGGTGCATCACAAGGTCAGACATGCATTGTTGATGTGAACAGTATTTGACAAGTATGTCTAGTTCATAAGTAGCTACATTGATTTGAAGCTATTAGGAAGTTTGTTATAAAATATCATATTCCTTCATGCAACAAATTTTTGAACGTAGAAAAAATTTGATGACCTGTAATAGTACAATGTATCTTTGTTCCCTACAGAATGATTTATCTATGATTGTTAATAATTTAAAAATAGGCATATCCAGTTCACAATGTTTTTGTATAGTTAAAATGAAAAGAGAAGTATAGTGCAAGAAATAAAAATTTAGTAAATTAAAAATGTGAACTCAGATATTGATCTCTATGAATCATAAAAAATAGAAACAACATCATTAGAGTACCTGGATGATGTTTTTCACCTTAAACTCAAAAGACGCACTTATGTATTCAATGTCTCATAGGTCTCAGGTGTGATCTCATTCAAAGGGGTAATAGACCGTGGCATGTTGGAAAATCTGTACTGTTTTAATGTGTATACAAAGAGATCATATTTATAAGAATTAATATTCATGAAGTCATAGATAAATAAAAAGAACAAACCGAACATTGACAATTTAACATTTAATTAAAATTATACCTAACACAATTTATCAAATATTTAAATGTAGATAATATTTCGTGTTGATTCAAAGGATGAAGGATTATTATCACCAAGTACTATTTTCAATCCTAATGGTGATGTGAATCTAGATACAACAACATATAGTTGACTATGACAGAACACATGTTTTTAAAGATACAACCCAATAGAAGACAATGATTGTCCCTGACTTTTGTTAATAGTTATAAAATAACAGATAATCAAAGGTTATTGTCTTATTTGTAGTTTGAAAGGCCATAGACAATCGTAGTGTGTCATATCTAATCTTGGAATGAATGTAAGATATCCATAATTACAACCATGAAAAATTCTTACTCCGATGACATGTTCACCCATTTGTGTAACAATCTAGCGAGTCCCATTACATAATCTAACATATTGATCTTCATTTCTAAGAAACGTGATGGAAAGCCCAATTTTGAGGGTAATTTTATTGGAAGGCATCCCTAAAACAACAATACCGGTTAACATATTAGATGTGTAAATGTTTTGTGTCCTATCTGTATCAAAACATGCATCACCAACTGAATCTGAGATGAAATAATATTTGCCTTCAAAACATGTGAGAGACATCATGTACTCATTTACTTCGTCAATAATATCATAAGTTTGATCTATGATGGCACAATCTTTAAGATAATTCACATCAGTATAGGTACCAATGAAATTGGGATATGTATGTTCACCAACTCCAGAAATCAAATCTGTAGTCCAAGAAAGAAGATATGCCGATGGAATTGGAATTATAGCTTCACCATTATTTGGATCTCCAAAGAGACCTTCACAAATATCTAATGTCCATTTAGCAAAGTTATGAACTTCATATGAAAATTTAGAAGAATCAGAAAGTAATCTCATATTATTTGTTTGTGTTAGAGCACGACAAATCTACTACAAGTATAATGATTCTATACTTGAAAACATTATTTCATTTCTATTACCTATTGGTACTACAGGTAGTATTTTCCTAAAATCTCCACCCAAGACTACTTTTATACCACAAAATGGTAAGATTGAAGCGTTTTCACTTTTTATTGACATTTAATCATTTAATATATGGCCAAGAGCTTCAAAACAGTATTTATGAATCATAGGTGCCTCATCTTAAAAGATTATATTTTTTAAATTTTTAAGATCTGCGACATCACTCCCTTGTTGAATATTGAAAACCGAATTATCAGAAATAGATACAGGAATTCGAAATTTGGAATGTGTTTTCCTCCCACCAGGTAGCAGTAATGATGCAATTCCACCGGATGTAACTGCTAGAATGATATTACCTTAAGACCTTTTTAAATATGTCAATAGTTTCCAAATAAAGGTTTTACCTATGCCTCCATTCCCATTAAAGAAAATTAAAACACTAGAACATGTTGTTAATGAAGACATAATGATATTCTACACATCTTTCTGTTGATCAGTAAGCATACTCTGCAAAGTCAGATACTCCTTCTGAGGGTTGTCCCTATTATAATTTTGTTCATCCTCTACCAAGTAATTTCCTTGAGAAACAATTTCAAAATTTGGAACGGGAATTGGTGGATCATAATGAAGAGATCTACCATTCCTCTAAAGAAGGTTCTCTATATCAAGAAAATCGTTCATATGCTTTTGGTCATCGGTGAGTGTCAAATATAAATAAAATTAAATAATAATGTTATATAATTATTAGAGTGTTTTAATAAATCAATTTTAGTTAACAGATTGAACAATTACATAACTAAAAAGCTAAAGAATGAAAAGTTTGATTATATACTAGGCATTTGTAGCCTCTGTTGTTTCACATAAAGATTATCTTCATTGAGTATGTTCCAGGTTTCATGCCACACAATGTATGACTGAGACATTTTGTTTGAGGAACAACTTCTAGAAAAAATTATATGCATAGACTATACAGTAGCACGAGTAGATACCTCTTTTATTGTTTTAATAAATACCTTGTCATCAACAAGTAGTCCCAATGCAGAACACGCCTCCCAAAAAGTACCATGAGTAATGTTGCTCACACTTTTAGTTCTATCAAATGAAGTTTCACCTCTAATAATTGTGTGCATTAATCATATGTAATATAGATCTCCAGTTGTTGGCAGAACATAGTTACGTCTACCAATACTGAACCCCTTCTTTCATGGATACCATTGTTTTCACTTTGGTGTAATACAAATCATTTTGGAAATTCTGCATATGTGAGACATCTACCTTCATGGTAAGCAATATTAGCTTGAAAACACACCATAAGGATTGATTCAGAAATTTTACCCTTATTCAAGACTTCCTCAATATGATCGGTGTCATTGTACATAACATTATTTTGTCCTAGTAAATCGAAATGAAATCTCTCTACTTGAGGATATCTATAGTGGATATCTTAAGAAAATATACTTCCCGAAGCCTCACACGAGGAGATGTATCAGAAGTCATAATACATCTTAATCTCATCACTCTTATTGGCTAACAAATATTTATTGTTGGTCTAATACAAAGTTGTTGTAACACGATCATTGACTTTTCTAATATTTATAAAAAAATATTTGATGGAATTTGATCGATTACAAACATCAATATTTATATTATCTTGATACCTCATTAGCAAGAATGGATTATATGGTACAAAAAACTTTTTATCCAAAGGGACACCATTTTTCAGGATAGTTCTTCCATAATTTCTTCATCGATATAGAACATACCCATCATCATCAACTACTGTACTATCAAAAAAAAATTTGGAAAAAATTTAATTCATTTTCCATTCTTTATAAAAGGTGATTTGAGATTTGTATCACCACAATTTCCATGTATCATAAACTTTTTAATAGCTTCATGAAGATTTGGGAAGTCACCCTGATTTGGAACTTTAGTAGAAACATATTTGTCAATGCACACAGAAGTACTGATTTGGTTTTATAAACTAAAAGATAGTAAAATGTGTACATGAGGCTGTCCATGTTTTTGAAATTCCACTGTAAGAACAACTAATTAGAAAATCCTAATGTTAATGTCAGAGTTCAATAATCAATAAATTAAATAAGAAAATGTATAACTTGACAACTAATTTATATGAATTTAGTTACCTGCTAGTGACTACCCATAGAAACAACCATCTCATAAATCTTTCATTAACTGCTAAACCTTAATATTGAAAATTATGGATTCAATGTGCGGGCAGTCTGATGGACGATGATTTTATTGTGAAACAAATCTATTGATTTTAGGCAGCCGTTTATTGCACGTAAATGTTTAAAATAAATATGGATATCCTTCCAAATTATATATTGACATAGAATCTTGGTAATTTCTAAGCATATACACAGGACCCCTAGTAAATGCATATGGTAAAATAATTTGCTTCCCACATGCATAACCGTCAGAGTCACCTCAAATAAAATCATCTTACAACCCATTGTACAACTCAAACATCAAGTGTTTTTTATTGAAGTGAAAAATGGAAAGTCTCCGAGACACTATAATTGTATAACCGTCAACAATAAATTGTTGCAGTAGACTTCTTTAATGGTGTAATGTGGACATATAATTGAAACAACAATGCAAGTGATAGGAGAATTATTCTTATAATTTAACCTTCTGAATCATTGTACATGTACTAAAAAATTTGGAATGATGTAATATGTTTTCAATGTATCCATCTTGATCACTAGTGAAAATCAGTAGATATTATAGTGGAAGATACAAGGGACGAAGCTCCCAAATCCACTGTAATTCACAAATTTTTCTTAGAATGATAATATCACTTTCAAAGTTGAGATAATCAATATCTCCGACAATAATCATAGTAATCTCAGAAGTAGTAGCCATGTATTATGTCGCTTCATTTGTTTGTATTCTCTTAATTAGTCGCAAATTTAAATTTGGAATTTCTGAAGATCATGAACATCCCATGCACTTCTTAAATGTTGTGATAAATAATTTTTTTCATGAAGCATATTTTGTAGGTTGACAACAATATTAAAATTGACCACGATGTTGGAATTCTCTCCATCATAACTACACAATTAATTATGTTAAAAAAGTAGTGAAAATGTAACCATCATGTCAATGTGTTAACTTACGACTGTAAATATTACCCGATGTTCTGAATCCTATTTTCAGACTCATAAGCAATATCATTGATATATATCTAGGAAAACCATAGTTGTTGTCCCACAGGAGGACACAAAATACCTATTCTATGGTAGTTTTTCCCATTCAATCTAATTATATTTGGAGTTCTACCATTATTGAGTGACCAGTCAAACTTAATTCCCATTGATGTAAATACAAACATATAATTAAAAATATTCCTATTTTTCTAGATTTCTCTTGCCTCAATGGAGTTGTGATTGAAGAATAATGTTTTATGGTATTGAGGACATGAGAGGAGTAGTTCCAGATAAATTTTGCAGAGCGAGCAGCATAGAGCGTATCGTGGGTTCCCTATGGTACTCCATTTTTTATTTCTCTCATCGTACCAAAAATAGAACCACAACATTGACATAAATTAGAAGGATCTACAATATTCAAATAATATGTATATGAATAATGATAAAATAGAAGGTGTAAATAAGTTAGGCACTATAAACTTCATAAATGTGTAATGAGTTTAATCTTACTATACTGATAGGTAAAAATAATACAGTGACATGCATTTTCTTCCAGTTGTACTTTTTTTTATTTCTGCAATAGTATTTACTAATGTTAGTATGATAAAACATCTGAGGTAATTCTACAGTAACAAATTAAAATGTAGTAATTCATTCCTGAAAGGTCTCATTCATGATTTCTTTCATCATGTATTTCTTCAGTTCTGGATTCATGTATTTTTTTATATAACTTGAGTCAAGGAAGTTGAAACCTCTTGTTCTTGGGTCCAATCTACATTTAAACATCTATTTAATTTTGAAAGAATGAAGAAAAAAATGTATACATACAAATAAATAAAAAAGCGTGATTACACATTAAAACACACCTGTGCCGGGAAAATTTGCTTCACTGCTAGTAGTTGAAGAAGGAAAACATTCTTTGTTGTAAACAGAAAATGAAACACATTACAATCTGTGAAAAATGAAAATCATTTGATGGAATGACTTCTGCACACTTTGATAAAGAGATAGGCGATGGGTAAGTGACAATGTTTGTCTCATTAATTAGAGCTAGAACAAGTAACAAAGATATAGCTAACTCTTTTATAGAAGGGATATGTATCTGGAATGTTGTTCATAAGAATAAGATGATATAATTCACACTATAGGGGACATAATTTTCATTATTGGATTCAGATATATTCTTTATATTGCAACATCAGACAGAATTTGTTGATGAAATTGCACAACCATGATGATCTGTCAATGAAATATAATATTTCAGTAACTAATCAATGTAACGATACCGAAAAAGTAACATTCTTATTCAATGTATTGTGGGTTTGGAATGGAATTCACCATTCAAAGATAAAGGTGACAATGTTATACGTGACCCCCCTTTGGTGGTGTAGATCCATTGTAGTGGTTTTTAAGTTTTAGTACAACACTTGTTAGTATAGTCCATAGGTCATTAGCCAGTACATGTACAAAATTGTAATAAACTAAAGAAATGTATTTTAATAATGAAATGAAGCAAAACTGATCTCAAGTACATTTAATTTTGTACGGTGACCTTTTATATTACTTGTTCTAACAGATATTGGTGCTGAAGTTCCACATTCATGAGGCACCGTGAATTCAATAGTAGAACAAGTAAAGTAGTCAATGTCAGTTAGAATAAAAATATTGATTTTATTTCACATTTTTGGATAATTGTAATTGTACTCAAAATTGGAAGATAATGGTGGTAGTGGTATTCATGATCCTCTATTCTAATTGTAATTTAATTTTACTTATTTATACGTTCCAGTTGAAAACTGGTGATGGTAGTCTATAGATGAATTTCTTGTACAAGTATGAACATGTTAAATAGAAGCTAATATTGTGGATTTATTAGAAGAAGTGACATTATTAACAAACCAATGTCATGAATCATTAAAAGTAATATTATATGTCAATGTATTGTGAGTTTGGAATGGAAATCACCATACAAAGATACAGGTTAATAGCTGTACATGTACATAATGGTAATAAACTAAACAATTGTATTTAAATAATGAAAAGAAGAAAAAATGATATCGAGTACATTTAATATTTTAATGTATCCTTCTATATTGATTGTTCTAAATAATATTAGTGCTGAAGTTCCACATTCTTGAGTCATTGCAAAATCAAAATTAGAATAAGTAAAGTAGAAAATGTTATTTAGTATAAACATATCAATTATATTTCTCATTTTCGAAAAATTGATATTGAACTCCCCATTATCAGTTATAGGTGACACTAGTTTGCGTGATCCTCTATTACAATTGATATTTAGTTGTACTTATTCATACGTTCTAGTAGGAAATAGGTGATGGTAGTTTGTAGATGAATTTCCTGGACATGTATGAACTTGTAAAAGAGTATAAAATATTATATATTTATTGGAAGAAGTTACATTAGGTGTATACCTTTTTGTCATTCTCTCATACGTATTCTACTTTTCAGCCTTACATCTCTTGATGCTGATGGTGTCTGTATCTTTGTATTGGTTTTATTTTTGTTGAATTGTCACATTTTGGAAGGTATCAAAAGTATGTATGTGGGTACATAGATTTAATGATAAATATAGTGGGACGAAAATTGTATATCTTGAATAAATATATTCTGACATACTTTTTTTTGAAATTGTAATGTATTCCAGGTAAGGCATAGTATATAGTGAATGCATATTGTTAAAATTTTTCTTATAGAATCAATAAAAGACATATTAACTACAGACGAATCAATACATTTGAGTAATTTTTTGTAACGGCAACAAATTTTTGAACTGGGTTGTTAGATAAAATGAAAATTATTTTACCACATAAATAATTTAAGATAGAATTGATTGAAGTACCGTTGATGCTATTTCTATATGATTCACATGATGATTAGCTACTCCAATGCGTAATAGGGAGGTATTCCACCTAAAATAGACATCATATTTATAATGTAGCAATAACAACATGATACACATAATAATATTGTATTTATTGTTTCATTTTAAAACTTTAGAAACTGGGTTTGCCTTTTCATTGGTTTTTCATAGTAGAAATCAGAACTAACAACAGATTTCAGGGACCAGAATTTTTTATCGATGGTGTTCATGTAAATTGAAAACAAATAAAATGTAGGTGATGTTTTTTAGTAGTAATTTCTTATATAGGTATAAGTAGTTATGCAAGATATGAAAGTTTCTTGGTGTTGAAGTTGACAACTAGTGTTGTAGCCGATCGAGATACTTGGACCACTTGTTTTAGTAGTAGAACACCACAGGATGCACATGATGATGAATCAATCCACAATATAGGTGAAAATGTAGGTCCAGTGGGATCTATGAGATTATAGATATGTGGACATGTAGATGCATGAATAATGTTACCAAACTCGATGAAGCTTATGAATGGTTCGATTCCAATAGATAGAGGTAATAAATGTACTATAAAGCGATATGCGAGAAGAGAGACGACAAGAAACTTCAATGTTAGAGTAGTCGATCACAAATCCTACCAACGCTCGATTACTACCGTAACCCTCATTGACTTAGTCTGGCAGTGTGTAAACTGTAATCTCTTCATGGGCCAGCAGACAGTGGAGGGAGGTGACGGGAGGAAAATTGGTAGAGAATTGTAGGAAAATGAAGCATGGATGAAACCCTAAACATGATGGCAGGATTGAGGTATTGTGGGGGATTTCGGATTCCCATCATGGGAGGAATGTAATGGTGCAGAGGAATTTAAAAATGGAGGAGACCTGGCTCATTTGGAAGGTGACACATCAACTTGGAGAAGCCATGTTTAGTATATATAATAGATTTAATATAAATATTAATTGTATAAAAGGATAGATCATTCATGTGGTTTGAGTACTGAGACTTATTAAAATTTAATTTTTATTCAATAGTAATAAAAAAAATAAATAGATATAAACATTGAGTGAGTTTTCAATTCAAATATGACTAGATTTTGTTGTAGATAATAAATATATATTATGATCGTTAAAGATATAATTAAAATTGTGCGTAATTGATTTTTATGATTTCACAATATATAAGTCAAAATAAATAAGTAAACGGTCATATGATACTGAACCTATTGAATAATTGATGTTTCAATTAAATAAAATGACATAGAACTAGAATTGTATGAATAATGGTTCCTTGATCAGTAATGATTGATAATATAGAAAATATATTAACAAATATTATAATATATTGTATATACATTCTTTCAATCAAATTATAATTATTTTATACTCTTATTACAATGAAATAAAAATAAAAAGATAAGATATAATTCAATTTAAATTTCTAAAAATCAAATTAAGGATGGGAACATGACATAGATAGACAATTGAATTCAATATTTGGATTCTAATGGAATGATGAGTTCATCTATCCTTTATTATACAATTCAGTTTCCATGAATGTGAGAAGTCCATCCAACATCACCCTATAGTTGAATAATGACAAATCATGTGGTATCCCATCAGATTATTGAATGAGAGTAAGAATATCAATATAGACAATCCATGAGGGAATAAATCCATCATTTGTGAACTTTAATTAGTGTAGTGCTAGTCGATTATCTTGTATAATGGGACACCAATAAAATAATTTATTTATAACTTGTTATTTCTAGAATAACACATTATGGATCCTTTTACCACTATACATTTCTTTTATAATAACAAGGAATCCATGCTTGTGGGGTAATAACCAGGATATACCACAGATGTAGTAATCCATAAAATGGAAAGTGTCTTTAGCAAACCTCAAAATTTTGTTATGTTTTTTTACATATCTATATTAACATAACAACCAAGGTAGAGATAAAAATATAGAAATATACTCACTAAATATATGAAGGGACCGTACTTGTATAAAAGTAAACTTATAATAAAAACATACCATCATTGATTCACTGCCAATGTGTTGTTGGAAATATCTCAATGTGATCTTAACAACCATGGAGGAATCAATGTCAAAAAACTCATTTTAGTGGGTATTTTGGCCTGATGGATTTATTTTATGAATATAGGAGGAAACAATGCTTAGTCTAAATAATTTGTGTGTCCTTGGTCATATCCTATGATATCATGGATATTTGGGACCAAAAGGGGTCCACTTCACCATAGCCATTAGTTACTGGATATTTAGGGATAACCATGAAGTATTATAAGTTCTAGATTACAATGTGGTAAGTTATAAAAAATTCCATCTGCATAGTGATGATGGAAGGGGCCATGCCATGGGACTATGGATATGAGAGATCATTAGGGGTGGCATGGATGATATTAAAAAAGAAGAACATGTACCAATTTTTTTTATATTTCCAAATATTTTCTTTTTTATTTATAAAATTTCTATTCTTTCCTCTTTGTATTTAAGTACCTTATTAGGTCCTCCTAATATGTATTTAGTAAACACATGTCATATATCCCCTATTGGAATCCTTTCTCCATTTCCTTGAATATCATGGTTTCCTCTATTTGATTCGACTTTTTCCTCCATGATTATGTCTTTTTTTAATTTATATTCTCAATTTGTTTCTCTCATATTATTTCCCTAGATTGTATTAGTGGACTTAGTCTTATTACTACTCAAATTTATATAGGTTATTTCATTGGTTTGGGTCCTCTCTCTCTATTTTAAAGTTTCAGGGACTTTTTTGAGGTCTAATAAGATTCTATTTTTTAAAATTAATGTATTTTAAGTATGGGGGTCTATGTATTTTATTTCTCATGACATACAATGTTATATTTAGCATTTGAAATATATTTTATCTATTTTTTTTATTTTAGATACCTATTATGTTTATTTAATTATATTTATAAAATATATATATGCATGATTTTATTTTAAAAAATAATAATGAATTATTTTTGATTAGTTAATTATGTAAATGAATATCATTAATAGATTACACATGTTGTTACTATTTGGGATTCTATATGTTCCCATGTAAATTGATTAAAATGAATGAATTATTTTTTTATAATAATTTCCATAAACTATGGATTTTGATGGGTTTCTTATAAATTTTATACATTTCATTTATAAAACTATTCATGGAATACATATTTATCATTTATTGAGATATTTTGTATGTTTACACCACATTAGTTGAGTTTTTAATTATTTTTTTGTTATCTACAAATTAATGTAGTATTCTTAGTTCTCAAATGGTCATAAAAATAATTTATAAATGAAGTTTGAGAATAGGACATTAAATCCAATCTATAGTGACTAAAATAAAATTTTAAAATGAAATTTATTTTGGAAATGTTTTTCAAAGGTATTTTGGAAGGGGTTACTAAATTAAATTTTGAGGATCGGCTATCACTATGATATTAATATTCATTCAACATTTCAAAATATTAATGTATGCCCCTATTATATTGAAATATATGATCCTGAAGTTTGATTTGATTTATGTAATTGATGTGGGTTTTAATGTGGGGATTTTCATGAGATGGTGTAAGGATATTGAATGTGGGTGTCAGTGTATATATTGATCATGATTTATATTTTATAAATTATACCCCACCTCTTGTGACTATTTCTCATTGGGATCATAGGAGTGTTATTACTGGATTATGAAAAACACACTATCTTGACACAATCATACTGACTAGAAACCCTATGGTATTATAGGAAATGGGGGAGTGGCACTAGTGGGGATTCATTAGATTAGATTTTTTTATATTGATAGGGGTTTATAAAAAGGATAAAAATGATTCAGCCAGAGTACAAACTTGATCACATCATAAGATGTTTATGAAATTCTAATTATTATCTATAATTACCATTTCATGGTTCTACACATAGTTTTATATTTATTTTCTTATTATTTATTTTAATAGTTTAACATTTATATTACATTATTTCCTTTTATGTTTTTTCATTTATTTCATTTTTTATAATGTTTTATATAATTTAACATGTACCATCCTTACATTTACTCTTTTTTAGTTAGTTAGTTTATTGAGATCATGTTTCTTTTTAAGTTGATTAAGGGTTGGTATATTATGTATTATTGGGTGGTTAAAAAAGTGGGTTTTAAGGTATGTGTAATGAAAATGACCTTATAAGGAAGGATTTTAAAATTTTTAATTCGTTTTTGGGTTATAAATTATTATTTTGGGTTGTAAAATCCCATTTTGGGAGAAGTTTTGTGCTTATTTATTTGTGATAAAAACATATCTTCTAATTTTATTTTAATGAAGAATTTATGGTTTTTTGTTAATTTCAACTCATAGTCTATATAGTAAATTACTACTTGGATAATATGATCACAACCTACCATTAAAGAATGGAATATGTATAGAAATAGTTTTTTTGAATTTTAGGCTCAGTTTCTGGATCACTATTGGAGTGAGCTAGTTTGGATGCTGGTTGGTGACTTTGATGTCACATAAAGAATTTGTCAGCTATGGATGGGTTTCATCTTCTTTCATAAGATCTTGTCCTATAATTAACCCTATACAATTATATATTATTTTCAATCTAAAATATTTATATATATGCATTTTGAGTAATCTGATTATGTATTCATGTTATGTTTTATTCTTTTATTAATAACTTATATTAATTTATGAGTGATACAAATTGATTTTTTTATAGATTGGTCATGTGAGTAATTTTTGTGGGAAAATCCATGTCATGTTTGATATATTGGGTTAATTAATTCCAAATGTGTGTAATTAAATTATATGAAACTAGTTCCTAGAATTTTGTAATCAAGAACACACCATAGTTAATTTCAAAATGCTTTTTGGCTCCAGATATAGGCATATCCTATACTAGTTTATGAAAAAATTATATCAGGTACTAGGTTTTTTTTGAGGCCTAAGTTCTTTGAGTACCCTATATTATATGGATTTACATTAGTATTAGTGTTAATACTATCAAGATGCAAGAGATATGGGAAGGTATAGTGAAGATATCTATTTCTTATACTGAACCTCTATTTTCAATGTATCATTATGTTAGGAGTTGTATTTTTTTATTTTCTTTATATATTTGTGTATTTTAAAGAAACTTGATGGTATTTTTTATTATATGAATGATTTGTACATTATTCATAGGATTTTATATGTTTTCCAGTTAAAAAATGAAGAATAATATAAGGTAAAATATTATCCTCCATGATTTTTATAATCACGCAGATCCTATGAGATTGAATCTATTTTTCATCAAATGATTGTTTCACAATTGGATAATTTTTCAAAAACTGTGTTTCTAAATTGTTCACAATCAATGGATACCTATTTTTTTTCTTTAGGTACATGTTGATTCAACATTATTTAATATGTGTATAGATGTTATTTTGGATGATTTTATGGATATTTATATAGAATATTAGTAGTTTTTGGATTCAATATGATGAGATTTAGAAACTCATATTTATTTTTTAAATATGTAAACAATATTTATGAAATTAATAAATAATATTTCTAAAAAATTTAAATGACTTTAAAATAGAAAAATGTGTAGTTATACTTAATAATAATAATTCATATTTTTAAAATTATTATATTTTTGAAATTTAAATTTAAATTTAACATGGGGAGTTCAAATTAATTTTCACGTGGTGTCTTATTATTTCAAAATAAAAATGTGTATTTCTCACACATTGAAAAATAATAACTTATTAATCATACATGATGATATCACATGAATTTTCTATAGTTTTTTATGTTGAGATTTAAATCTATTTGGGAATGATTTGTGTTTGAATTTTTATAATTAGGTTACGATTTTTTAATATTGTTTAGTGTTTACCACCTTTTAATGTTTCATTGAATAATAGGGGATCTATATCATAGGATTGTGATTCAGTAATCCTATTCTAAACTCCACTAAGACTCATGATAAAGGTATAAAACTAGGATTATCTCAGTGTTTTTTATTATTTAATTTGGATTAAGGTAATCAATATGTTATATGGTAGATCAATATGGTTATAGAAGTATTAATGTCTTTTAAAACATCTGAAAAATTTAGGCTGAGATTTGTTTTGTGTTTTTTGATTGTAATATACATTAGTATTGAAAGATCATGGTACCATCGAAGTTATAAAATCATATGATGTGGGGGTTCATTAGGTGAATGTTTTTTCAATGATCGCTTCTTGGGAAAATGGATACTTGGTTTGGGGATCCCATGAGTCTTGTGGAAGAAAAATAGATGTTTAATTTGAATTTTAAATATTTCAATTATTTTTTTCCATATACTTTTGAGATCTATTAAGTGATTCCTTGAACATAATTTTTCCATAATGGGGATTCATTTGGATATTAGTGTGAGAGAATTATAAAAAAGCATCGTCCTATTTAATGACATGGTGGTTTAATCTTATTTGTAAGAGATGGTTTTTAGAGGGAAACCCAAGATGTTTCAAATCCTTATCACTAATGTAGATAGTGAAGGACCCTCATTTAGTATTAAGTGAATATTTGATTCAATTTCTTTGATAGGGTTTTATTCTATATCTATTTCAAAAAAATTTTATACCTCATGTGTATTCACTTTTGCAATTTAGGTATTCTATGACACCATTCTCATGTTTCATGATGACATACCATTTGTTTGGTTAGTTAGGTAACCTCCAAATTATAGGTAAGTGGAAGTATTATGGGGATATTGAATAAAATTTGACCATTAAATCACATCAATGGTTCTTTTTTATATTTTGATTCATTTTATTTTTCTTCTATCTCTTTTTCATGTTTTTATTACTCTTTCATTATGAAAATTTGGATCTATATAGTTTATTTTGTGTTTTACAATGTTTTGTGCTTATTTGTGCAGTAAGGGTTCTTTTTTTAGGAACTATAAAAGTCATCTAATTTTTTTTATACTCGAGTCTCTTTAGTTTATAATTTTTATTGTATAGAATAGTTTATATTAGTTGTTTGGTTGATCCACTACACATGTGAGTTCCTAAATTATTGTGGGACTGACATACATTCTTCATTTTGTGATCTTCTTATTAGGTCCGTAGGATATAGATGAATGATCTCAGACTAAGGTATATGTTTTTTTATTGGATTTGGTTAAAGTTAGTAATGTTTCTCTATTGTTGAAATTATTTTTTCATGCCGTCCGTATTTTAGGTCTTGATCAATCTCTGGGGGAATAAATTATTATGGAGGGGAGAATTATCACACCCCAACAAAACATTGTTATGTAATAAATTTTTTAATAGAATTATATTTTTTTAATTTTTTATGCTGTGTTATTGGTTTTACAGTAGTCTCCATGTCTTTTGTTCCTTATTGAGTGCCTCTGAGATGAGAGTTACCTCATCATGAGATTGCACGTGAGCACCATTGGTGTGGTTTTGTCTTGGTGGGTTCCAACTAAGGTAACCCCAATGAAAATTTTATTTAATTGTATTATTGTCCCATAAATATCCATGTAGGAAACCAAGTGGCTAAAATTCTGATTTTGTGTCTTTTGGGTGACTGTGGTAGCGACCTAGAATATTGAGGCATAGGGGGGACTATAGTTGTGTACCCTATGTTGTGGCCTATGCCCACTTGGACATTGGGTTATAACTAAAGGATTCCATGTTGTTGATATTCCAATGGTTTTTTGGTTCATGTGTTTACCAACATAGATATTAAGGTAGGGGTTAATCATTATGTTTTTGCATGGCAAGGCTCGTCAGGGGTGCCCTAGAATACAAAATCACCATAAAATATGAAACTACGCCTTAGTGTTTCCAACAATTCTTTTTTATTTTTAAATTTACATATTTTCCAATTTTTACCCAATGAATTTTAAAAACCAATCATCTCATCTTCTTATATATTCATTAAATACAATTTAATGGGATCTCCATGTTATTTATTCCTCTTTCCCTTATATTTTCTTGGATCCCATTATTTAATTCAGGATTTCCCTCTATGTTTAGGTATCTGTTTTCTTATTCTCCCATTTTTTAGTTTCAGATCTCTTCATACTCCAATAAAATTTTAATTGAATAATGGCCTCATATAACCAAAATTTACATATGAATTTATTTATATTTGGGCTACTCTTACATTTTTGGAGTTTTTTGGAAGTGTTGAGATGGAATAAGACTCTTGTTTTTTAATGAGTGAAATTTAAATATGGTGGTTCTATGTAATTTATTTTTTCAGACATAACATATGTGCTTAAACTCCTAATATATGTTTTTATAATGTTATTGTTATTTTAAGATATTATTATTTTTCATCAAAATGATTACAAAAATAAATTTAATGATGATTTAGTTGTTAATACAAAAATTCAATAATGTGTTTTTTATATTTCCCAATAGAATTTCTTGTGGAGTATTTTCATTTTCATATTGTTAGGGATTCTATAATTTCCAATGTGAAATAAATTTAAATATTAATGATCATTTGTCACATTAATTTTACCACTATGAATTTTAATGGGATTTACATTAAATATTATAATTTTAAATTATAACTTTGGATTATGTATCCTTATTAATTTATTAAAAAAATGTTTCTCTATAATCAAAATTAGTGTTTTTAAAACATAAATAATCATTGTCCTCATATTAAAGATGGATTCCTATTTGTAAAAATATTTTAAAATGAATTATATATGAAATTAAAAAATAAAACGTTAAATCAAACTTATAATTTCAAAAAGGTAGTTTCAATATGAAATTCATTTCAGAAATGTGTTTAAGGGGATTTGAGAAAGGGTTGCTAGTTTTAAATCTTGAGGCCATGTTGGTACTTTTATAGTACTTTTATATAATTGTTCTAAAACCAAATTATAATCTTATATTTCCTTGGTACGTGTGATCATGGGGACCAATGTGATTTATGTTATTGTCTTGGGATATAATGAAGGAATTTTACTTTGTTGGTGTAAGGAGTTTCGATGACAATGTGAGTGAATAAGTTGATCATGAATGCGATTTTATAAATATTACACAAATTCCCTTATATATTATTCATGAGGATCCTAGGATTCCTATTGATGGATTAAGAGTTAGTTACTATGTATACATGATCAGACTAACTAGATCTCCTATTCAATTAAAGTATAAGGTGGAGTTATACTGGTGAGTCTATATTATAGATGCTAGTTGTTTAATCAATTTGGTTGCCCCAATATGTTAATATATTATTTCACATGTGTAATTTTTGAATTATATCTTGGAAGGTTTATGATTTTCCCACGGTTATTTATTTTTTATATTTGTAAATTTGTTAAACCATGTTATATAGTTATTACACTATGATATAATCTATTTCTTACACTTTTATATTTTTTTCAAGCATACCTAAATCTTAAATCATTTCTTCCTAATATTTTTTTATTTTGTGGAACTTGAAAAACATTGTGAAATTTATAATTTTATTGATTCTATAAATTTTACATAATTTTTCCTCATTAATGTATTATTATTATTTATTTTTTCATGTACCTAGTAGTGGTTCCAAATTAGGTCTTCAAGGGATATGTTTTGAAAATGATGATTCAAGGTTATGTTTTAAATGTGTTTTTTCATAAAAGAATGGTTTCATATTTAATAGTTGGTTTTTTGGAAAGATCTTCATTTTTTATTCAAAGATAAAAACCTATTGTCTATATGTATTTCATAATATAATGCTTGTCTTAATTTGGTTAATTAAATGTATTGACACTCTGGTGATTTTCTACATTTTTTTATACTCACACCCAACCAATGCTGTAAAGAATTGGTTAAAATAATTTTGTTTTATAGGTTCATGTTTTAATTTTTTAATTATTTTAGGGAAATATATTTTTGATGGTGGATGATGACCTTATGGTTACATATATATTTTTATAGTTTTCTATAGATTCTATTTTTTTCCTAGAATCACCATCCAAGAAAACCCCTCTTGTATTCTATATGATATTATTTACAGTGAATCATAATAATTTTTATTTTGATTTATAATATTATTTCCCCTAGATAACTAATGAATGGTTTATTATTACTCAATGTAAATATATGTGTGTTGATCATGGATCATAGATTACCAAAGTGGTCATTAAAATACATTTTGTGAAAGATACAGGTATTTTAAAATTTCATTGAAAAAATGACACACTATGTGTATACATTAATTCCGGGAAAAAAGTTATCATCCTAGGGTGATTAGGAATATTCTTCATGATATTCCATTAGATAGTTTTAGTCCCTAGCTGAGAGTTTTTCTAGATGGGATTTTGATAGTCCCTATTTAGAACCAATTGTGTAACAACACACTAGGAAATAGTGTGGTCCATACCCGAATATAGAAATATTTTTTTGTATAGTGGGATTGAGGTATCGTGCCATTTAATCATTATATGATCATATATCTTCATTAAATAATAAATCTAATAAAACACATTCCATGCAATAATACACCCATGTTGTCGTGTGATCTATCACATTCTATATAAATATACAAAAAGACAATGATGACCCTAATACAACACTGACTCAAACTAATAAAACACCTTATGGTCTTACAAAAACATCCAAAAACTACTCAAAGATAATTTTCAACTCTCAAAATACAAATTAATGTTTCAATTCCTAAAACACCCCCATATCAATTACTTAAAATTCAAATTTCACCTCATTTCAATTATCCATAGCAATGTGGTTCATTAGTGTTTATATAAAACTATTAATGGTGAAGTTATTATAAATGTTATTACTATTTTAGCCACTAAAAACTACTTTGTCCCCATTATCATTTTTAGTATGTAAATATCATTTCATCTGATTTTAACTAATAAGAGTTATAAAAAAATGATCCATAATTAATATTGGTCAGTAATTTTCATCACTGGATAGATAATTACTATATTAGATTGAGTGGGGAGGAATGATTTGTTTTAGTAATACCTTGGGACTTTTCGTATATGACGTTACTCCTAAAAGAAAAAAGAAATATTTAATTTATCATTTAATTTCCTCTTTATAAAATATTGGACTTTGTTTTTGTTTTAAATTATGATTATAAATTTTGGTTTTACTCGATGGCCCTATTTCATTTCTAATGAACATTCCACACAATGTTTTAAAAAACATATATTCTAAATTAAGCCATGTATTATTATTTTATTCGAGGAAATAATTATTTATAAATATATCATTTTTAATGATTTATTCTCCATTTAAGAATGTTTTTATTACTATTAATTTTATTAACAGTAATTTTATTATAAAAAAGATATTTACATTCATTATTTTATAAATAAAATTTTAGGCCTCACTTAACTCATCATTTAGGTTACCCTAATGATGTGTTTGGTGCTAGAGAAAACATAATCTATATCTCACCTAGATTAATATTAACTCACACTAGTAGTAATGTATATCATACATAGAGCCTTATTTATATATGAAATATTGGACTGGAATTGATCCTCAGTCAATGGGATATGCTTGGAATAACATGGATCAATATGTTTGCTGATATTTTTATATTCTATGTTTTTTGATATTAGGTACTTGATGCCTATTTACTATATTCGTTATTATGATAATATTACCATAGATATTTTCAAGCTCTATATTTTGTTAATTTTTGGCATTGAGATAGGAATTTTTTTATTCATATTGAGGTATGAATATATAAATATATCTTCCTTGTTTTTACTAATAATTTTGGATACCATGGTTACATTTATACATGAAAATGTATATTATTAAGTTAAATTATACTCATGTCGATAGATATATTTTGCAGTTATATAAATATTATGTTTCAATAATGACTATTTAGGTATATGTTTTTATGGGAATGGTAGTAAGTTTTCCCTTTTAACGTGTGGGATGGTCTCACGATGCACCAATTCTTTATTATAATTCCTTTATTCCCTGGGATGAGCTACCTGATTTTTAAGGGATACAATTTTTTCATCTTATTCTCGATGGTTCACTAGGACCAAGAATATTTTACACACATATAGTTATATGTGTGGGTGTATATGTGTATATATTTGAGGTATTATAGGTTTATTTATTACAAAATATTGTAAATATATATATTTTCATCTTATATTTAGATCACTAGTATCAATTTAGATATATAAGGCCTAGATTATCTCGACTTAGGGTGTTACACATTTTGAATTATTTTTATTATATTTTAGATATATAGTTATTCTATTAATTAAAATGTTAAAATGATTAGTTTTATATATATGTAAAGGAGTATAATTAATTATGGAATCCAATTAATCTTAGTCTGTATTGATTGAAATCATAGTGTATTTATACAGAGTATTATATATTCACACCCAACATATATAACCTTATATAAATGAATTTCTTATAGTCATTTTTTAGTTCCAATAGGTAGTATAAGAAACATTGATTATTTCTTCTAGTAATTCATTATAGATTTTAATACATTTCTAGTTCGACATGGTGATGTAGTATAAGATCATGGACCATGTTTCACTGTTATCCAATATATTATGTTTCTAGGTATTTTTTTCTCTAATTTGGAACATTAATGAATTCATATAGAGAGTTGTTTTCCATTGTATCATTTGTGTTAGTATGTGTTATTACCCAATGAGAATATCATTCCCTAAATTAAACCATGTGACCCATAAATATAGTCACCGATTCTTAGGGATTATGGAGTGTTCTATGGGGTAGGTGTAATATTTAATAGGGTATAATTTAAGCAATTTAGGACATGGTATTTAAATCTATATAAAATAATATACTTGAAACAATCATCAGCTAATCACCTTCCACTATGAGGATATCCATTCCTTGGACATTGGTGGATAGAACATAAAAAGAAGACAATTTTTTTTTCTAATTTCAACTTCTGAATTAGAAGTGAAGAAAATAAACCCACATGTTTTTTATTCTCTACCATTAATTAATTAAATGCAAAGAATATTGATACAAACCGAACCATGTCCCTATATATATGAACAATAGAATTTCTACTGAACAATTTTCAATATAATGGTATAGATAAGATTATTTAACTGCATAGATATTTAATAAAGACAGATAATATTTCTCTCATAAATATTTTTAAAATATAAATTATATTCATAGAAATGATTGATACAATGTTTATATTAAAAAGAGTATCTTGACCCCACCATAAATTCATTCACAAATGTCCTGCCACTGAGTGAATGGGCCTTAATTTATTTCAGACCCCCTATCAATGAAAATATGATATACATTGTTGTTAAAAGAATAAATCAATTTTTATCAGATTCGTCAAATTATAACTATGTTAAAATTGAAATGTAATTTAACCCATCATTTTCTTTTAACATTATATCAATATAAGATATCATATTTTTAGCATTATAAAAAACTTTTACCAACATATAAGTATACATCATCTCAAGTTCCAGTATCTATAGTCACTCTACACATATCCTTTCAATGAAGTTCACATCATAGTAGAATAAAACAATATTTAGGAATCTATTATATTTATAAAAAAAATTCATTTACCAAATATTCAATGATTCCATTCCATATCACATTAATTTATTATTTTCACTCATGTTTATGAGTGGGATAATTTTTATCATGTCAATTCACATATTGGGAACATGAATACTAACATGAAATTCTTATATTAGGATGTGGCCCTAAACTACATTAGTTGAACCATAATAAAAATCATAACATATAAAATATTAATAAAATATAAAAATAGGTTTATAATCCACCTGAATATTAAATTATGAAACATTATTTCATAATGAGCTCTCACTAAAAATTCACCCCTTCAATTTTTTTTATGATAATAAACATTTAAAAATGAAAATTACTAGGGATAAATTCGAAAAACATAATCAAATGAACAAGAATAAGTAAAATCATATTGAATGTGTTGGGTACTTAACAAGGCATCACTATGGCCATATTCATAATTTCAAAGAAATTATTGATTATGATAATAAATCCTAAGAAAAATAACATCCCCAATATCAAAATTGATTTTCTTAAATTTTATTATAAATCATATATTCACACATGGATCCTAATATAGATAATAAATGATCAACATAACCCTTAAATGAATAGGAATTTCTAAATATATCATCAATAAACTTGATCCTGTATTAGTGTATATATGGGTAAAATGATTCATTAATGAAAAAAGTATGGGTATTGAATTTATTTCCCTGAATGATATCATGGAAAAATAAAAATTTCCATAATGATACCTGAACACAACCATTGAAACATAATTGATCCACAACTTGAGTGAGGAAACCCAAGGTAAATAGGAATATAATTTACAATAATTATCTTGTTTAAACCTTACATCTCAAAATTACTCTCAGAACCCTATAACATAAAATATTTTTGGTATTTGGATATAGTATTAATAACCTTATTATTACATTAAATTGATCACCAATTATAAGAACATATATACACATGAATTCATTCTACAAATAATCATATATAAACTTTACATATGAATTGGGAACCCTATGGATGGGTTAAATAACATTCTATACAAGGGAAGAATTTTTATTGAGTCGTTAAGCATTATAGAATATGAATTATTAAAAATGATCATCGTAAAAATATAATTTATTTAAATAAATTTGAAAAAATTCCTTTCCATAAGTTAGAATAGAAGTACTTGTAGTCTAAAATTAACCGATATATACAATGTAATATTATTTCATAATCATGGGCTGATGATAAAGAGCCATAAAGCATACCATAAAAAAAATAGGAAAGTAATTTTTCTTGATAATATAAATAGTTATTCATAGAATTGTGAACTTACTATAACTATATTTTTATCCACTCAATTTCATTTGAACACATCATAAAAATAATTATGTCCTTGAAAAGGCTGGTGAAAATACAATATCTTTTTTTTGTCCACACATAAAACACTACCTCACTAGATATAAAGAATAAACCAAAGAAGTAAAGGGAGATATAAGTCTTCATCCATATAAATTATCTCGTGTTAAATAATGATTTTTATTTTTCTTATGTTACACAAAACACCAGGTTCCATCGAAAGATTCTGCCAAATAAAAGATTGAATTATACTAAACTATAATATAAAATTTATAAGATTATTAAATTATTATTATATTTATAACGTTGTCATTGGAATGGAAGTTAACAATAATATCAACTAAATTATAAATATATGTTTTACAAATTTATATAAAATGAATCCTTTGGATAACATTTAATTAGAAATGGGGGTATGAACTATTAAAAAATAATGAAATTTATTTTTCAAAATATATAATTTACTAATCACAATCACTTTTTGTTTCAATAAATTAAAATTTTTTTTTTTGAATGATGTTAATGATAATTTCATTTTATATAATCAATAAACTACTTAGAATTCATATTATGTTTATTATAGGCAAGATAAAATAATAATTCAAAATTTAGGCATAAAATGTTATATTTTTCTAAAAGGCATTACTACCGCCTTTTATGATACAATTGATTTGAAACTAAATTTTCAGACTACTCAAAATTTTATATGAAACAATATAAATAATTTTTTATAGTAATTAGAAAATTGTCTTTTTTTGGAATTTTTGTATATTTTGAGAAGATTTATTTTATAATGAATACTCTGAAATACTTTATTTAAAATGAAAACAACATTTCAATATAATTTATTTATATTGTTAAGATATATTTTAAATTTTTAAAAAATTATAAATAGTTCTACTATATATCAATAAATCTTATTAAGTAATAAAAATCAATTTCACAATGAAATTGGATATAAAAATATATCGAAATTTTAATGATTTATTCATTAGAAACCTATTATTTTGTCTCATATATGGGTATATTTTTTATTTAAATTATACCACTTATATGATTGGATTTTTGAAAATTTTATCCCAATGTTTGAATTATAATATTTTATAAATTATAATAAGATAAACATAATTTTTTTCTCGAATTATTAGTGAAAGAATTAAAAATTAATTAAAATTGTTTTTAGGAATATGAGTTTACCAAGGGACTAATCATTAACTTATGGAGAAAAGAACCCAGTTACATGTACAAAAATCATTTATAGTAATATTTACTCTATATTCCATCTTTTATAAAAAATGATTCATTATTTAAGGTACATATAATAAGTGAGACCACCCAATAGTGATTACCTTTTGGTATTTAAAATAATTAAACTCCCCTAAAATATATAAGGTCACCCCACCCCAATTCTTAAATGATATAAAAATATTTTAAAATTATAATAAATGACAAAATATCTACCAAAAATACATAATATTAACGTAGAATCAAAAAATTTGGAATAAATCCAACCAAATATGTCAATTTATTCTAACCAAAACAATATTGTCTTTGAAGAGGTAACAATTTTAAACGTTAATTGTTCAATTTTTTTTCTCCACCACTATAATTTATTATTATATCCATCTTTTTTAATAGAATAATTATATTAATTATATTGATATTTTTTAATGGTATAACCTATAATATCTCACAATTGCATCAAATGGGATATAGAATTATCATTCATGTGTACTACATACAATCACCTCTCAAACCGATGTCATGTTTTATTCCAATACCACCTTTCAATGTTGAGAATAAGGATGGATTTATAGTTTATATATTATATATATTATTCTTTTAACATCTTTATACTTATGTAATTATTATATAACACACACCTTCATCTGTTCCATTTTGTGAGAATATGATAATGTCATTTGTGGGTACAAAGGATTAATGCCTCACGAAACGATGTGATTCGTTCATGAAGTACATCTAATGTAGTAAGGATGAGTTTAATAGAAATATGTGATATATATTACAAAATAATTATTCTTCATTAATAATATATGTATATATATATCATTGAATTTTATTTCTTTTAATATCATATGAAAATGGAAACAGAGTTCTTACGTACGTAAGAACTACCATTTCCAAGAATGATGTATTTCATTTAATATTTATATCACTTTCAGATTATTATAACCACACACATGCACACACACATACACAGAAATATATATATTTATATAAAATTTTTATATTTATAACATTTTTTAATTCTTCAAATAATTAAATCATTATTAAAGTAAGAGGGAAAAATAACAAGTAAAAAAATATATGAAAAATAAAGAGGTTATTACAAGAAACATAACATTAACAAGGAATTTTTATTACACTAGAAATAAAATATCATAAGAATGCCATATACGGTATGATATTAGTGAATATGGTTCTTTAATATATTTCTAATAAGCATTAATTTATTTAATAGTATGTTTAAAGGAGTAATATAGAATACAAGACAATGGTTAAAGGGATTTCTTGTCTCACTATTATTTTTGTGAGACTTATACCATATTTACACTTGTTTCAATTTTTTGGTGTATATAAACCATATTAAATGATATATCATTAGTTCAAGTAATTTCATTGTATTAATCATTAAATTTATTTTATTCTTTGATGGGATGAAGATTCTAATGTTACTCAAATGGTAATGGATATCCATCTCACTTGGTACCTTTTGTGAGAAACATGTTATATTCACCACCTATTTATTATATATGGTGTATTTAATGCCTACTAATGTATTTTATAATGATTTAAATAAAATAAATTGTTATTTACTAATTTATATTAGGAATTATAATTTAATTTATTCTTTTGTGAAAATTTCTTTCAAAAATTTTCTCATATTCCCTTAAGATCATTAAAAAATATTTTTACCCATGTTTTTACTTTTTAAAAATGTTTAGAAAAGGAATATTCTTGTCATTTTCTAATCAAGGAAATTTTTTAAACTCGTTATGGTGGAAAATTAATATTTGAAATGGATGAATTTATCAAAAATCATGACCATTATTTCATTTAATCTTTCTTTAAAAGGTTTCATGAATATTTTTAAAGGTATTTTTTTCCAAATATTTTATAAATGTTTGGTTTTCAGTTTCAATTTACCGATAAATGATTTTCAAAATTGTTAGAATTTGTTTTCTCAAAAAATATTTGATATTTTCCTCAATATATTCTTTAAGTGATAATAAGAAAAAAAAATCATATAATATGACATCAATTTTTTATACTCATTAATTACTAGGAATAAGATCCATGGACAATATTAGTAATCTTTTTTTGAATCATTTGTGATTAATATGGAAAGTTTTTTATGTAACCAGTTTCTCGTCCATAGGATTCCCCATGATGAAACCCACTTTTTTTCATGGGTTATTAATTGTGTTAATTATAATAAAACATATACAATTTATATTGGTTATAATATTATTTAATGTTTATAATACACATTCATTTCTCAGTTATGATATGATCTATGATTTTTTATATTATTCGACACATATATATGGTTTTTATTATGTTAGGGTTGGAAACTAAATATTTCTAAAATTAATTCATTAATGATAAAAGGTAAATGATATTAGATGTTTTCTACGTTGTAACTGATGACTAAAGTCAAGAGGTTAGAGAATTTGAAGCCTAATCATGAAATAATAGGGTAAACATGTTGTAGCCCAAGATTAAGAATAAGGGGGTACAAGAATTGTAGCCCAAGAACAAAAACATTAAGCTACACAAGTTATTTCCCAATAAAACAAACAATACCATACAAAATCATTTATCCCATGGCCGATGTAGGTATATGAGTGATTTTACCAAGGCTATCAAGTTATGAAAATCTTGGTAGGTAGACTTGACATATGAATTTTGATGGTTATCTTTATTCCACAATGATATATCTTATACTTATAATAGAATATAATAGACTATTCTCTTGATATTATTATGATTCATGACTTACAAAATACCAATATTTAACCCATTACTCCTCATTAAGATCTCATATAAGTAAGTAATGGTTTTCAAATATTATTCTCATGTTCCCATACCGTTATGTAAATTTTATACTAATTTACCACCCTTGTTTAACCTTACTAAGAACATGATCTCACCCCTTCATTGTGTATCCTCTCCCAAGGTTAAGATGAATGGTTTTATATAGGAGTAATAATGCGGAACATCTTTGAGGGAAAGAATTAAGCTCTTTCACTAGAATAGAAGATTGTGTTTCATGTTTCAAAAGGCAGTAACTATTCCATTCCTTCGATATGTATTTTTGTAATATAATGTATATTTATCTATAAAGTGGTAGTATCCATATATTTTAGTCATGGGTCTCTATATATCTCATCCACTACCACTATATACACTATAAAGTCTACTGTAACTTTATTCTTGATAGGGGGATGTTGTCTTGTGTATGATTGACATGTCAATAGCATGAAAACCATGTATTAATGATAGAGGATCCCAAACTAGTCTCATAGGGGGATTCAAAAATTATTTACAATAAAAAACTAGTTTAGGTGATCAAAATACTCTTCCAAGTATGTAATTCCACATTGTACCATCATGTAAAAAAACCATGGTATCATAGTCAACTGAACCTAACCTATAATGATTAATCGATGCGGTCTAAAAACCCTTATATGGAGTAAATGGTATGTACGATTGGTATGAGGTGTATCATTCCAACCCCAGGTCTACCTGTGTATCATCAACTCACAAGGAATGTATACCTCAAAATAAATGGTTTTTACTCCTACTTTACATATCTTGTAGAGGTCAACAATCACTTTTCCTGTTTTTTTTGCCATTCCCATGTACTTTAGGTTGTTCCCGTGATCCAAAATCACATATGATTAGATCACTCAACCTATGTACTCAGCCCATATCTATGTACATGTCCTAGATTATACAATATGGTTAGACTCATGTTCCTAAGGGGACACTACATGTTGCATATGTCACACATCATATGATCTTTATCTTCTCTACTGAAACCCCATCATTATATCCAATGCTTTGCACTACCTAAAACTCTAGATTACCCACCATGTAACTTGGGATTTCAGAAAACCCATAGTTCATTATCAACATAATTTAGATCTACCTTCACCATAATTGATCATGTTGGTAAATCTGGATATGGGGTCATCAAAACATCACTATAACCATTCTCTTTATTGCAACCACATCTAAAAAATGAGAAAACGCCCGTGTCACTCATACCATCACTTTATGCCGAATCTGGGGAAAAGTAACCACAAAAACGATATATTATACCTCTATTCATATTCTACTATCATTGATCATTGATCATTTAATCAATTTTGAAATTCTACCAAATTATAAATATGTTTTGTTAATGAACAATCATGCAATAATTCAATATTGGGTATTCATTGATTCACATGCCATAAAATATTTTGGTGATGAATGTGAAATGAAACAAGGGAGAAATATGAAAAACTATTCTTTGTAATGGAACCTAGAAAATGTTCAGTTTGGTATCAATAAATTTTTATAGAATTGAAGAATGAAGAGGAATAAATAATGTAGACTCTTAAAACTATAAAAAATATCAACCATCAATCTATGAATAAATGTTATTTGAGGAACTGAACCAAATTAGACACGTTATAGATAAATAGTGATAAATACAGATAAATAAAATCTTCTACCCTGATTTTGGATTTATTTATAATGAATATTGATCCTAATTTATTCTCGTTGGTGAGATCTATGTACTATAATTGCATAGGTGGTATGTACAATACTAATCAATAATCGATCCCATTATCATCCCCCAAAACTCATCTAATGTCTCATCTCAAATCTACAGGGTTATGTAGATTACCCCCTTACATTCCCATGAATGGTTATTTATAGTGGAGGATTATTTCATGTAAAATAATAAAACAATTAAATAAATTAATAATATATTTAGTTATTTATCAGCAAATGACTACACATAAACCAAGAATATAACATGCCCCACGACTATGTTTCACCTACAGAAAAACCTATACCCTAAACTCAATCAAAGCCTCATATTTTGAATTCAATAATTTATTCATGTTTTATTACAATTTGTTTTATTAAAATACATCTATGTGATATTAATAAATTTATTGTTTCAGAAATATCAATATCAATTTTATTGTGTCTCAAAATATCAAATTGTTCTAGTGATAGGATTCAAAAATATTAATATATATATTTCCAATATTTACATAATAATATAAATATTTTATATTCTCCCCTAATTTATGTTTTATTATAAAAAATAAACAAAGACTACTCTAAATGTTATGGGTATTGAGCTCACAGCATGTTCAAACACTCCCAGATGCTCCCCTGACGATTATCATACATCCACCTAACACAGCCATAATAAATCAACATCCAATGGAGTTTTTTCTTATAATAATACTCTATCTCTATTAGGTACATTCCAATGTTAACACCATCAAAAATTTCTTTCTCTCAATAATTTATAACAAGTGATGAGTTGTGAAAACACCCCATGAGTTGTGAAATGTTGACGATATCATGTACCTAGTTTAACTAAGGCTATAGGGCCAATCAGGATGCCACATAATTGACCGTATTAATTATATATAAAGGAAAAAATAATCATAGAGATAAATTTTTACCCTAAATGAATCACCATTATCCACATTGAGGTTAGACCTTGAGGGTTACATGGTATCTCTCCTCACTCTCAAAAGACCTCTATCATCAGTTCTCATAAACTTATGATGGATATGTGCATGCCTCATTAGTTAATGGATTTCCTATACCTTCTATATAGTAGATAATGAAAAATATAGTCCCGTGAGTTTTATATCCCCTTTGATCAATCTAATATAGTGGTGTTAGGACAGTTTTCTTAAAAAATTCCCCAAATTGTGGCATATTGATGACTGAATTATAGTGGGTTTTTACCTTAACTACACCAAGGACATGTGATCCTCCAACTATGGAGAAATTCTATCTCACTATCCCACATCATATTCTCTTGATTTTGAATTGTTTACTTAGTATAGACAAGAATCAAGGGGTAAATCATTATTCCCAAATGTAAGAGAGTATGAATGTCCTCCTATAATCCTATCATTTCATGGTACATAACTTGAGAGTAACTATTTGAAATGATCGTCATGGAAAATATATGGAGACTATATACCTCAAATATATAAATTCTTCTCAATCTCACCACTATTCTATTCTCTGAAATATCTATGATGTGCGATTACATGGTGATTCATTTTATTATCACCCAAGTAGAATAATGTTCTATAAACATCCATGGTAACCACTTCATGAATTCCATTGATATCCCATCCCACTTCAAATAGGGAAACTAAAGGAGTTAAGAAATACCTACTGTAATATGGTACTCAACATTCACCTACTGAAAGGTGATGCATTGAGATACAAAACCTATTACAAACATCTTCATGCATGGTCACGAAAAGATATTTCTGAGGACATAGTATAAATTTACAACACCTGGATGAAATTCAAAAGGGGGATGAATGAAACTCCATCATCAAATCCTCTTGACACATTTCTATTATTATTTTACATACTTTATAAAGGATGATATTCATCCCACTATCAAGAAATCCATCAGCATAATGACTAGTATATACTTGAGAATATAATTTCCCATAGTCAGTATCCCCCTAGATTATCCTCTTTAATACACTATAAGAGTAGTGGGGTAACACCACATTATTTTAGATATGACGAATCATCCATTTCCAATAAGGAAAACTGTTATGAGGCTAACTAATTCAAACCCTTTATAGAAAAATTTGAACAATATCACTTTATGAGTTAATAATATACCACATTACCCTTCCATGGAGTATATATTTTAATAAATTCATAACCCTTGAGAAACTTTATAATTCAACATTAAATCATATTATGATCCTGCTAAGAGAATATATACCTAAATCTCTTATGATGAGAGTAAGTGACAAACTACTAACCCATAAGGCATTAGTTTCAAATTTTATAGATAATACTACCACTACTAACTCAATATCATATGTTTCATAGTTCTACTTGTGTGCTCAAAAATATTGGGACCTATAGTCAATCATAGACTACCTCTATATTAGCTCACAACTAATTTTGGTCCCAAAGGCATGGAAAAGTAATATGTACTGAAAAACTCTAATGGAAATCTCATGATGGTAGTTCTTATCAAAATGTACCTTATTTCCAAATTTTATGGATGAAAACAATGTATCCACATGAAATTATTCCATTCCAATGTAACGGAAGTCAAAGGTTCTGATATCCTTGTAAAATAGGTCATGATCTTCTATAGTATCATGTGATACCAAGGATTCTCTACACCTCTATAAAGCTCAATAGTGGATAGAAATCAATCAATATATCAACCTATGTTTGTTCCAATAATACACTATTAATAGATACAACATTTCATAGAATGTGGACCCTGAGAATATATATCTCACACTTTCAGAGATTCCCATGAAGTTGGTTTACTCAGAGTTTGTCCAGGACCAACCTCATGTGTCTAGTTTGCTTATTCTCAAATGTTGACTATAGTAGGATATCATCTATGATGAACACTAAATTATATCTATTAATGACTTAATTATTTTTTCATGAATACCATATACACTTCCAATTCATTTATTACACAAAATGGTATAACCAATTACTCATTGTGACCTCAACAACATTGGAATTCCATCATTAGTAAATCCTCATCTTGTAATTACATCTAGTTATATCTTGATATGTGGAAAATATTTTACAACCACCATGCCTCTCTAATCATATTTAATATGTTAAAATTCTTCAATTTATGATAAATAATATTAATGGTCACAAGTTTTAAGAACCAATAATCCATATATAAACGCAATATTTCTTCTGTATTCTTTGCAGAAAACACTAGGGCAGCTAGGGTTAAACAATTTGTCTAAGAAAATTATTTCTCATCAATCCCTCTAACATCAACCTCATATTTTAATTCACTGCAAGATTCATATGATATAATTCAGTTTATATTAGTGACCCATTAGATTTTAATTAAATGCATAATTCTATATATTAGTAGGTAGGGTAGATTTCCACATCCCTATAAAACACGTCATCATATTCCTCACCATTGTATGAATTCATAAACAATAACATCCTATTCTGAAAGTGTCTTTAAATTAATCTTTAGAGTCGTTGGATACAATCTCCTACATATGATTCCATCATACTATCTCTGGGATTCCTTCTATCCCATGATGAAAAACCTCATCCAATCATCATGAGAAGAGTACATACTATGCCTAAAATAGTCAATTTGGACTTGGATTGTGGATAAATATTACATACCTATAATAATATCTTAAAGTAACCTAAATTGTACAAAGAGATCCAAAAAAATACTATTGACTCTATGTTTCATATCACACATTTAGTATTTTTTTTGATTACTCAGTTGCCTACATTTTGAGTCTCCAGTTGAAAGGTTTGATCCTAGGGATCAACTAGAACCTCTACATCACAGACCATAGTGTAGAACAAAATTAGTAAATCACACATTTTCTTTTTCATACTACATCTAATTTAGAAATCATATAAATCAATCATAATACCATCACTAGGGCCTCTAGGATATAGGCCTCCACTATCTATAGAAAACCATAACCCCACACACTTTCCCCTAGAGCTTGAAATAGACCAGCTTGTTGTTGTGGTGGACATAGGTCAAACTACTGGCCACATCCTACTTTCATACTGACACTTATTTCAAATCCACCAATATGTATACAACATTTATCCTACCACATCAAATATCAATAATTTCCTATGAACATATCTAATTATTTATAAAATGCATTATATAATCTCTACAATGATTCACTTGAATGTCACATGAGAAACATTTCTCTCTATCAACTAACATGATTCATACTAAGGGACCATGACATTTGATCCCATATCATGGGATTAACACATGAATCATATTTAATGATCAAATTTCAAGGATTTACATCATATTATAGCTAACAATGTCTCTAATATTGGATTCCCAAAACAAATACCAATTATCAAAAGGTTATTTGAAGAGAATTCCTGCACACTAAAAGCCTCCTCAAGCACTCCAGGGTAGGTGAGATTGAAAAGAGATTTCAATTAAGCATTGATATATCAATGTTTACAATACTCAAAGGTTCATGTTATGATGTAGTGGTATGAAACTATATTCATGGAGTATTGTGAGGAATTAGTAAATATTTTGGAATAATCATTCATATTAATACATCACAATTATCAATGTAGAAGAATGTTGATGTGCACATATCACATCATGGATGGATTGAAATCTTTCCAAAAGATCACTCTTAGTAAAACTAAGGTAGAGCTATTTAATCATGTTACTATGTCTCAAAACTCAAACATTTACTTGTAGAAACAAATAGAAGACTCACTATGTGGAATTCCATCTAATCTAAAATTATTATCACAAGGGAGAAAAATCTCACCATTACCTCTAGCCACTCCTCAGATACCTCGGGTTTTAGGTCACCCAGAATCCGAGGTTGTCTATATATCTGAGAAACAATTATTTCACTTATCTTGAATAATCATGTGTTTAGTACTGATATTTATAAATAATTCTCTACGGGATATGTCATAACTAGAAAACCACAAATAGGAACCACTCCCTATACAATATCTAGTATTGAAGCCTCATCGAACATTTAATCACCCTCATAATCATTTAGTGGAAACCTTGATGGATATCTTTGTGAGGAAATATAATAATAAAAAAGATTTACCAAATTACATGATTATATATTGGGATCATAATAAAAAAGGTCATGGTAACCACAAATCAACCCTATATAGAGCACAGAATAAAGTTTTTCCATACAATCAGTGTCTATATGTTTTGAGAAAACATGTATCTATAAGTGTTTATGTGAATAGATACATCAGATGGAAAAATATCACTACATTACATTGCATTAAATATGAACATGAATAACATTTATAAAATACCAGAAATTCTATGAAAACCATCATAGAAGGATGGTTCCACCATTAAATCCAACACCCTAAAATAAACATTTGTTTTTCAATCTCAATCAATGATTTTCCTACTCCTGGTCCTCTTAGGTATACATAATAATGTCACCCATCTAAATAATTTAAAACATTGGGTGAAAAATAACATGTAGGGGTGAGTATAAAAATAGTCAATAGGATCCCTTAAAATCAAAAAGCATTAATCATCAAGGGTAGTCATCTCATAGAACCTATACAATTAAAAAACTCAGATACACTCTTAACAATCGATATATCTCAATAAGGTCCCAAATAACATTTCTGGCCCCATTATTCTACTTGAGTTTTATAGGAAATGACTATTATGATATCACTCACTCCATAAGATATAATTTTTCTAAAGACACTCATATGTGAAGTCATTTTTGACATGTCTCGCCAATAATTACTCAATGGATCTCTACAGATCTTTTCATACATATACAGGATCACACCCAAGGCAAGTAGTAGGAATCATAATCACTACTTGAACATAGTACTCTATATAGGACTCGTTACCTATGCATGGTTTTTATACCGATACCATGAAATGCATCGAGGAATGATTGAGGATCTGACCGTGGTCCCATAGGGGGGATTCACCAAACACTATCCAATAATGAACTGATAAAGGTCTTCATGGTCTGATACACTGAATGTAATTACAAAAATTACCCTCATGGGGAAGTAAAATGGTATATCACTCAATTAAACCTTGTATATACTAAGGAAAATAATGTTGAGAACACCATTAGAGGGAGTATAGACAGTTTACTAGGGGTACATGATGTGTGTTTTCCAGCCCTTCTCTACCCATTTATTGCCGTCTCAAATGACATGTAAACCTAACTATATGGGGATTGTTTTTTAGGGTACAAATCCTATATATTTCAACCATAAATATTACCATCCTATCTATATGTTCACATGTACATTGTGTCATTCCCATTTACACTTTGTCTTGTCTAAGTAAACTGCTCATCTCATGTACTCTAGCCATATATGTGTACTAAACATTGTCTATTTACATAGACCATATCCTTGATTGAAGGGGAAAATGGTGAGTTACAACATCATGTGACATGTAATGTAACATGTGTTACATAATGTGTGATATTTTTTCCATACTGAAAGTATTGATCCACAACCAGTGTAACAGCCCGAGATTTTATAAAAAATATTCTTTTTTATTTCACTAATGTCTTGTGTTGAATGCTACACCAAAAGGTTCTTGCACAACATGCATCCTTGACATGCCTTGCATTACAGGAAATCGCGACCTTCCTCGATAGCGTGTGTAGTACGCAATACCGAGTTTCACTAAACAACGATATGCTATTAAAATATTTTTATAACTAGCCGTTATGAATAGTAATAACCACCTTTTAAAATTTTAGAAAATTTAGCTCTCAAAATGGACTTCATTTTTGGATTCGGAGTATCGAATTTAGCCTAAGGTGAAATTTTGGTACTTTTCGGATAACTTTCATATTCTGATGAATAGTAAAAACTACTAAATTATAATTAAAAACAACTTTTTTAATTGAAATAATTAATAGTGATAAATTATTAATTTGAGTGGTTTTAAAGTATATTTAAAATATATTTTTACAATTTAATACAATGTTGGTCATTGGATGTAATTTCACATTTAAAACAGACATAAAAAAGTGTCAATCTTTTGATAGATATTGTTTCTTAAAAACACGCTATTTGTTTTAACAGCGGGATTTAATTATAAAATTAATTAATGAAACTTCTATGTTATTAATTTGGTAAAATAGACTTAATTTTTGAATTCGGAATATGAAATATAGCTTAGGATGAAATTTTGGCATTGTTCTGAAAAATATCAATTTTTGATGAATAGTGAAACTACTAAGTGGTAGTTAAAAAAACTGAATTTTTCATAAAACTTAATTTTACCGCTTCTGTGAATGGAATTTCAAAAATCCGAGAGACACGGTTGATGTCAGTAAGTAAAATGTGGTTCAATGAGATGAAAATAATTTTTGGTGAATAGTAACTTTTTACTTTTATTTACCACGGTTAAAAGTAAATAGGGTAATTAAGGGTACAAATGATATTAATATTACCCTAACACATGTCCTAATTCTATTGGACAAGTGTATCTCGACAAAAAACAACCTTAAGTGTAAAATATTATCATTTAGGCCCACTTGGATTAGATTAGGACATTTATTATTATTTAATTCAAAGAAGAGTTAAAAGAGTTAAAATCAATGTTTATTTACTAAAACATTTTTAATATGGGGTTATACATAAGATAAATTCGACTATAAATATGAATTAGAAATCTAAAAAGATTTCCTACATAATGATATTTTATTTATAATTTTTAGACTTTAAATAAATTAATTTATTTATGACACAACGATGATGCAGTAATTACCCTTTTAAGGAAATATTAAAATAATTGATGTTATAAATACTCAAATGAATGAAATTTGAGACTTTTTATGAATTACCCTAATTTTCTATGTTACTATGATATATTAGTGTTGATTTAATCAACTTGGTTCGAACATATAATTCTGTTATTACTTTCAAAAAAATCATATATCAAATAGTGTCAAAATTGACACAAAATAGTTTTTAAATCAAATATTATATTATTAATTGTTATTTTATTCCTAAAAATCTAAGGTTCGTCCAAATGACTTAGATAAGGATATATATATTAATAATAAACAATTTGGGGTTCGTTTGTCATGTTATAGTAAGTGTATTAACCATATAGTGAAAGAAAACAAAAAGACACGGTAAAAGTTAAATTATTTAGCTTAGAGTTAAATCTAATTGATAAGGTTAAAATAATACCCTAAACTTGTATAAATCCTATTGGATGATATTATTTAGATCCATACCCACATTAGCTTCGTAATAAGACCCTTTGGAACCATTATAAACCGATTTTGACTTTAATATAAAATAATATTTTGAGATATTCCTAAGGTGCCCCTCTCCTCCCTTATAAAAGGACACCTCCTCCCCCTCCTCCTCACACCAATTTGAGCACTCAAGCTCGGCCAACCCCTGACAAAATCTCTTCTCCACTTCCCTAGAAACATCCTAGAGGTTCTGGTCTTCCTCAAAGACCAATTTTAGTGCCCTAAGTGGAGGTCTCAAAGAGGCGCTTCAAAGAAGAGGTAATTACCGTTACCAATTCTTTCATCATTATTTCCTCTTCCACTTCTTCTTCTTAGGTTGTTTCATTATGAAGTAATAACATCAGTATCACTCATATACTGATATGTTATTATAAGTATGAAAAAACCCTATTTCACCATCTATCCATCCTACAGAAAAAGAAATCACCGCGCGTGCGTACGTACGGAATACCGTCTCCACGACGCGATGAGATTCATTCTCCATGTTAACCATTTAAGAATGATTATAAAGTATATATAAGAAATAATAATGAAATATATGACATTATAAATCTACTGGATTTATGTATATATATATATATATGTATGTCATCTACTTACATCCATTCAAGACAATAGGGAAAGGAAAACAGCGTTCATGCGTACGTACGGACTACCGTCTCCATGAACGGTGTTTTTCATTTCATTTATCTATCTATTATATATATATATATGATATATAAATCATATTTTATATTCTGGAAGTAAGTAAATCATGATATAAGTAATAATAATGTCAAGAACAACAAGTCAAAACACCTACGATAAATGAAACGATTTTACCCAAAACGCTTCTTTAACATGGAATTTACAAAAGAACGGGTAATATAATGTCATAAGTAAACCATATATGATATCATAACAATGAATATGATTCTGTAATAAGTCAATGACATTATTTAAATCATTATACAGGAGGTTCGGACATATACGAAGCAAATCGGACCTAAGGTAAGGGAAATATCGCAATCTCATTTTTATCCGAGATTGTTTATTCATAAGTATTTACTGGAGTGTATTTTATCATCCACATCCATGTTTCATCAATATGTAATATTATTTTTATCCACTTACAATAGTTTAAATCCTATTTTACCCTTCGGTGAGTTTTTAGTAAAGAATATGAAAGGAATCTTTTGTCGTTTTTTTGTACGAGGTACTTTTTGACTTCTCCGACAAAAGTACGAAAGAATGTTTTTTTAACTTATACGGCATTAATGGATTTTTAAAACATTATTTCCAAGAAGCTTCCTTTACAAGTTTTAAAGTTTATTTTTAATCATATTCTTTTGTTTTAAAGTCATATGACATGTTATGAAAGGAAAAATGTTTTTTAAATAGAAATGATATTTTCCTCAAGAATGGAGTTCAAGTATTTTATCAAAATTATTTTCCATCTAAGATAATAAAAGGGTTATGTTTTTATCCCTATTATTACATGGATTTGATTATGTTGTGATGGAAATATTTTTATGAATTCCTTTATCTTATATGGATTGTTTTATGATATCATGTTGTTTAAGAATCCCATTTTTATTACATGGGTTACGCTATGATGTATGGTTTATGATTATGTGGCACACATAAGAAAGGATTCATTATAAGATGGGTGGGACCTATATCTCCCTCCAATGCATTGGGTAAAGATTTTATATCTCATGAGATAGACATGGCTGGAATGTTAGGTTATACCGGTTCAGTGAAACAGGACTGAAACGAGGGTTAATCGATTCAGAAAGGGACTTTGTCCACTAAGATAGTCTTGGAAATGAGTCTTGACTAACAAGAAATGATTCTCTATGATTATGTGTGAATGCCACAAAGTTTCATGTTTTAAGTTATGATTATTGTGATTACATTTCACTACCATGATTTATCCCATGTTATGAAAATTATGCTCTCTTTTCTGGTTATGATTTCCAAAATGTTATGTTCTTATGAATACGATGTGATTGATATTTCTTTTGTTTACCCTTACTGAGCATTTGAGCTCACCCTTTTATGTTTTCTTTTCCCTAGGATATAAAGAAAGGTTTTAGGTAAAAAAAGGAAGATCTTTATGGGAGATTTTGAAGATCTTTCACCATGATTAGAAGATTATATTCCGAGTTTCCAAAGACACTAAACTATTACGATCCTTGTGTGTGTGTTTTTTTGTTATGTACTAAGTATTCCGCAAATGTAATGTAATGTCCATGTACATCAAGATACGGGTCTCTACAGTTGGTATCAGAGGAAAGGTTTAGTCAACCTTTGGAAACTAGGATGCGAAAACGTTAGTGAGATCCCTAGAGATATTTCTAAGGTATGTCTAGGGATGTCCCTAAGGTTAAGTATACATATAGGTTATAGTACTAGAATTACGCTAACGATCATAGAATTAAACCTAAGATGTTAGATATTGAAGGTACTCCCTCTTTATTATGTTGTTTTACCTAGAATGATTTTTTCCTCTCACACTATTCTTTTTGGGTTTTAGACGATGGCTGGAACCCGAAGGAACCGTGTTGATCAATGCAATGGACAATGCAATCATTGTCCTCCTGAACAAACAAATGTTATGGGAGATGGACTGCAAAATCATATTGCTATACTTACACAAGCTATGAACCATTCTGGACTTCTAAATGAGCAGAGAAGGGAACAATATTCTATTGAGTCCTTCAGGAGGCAACATCCACCTTCTTTCAGTGGGTCTTCTGATCCACTTGTTGCTGAACAATGGATCAGTACCACTGAAAAGATATTTTCAGTTCTTCAATGTTCTGAACATGATAAAGTAATCTTAGCAGTATATGGTTTGGAAGGTGAAGCTGATCAATGGTGGAATCTTATCAAGAATACAAGGCAAAGAGATGAAATTGAGTCCATGGAATGGGACGAGTTCAAGAACTTATTTTTCAATAAGTACTTCCCTCGTATTCTTCAAACAAAGATGGAGAAGGAGTTTCTTGAACTAAAGAAAAAGGATGATGAATTTGTTGGTATATACGAAGCGAATTTTACAAGACTTGCAAGGTATGCATCTGGCATTATCATCCAACCTGAAAGTAAAGTTGATTGATTTTTTAGTGGCTTAAAACCAAGTCTTCGAAGGGCATTAGCTATAAGAGACTTCAGTAGCTATGAAGAAATTGTGCGTTGTGCTATCAAGGTAGAAATGGAAGTTGGTGTTACATATCCATCTCATGGTTTTGACAAGAAACGAAAGATGGAGTTCAAGGAGAAATCTCAGAATAATGGTGAAAAGAAGATGAATGTTTCCTTATGCACAAAGTGTGGAAAGAAGCATGGTGGAGATTGTCTTAAAGGGACTAGAGAATGTTTTAAGTGTGGAAAAGAAGGTCATCGAGTAGCTGAGTGTCGAAGTAATAGAAAAAGGGTTTCTAATGATGTGAATAAAGCAAACACTGCAGAGAACCCACCACCAACACTTCAATGCTTCAAGTGCAAGGAAATGAGGTATTATGCTAATAAATGCCCTAATCCAAGGGTTAGTGATGATCAACATGAGCAACCACTGAAGGAAAAGGACAAAGGGAAGTCACATGCGATCACTATTGGCAATGTTGAATATGACAACGATGTGGTGGAATGATTAAGTGTTTATGTAATGGGATTCCAAAATAATGTTGTATCATTGAGTACTCAAAGTGATTGAGATATTTTTTGGAAATAAGATGATATGCACATAATGAAGGGAAAACGAGAAAATGAAATGTTTAATAGTATTCATGAGCTCATGATTGATATAAGGACTAAGTGATATCATGGTTTGAGTATATAGAATTTTGAGGATTTTGGTATGTGGATAGTGTTAACTTTAAACTACATTCATGTTTTCACTAAGGTATTCAAAAGAATACATGATTAAGGACTTTGAATGTTTGGAATGTGACCAACAAAACATATATTATGATATATGGGGATCAACGATGGTATTAAATCTCTGGTGATCGTTTTCACTATGTTATGAGAGGGGAATGCAGTATTATGGATAAGCCTAAATATTGGAATGGATTATGTTGGAATAAGTTAGTATTGTTTAAGGATAGAAGTTTTTTTTCGATATTATTGATGAGATGTTATAGTAATATAGTTTTAGAAAAAGGACAACCTGTAGGACGGGCGACAACCCATCGCATCGGACAAGGCTATGGGAATCGAACCCACAACCGAAGTGCGACTGGCCTTTATCGCCTACTACTGACCTACAGGAAGTCCCTGTTTATTAGAAACTAGTTTTATTATATTAAGAAGTATGATATATGAAGTATAAAGTCCATTTTAGGAACCATATATGATTAATCTCACTATAGATCGACTTATGTATATAATTTTTTCTAACCTTTTGTTTGAGACAGATGGAATGACCCGTCATTCTATCACATGATCTGCTAACACTTCACGAATAAAAAATTCAACTTCATTTATTTAAGATATGAAGTGGAAATTGTTCAAGGCACAAACAACAGTGAGATTGTACAAAAATAAAGTAAGTATTTATTCTAATTCAAACTCTTCAACTTTAAGGAAATGATCTTGAAAACCAAAAATGTTGTCCTAGTGCCCTTATATCCGATGAATCAGATGGTACCCTAGATCATCACAAATTTATGGCTTTGTGATTGCTGGCTTTTCCATAGCCATGTTCTCTACCACTCTCCATCAGAACATGATGGTTAGATTTCTCTTCCATATCCATATTTTCACCTATGTGGAAACCCAGTGATTAGTTTATTTGGGTAACCGTTACGTTTCATACTTTTGTTTTTAAAGATAAGTTTTGGTATTCCTTTTTACGATGTGGGTTTCTATTAAAGAAACTTTCGAATAGTAAACCATTTATAACCCCGACGAATTTCGAGGGCGAAATTCATTTTAAGGGGGGTAGAATGTAACAACCCGAGATTTTATGAAAAATATTCTTTTTTATTTCACTAACGTCTTGTGTTGTACGCTACACCAAAAGGAGCTTGCACAACATGCATCCTTGACTTGCCTTGCATTACACGCAATCACGACCTTCTCGATAGCGTGTGTAGTACGCAATACCGAGTTTCACTAAACAACGATATGCTATTAAAATATTATTATAACTAGCCGTTATGAATAGTAATAACCACCTTTTAAAATTTTAGAAAATTTAGCTCTCAAAATGGACTTCATTTTTGGATTCGGAGTATCGAATTTAGCCTAAGGTGAAATTTTGGTACTTTTCAGATAACTTTCATATTCTGATGAATAGTGAAAATTACTAAATTATAATTAAAAACAACTTTTTTAATCGAAATAATTAATAGTGATAAATTATTAATTTGAGTGGTTTTAAAGTATATTTAGAATATATTTTTACAATTTAATACAATGTTGGTCATTGGATGTAATTTCACATTTAAACCAGACATAAACAAGTGTAAATCTTTTGATAGATATTGTTTCTTAAAAACATGCTATTTGTTTTAACAACGGGATTTAATTATAAAATTAATTAACGCAACTTCTATGTTATGAATTTGGTAAAATAGACTTCATTTTTGAATTCGGAATATGAAATATAGCTTAGGATGAAATTTTGGCATTGTTCTGAAAAATATCAATTTTTGATGAATAGTGAAACTACTAAGTGGTAGTTAAAAAAACGGAATTTTTCATAAAACATAATTTTACCGCTTCTGTTAATGGAATTTCAAAAATCAGAGAGACACGGTTGATGTCAGTAAGTAAAATGTGGTTCAATGAGATGAAAATAATTTTTGGTGAATAGTAACTTTTTACTTTTATTTACCACGGTTAAAAGTAAATCGGGTAATTAATGGTACAAATGATATTAATATTACCCTAACATATGTCCTAATTCTATTGTACAAGTGTACCTCGACCAAAAACAACCTTAAGTGTAAAATATTATCATTTAGGCCCACTTGAATTAGATTAGTACATTTATTATTATTTAATTCAAAGAAGAGTTAAAAGAGTTAAAATCAATGTTTCTTTACTAAAACATTTTTAATATGGGGTTATACATAAGATAAATTCGACTATAAATATTAATTAGAAAGCTAAAAAGATTTCCTACATAATAATATTTTATTTATAATTTTTAGACTTTAAATAAATTAATTTATTTATGACACAACGATGATGCATTAATTACCCTTTTAAGGAAATATTAACATAATTGATGTTATAAATACTCAAATGAATGAAATTTGAGACTTTTTATGAATTCCGCTAATTTTATAGGTTACTATGATATATTAGTGTTGAGTTAATCAACTTGGTTTGAACATATAATTCTGTTATTACTTTCAAAAAAATAATATATCAAATAGTGTCAAAATTGACACAAAATAGTTTTTAAATCAAATATTATATTATTAATTGTTATTTTATTCCTAAAAATCTATGGTTCGGCCAAATGACTTAAATAAGGATATATATATTAATAATAAACAATTTTGGGTTCGTTTGGCATGTTATAGTAAGTGTATTAACCATATAGTGAAAGAAAACAAAAAGACACGGTAAAAGATAAATTATTTAACTTAGAGTTAAATCTAATTGATAAGGTTAAAATAATACCCTAAACTTGACTAAATCCTATTGGATGATAGGAGTTCGACCCATACCCACTTTAGCTTCGAAATAAGACCCTTTGAAAACATTATAAACCGATTTTGACTTTAATATAAAATAATATTTTGAGATATTCCTAAGGTGCCCCTCTCCTCCCTTATAAAAGGACACCTCCTCCCCCTCCTCCTCACACCAATTTGAGCACTCAAGCTCGGCCAAACCCTGAAAAAATATCTTCTCCACATCCCTAGAAACATCCTAGAGGTTCTGGTATTCCTCAAAGACCAATTTTAGTGCCCTAAGAGGAGGTCTCAAAGAGGCGCTTCAAAGAAGAGATAATTACCGTTACCAATTCTTTCATCTTTATTTCCTCTTCCACTTATTCTTCTTAGGTTGTTTCATTATGAAGTAATAACATCCGTATCACTCATATACCAATATGTTATTATAATTATGAAACAACCCTATTTCACCATCTATCCATCCTACGGAAAAAGAAATCACCGCGCGTGCGTACGTACGGAATACCGTCTCCACGACGCGATGAGATTCATTCTCCATGTTAACCATTTAAGAATGATTATAAAAAATATATAAGAAATAATAATGAAATATATGACATTATAAAGATAATGGATTTATGTATATATATATATATATGTATGTCATCTATTTACTTCCATTCAAGACAATAGGGAAAGGAAAACAGCGTTCATGCGTACGTACGGACTACCGTCTCCATGAACGGTGTTTTTCATTTCATTTATCTATCTATTATATATATATATATATATGATATATAAATCATATTTTATATTCTGGAAGTAAGTAAATCGTGATATAAGTAATAATAATGTCAAGAACAACAAGTCAAAACACCTACGATAAATGAAACGATTTTACCCAAAACGCTTCTTTAACATGGAATTTACAAAAGAACGGGTAATATAATGTCATAAGTAAACCATATATGATATCATAACAATGAATATGATTCTGTAATAAGTCAATGACATTATTTAAATCATTATACAGGAGGTTCGGACACATACGAAGAAAATCGAACCTAAGGTAAGGGAAATATCACAATCTCATTTTTATCCGAGATTGTTTATTCATAAGTATTTACTGGGGTGTATTTTATCATCCACATCCATGTTTCATCAATATGTAATATTATTTTCATCCACTTACAATAGTTTAAATCCAATTTTACCATTCGGTGAGTTTTTAGTAAAGAATATGAAAGGAATCTTTTGTCGTTTTTTTGTACGAGGTACTTTTTGACTTTTCCGACAAAAGTACGAAAGAATGTTTTTTTTAACTTATACGGCATGAATGGATTTTTAAAACATTATTTTCAATAAGCTTAATTTACAAGTTTTCATGTTTATTTTTAATAATCTTCTTTTGTTTTAAATTCATATGACATGTTATGAAAGGAAAAAAATTTTTGAAATAGAAATGATATTTTCCACAAGAATGGAGTTCAAGTATTTTATCAAAATTATTTTCCATCTAAGATAATAAAAGGGTTCTATTTTTATCCCTATTATTACATGGATTTGATTATGTTGTGATGGAAAAATTTTTATGAATTCCTTTATCTTATATGGATTGTTTTATGATATCATGTTGTTTAAGAATCCCATTTTTATTACATGGGTTATGCTATGATGTATGGTTTATGATTATGTGGCACACATAAGAAATGATTCATTATAAGATGGGTGGGACCTATATCTCCCTCCATTGAATTGGGTAAAGATTTTATATCTCATGAGATAGACATGGCTGGAATGTTAGGTTATACCGGTTCAGTGAAACAGGACTGAAACGAGGGTTACTCGATTCAGAAAGGGACTTTGTCCACTAAGATAGTCTTGGCAATGAGTCTTGACTAACAAGAAATGATTCTCTATGATTATGTGTGAATGCCACAAAGTTTCATGTTTTAAGTTATGATTATTTGTGATTACATTTCACTACCATGATTTATCCCATGTTATGAAAATTATGCTCTCTTTTCAGGGTATGATTTCCAAAATGTTATGTTCTTATGAATACAATGTGATTGATATTTCTTTTGTTTACCCTTACTGAGCATTTGAGCTCACCCTTTTATGTTTTCTTTTCCCCAGGATATAAAGAAAGGTTTTAGGTAAAAAAAGGGAGATCTTAATGGGAGATTTTGAAGATCTTTCACCACGATTAGAAGATTATATTCCGAGTTTCCAAAGACACTAAACTATTACGATCCTTGTGTGTGTGTTTTTTTGTTATGTACTAAGTATTCCGAAAATGTAATTTAATGTCCATGTACGTCAAGATACAGGTCTCTACAACCAGGGCCCAATAGGGAGTGTAACTCTTGATTACATTCAATGTAATGTGGTTTTTTAAAAGCTGGTGCTCTTTCTCCACACATTCTGATCTACTGAAACAGTGGTCAAATATAACTTGGAAACATGGATCTTGGTTCCATTGATCATCACTGTCTCAATTCTCCATATTCCTACCACATCTACTAATCAGGAAAAGAACACCATCACCCATGCCATTGTCGCACTCAAAATCAAAGAATGAGTAACTTCCAAATTAGTTTGGTCAACCTCTATTCATATTACACTGTCATTAATCCTTTGTATCTTCATTGATGAATGAATATTAATTTGGTATCAAACCATTTCACTGAAAAAAGATCACAGAATGATTGAATACTTAGTATTCGTTAAACAAAATTCCAAAGAAATTCTCTACGAGGAATATGTAATGAAATGAGGGAGGAATATATAAATTAATCACATGAGGAAAAAATATTGACCATTTTTCATTTGGACCTCAATATGTTGTCATAGAATTATTGAATCAAGAGGAAAAAACAACACAACATCAAAATACTATCCACAATATTACCTTAAATCAGATGATCAATTCTTGTTAGTCTAATTAAACCATGTTCGACAAGGGAGAAATAGATGGGAAAAATTCACAGAAATCAAACATCCTTCCTAGAGTTTGTATCAATTTATTTTGGATATCAATAATAAATTTTCTTAATTGGAATGATACATGAACCACATTAGCATATACGATCCTTGTGGTACTGATCTGATCCTCTGTCTTGTTGTCATCTGCAAGTGCTCCTCCACTGTCTCATTTCATATAAATATATTTATGCATATTACCATAAAATGTTTCTTTTAATGGAAATTTTGAGTGGAGGAATAGGTATAGTAATATATTTAAACAATTAAATAAATTACTATTTTTTATGTTATTTATCCTATAATGACATCACATAAACAAATCATGTGACATACTCCAAGGTTATGTTGCACCTATGAAATAACACATGATTTAAACACAATATATTCTTCATATTCTTGACCAAATACACTCTTTATGATTTATTCCACTTTTAAGGAAAACTACATGGGAGTGTTATTAATATGTTTAATATTTATAAAATAAAAATTATGGGATCAGCGAGTCTCAGAATTCCAGGCCATATTAGTGCCTATCTATGAAAATATTTGATGATATATATCAAATTATTTCATTAATATATTGGGACATTTGAAAAATCCCATAAAAGTGGAATAATAATACTGTAATGTTCATTGAAGTAGTTTAATTGAAGGTTTTGAAATTTTTGTCTATATTTTATGGGGTGGTGGAAGGCTTCTTTTATAAGTGAGGGGTTGGGAATTATTTTAAATAAATAAAACATAATAAAAAGGTAGTCAATTTATGAGTCATGTAGATCCCAACATGATAAATAATGATGTAAAAATGAGTGGTGGTTGATAATGTCTTCATCCACTCATTTAATGTTATGTTTTAGGATATATTTTTTTAACCTTTATTAAAGAGGTTTACCCTTTAAAAATTTACTGAGATGAGTGAATTTTATATAAAAATTTAATTTTTATTCATAAAAAATGGAAACCATCCCATAATTTGGATTATATGTTTTTGAACAAGTAAAATAGTTTAATTAAATAAATTTTTAAAAGTGATAAAAGTGAATTTTAAATTAATAAATGAACAACACATTAAAAATATTTTTTATAAAAATATATTTTTATGTCTAAAAATGGTTTTATGAAAAAGTTATAAAAATTGTAGATTTTAATGACATTAAGTTTTTCATTAATAATAATAGGGGTTATATCTGGATTTTAAATCAATTTAAGGATTATTTATACCTTGTAAATACATAATTCAAATGAAGACACAAAAATTTTTTTTTTGTTAGGATAAAATATTATGTTATGTTCCAAAATATCAACAATTGGTTTCTAATTTAAAAGTAATATTGCAAATTTATGTATTTTTAACATTAAAGTATTTTTATATTGTAATTTTTTTTAAAATATTTATCTCAAGAAAACAAAATGATAATATCATAAAAGGTATAATATTAAGAAATAATATATATTTCTCTATTGACCTAAATATAAACTTTTTTATAAAATTATCTAAAACTCAACATAGAGTATTATTTATATAAGGTATTCAAAAATTATTATCATTTAAAAAATATAATTAATAAATTCATTATATTTTCTTTAATTTGAAATTAAAAAACATGTATATAATCATATATTAATGAAACAATTCCTTTTAATATTTTAGTATTTATTTCATATCAATTTTTAATAAACAAATGTTAATATATTAGTTAATAAAATTATATATTACATGTTATCATTGTTTTATTTTAATAGTATTAATTTTAATTTATTAGGAAAAAAAATTACATTATATTATGAATCATAAAAAACCCTCTATAAAATTAAATAATTCTTTTTATTTATCAAATAAATTTAAGAAATTTTAACGGTTTACTATATTTTTATTTAATAGTGGTTTTAATGTTTTTATAATTTTTTCCAAAAAATATTCATATTTGTGTTTCGTTTCATTATATTTCAATGTTGTGTGTGAGTCAAGATATTTATAATCATATTTATTAAATGGAAATTATATATTTAAATCCATAGGTGTTACATTCTATCCCTGTATATAAGTTGTATCCACACAATTTGGAATCTTGCATGCTAATAAAAATAGTTAGAGGAACCCATTAGATACAAAATACTAAGAATTTAAATTATATTTTGATATAAAAAAAATACCTTAGAAAAGAAAATTAAACTCATTTTATTTTCCTATAGTAGACATCTTCTGAGATTCATTTTCATTTGTTCCAAATAATCCTACATAGAAATATTTATGTCTTTTGAGTTTTTAGATATATACCTTTCATTATTATATTATTCATGATCCAATATCAATCCAAATACTAACAGAAATATATTTAAACTAATACCCAATAAATTAAGAGTAAATGATCATTGTTATATAAAAAATAAATCATAACATATCGTATACTGTCACCCTTCATTTTGACCTATTATATTTTCATTTTAACTATGATTTACATTTATCAACCAATATATCATTTAGATTAATCTAGGGTTTCCCTTGTTATTTCCCCATCTAACTTAACTATTTATATATTAAATCATAAAATTAAATTTATGTCCTTCATGATGGTTTTTATAGAGAATATGAATAAACCAAATCAAATCCCAAGGGAGTGACAAACTAGGTGTGTAGTTTGGTCAACTTGTTATGCACCGAGTGATAATTTAATTAACAATGAACCAAATGCTTTCATATTTTTTAACACTAGGATCATCTGTTCTATAACCAATATCCAATTTCACTCATACTTATATATACATTACTTCTATGAATCAACAAACAATATAATTTAGCTATATTTTATGATAGTTGTTAAATTAATACAAATCCTTCAAGTTATCACAACTAGTTTCTAATACTACTCCACTAATATATTAGAAAAAATCTCAAAAAATTACCGTACCCTAATTCCAGTTGAAATGACCTAATATAAATAATAATAAATTTTTACTAATTCTATTATTTTAAAATTACATCTCAAAAATACCCACACAACCCTATATACAAAAAATATTATTCTACATGGATATATAATTCATCAACAACTAATTACACATTTTTTTAAAAAATTATAAACAACTCAACACAATACTCTTATATGACCTGAATCCAAGGTATAATTTTCTAGGTAAAGGGGAAAAAATTAATGGGTGTGATGAAAATCTCAAAATGAAAAAAATGTTTCATTAATTTTTAAAGGGTTAGTGAAGAAGAGTTTGAAAAAACATTAGAATAAAATAAATACCTCATTAAAAAAACATTAGTCAATATTTTTTGTCTATACGCCATGATAAAAAGACACATAATATTAAATTAGGAAACATAAACCATGTCATAAGAATTTAAAATAAAGAGAAAATAATAAAAACCCATGGATCATATCATAAACATATAAAATAGGTATGTGTAATGGATATAGAAAATAAATTCATAACATTGTTATCAAAGTCTAAGTATAATTGTGTACATGAAAAGTCCAATGACCATATCATAACCACAATAATATCCATAGAAAGTCTTTTGATCATAAGTTTTTTGAAATTATTTTTATTAAAAAAACATTACCACATGAGATATAAAAATTTAACCAATTCATCACTAGGAGATATATTACCTCAACCCTCACATAATGATAATCCTTAAAAACATTTCCCACAAAAATAGTTATGTATCTAATCATTAAGAAGTCATATAATTAAAATGAGTTTGAATAAACATTTTAATGGCTTCCTATATATATTTCTTGAGATTTAGATATATTAATACCAAAAAATCAATACAATAAAATGTTTATTTCATAATGATATTTAGTGGGTGATTCATGAATCTTGAATCATGAGGGTATATATCATTTGGACATAAAAATGAATTTTTAAGATAAAATATAAGTGACCTAGAAAAAAATATATAAAATTTATTTTCTAGTGAATAATTTATTCTTTAGACTTCTAGATGATATATTATATTCATATTTTAATATAATTAAATCATCCTCTTTACCTAAATAAATAATAAATCACAAAAATTAAACTTGTATTAACTTTCCATTTTCCAACAATACAACCATTTATGATATAACAAATTTTCATTCATGAAATATCTTAATAATTTCATCTGCATCTAATATTAAACCATATTCATCGTTAAAAAACAATGAAAAAATTTAAAGAAAATTGTATGAGAACAAAAATATCAGTATGGTATATATATAAAGTATGTAATAACCCCATTATTTCATAAATAATCCCCCAAAATTTTCTGTTTCAAAATAAACATTGGGCTAAAATTAATTCTTTTTACCCTCAAAATATCCTTCACAATCCATGTATTTTCATAAAACAATTTATAAGAAGTATTAAATGGAAAATAAAATTTAAAATGTTTTCTTTACAGTCATGAAAGTGTCAAGATATTATTTTCATAAATTTATACATTTAACCCACACGAAGTAGTATAAACATCCATTTAGTCTTGAAGTCTTTAGCTTACCTTGTGAACTCATTTTACTTCAATTGAAAAAATAGAAAAATTAAGATAAATCATGTAGGTATCTTGGTGAAAAATTTCTATATAACTATTTCAATAACTCTTACAGATAGATTAACCTACCATAAAATGTCTAGTAATATAATATAAGAATCCTAAGTGCATAACATCATCGCTTTTCTCCATATATTGGAGAGTTATATGATGATCACCTATCATCATGAGCTATGTATCGATCACCTATCTTATGGGTATGCATTAGGATCACCATTCCTCATAAGAAAGTACCAAGATCTATAAAATAATCATAACACAATAAATCATACATTTCTAACATCACACACATAAAGATACTATTTTCACAAATAATAAAATAATTTATGGATTTTGAAATGTCTATTGAATTTTAAAGACATTTTTAAAATTATAATAAATAAGAGAATGAATAATTTCATTTTAAAAAAACATGAATGTTATTAAAGGAATTAAAACATAAATAATTGTTATAACAATAGGAAAAACTATATATGTCGTATAAGATAGTATAGAACATTCCTTTCTCCTATTTTTTTAAATAAATTGTAAAAACAAGTCATTTCAAAAAAATTAAATGACAGTAAAATGGTCATAAAAACCATAAAACTTCATTTTTGTATATATAAAGAAATAGAAATGAATTTTAAGAATATGTACATGAATGAAAATGAATATAAAATTATATCTTTGAACAATTTAAAATATGGTTTTATTTTTAAGGGTCCATTTCCCCAAATATTACTTGTCACATATGTTATTTATCATCATGTATAACAATCATATTTAATTATTTAAATTCATAATAATATTTTTAGTGTTTATTTTTTTTATTTAATTTATTTCCATGTAATATATAATTACTTAAAAAATTAGGTTCATGTTGGATGTATTGATGTAATTCGTCTCATATGTCCAAAATCCCTTTGGAAAGATAATTATTGTGAAGATAAAATTATTAAATCATATCAAGAGAAATAATCATGAAATAATAATCATTTATATATATTAATTATAATTTTAAACCCATCCACGTATTTTTTTCAAAATGAATTATGTTACCATCATGAAGATTGAAGGTCATATATACATGTGAGTAACATTTTCATTTTTTGATAGAGAGTGAGGGAATGATGGTAAGTATCATTTTATAGTTTATGAATCACTATAATATCATAAATATAAAATTATATATTTATATACATTTATATAAACCATCCATGTGATTTTGTGATGAAACATGAATCACATCCCATCCTGGAGGTGGTTATCGACACATATACATGAACGAAATTACCATTTTTCAATGGATAAAACTGTAAAGAAATTTTTGATATATAATATTCAAAATAATATAAATATTTTATGATATAAATACTAAAATGATGATTATAAATGATATGTATTTTGGAAAAATAATTTTATTTATTTTTGAGGTGTTACTCCTCTTTTCACATGAATGATGGCTTCATTTTCCATTTGATGGAATATTATATGGATAAGGGATAAGAAATAAACATTATAAAATATCAAAACATAAATTATATGGGCTTCAATAATTTATCTGGTTTTTTGAAGATTTTATGGGAGCATAATAATTTATTCAACAATAATGTCCGACTAAGAACTATACAACTTATTTTTGACAACCTCATTAGGTTTATGCATAATCATTTTCTTGGTTGAGTTATTAATCAGTGTAGGGCCACTTGAATGTAGGGTGATATGTAAGGAATATAATTTGTAATGTATTCTATATTTAAAAAGTAATTTAAAAAATTAATATGAGAGGATAACGGGTTCCCTTTTATATGTGTGAGGTATGAGACACTTTGAATTTTTTAAAATGACAAAATATATTAATTCGTTAATCAAAATAAGTGTATCCAAATGGGGAATTTTTGAAAGTTGAAATTATAATTTCTATAAATATGGTCAAAAATATTATTGATAAATGATTTTATATGATTTTAACTTTTGTTAGTTTTATATATCCATTGGTAAACCAAGTTTAACATTATCCATGGTAGTATATTTTTTATGGTTTTTACTATTCATTGAGAAAAAACATATGTCATCATTATTAAAAAATATAAATTTTCATTATTAAAATTATGAAATCTATTTTATCAAATTATTTTCTTTAATGGGTAAATATTAATTTAATACTAAACTAAAAAATGTTATGAAGAAATCATTTTTAAAAAAATAAATTCTAAAGTGTAAAAATGTTTTCAAAATAACATAAGGTATAATGTTGATTTCAAAAACATTTAGTAAATTATTTTTAATCAAAACTAACTAATAAATTTAAAAAATTTAAATAAATATTTTAAATATAAGTAAAATTTTTTTTAATAAAAATTAGTATTTTATAGTATTTAATGAAAAATTAATAATTTTTCAAAATTCTCCCAAATTAATCCGAAGTTAATTTTCACATTTTAAATTAAAAAACAAAATTAATTTAATGAAATTAAAATTTATAATTTTTTTTATTAATTTTGTAATGAAAAACCCATAATGTTAGAAAATAAATTTTACAAGAATTAAACTATATCCACTTTAATTGAAAAATTACATAACCTAATTATAATGAATATAACTATCAAAAATCCAGATAATTATATTTAATAAGACATGAAAATTAATTATCTAATAATTAAAAATGTTTATTAAATTCCCCCCCTTTTGGAAGTTGCACCCTCTAAATTATATTTACTATTTAAATAAGGGGAAAAATATTTTTTTCATAGAATTTCCTAATTCATCTAGTGCATATTCATATATATGGGTTTTAAAAAACACATTACATTTAGAATTATAATTTTCTACACCATGTTTTCTTTGATATGATTTTTTTGTACAATTATTTATCACAATATTTTTTCTTCCAACAAAACTACATCAGGGCTCAAAACATGAGAGGAATCCAATACAAATTTTTTTATCATTGAAACATTAAATATGAAATATAGTTGACATTAAGTTGGATTAATGAAGACTTATTAAGTTACCAATCCAATAATCTTAGTAATTTCATATAGTCCAATGAACCTCTAACTTATATTTTTCTTTTTACCAAAATTCAAAATAATTTTCCACGGAGATACATTCTGAAAAACAAGATCACTAATCTTAAATGAAATATCATTAATATGATTATCTAAGAAACATTTATTCTTACTATGATCCATTCTCATATTAATTTGAGTCATCTTCACCTTCTAAAATTCTTTATTTACCAATTTTGTTCTAAAAAATAATCATTCCTAGACATCATCATGACAGGCTAAAGTATGACACTACATTCCATATACATATTCAAAAGGTTTCATTTTTATACTTTAATTAAAATAATTATTATATTAAAACTCATAAAATTTTATGTGTTTATTGAAACATAACAGATAATCCATTGAACAAGATCACAACATATCCTCTAATGTATTATCAATATCCACATAATTCACATAATATTGAGGATGAATAACTACAATGAAATTTATTTCAGCACCCAAATACAATTTAATAATTTTCCCAATAGTATAGGTAAACTGCTGATTATTTTAAATAATATACATATGGATTCAATATAATCTAATTTTGTCTATATCACTTATTACAGAAAGATAATCCAATTATATATTATCTCAAATTTGATTAAAATTAGTAGAATAGTTAATTGAAAATAATTATTCAAATCACATAATTACCTTGAGTGTTCTTTAGTAATCCAACCCTGAAATAAATTGATATGTTCATTTATTTTCATTATGTAAATAAGAAAGGCTATAAAATCATCTTTGGTAATTATCTTTTTTTTACTAGTATATAATGAAAAAAATTCATGATAATGTTTATGAGATCAATATATATTCCTTCCCATAATAATCATTCCCAAAACCCACTTTAAATTCTTATTCTATATGATTAATAGAAAAATAGAGAATTATGACCCTTTCTCAATAGTTATTTATTGAATATTGGGTCATATGATAATAACTAAACATGTCTATAAATCTTAAAACTATATATTCTAGATATAATTCAAGAAAAATTTCTTTCATAACCAATTTTACCTTCTCATGAAAATCTTAGTCTTCCTTCTGAGCTTTCTTAATCTGGTCTCACAATGACTATTATATAGAAATTTGAGATAAAAATAGAGTGTGTTTTGTGAACAATTTATAATACTATATTGATTTAATAATTAATCCAATTACTTTGTTTCAGAAGTAGGGTAAGGAACCAAACTTAAAAATTACATAATCTTCAGTTTTGAACAATAATTTACATTCATTCACATTGAGGATCTTTTCAGGTTTTGAGTTATAGAGAATTGGGCCACAAATATTACAAAACATCTCAAATTTTAGAAAGATGATACTTATACTCACTATCCTTTTTTATTAATCACAACATTTTATGATAGAACCTTACTTATTTTTTCTTGATAAAATATTCATAGCATTCATATTAATTTCATCCTTCCTTTTATCTATCCTTATACCCTGTGGAAAACATTTCAAAGGCATGGTATGAGCATTAAAAGGCTCAGTAATGGATATAATATAAAGAATGAAACAGTTAGTCTATGAATATTTAATCCACATGAAATTATTTTCACAAAATCATAATTTTCATCCATTAATCATAAACTATTTATCTTACATCATGTAATCATAATATTCCCAGAAAACATCATAGAAATCATAAAAATATAAAGTTTACATGTGACATCCAGATAATAATAACATTGTAACTATCCCCACAACATTGAGATTAAAATTCATTTTTATGTTTGTAATACACATCATAGTATATTATGTAAATCACATAAAAGGAACCCTAATATTTACCTCGGTCATGTTACATAATGAATTGGAGATCTATCAAGGGATCACTCGCCCAAGGTTTATCACAGAACCACCCATATTTGATATCATGTAACGAACTGTCAAATTTCCAAGTACCATTACATAATCAAAACATATAAAAGATTAACTGTATCAATAATTCACATATCAATCAAAACAATGGAATTCAAGATATTGAATTATTCTATCCTTTTCCTAAACCATTAAAAAAGTTTATTAAAGAGATTATTGAATCAAAGTGTCCCATACGACATTGAATCTATTAAAATAAACTCAAGAATTAAAATTTAAAAAATATTTATATATTAATAAATCCTTAAACACATTTTGAATCCATCGACATTAATGTGAAATATTTATAAGAATAAATCATTAAATCTTTTAAAATGATGTTTTAGTTAAAGAGTCTCATAACACTTAAGAAACAATTGAACAAATATAATTAAAGAATAAGAAAAAATTAAAATTTAAATACCATCAGAATATATAAATTCATTATATAAAATGTAAAAATGATTTTATATAATAATTATAGGATATAAAATGTTCACAATATCAAGATACACCTTAATGAAAGGAGATTAATATGGAGTCCCATACAATGATCATATCATTAGATTAATGATAATTAAATGAATTAATTATGTGTGAAATATATAAATACACCCAATATAAGTGGATATTAAGTGTAACATAATAATAGTTAATTCACACATATTTATGGAAAAACAAAACAAATGACACGGATATTTTACTCAATGAATGGATATTGATTTTGGATTTCCATAGCGAATATCCTATAAATGTTGTCAAAATATAGAAATGGAATTATTATGTGTATAAACAGTATGTAAACACATAGTTATGTTTAAATTATAACATATATATAAATAAAAAGTGATTCCACACATAATATTGGCATAATATACTTAACAAAGTATCCATAAAACCCAAAGAGTGGAAATTGAGTTTAGAAATTCACTTATAAAGATAATTTTGTCAATAATATAGATCTATTATATGTTTTAACTATAAATCACAATTATTAAATTATACATAGAATATCAGATATCATATTTTATTTCTCACATAATCATATCACGACATAATCATGTAGTTGAATATTAACCCAAAGAATCGAGATTGGGTTGAGATGTTTTGTTACCTTGAGTCTGACTTGTCTCGTTCGTTTTTCAATTTCATGAATAAAAAACATTGGTTATTTAATACATGATATAGATCCTTTTTAATGTTTATTATTTATTTTATATCACTTATTATCATTTTATAAAAACTAAATAATTATTTAAGTGCATATAAGATGTTTTGCCTATATTCGGTACATGAGTAAAAAATGAACATGTTTTGATGTAAATTTCCAAGGTAGTCAAAATCCCATCATATCAAGAATATTATTAATGATTTAAATAGATTATACATCCATTATATATAATTTTATAATATCTATAATATTTTGGGATAATAATTGAAATTCACCATTCATGGAGACGGTAGGTTGTACGTATGCATGAACGCTACTTTCATTTCATTGTAATATTAATAGAATGGTAATAGAATGATATAAAACTATGTTATAATACTAATATTATTTTTCTTTTATGTATATATAAAATGTTTAACAATACCATTCATAATATGTTCCATGTATATTGGCAACGAGTTACATCTATTTGAGAGGGTGGTAGTCTACACTTCCTCAAACGAAATTATCATATATACACAACATTGAAAGAATAAAAGTATGTTCTAAAAAAAATTAAATAATAATAGATAAAATATAAATCTTATATACATAATATATAAATTTTGTTCCATCATAAATTCTACCATTAGAGGTGGTTGGAGGGAATTGAACATTCATCGTTTCGTGAGGTAGTAATTCGCCGTACACATAAACATTATGTTTGTATCCATTAGAGAGATGTGTATGTAAGTGTAGATAGAATAATTATAATAAGAACATACTGTTATATTTATGAAATGTTCTTTCTTTAATCATATAATAATAATACCATAGCGAGTTGATAAGTAAAATAATGTAATGGAACTTGAGATAAGACGTTACCTCTAAACCAGGAAACTTATTTTTATTTGATCCAAAAGGATTTTCTGAATTTCGTTCTTCCAAAGGTAATACTTATAGTGTAAAGGTAGGGATATTTGGAGCTAATTTGAGAAGAATTTGTACTAGATAATGGGCTTTAGATGTGTGTGATTGTGAGTAGGGGTGGTGGCCTTTTATATGAGCTATGAGGAGAACTTTAGAAAAGTGTTGAAATATTATTTTATTAAAAATTTATTTTAGAATTATAAAAGCTCCAAAGTGATAGAATTTGAGTATAAGATAATTATGGGTATATATAATTTCATCCAATATGTTTTATAGATGTTATGTCATAAAATTAACCTTATATTTTAGCTTTAACCCTTAGTTAAAAACATTAACTCTTACCAAGTCTTATGGTATTTTCAAAATACATGGTTACTATAGTTTCTATGAAATGAAAAAAGAAACACAAGTATATCAGTAATGACTTATTTAACATTATATAAGTCATTTAGAAAATTTTTAGATTTTTCGGATTATTAAATCATTTAATAAAATTTCATATTCATTAAAAACTCATTTATTTCAATTTTGATAGGAGTTAGTAAATGTTTTTTAAGTCATAACAACTTTATTCCTTCAAAAAAGACATTAAATCTATGATAATATGTAATAATAAACCAAAAAAGTACTATATGGAAAAAAAAGTTCAAAATATATTTATTTTAATATTTACATTATCATTTATTTGAATCATTCATTAATAATGTAATGACTTCATCATCATTATGTTGTATATAATTTTTTTATTGATGAAAATATTATATATAAAATATCATGATGTATGAAATATTTTTAGATTTATAATTACTATTAGTATTGATAGTAATCATTTACATAAAACTATATTAATTTTTTAATAAAATATACATGTTTCTGTTATATTTATCTCCACTATAAATTAATTCTTATAACATTTCATTATCACACCCAGGTGGCTACATGGTGTCCTAATATAAAACCATAAATTCTTAGGGTTGGAAATATCTCATAAAATAGGATTAGGAAATGTGTTAATATAGTTTTATATTATTATAATATTATTTTTTACCATTATTTGCTAGATTTAACCATTAACCATGACAAATAAAAATAATTACTAAAGTTAATATTCATAATGTATAAAAAATAAAAGGTACATATTTACATAATTTGGAAATTTTGATTCCAAATATGGAATCCATTTTTCCAAATTCAAATCATATATTTTTCATAAATTAATTTATAATTAATTCCCTTTTCTAAAACTATAAAAGGGTTTTAAGATGTATAATCTATCAAAATATTCACGTGTGTTTTTGTTGACTTTAAAATTGAAATTACATAAAAGGACTATAATTGGGTTAAATATTAAAAACATAATCCAATTAAACTTTAAGTCCAATTAATATGAAAATATATCTATATAAATAAATTAGATGAAAAAATTAGTTTTTAATTAACATGTTGTATTTTTTAATATTTATTAAAAAGCAAACTTTGTTAGAAAATTACAATAAAAAATAAACCGAAGTAAATTTTGATTTCCATTTTATTTATAAAATTATATTTTTTCCAATATAACATATAAATCTAACATAAACTGGAATTAAAAATTTTTCACCTTCAAAAGGCAGAAAAACTACATTTTTAGAAAAATACATCTTTTTTTATAAAAAATGTTAATTCTTTCTTATATCATATATAAAAAGCACATAATTTGAATTAAAAACATTATATTGAATATAAAAAATATATTTTACATTAAATATAAATCCATAAAGTGTGAGATAATTTATAAACACAAATTTTTTATTTTTAAATAGGTTTTTGGAAAAACACATCTTTTATATTCAATTGGATTATATATTCATTTCAGATGAATTTTTAACCAATGAATCATTATTTAAACTTTTTTAACCATATTTTCATAATTTATTGGATATTATGCATTCTCTCCATTCTAATTAAATGGTTTTTATAAGGCCCCAGCCTTAAACCTTACTTAATCTTGAGTTATTACAAGATTACACATTGAGGATCTTTTCGGGTTTAGAGTTTTAGAGAATTAGATAATAAAACTTGCATTACATTTCACATATAAACAAGTGGTTACATAAAGATAGTATTCTTCATTCCCATCAAAGGAAACATATTTAAAATAAAACATGGATTCATTATTGACACTTCCTTGACACTATCATCATATCATGTACCTTTCCCTTGACCTGTGAAAACATTTCAAAAAAACTTGGGATGAGCATAAAAAGCTCAGTATGGGTTATAAAAATATGGAAAGGAAACATGAGTACATATGTACATAAGGATGAGATAATACTTTACCCATAAAACATAAGCACATTAACATACCTCATCAAATAATGAATAAATCATAGAAATCATAAGACATAAAGGTAACTTGAGGCATTCAAAACATTCTTACGTAGGGAGTAACCCTCTTGGTTATGTTTGGAATACCCATCACAGTATATTCCCTAAAATATCTTCTAAGAAACCTTAATGTTTCACTCCTTCACGTTACCCAATGCATTGGAGAGCTATAACGGGCTCACCCGCCCTTAGTTTATCACGGAACCAACTGTCTTCATAATAATGCCCAAGAACCATAACATAATCATATCACATAAAACATGCATAAAGGAAACATAACATTTCCACATTTCAATCATGAGATATCAATACAACACATTGATATAATAAGAACATTATGAAAACCATTTTCAATACCAAAGTAAAACATGGTATTTATTTTTCATTTTTTAAAAAAAAGGTATGGCTTGTAGAGGAAGCCAAAACTCAAATAACGGTCACGACGACGGAGAAGTCGTTGTCGCCGCATACGTACGACAAAAACATTCCCTTTTGTTGTTTAGTAAACGCTTAGTATAAAAAAGATTCCTTTTGAATAAACGTAAAAGTCAAAGGGGTTTATACACCGTATAAAACAAAGTTGTGTATAAAATAAAATATGCATCAATGAAAGGAGATTGAGACGAAGTCCCATACCTCGTATCCGACTTGACCCGACTGTTATTTAATTTCCTGAATAATAAACTTGAGTTAATCTCTACTTGCTTATGAAACTTTTTCAAGTTCATTATTCCTTTTATACCATGTTATGAACATCATGTAATCATTTAAGTTAATAATGTTCATTTTGTCGGTATTTGGTTCTTAAGTCAAAAATAGACTTCTTACACTTACATGTTGTTAATTTGGTCAAAGGTTCGTTATATCCAGAATGATATTAATGATTTGGATAACATATATATCATTTATATTCAGCATATACCTGTATTTATAATATTACATCATATTTAGAGGTAAGAAATGAAATGCACCGTTCATGGAGACGGTAAGCCGTACGTACGTATGAATGCTACTTCCATTTATATTTCGTATTTTTTTGGAATGGAATCATAATGATATAAGATTATATTACAATTCCATTATAATAACAGATATAATATCATTAACATTATCCTTTACACATCCCACATATGGTATTAACGAATCAAATCACTTTCTGGGGGCGGTAGTCCGCACTTCCTAAAATGAAGATATCATGTTTACCCATAATGGAAACAATAATGGTATTCCATAAATGAAAAAAAAAACAGAAGCTTAAGGAAAACATAAACATATTATATATCATATATAAAAATGGTGACATCATAATGGCCAACTTTGAAGGTGTTAAATGAGTATTGAACAATCATCGTTTCGGGAGGCAGAATTTTGCCATCCACGGAAACCGTATGTTCTTTAACCATTTGATGTAGTTGTGTGAGAGTGTAGCTCAAATAAATCATATAACAACATCCTAGTATATTGAAGATACTGGTGTTGTTACAAAAGAAGTAAATAAAAAGAGTTTAGGGGGTTGGAGAAGCAAAATAAAACAAATGAACATGAGAGAATGAATTACCTTTAAAAGTGTAACTCCTTTTGATTTGAGCCTAAAGGCTTCCTTTGAAAGGATTATGCCCAAAGGGAATCCTTTAGGATGAGGATAGGGATGTGGAGAGAGTAAATGGGCAGGGGTTGGCCGAGCCAAAGGCTTGTGGAGTGTGTGAAATGAGGTAGAGGTGGGGGCCTTTTATAAGAGGAGAGGAGTGGCACTTTTGGAACGTAAAGAAATATTACTTTATTTGAAAATGTGTTTCGGTTTTAAAAAGTCCCACATTGATATAATTCGTGGATATGGTGATAAGGGTTCGAATTCCACTCATCCAATTGGTTTTGGCCATGTGTAGTTCATAGATTTTACATTATCTTGCCATTTTATTTAAATCGTCAAATAATGATGTCATCGCTGCATCATTATTATGTCATAAATAATTTAATTTATTTAATGTATAAAAATCATAAAAAAACTAATATGATGTAGGAAATCCTTTTATATTTCCAATGAATATTTATAATCAAATATATGATCTTTATAACCCCATGTAAAAATTGTTTTCGTAAAACATATTATGTTTGTGTCATTTTTACCTTTACATTAAATAAAAAGTTATTTATGTCATTTCCCAACCCAAATGTCCCCATGGGGTCCCCAAGTTGACCCATGGATTTTCTTGGTCGGCCATGACACATCCAATAAGGTTGGGACATGTGTCTAGGTCATTTCATATTATTAAAGCATTATTTATACCTGAAACTACACTAATTACCACTAATCGCGATTAAAAACATAATAAGTTACTATTCACCAAAATATATTTTAATCTCATTGAACCACATTTTACTTCTTAATGAAAACCATGTATGTCGGATTTTCAAAATTCAATACACATTAGTGGTAAACTTTCATTTAACTGAAAAATCAGTTTGCTTGATTACCACTTAGTGGTTTCACTATTCATCAAAAATTGAAGTTTTTCAGAAAATTACCAAAAATTCACCCTAAGCTATATTTGATATTCCGAATTCAAAAATGAAGTCTGTTTTACAAAATTAAAATCATATAAGTCACATTAATTAATTTAGTAATTAATTCCCGCTGCCAGAGCAAATAGCGTGTTTTTACAAAACAATAAGTATCAAAAGATTGACACCAGTTTAAGTCTAATTTGAAAGTGAAATTGATTCCAATGACCACCATTGGATAAAATGGTAAAAATATATTCTAATTTCACTTCAAAACCAATTAAAAAAATAATTTAATCATATAAATAAATTAGATTAAAAAGCAGTTTTGATGTAAAATGCAGTATTTTTAACTATTCATTAAAAAATGAACATTGTCAGAAAAATACCAAAAATTCACACAAGGTAAATTTTGATGTCCCAATCATAAAGGATAAGTTTATTTTGACAAACATAGTTTATAAAATTGTCAAAATATAGATTCAAAAATGGTTTTCCATCAAAAGGTAGTAAAACAATCTTTTAAGAATATTAGTGTATTCTATGCATAATATTGTATTTATTTTCATTTTAAGCCTCTATAACACTATCTTAATCATTAATAGAAATAGATAAAAATATATATTATTCATTACTTACTTGGGATGTTACATCCTTCCCCCCTTTAGAAAATTGTGTCCCCGCAATTTATTTACTTATCGAATAAATGGGGGTACTTATCCCTCATTGCATTTTCAGATTCACATGTTGCCTCTTCAATCATGTGGTTTTTCCACAAAACCTTTACCTGCTTAATCACCTTATTCCGTAACACTTTCTCCATGTGGTCAAGAATCTGGACCGGTTGTTCCTCACAAGATAGGTTCTCTTCCAGCTGAACTACCTCTGGACTCAAAACATGAGATGGATCTGGCATATACTTTCTCAACATCGAAACGTGAAAAACATTGTGTACCTAAGATAAAATCGGAGGTAAAGCCACTCGGTATGCAACTGATCCAACTCTCTCCAGAATTTCGTATGGTCCAATGAACCTTGGACTTAGCTTTCCTTTCTTACCAAATCTCATCACACTTTTCCCAGGAGAAACCTTGAGAAAAACATGATCACCTACCTCAAAAGATAGATCCTTCCTCCGGGTATCCGCATAACTCTTATGCCTGCTCTGAGCTGTTCTCATGTGTTTCTGAATCAGTTGAACTTTTTCTGCCATCTCTTCTACCAATTCTGGTCCCATCAACTTCCTTTCACCCACCTCATCCTAGAAAGCTGGAGTTCGACACCACTTCCCATATAATTCCTGAAATGGTGCCATCTGTATACTGGAATGGAAACTGTTATTATATGAAAATTCAACCAAAGAAAGATGTTGGTCCCAACTTCCCTGATAATCCATAGAACAAGCTCGTAGCATATCCTCCAATGTCTGAATTGTTCGTTCTGATTGCCCATCTGATTGAGGATGAAAAGCTGTACTAAAATTTAATTCAGTACCCAACGACTTCTAAAGGCCTTTCCAAAAGTTAGAAGTAAACCTGGGATCACGATCCGATACAATGGAGAGAGGAACTCCATGTAAACTGACTATCTCTTTAAGATACAAACGGGAAAGTTGATCAAGAGAGAATGTATCTCGTATAGCAAGGAAATGAGCAGATTTGGTGAAGCGATCGACAATAACCCAGATTACATTATTACCTCGAGATGTCTTCGGTAATCCAACAACAAAGTCCATGGATATATTCTCCCATTTCCACTCTGGAACTGGTAAAGGCTGAATCATCCCTTTCGGTAACTGCCGCTCTGCTTTAACCTGCTATCAAGTCAAACACTTCACAGTAAAATCAGCAATATCTCTTTTCATTCCATCCCACCAGTAATACTCCCGCAGATCTCTATACATCTTAGTACTTCCTGGATGAACTGAAAACGGAGAACTATGAGCTTCACATAACAACTCTCTCTTCAACTGTGAATCACAAGGCACACACAATCTCTTCCCAAATCTCAAAACACAATCATTATCAATGTTGAATTCAGGAAACTTACCTTTCTGAACCAGCTCTACCTTTTTCTGCAACTCACTGTCTTGCTTCTGTGCTTTCTTGATTCTATCTGATAGAGAAGATCTCACTGATTCCTGGAAAAAAATAGAAGGACTTCCTGCACCAACAACTTCTATGCCAAAGTTCCTCAAATCGTTAACCAAATGATCACGTTCCAAACGCAACATTGTTAATGAAGCATTACTTTTTCGACTCAAAGCATCAGCCACTTTATTTTCTTTTCCCGGATGGTAATGAATTGTACAATCATAATCCTTGATTAATTCTAGCCATCTCTTTTGTCTCATGTTTAACTCTTTCTGAGTGAATATATACTTTAAACTTTTGTGATCGGTATATATTTCACACTTTACTCCATACAAATGATGCCTCCACATTTTTAAAGCAAAAACAACAGCAGCTAGTTCCAAATCATGTGTAGGGTAATTTACCTCATGAGTTTTCAACTGTCGTGAAGCATAAGCAATTACCTGATCATTCTGCATTAGGACACAACCAAGTCCTTTCAATGAAGCATCACTGTATATAACAAACTCACCATTCCTGGAAGGTAGTGCCAAAACTGGAGCATTCACCAATCTTCTTTTCAATTCCTGAAAACAATCATCACATTCTTTTGTCCAGATAAACTTAACACCCTTCCGAGTTAGCTTAGTTCTTGGACTAGATAACCGTGAAAAATTTCTAACAAACCTTCGGAAATAGCCCGCCAAACCAAGGAAGCTACGAATCTCGGTTACATTTGTGGGTCTTGGCCATTCTTCAACAACTTTTGTTTTTTCAGGATCAACAGTTATTCCATCTTTAGAAACAATGTGACAAAGGAAAGAAATTTATTGCAACCAAAACTCACACTTGCTTAATTTCCCATACAATTTTTTTTCTTTTAAGGTTTTCAAGATAAACCTTAAATGTTTTTCATGCTCCTCTTTACTTTTAGAAAACACCAAAATATCATCAATGAAAACCACTACAAACTTATCCACGAATTCATGGAAAATTCTATTCATTAAGTCCATGAATACAGTAGGTGCATTGGTTAGCCCAAAAGGCATTACTACAAATTCATAATGGCCATATCTCGTACGGAACGCGGTCTTCGGAAGATCTGCCTCCTTTACCTTCAGCTGATGGTACCCCGATCTCAAGTCAATCTTTGAAAAAAACTGAGCTCCCTGGAGCTGATCAAACAAATCATCGATATGAGGAAATGGATATTTGTTCTTAACAGTGATATTATTCAAGGCTCTATAATTAATGCAAAGTCTCACAGAACCATCTTTCTTTTTAACAAATAAAACAGGATCACCCCATGGTGATGTGATAGGTCTAATGAAACCTTTCTCTAATAAATCTTGAAATTGCTCCTTCAACTCTAAAAGTTCAATTTGTTCCATTCGATAAGGGGGTTTTGAAATTGGCTTAGCATCAGGAACTAAGTCAAAAGTAAACTCAACTTCCCGATCTGGTATTATTCCAGGAAACTCATCAGGAAAAACATCAGGATACTCATTTACCACTGGCACATCATTAATCTGAACAGTTCCTTTATTTTCAACGACGTGTGCATGGTAACATTCATTTGCATCTTTTACAAGTTTCTCGGCCTCTTGATATGTTATCAAAAGTAAGGGTTCATTCTTGTAAACAAACTGAAAGTCTTTCTGAAAAGAAACTTCTTTAGCTCTACAGTCAATCTTAGCATGGTAAATAGAGTGCCAATCCATACCCAGGATAACATCAAACTCTACTAGAGCTAGAACAATAAGGTTTGCAAGCAGGTTCTTTCCACAGATAAGGATAGGAAGATTCTTATAAATTCCTTTTGCCTCAACATTCCCCCCAGGTGTTTTTACCAAAAGTTCAGGAGTCATTTCTTGAGATGGTATTCCCATTTTACTAGAAAAGGTTTCAGAGATGAAAGAATGTGTAGACCCCGAATCAAACAACACACTGACATAATCTAAAAAAACAAACAAAGTACCTGATACAACTTCATTTGATGGCCCGACATCTACTGAAGTAGTTGCAAAGGATTTCACCACCCCTTTCTGCTTGTAGTCTAACTGCTTCCCATTACTCAAGCTCCTTGTCGGACACTCGTTTTCATAGTGACCCATCTCATTGCACTTATAACATTTAACTAACTGTAAATCAAATTTGTTCTTACCTTCACCTTGATCCTTTTCAGTGCAATCACGAGCCTAATGTCCCATCTTACCACATCGGTAGCACTTCCCAGAATTCAGAAGACATTCCCCAGTATGCCTTTTGCCACATTTATCACAAACTAGAAACTTAGTTCTCTTACCATCAGACTTTTTTGAAGAATTCTTACCTTTCTCCTGCCACCTCGGTCTCTTCTTCTGCTGGTTGTTATAGAAAACTTGTTCATCGGCAAATTCCATTTCCACCTTCTCAGCACATCGAACAAGCTTTTCATAACTTTTAAACTCACGAGATGCTAATGCCCTTCGATATTTTGGCTTTAATCCTGAGTAAAAACGATTGATTTTACTATCAAGGTCCCGGATAAAATTTGGAGCATACCTTGCCAATCGAGTGAACCTTTCTTCATAGGCAGCCACTGAGTCTTCCTCCTGCCTCAATTCCAAGAATTGTTTTTCCATCCTATGTCGAACAACCTTAGGAAAATACTTCTCAAGAAACATACCTTTGAATTCATCCCAGTCAAGAGCATCAATCTCATCGGCGTCCCTGATATTTTTAACCATAGACCACCACTGATCTGCTTCACCCTCCAAACGGTAAATAGCAAGACTAACCTTTTGATTGTCTGAACACCCCATGACATCAAAAATCTTCTCCAGTGCTTTAATCCACCCTTCAACTAGCACAGGGTCAGATGATCCTCTGAATGATGGTGGATGTTGCCTCATGAAATGTTCCACCACTGACATGTTCCTCTGCGGTTGGTCTGGCTGATCTCGTGTATGGATACCACCGCCATCTATTTCTTGAGTCAACTGCGCCATTACTGCAACAAACTGTTCAGTTCCAATTCCGACCATTTCTGGATGCTGATTCGGAAGGTTATTTCCTTCTGTATGCCTTCCTAGCACTGCTTCCCTGTTTCCTCTGCGGAAAACCATTCTGAACAAACATGTCTTAGATAAAGCAACATGGTAATCTTTAAATGCTATATCATTTCAAAAAAAATATTTTTGGATAATCATTGAATAGAATTCTAACTCCTAAAGTTATCTAAACCGACCTTTGATACCAACTATAAGGCCCCAGCCTTAAACCTTACTTAATCTTGAGTTATTACAAGATTACACATTGAGGATCTTTTCGGGTTTAGAGTTTTAGAGAATTAGATCATAAAACATGCATTACATTCCACATATAAACAAGTGGTTACATAAAGATAGTATTCTTCATTCCCATCAAAGGAAACATATTTAAAATAAAACATGGATTCATTCTTGACACTTCCTTGTCACTATCATCATATCATGTACCTTTCCCTTGACCTGTGAAAACATTTCAAAAAAACTTGGGATGAGCATAAAAAGCTCAGTATGGGTTATAAAAATATGGAAAGGAAACATGGGTACATATGTACATAAGGATGAGATCATACTTTACCCATAAAACATAAACACTTTAACATACCTCATCAAATCATGAATAAATCATAGAAATCATAAGACATAAAGGTAACTTGAGGCATTCATAACATTCTTACGTAGGGAGTAACCCTCTTGGTTACGTTTGGAATACCCATCACAGTATATTCCCTAAAATCTCTTCGGAGAAACCTTAACGTTTCACTCCTTCGCGTTACCCAATGCATTGGAGAGCTATAACGGGCTCACCTGCCCTTAGTTTATCACAGAACCATCCGTCTTCATAATAATGCCCAAGAACCATAACATAATCATATCACATAAAACATGCATAAAGGAAACATAACATTTCCACATTTCAATCACGAGAAATCAATACAACACATTGATATAATAAAAACATTATGAAAACAATTTTCAATACCAAAGTAAAACATGGAATTTATTTTTCATTTTTTTAAAAAAAGGTATGGCTTGTAGAGGAAGCCGAAACTCAAATAACGGTCACGATGGCGGAGAAGTCATTGTCGCCGCATACGTACGACAAAAACATTCCCTTTTGTCATATAGTAAACGCTTCGTATAAAAAATATTACTTTTGAATAAACGTAAAAGTCAAAGGGGTTTATACACCGTATAAAACAAAGTTGTGTATAAAATAAAATATGCCTCAATGAAAGTAGATTGAGACGAAGTCCCATACCTCGTATCCGACTTGACCCGACCGTTCTTTAATTTCCTGAATAATAAACTTGAGTTAATCTATACTTGCTTATGAACCTTTTTCAAGTTCATTATTCCTTTTATACCATGTTATGAACATCATGTAATCATTTAAGTTAATAATGTTCATTTTGTCGGTATTTGGTTCTTAAGTCAAAAATAGACTTCTTACACTTACATGTTGTTAATTTGGTCAAAGGTTCGTTATATCCAGAATGATATTAATGATTTGGATAACATATATATCATATATATTCAGCATATACCTGTATTTATAATATTACATCATATTTAGAGGTAAGAAATGAAATGCACCGTTCATGGAGATGGTAAGCCGTACGTACGCATGAACGCTACTTCCATTTCTATTTCGTATTTTTTTTGAATGGAATCATAATGATATAAGATTTTATTATAATTCCAGTATAATAACATATATAATATAATTAACTTTATCCTTTACACATCCCACATATGGTATTAACGAATCAAATCACTTTCAGGGGGCGGTAGTCCGCACTTCCTAAAATGAAGATATCGTGTTTACCCATAATGGAAAGAATAATGGTATGACATAAATGAAAAAAAACAGAAGCTTAAGGAAAACATAAACATATTATATATCATATATAAAAATGTTGACATCATAATGTCCACCTTTGATGGTGTTAAATGAGTATTGAACAATCATCATTTCGGGAGGCAGAATTTCGCCATCCACGGAAACCGTATGTTCTTTAACCATTTGATGTAGTTGTGTGAGAGTGTAGCTCAAATAAATCTTATAACAACATCCTAGTATATTTAAGATAATGGTTTTGTTACAAAAGAAGTAAATAAAAAGAGTTTAGGGGGTTGGAGAAGCAAAATAAAACAAATGAACATGAGAGATTGAATTACCTTTAAAAGTGTAACTCCTTTTGATTTGAGCCTAAAGGCTTCCTTTGAAAGGATTCTTCCCAAAGGGAATCCTCTAGGATGAGGAGAGGTATGTGTAGAGAGTAAATGGGCAGGTTTTGGCCGAGCCAAAGGCTTTTGGAGTGTGTGAAATGAGGTAGAGGTGGGGGCCTTTTACAAGAGGGGGGGAGGGGCACTTTTGGAAAGTAAAGAAATATTACTTTATTTGAAAATGTGTTTCGGTTTTAAAAGGTCCCACATTGATATAATTCGTGTACAAGGAGATAAGGGTTCGAAATACACTCATCCAATTGGTTTTGGCCATGTTTAGTTCACAGATGTTACATTATCTTTCCATTTTATTTAAATCGTCAAATAATGATGTCATCGCTGCATCATTATTATGTCATAAATAATTTAATTTATTTAATGTCTAAAAATCATAAAAAAAATACTATGATGTAGGAAATCTTTTTATCTTTCCAATGACTATTTATAATCAAATATATGATCTTTATAACCCTATGTAAAAATTGGATTCGTAAAACGTATTATGTCTGTGTCATTTTTACCTTTACATTAAATAAAAAGTTATTTATGTCATTTCCCAACCAAAATGTCCCCATGGGGTCCCCAAGTTGACCCATGGCTTGTCTTGGTCGGCCATGACACAACCAATAAGGTTGGGACATGTTTCTAGGTCATTTCATATTATTAAAGCATTATTTATACCTTAAACTACACTAATTACCACTAATCACGATTAAAAACTTAATCAGTTACTATTCACAAAAAAATTATTTTAATCTCATTGAACTACATTTTACTTCTTAATGACAACCATGTATGTCGGATTTTTAAAATTCAATACACATTAGTGGTAAACTTTCATTTAACTGAAAAATCAGTTTGCTTGATTACCACATAGTGGTTTCACTATTCATCAAAAATTGCAGTTTTTCAGAAAATTACCAAAAATTCACCCTAAGCTATATTTGATATTCCGAATTCAAAAATGAAGTCTATTTTACAAAATTCAAATCATATAAGTCACATTAATTAATTTAGTAATTAATTCCCGCTTCCAGAGCAAATAGCGTGTTTTTACAAAACAATAAGTATCAAAAGATTGACACCAGTTTAAGTCTAATTTCAAAGTGAAATTGATTCCAATGACCACCATTGGATAAAATGGAAAATATATATTCTAATTTCACTTCAAACCAATTCAAAACATAATCTAATCATAAAAATAAATTAGATTAAAAATCAGTTTTGATGTAAAATGCAGTATTTTTCACTATTCATTAAAAAATGAACATTGTCAGAAAAATACCAAAAATTCACACAAGGTAAATTTTGATATCCCAATCATAAAGGATAAGTTTATTTTGACAAACATAGTTTATAAAATTGTAAAAATATAGATTCAAAAATGGTTTTCCATCAAAAGGTAGTAAAACAATCTTTTAAGAATATTAGTGTATTCCATGCATAAGATTGTATTTATTTTCATTTTAAGCCTATATAACACTATCTTAATCATTAATAGACATAGATAAAAATATCTATTATTCATTACTTACTTGGGATGTTACAGTCTTAATAGATACATTTAAATGATAATTTTTATTTGTTCACTTATGCTCTAGGTAGCATATCATTTATTATATTAAAAATAGTATTTCTTTCTTAAAACTCTAGATGTTACATCATTCCCCCAGTTTAGAAATTTCACCCTCATAATTTTAATATTTTGCTCAGTCATTTCATTGAATGTCCCATATCCAAAAAAGTGTCAATAAATCTATCACATTAAATGAAATAAAGGGAAGTAAAAAGGTCGATTGAGATAACACATACTAGTATTAAATGTTGGAAAGCATGGATATAGGAAAAAATGAACAATATTTTTTTGATGAAAAATAATATAAAAAATGATCATGTGAAATTTGACCACCAGAAAACCATAAACTTGTGATGGGTTAAATGATCATTTATTTCACAGTACAAAAAGTAAAGGAAACACATTTTTGTATTAATATCCTTTTCATTAAGTTGAGTAATTATCTTACTACATTGAATAATAAAAAAAGGAATAAAACTTACTTTTTAGGTATATTTTCATCCTTTCATAAATATCTATAGCAAACTCAATAATTCTCTAACTGATGCTAATTCAAGATGACTTTGTCACACATGAAGTGATATAATAAAATAGAAGATAAACTCATTATTCACAAAAGACAATCTATATATTTCCCCTATATTAAAACATTATACCAAAACAAAAATGGTTATTAAAAGATAATATAATCCCCTAAAATGAATAATTCAAAGTATAAATAAATACTACTCTTAATCTCCAAAATTCGACAAACAATACCCAAAGTTCAACAAAGACCATTCTATAAAAAATGGTCCTTAAAATAAGTAAATAGTTCAAATTAAAATTGAAACATAAAATTTGGAAGGATGTGATCACATAATCTTATACAAAAAATATTAGTATTTTTCTCTAAATATCATCGACTACTCTTAATGTCTCCTAATTAATAATAATTAACCTAATAAGATATTCTCAAGATTTGTTAATAATTTCCAAAAATAATCTAAGTCCCCATATCTCTAAAAAATCATAGATTCATCCAAAATATAATTCAACCATTAATCCTCAAATAAAATCCCAAGGTATTATATTTTCATTAAGCATATAGTGTTCCAAAATGAGAAAACACCTTCCGAAATAACATTTATCACTTAATCACCAAATCATTTTCCTATTCTATGTAGTTCTATTTGATAAAGCATAATTTCTTAAAATCAACTTATTCTTGAACCAGAAAACCATTTAACTAAAATGAATAAGTCAAACATCTATTCCCACGACCATGACAAATGCGCCAACTTGTCAGCCATCTTTCATTTTGTCCCTTTTATAAATATAAAAAATAACTCTAACATGATTTATCCTCAATGGTTGTCATATACCTATCATTTTCATCCCAACTCAAAATTAGCTCATCCTACTAATTCATGTTGTATTATGTATATTGATATTTTTTATGTTACCTCTATATAATAAAATAAAACTATTCCCAAAAAATTAACATTGTTCCTTGATTATGGTGTCCACCTCGGTTGACCATTATCTCTTTCATATAGATAGAAGGTAGATGATTTGTAATAATGATTTATAGATCCTTCAAAATCATTTTCTTCCCTTATACAAATACACCTTGTCGAACAAGGGTCATATGGGTGTTCACAAAAAATTGTTTTGGAAAATAATCATGTATGGAATATAAAGTGAAAACATCTGATAAAACATGATTATTATAAGAAGTACGGTCATGTTTGAGTTAAAAAAATCAATAAATGGCCCTTTTAAAAAACCATAAGACTGTTCTAAAATGATACATTTTAAAAGAAAACATATATAGGTTTTGAAATGGACTTCATATTCAGCACCATTTTCAAAATCATAATATGCTTAAAAATCTTTTGATAAGGTTAAATATTTTAAAATTCCTTGATAATATTTAACATTCTTTAAAATATTATAATCTTAATAAAATATGGTTTTATTTAATATAACCCATTTTTTATTATGGTATCTAGGTATAGTGGTGGTGTTTCATATCTCATACAATAGATTGTAAGTTAGTTTTATTCTAGAAAAAGTTTCACAATCATTAAAAGATGACTTTGCAAAAAATTTTGCAAGAAAGTCATCACTAAGAGATTATAATTTTGTTTGAGATCCTCCTACTTCCATTTTTAAAATACATTCCTTGATCAAAAAATGTTATAAAAGAATTATTTAAATGAAATAATAGATATAGAGACTAACCATGTCGTTATCCAAAACTCCAAATCCCAAAAGGTGTTTAAACCAACTGCTTATACCAACAGTAAGGGCCTAAACAGAAACATTACATAATCATGGGTTTTGATCACGAATTTAATTTCTTTCACATTGAGGATCTTTTCATGTTTAGAGTTTTAGATAATTAAGCCATAACATTTCTATAAAATAAATAAAATTAAAAAGTAGGTACTTTTACTCACTATCCATTTTTTTCATAATCTTAACATTTTAAGATAAATCATGAATTATTTCTCATGATAAATATCATCATTACATTCATCATTATTTCTTCATTCCTTTTATCCATTCTTATACCCTATGGAAAACACTTAAAAAAAACGGTATGGGAAAAAAATGCTACGTAAGGGATATAAAATAAATAATTAAACCTTTATTCCATGAATATTTATATCTCATGAATTTTTTTCACAAAATGAAACTTTTCAACATAAAATAAAAAACTACTTAGCTTACATCATGTAATCGTATGATTCCACAAAGACATCATATAAATTATAAAACATAAAGGTAAATTTTGGAATCCTTATCATTCTTACATTTTAACATTTATAGTAAAATGGGGACTAAAATTCATTATTATGTTTGGAATACCCATCAAATTATATTCCCAAAATATCTTAAAATAAACCTTAATGATTACCTCGGTCATGTTGCTCAATGCATTTTAGATCTATCATAGGTTCACCCGCTATAGGAATATCACGAAACCACTTATATTTGAATAAAAATGTAACCACATGTCATAATTCCAAGTACCATTACATAATCATAACACATACAAGATTGAAACTATCAATATATCATTCATCAATCACAAGAAATCAATTCAAGATATTGAGATATTTAATCCATTTTTAAAACAATTTAAAACATTTAATAAAGATATTTTTTAGTCAAAGTGTCTCATACCAATTTGAAACATTTAAAAAATTTTGGGAATTAAAATGTTAAAAAATACATTTCCATATAAATAAATAATTAAAACCATTTTGAAAACATGTACATTAATGATAAATATTTATAAAAGTAAATCTTTAATAATTTTTAATTTATGTTTTTATTAAAGAGTCTCATAACACTTGAGAAACACTTAAACGATAAAAAATAAAGAATAACCTCAAACATAACATTAAATAAAATGTGAATATATAAATTCATGATATAAAATGTAAAAACTGTTGTATAAAATCATTATCAAATAATATTAGTGCACAATATCAAGACATGCCTCAATGAAATGAGATTGAGACGTAGTCCCTTACAATGATCATATCATCATATTACGAAAATAAATGATATAATTATCTATGAAAAATATAAATTCACCCAATATAAGTTGATATTATGTGTAGAACAGTCATATTTCATTCACACATATTCTTTGAAAAGGAAAACCAAATACATATATTTTTAACTCAATGAATGGAGATTGAGTTGAGATTTCCCTTTCCAAGATCATATAATTGATGTAGGAATTTATCAATGTGGTGATTATCTGTCAAAAGAGTATATCCATAGAAAGGGAATTGTAAATTAGAAAAAATATAAATAAAAATAATTCCATACATAATCATGTAATAACATAATCAACTAAGTATGTGTAAAACCCAAAGAGTGGAAATTGAGTTTAGAAATTCACATACGAAGATCATTTTTCTAATAAAATAGATATATTATGTGTATTCACTATATATCTTCTTAATTAAATTATAAATTCAATATAGGATATCAAAAATTATTTCTCACATAATCATAGCATGCCGTAATCAAGAAGAAGGTTATTATCCCAATGAATAAAAATTATATTAAGAAGTTCGCTTACCTTGAGTCCGACTTGCCTCGTTCGTTCGTTAATTTCAAAAATAATAATGTTTGGTTAATTTATACTTGATCAGGAAAAATAATTATTTTTTATTATTTATTTTATATAACCTATTACCATGTTATAAAAATTACATAATTATTTATGCTTATATCAGATGTTTTGTCGTTGTTCTGTACTTGACTCGAAAATGAAATTTTTTGGATGTAAAATGTCCATGTAGTCAAAATTACAACATCCAAATAATTTTATTCATTAATTAAATATATTATATATTATTTACATATTTATTTATAATAACCATAATTTTTTGAGATAATAAATGAAAATCCATGTTCATGGAGATGGTAGGACATACGTATGCATGAATGATCCTTCATTTATTTTTCATAATAAAATAATAATAATAAAATGATATAAAAATATATATTATAATACCACTATAATATTTAATTAATTTATGTCTTATATGTTTAATAAATCCATCCTTTATATATTCTATTTATAGTTTGAATTAGTCACATCGCTTTGAGAAAGGCGATAGTCCACACTTCCTCAAATGAAAGTACCATATTTTCATAACATAGAATGCATAATGGTATGATATTAATAAAAATAAAATAGTCACAGAGATAATATAAATATAATAAATATAATATAAATTTATAGTTCCATTATAATGGCCTCCATGGGTGGTGGTTGGAGAAAATTTAATAATCATTGTTTCATTAGGCAATAGTTCTCCGTACATAGAATCATTATTTTCATATCCATTAGATGGAGGTGTCAGTAAGTGTAGTTATAGTATACGACATAAAAACATTAAATTATATAAAGGACAATTTTTTTTATGTTACCATATAATAATAAGACCATAGGTAGTGTAGAAGAAAAATAAAGGAATGGCACTTGAGAGAAGATGTTACCTATAAATCAGGTTACTTCTTTTGATTTAAGCCAAAAAGAATTTCTGAATTTCTTTATACCCAATGTATGGATTACATAACGATGGTTGGTATTTTGGTATATTATTTAAAAATATTTTGGATGAGAAAATGGGTTATAGATATGTGAATAAGTGGGTAGAGGTAGTGTCCTTTTATAAAAGGGATGAGGGGCACTTTAGGAAATTATGGAAATATTATTTTATTAAAAATATGTTTTATAATAATTATAGATAAAAATATGATATAATTTTAGTATAATATATACATGGTTCTAAAAAATCACATCCAATAGGTTTTACAATATTTTGGGTCATAAAAGTAACCATATCTTTTGGTATTAACTTTTAGTTAAAAACATTATATCTTTCCATGTGTTATAGTATTTTCATAATATATGGTTATTATAGTTACTATAAAATGTCAAGAGAACCACCAGTGAACCACTAATTAAATTTGTAACATTATATAAGTCATTTTTTAAAATATTATATTTTTAAGACTATTATATCGTTTAATAAAATAGTATTTGTTTTAAAAACACATTTTTATAAACTTTGACACTATTTAGTAATTGTTTTTTGTTAAAGAAATAGAACCTTGAATACATCGACCCAGTGTATTTAAAGAAAATATAATATGTCATAATAATCTAATTTTTTTGGATTTAATCAAAATGTTAAAATTAAATTTATTTTATTCATTAATAAGTTAATCACTACATCGTCATTATGTCAAAAAAAAATAAATATATTTATTTTATAAAAATTAAAAATAAAATACCATGATTTGAGAAATATTTTTTTTCTGAATAATATTTATTATCAATGAGGTCATTTATACAACCATATAATAAAATTGATTTAGTAATAGATACATGTTTATGTTATATTTCTCTTTTCGTTAAATTAATTCTCATAACATGACATTATCATACCCAAGTGGCTCCATGTGGACCTCAAATCCAACCAATGATTCCATGGTCATAAATATCTCATCAAATATGATTATTACATATATTAGGGAAGGTTTATATTTCTAGAATATTATTCTTTTACTCTTATTTACTATATTTAACCTTTAACCATGGTTAATAAAAATAATTACTAATGTTACTATTCATATTGTCCAAAACTAGAAGTTACATATTTACACCATTAGGAACAGATGATTCCAAATATGGAATCCATTCTTCCAAATTCAAAAAAAAATTAATTTCCATAAAATAATTTAAAATTAATTCCAATTATCACAACCAAAAAGCTGTGTTTTAAGAAGTAAAATCTATTAAAATATTGACAAGTTTTTATATTCAATTTAAAAGTGAAATAACATCCAATGACTATATTTGGATTAAATGATAAAAATAAAATCCAATTAATCTTTAAAAAATTATAATTATAATCAATCTATAATAAAATATTAGATGAAAATGAAGTTTGAAATTAAAATACATTATTTTTCACTATAAATTAAATAAAAAAACTTTATTAGAAAATTACTAAACATTTATCCAAAGACAATTTTGATGTTTGAATTTAATATAATATGTTTATTTTTTCAAATATGACATATAAAAATAACAAATAATATATTTTTAAAGGGTTTAACTTCAAAATTCCTTAAAATAACATTTTTAGAAAAAAACAACTTTTATCAGAAAAAAAAATGAATTTGTTCTTATATTCTATCTAAAAAAATATATGATTAATTTAAAAAACTAATTTGAATATATAACAAATATGTTTTATTAAATAAAAATCCATAAATACTGATATGATTTTAAAAACACAATTATTTTATTTTTGAATTGGGTTTCATAAAAACAAATCCATTATATTCAATTGGTTTTTATTTCAATTTCTAATAAATTTGGTAATGAATGAAAAATTATTTAAACATTTGTAACCAATATTTTCATAATTAATGTGATATTATTCATTCTCACCATTCCCATAGATATCTTATAACGGTATCATTTAAATAATAATATTTATTTTTTCTCTTATGCTTGATGTAGATTATCAAGTATGATATTAAACACAGCGTTTAAAACTCAGGATGTTACATTTAGCATTTTTAATGACACATTATCTTTAAAAATGTAAAAAAATTATATAATAATTTTTTTTGAGAATTTACAAAATATGAATCCATAATATTTTATTAATTACAAAAATATCATTTATCACTTGTTAAACTCTTTTTGAGAGAATATAAACATCAACTATTTTTATTGTTATATAATTTACCCTTTACTCCATATAAATTATTTCTAATTTTTTTTAAATCAAACACTTCACCTGCTAGTTCATGGTTATGTGTAGAATTTTATTTCGAAGGAGGAATTAATTGACATAAGGTACACTAAATTAATTGGTCATTATACATTAAAACGAAACATATTCCCCATAATAATTGTTCATTTTAGAAGAAAAATGCATCATTTTTTTCTTGGAGGGAAAAATTGGGGAATTCATAATCATTCTTTTAAATTTCAGAAAAATAATGATAATCCATTTTCTAGATTATCCTAAGTAATTTTGGGGGGAAACATGGTAAGATGACTTGATAATGTCATTTTTTAAAACCACTAATAATAACCAACTAATCCACAAAAACTAAGAAGCTCAGTAAAAATTTTATTTCATCACATTTATTGGTAATATTATTTTTAAAATTATCAAAAGTCATGAAAAATTAATTTTTGATACACCAATTCGGTGAAATCACCTGTAAATAAGAATTACATTTTTATCTTTCCTGTATATTTTTTTCATTATAGTATTAATGAAAAATCCTTATATGTTTTTCATGATCCTTTTATTTTCTAGAATTAACAAAAAACCATCATTAAACATAAATCCAACATAATCTAAATTCAATGGAATATCATATTTATAAAATCTATGAAAATATCTAGAACAATATAAAATTTGAATGGAATAACCAAAAAACTAACAATTAGTACATTAAGTGTGAATCATTCTCTATGATATTTCATCCCCATTAACCTTCAACTGATTGTACACAAACAATATATTAACCCTAAACAATATAATTCCCCCAAAAATTGTTTCAACTTCATTAGATGTTCCAACATCTACCAAAGTCATTTCAAACCATTTCACCACACCCTTTTTCCTAGTGTCTTGATTCTACCCGTAATTCATGCTTTTTTGACACACTTCTTCATAATGATTGATCTGTTAATATTTACCACACTCTAATGCCTACTAATAAATTTTTTTATTAATAATACTATGATATTTTTCATTTAAATAAAAATCCATATTTCCCAAATTATAACATCAAAATCACTTAAAATATTTCTTATTATATTCCCCACGTAGTATTTTATAATATTTATCACAAAATTGAAATAGTATTTTTTTACCTCTATGTTTAGTTGATGTATTATTATAATATACATGGGAACTAGACCACTTTTTCATCTTATTAGTGTTGAACACTTGATAATTTAAAAACATCACTACAATATTATGTTTATAATAAAAAAATATTATCATAACCTATAGTTATTTAGAGTAAAAGTCTATTGATTATCTTTTCTTTAATCATGATTAATGATGATTAGATTTATGATTATTTATATTGATATAAATTGGTGAACTCCATTCCAATTGAGTAATTTTATTTATGTTAGGATACTAAATATTCCTCATTCTAACAAAATTCAATAAATGTTTTCCCATCCTTAGTCAATCAACCGTAGAAAAATATATTTCAGGGATAATATATCTAGATATATGATATTTCATCTTATCAGCCTTTTATTTTTCCCCTATATAATTTTCCATTGAAATCTACTGATTGTATTCATGATTAAAATGGTAAATTTCATTTTAATTTTATGAATAAACCATGATGTCAAATATATTTTCAAATTAATTAATCCATCCTATAGATACCAATGATTCAAAAGACCTACTGAATGCTAGAGGGTTCTTTCAATAAAATGGTCTACTATTGATATTTTCTTCTATGGTTTATCTGATTTCTCTCAAGCATAGATACCTTAATGATTTACAACAAATATAAACTGATCCATCAAATATAAAACTACTTAGTTTTATTTGGTATATTTCCATGATTCTTAGTTTGAAGAAAATTATCTTTTTAGTTCCTACCCAATTCATCTTTCTTGTTTCCTTTATGGAAAATCATTATTTATAGACATGGTTTAGATAAATCAATATAGTAATACTAAAAATAAATTTCATTATAACAATAATTTATTTTCTATTAAGGGTATTTAATTACATTTTTATAACCTAAAAAATCATCTAAACATTTCCTTTGATATAAACTATTTTAACATGGCCTTAAAAGAATCCATAAAATTGCATCATTATACAACAAATAATTTTTTTTATTCCTAGTGACCTTTTATGTTTTAAATTTTATGAATTATATTATCACCCTTATATAAATAAATATTATATCATAAAATAGAAACTATTACATGGTATCTATTTTTCTGAAAAGAGAAATCTTTTAAAATATAATTTGTTTTCTTCCCATGATATTATTTTAGACAAATATTTTAACATCATACCTTTCTCTACTAATCCTTACAATCACATGGAAAAAACTTTATAACATTTTTTTGGGTATATAAAAAGTTTATAGGACATATAAAAATAATGATATAACATTTTTAGTCTATGAATACTCATAAAAAGACCCCATTTTAGAATAAACATTATGCTCAAAATAAAAATATTAGTACCAAATAAATCAACTTAAAATTACAAAATATTTCTATAAAACATTTCAATGTATAAAATAAAGGAAAAATAGAAGTCAAAAAGTATTAATTATAGGAATGAAAAACTAAAGAATTAGTTTTTACAATGTTATACATTTCACCCTTATAAATGAATCATAAACATCCCTATAAATATAAGCACTGTAGTTTAACTTGTGAAATAAAATGATTTTTTAATCCCATAAAATGAATATAAAAATAATATAGGAAACATGGAACATAATTTAAAAACTAATATTAAAATAAATCATACAAAATAAATATCTAGTTGGTAAATTCCTCTAATCTCTTTGGAGGAACCTAACTGTTGAACTCTTTCCCTTTACCCAATGTATTAGAGATCTATATTGAGGTCACCTAAAATTATGAGCTATATCTGGCTCATAATTCAACATGAGATTTATTAGTATCACCTAAAATATTATTAAATTATCAATAACAATATAATAATTATAATAAATGATATATTTTATTTCTATCATCATACTAATAAAAATAATCCTCTTAACCAAAAAAAAAAATTTAGATATCAAAATATACATTAAATTTAATAATATTTTTGAAAATACCCATAGAATACTGTAGAATGGTTCCCCATTGAAAAGAAATGAAATCTATTAATTTAATAATACCATAAAATCATGATTACAATTACGTTAAAGAACATTGATTTCGTATATCTAATAATAGAACATTATTTTTCCCATATGTCAAATTTTATCATTAATTTTTTTAAATCCATTGTATGAAATAGAAAAGATTCATATAATTTATTTTAAAATTTATTTATCACCATCAATAAATAAATAAATATATATATAATTTTTTATAGATATGATCCTGGAAGAAAAATATTTACTAAAAATCATAAAAAAAAATTAAAACTAGGTTTTATGATAAATTGTCCCTTATCACAAGTTCGAATCCTTATATATATTATTTATCATTATAAAAAATAAAATTATGTTAATTAATAAATTTTCTAAGAACATTATTAAATTTTATTATTCATTTAACTGTATTTCTTACCATGTTATACAAAAAATTAATTAGTTAAATTCATATATGTTGTTATAATGATATTCAACTTATATATCCAGAGTAACATTGTTAAGATGACTATGGTCAAAGTAGATATTGCTATATAATATCAAGAATAATGGTTCTTAAATAATAATAATATTTATACATCAATTATACTTCTCAATAAGAAAATGAAATATGTTTATAAAAATTTATTATGTTACAATCATGGAAACTATTTTTTTGTATGTGTGCTTGTGTTACATTTTCATTTTTCAAAGAGAATGAGGGGAAGAAGTTAAGTATCATTTTAACATTAGAAAATTGTTATTATTATATCCAAAATATCGTTTTAATTATTTAAATAAAGTTTTATATACAGACTATAGGATTTAGTGCTGAAAAATTAATTGTATCACTTTGTGAATGTGGTAATCCCCATGTTCGCGCGAATGAAATTATCCATTTTAAATGGATGAAAATTTAAGAAAATTTATGATATATTATAGTTAAAATTTATCAAAATTTCATAAATATAATATATATACATTTATTAAATTTTTATTACAAGACATGAGGTGTTGTGATGCAAGTTGAATTACAATAGATCCCAAAGAGGTAGTATGTCATACACACGATTGATGATTTTGTTTCCCATTTGATTAATGTTATATATGGATATAGGTTCTTAAATTAAGATTAAAAATTATCATTATATGGAATATTTTGGTTTTATTATTTCTTCATTAGTGAATAATATTTAAAGGATGTAGAAGAGGAATCCAAATGAAAACTCTCAATTTATAAATAACTAATTCTTTACAGAACCTCATTAGGTTTATCAATGAATCCTTTCTATAATTATTTTATATTAAATTCAAGGAATCTAGTAATTTTTGTGGTATATATGTATTTTATATTTAAGGAATTTTTTAAATAAAATTACTTTAATATGTTTATAAGAGGAGAGAGTGGTGTACTTTCATAAGTGGGGGAGAGGATATACATGAAACTATTAAGAATAAATTTTTTTATTACTATATTACTTAAGATTAATATATCAAAATTGGTCTTTCTAATAATATTATTTGATATATGGTAAAAATAAGGCCATAAAATAAAATTATTCTTGTTTTTAGTTCATTTTAACCTTACCAATTTATTTAATTCCAAGATAAACTGATTTTAACCTTAACCATGGTAATATATTTTTATTATATTTTTCTATTAACTATTACCATACATTTATTTGTTCATTTTATCCAAATTTATTTTTAAATATTATAAATTTTGAAACAATTTAATGAAATTAATTTCTTTTAAGTGTCAGTATTTCTTAAAATTTAATCCTATAAAATGTGATACAAAATATTTTTTCAGAAAAATTACATTTTATGAAAAACAAATTCTCATAATAAATTAATTTATAATTGGGATTCACATATTTTTTATTGGATTATTTTTTTAAAAAAATATCCAATAATTTTTTTAATATTTAATGTGATTTGGTTAGTACATGAGAAGAAAATATAGTTTAAAACAAATTTTTTTTATTATACATAGAAATATTTATGTCTTCTGAGAATTTTAAAAATAACATCCCATGTTAGTTTGAATTTTTTATCTTATAAGTAATGATAACTTTTTCAACTCAACATTATAATATTTTGAAATTATGGATTTATATAAAATGTTATAATATAAAAAAATAAATTTATTAAGTATAAAATTATTTCCACTTTAATTGAAAAGTTACAAAACATTTTTATAATGAAAAATTAACCATAAAATCTAATTTAATTAATATTAATAATATAAGAAAATTATTTATCTTTTCATCACTGGGTTTTCAAAAAAATAATGAAAATGTTATTTTATAAATCTTTTATGAGAAATATCGTAAATATATTATGTTATGATCGCCTTTAAAATTCATTTCCAAGGAGGTTAGATGATATTTTAAAAAAAAATTAAATGAAAAATATAAAAATGATCCTTGAAAGTAATTAATGGTATGTTAGTAAATCTAGAGCGGAAGATTAAATTTATGTTCTTTAAAGGAAAATCATTTTGAAAATTTAAAATATACATTTATTAAAACCTATATAAATCGAATAGTAGTAAGTCTTAAATTTTAAAAATTGTGAAGAGAAAATTGAATATCACATGAAATAATACGTAATATGATTTCAATTTTATAAACAATTTCATTGGTGGGAAAGAAAAATGTTGGCATTTGAGGGAAATGTCTTATTAGAGAGGCAGTGAATAATTCTTACCAACATTATAATTTTATGAGAAACAAATTATTTATACAAGAATAATTGATTTAAATAAGTAATACTATTTATATAGGATGAAATAATATAATAGAAAATTTTATTGATATAGAACCCATGAATGTTAGAATGAAGTTCAAGAATAAGAAATATGACTCAATGAGATTAGATTTGAGATAGTAATATCCCTTACCTTAACTCATGAAATTCATGAAAGGTAATTAAATTTATTTATAATAAAGAAAAACATTAGAATAAATCATATTCAACCTTATTAATCTTTATAATCTCTATATTATATAGATATATTTATTTATTAAATAGTGATTAAATTTTTTTATTTAACATTACTCATTGGTGTTTATTATACTAGTAATTACATATCTATTTGGTATAATGGTTACATTTTCCACTCCTTTCATATGATTTTAGATTCTCTTGAATATTAATTTTAATTTATGTTGAAGTTATGTTGTGGTTTATGAAGTCCCTGATACCTTCAATGTTATATTGAGTCATGGTTTGTAATAATGAAATTTAAAATGATATTTTATCAATAACTTTTATGAAATAAATGGGTTTTTATCTTTCTTTTTTCAAATCATTATATAACCATTCATTAAACAAAAATAAAAGGCCACTTAAATATTATAATAACATTTTACTAGAGATTATGTTTCTATAATAATCGATTATAATAATTCACCGCATCATTCATGTAGGTGGTTAAATGAACCCAAAAAAAATACAATAAATAATTGGACTAGTTTGATTATGTAATGAGTTTTTTAAACTATAATCATTATAGTTTTATTTAAAAATATTAAATTCATAATTGTTATGTACTATTTTTTGTTTTTAATATTTTTAATACTACAAGATATAATCAATAATATATAATCTGGGTATGTAGTTGATCTGACCAAAATCAGATATTTTTATAATAAAAGGATAAATTTTATATTCAATATATAGTTATCATAGAACATTTTCCTGAAAAATAATTATTTTAAAAACAAGATAATATATGTTTGAATAATATTAATGAATTTTTAGAAGATTATTATAGGGAATAACGATAAGAGATAAGAAAAAAATATGTAGAATAATTTAATATTCATGTAGAAACCTTCTTGATTTTTCATAGATTTATGAAATAACATGTGAACATATTTTCAATAATGTTGGAGATAAATGTTTTTATGGAAATTATATAGGCCAAATGTGATATATTGAAATTATTTAAGTGTATTTTATGTGGTGGAAGAAGTAACATTTTAAAAGTGAGGGGAGTGGAACTCTTGTAAATAATGAAAACCCAATATAAAAATAAGGTAAACTATTAAGGAATATGGAATCAATATTTTTGAAGAATGAAAAATATACATGTGAAGAATGATAAATTCATAATACAATCATTTTGACAAATTGTTTAATATGATATCTTGAATTACTCATTATTTAATATTTTTTTCTTTTTTAAACTATATTTGGGTGACTTATTTTTACATATGAAATTTTTTATTTCCAAAATTAAAATTGAACATATAACATAATTTACAGTTTCATAATAAAAAAATAAATAAATTATGGAATAGGGTTTTTAAATGTGATGTAATGTAATAAATGTATAACCCATCCAAAACAGTTTTCTTGGGAAATATATTTAAAGTATAAAATTATTTTTAGGATAAAATTATTAATAATATTATTTTTTATGAAACTAATTTGTTTATTATTAATAAAATATTAGTTTCTTATAATTAAAATAATTCAAAACCTAACTCTTACCTTCTAATCATGATATTAAAATACAAATACCATGAATATTTTTAATTAGGATAAAATAATTCTTTATATTAAAATAAATTAAATTAGGATTTATCCACACTATGTAATGTAAATAAATTACTAATTTTTCACCATAAATTCAAATTTAGTTGATAGATTTATTTATAAATATTTATGTCATGGTAACATCATGATAATTTCAAAAAAGGTATAATATTTTCAACAACAATATTTCCCACTCATCACTTAAAAATCAACCAATTTTAAAAACTCTAAATGAATGAACCTAATATAATATTGATATAATAAATTAATAATTTATGTATATTTCATAAAACTATATTATAAAAGTTACAAAATTAAATTTTATATAAATATAGATATTATCAATCCAATAATTTTATTGAAAAATAACCCTTGTGTTTTGAGAGATAATATTATTTCATATAAATTACTAATTAAATAAATGATATTATATAATTTTATATAGTTATATATTAAATTTTATCATATTAAACTTTTTACAAGTATCAATTTAATTAATTATGATTATGAATGAAAACATCTTAGTAATTAAATTATATTATCATTAATAAATTCTATTAAAACATCCTTTTTTTCTATTTGATTAGATAAATTATTTATCCTCAAAAAGTATATATTGGAAATTGATTACTATAACTTTGTTAGCAATATGTTTTTTTCTTATAATAAATTCATATCAATATTCATAAATGTGTTTTGTCTATTATTAAATTAGTGATTCATGTGAAACCAACTATTCAACATTATCATTATTTCATAGATAATTACATAATATAATCCTACAGTGTTACTTTGATATGATGAAATCATTTACCAATATTATATTTAGATAATATTCACAAACATCAACTGATCAAAAATATTATCTATCCTTTGAATTTTTTTTTTTGAAGAATTACATCATTTATTTTTTTTAATAATTATATATTCAAATTCCAATGTCAATATTTTTGGAAAAAATAATTTGAGGGGGATGGGTTGATATAATTTATACAGGGTATTGAAGGATTTAATTACACTAGTTAATCATGGAAGAAGAAATATATAAATCCAAAACTATGTTTATCCATTGTAGGTAAAATAAATAATGTGTATACTATTTTCTATGAGACTTTGTATGAGTAATTTACACCATTTTTCTGCAATATTTTCTTTAAGAAGCATCATATGGGATTGATATAGGAATTAAAGAGGTAGGTAAATTACATCAAAAATTTTGAGGTATCAATGTGTTGAAACAGAGTCACTCTTTAAATTGTTTGGATCCTCTTTCCATATTTGGTATACTACTTCCTCACAAAGAATAAAATATAGGATGCAGAGATATTATAGATGGGGAACATGAAGAAAGGCATGATGTATATTCTTGTATACCATCTCACTATGGAGGCCACATTATAATTCCCACATAGATGCTAATCATGTGAATGTACATTAAATTATACATTATATGTTAATGAATTCATCAACTGTAACACTCTAATATTCTAATTCTCTATGAATATCATCTTAAGAAACAGTTCTTTTAGAAAATCAAACAAGGAAGATCACTTGAATGTTAAATTTTAAAGTGAGGCTGGTATATCAATAAATGAATATAGAATAATCATTTCATACAATATGGAGATTCATGGACTTAAATATTCACCATTATTATCATTTTTAGTATCCCCTAGTTATCAATTTTGATTGTGAAAAATGGATTTTTCGAATGTGTCCTTAAATATTTAACGTCTACTAATGATTAAAAAACATATGTTACATTTTACATTATATCATATATCATATGATAAGACTTTAAATAATATAAAAGTTACATTTTTATATATTTTAGGGAACTTTTTGAAATCTATCATCATGTTAATAATCTATTACATGAAATCAAATACCTTGGGTATACCCATCAAGAAAAACATTGGGATTAACTTTATAAAAAATTTGTAACCTAATTATATTTAAAAATAATTCCCATTAAATAAAACATGAACTAGGATCCTCTATACCATTATATCATTGGGAAAAAATATGAATTACGGCAATTATAAATATAGGAAAATAAAGGCCTCTAGAAAACAATTAGTTGTACTCATGAAAAAATGTGATATACTATGATCTCCATAGAAATATATATATATATATACATATTTCCTCAACAATAATCACATTATTTCATGAATTTTTAAACATTTCCTTTCTCAATGTCATTATGTGACCATGTGATATAGTATACTACAATGTCATATTGCCAACTCATTCAGTATCAACTCTATGATTATACACTATTTATATTGATAAACACATCACAAGTTATTAACCTTTATGGATGATCACATCACAAGTACCTTAGATTAATTGATAAGAACTTTATATGAACCTTAAGGGTGCAGCCGTGCACTCGTTAACCTGTCTCAATTGAGTCCATAAATCTCATACTGATCATATGACAATACTGTTCACATCATAGTTATTATCCAACTGATGACAAAATAAACATCATATCTAACAACCATATGATTAACCCACCATCATTTCTTATTTCAGAATGGTATCAAGGTATTAATGTTCTCATGATAGATATCTCCCCAAAACAAGGTAGTAGAGATTATAAATATGATCCATGAACTCCTAGTATATTGAATACAATGTTAATGAGATGCCATGTGGTATACTTTATGGGTCATTCATCACAAAAACAAGTTATTTTCCATTATAAAAATCTTATATTTCTATATTCAATAATCATACCCACAATAAACATATCATTTAATTACAACCAACAGTACTCCATAATGTATCATGAAATATCATACTTTTAGAGTTAAATTACCATTACAATAATGAATTTTATACCCATATATATATTTACATATTCCATTGAGATGGAATGAAAATGTGGAGACTTAATTTCATATTATAATTTTTATATTCATTAACTCTTAATAACACTTGGAAACCCCTTAAATAAGAACCATTATAATATGTCATATATGATATATTTTTATATTAACCTCTTGATGATAATTATTTTTTAGGTATTGTTAAATCCTTAAATCTATATAATTTTTTCCAAACAACTATGTGACCATGTAATTAAAATTCCCCACTTAACTCATTAATGAGAAAAATCTATGATTAAATAAAGATTATATAATAATGATATTTATGAGTCTTTTTAAATATTCTCAAGTTTGGGAAGATATTTATGTTTTTTAACTCCACAATATAAATTGATACCATGTTAATAATTATTATATTCTACTGAATACAATTTATATGTGCATGATATTAATTATTGGATATTATTCCTTAAATCATTACATTGAAATATATCTTAAGTAATATATTAATTAAAATTAATATATATATCTATATCATCCTATACTCATTTAAAATAATGTGAAGTGTTACATTTTATATTTATAATAATAATACATCAGTTGAAATTGGTAATCACAATATCATTATAAATAATCGTAACATATTAATTTTAATTTACCATAACATTTACTAAACTATTTATGATGGTAAGTGAAATAAATTTTCATATTTGACTTGGATATCAATTTTTTTTACTTTTTTCACCGTTATTTTTTGAATATAATCACTCTGACCATTTAGTCACTATATTTTATTTATATTACCATGATAAGAAAATAAAACTCCATTTTATTAAGAAATAAAACCTTTTTATCATTTTTTGGCATATTTAATAGTTAAACAATTTTCTTTCATATAATATATGTTATACAATGTGGTTGGATAATGTTTTCCAAAAAATAGTAATTTATTAACTAAAAAATTCCAATGATCAGTGGAAAGAACATCTTCCATTATATTTTAGGAAATATCTAGATAAACACTTTATCCTAGATAATGTTTTCTTAATACTCAAATTTAATAAATATTTCATCAAATTAAATGAATCATGAACCTTGTATGTAATCTCATATTATAAATAATAAATCTATTTTAAAAAAATATGTCATAACATATAAGATTTATGAAATAACAATACACATATTTTATTTAGCTTTCTAGGGGATTAATATACTCCTCCATGCTTAAATAGAATATAAAATTTCTATAAGATTCATTACTTGAAAAAGAAATATAAGACATATCCGTTATTCCATTTTTTGATCACTTTTATGTATGAAACACTTTTTACATATACATTTTGTACCATGTACCCTCCCAAAATGATGAATTAATTTAAATGACACAATCACATGACATGGAAATTCCATAATGTTTCATTAACCCTTTAAAATAAATAAAACACATTATATTGAATCCTTACAATATAGGTCCTGTTTGTACTATTATTTTTTATTATAATAACAAGATACTCAAAGAAACGTTATTGGAAATTACAATAAAAATTTCTTGTTACTATTTTTATTTTTACCAACTTTTACATTCTATATAGATGAAGACACAATATATCTCATTCCTTGTAATTTGATTCTAAAAAAATCATAATATAGATTGAAATATTCTCAATCTCTTATACAACTAGGAAAATATCCTTTGACCAATGTAGAATGAATTCTTTATCCTTAACAAGGATCTAGAAAACCACTACTATTTCCAATTCATTAACATATCTAATAATATTTAATAATTGGTTATAGAAAAAAATAATTTTAAAATTTTATATCTAATGCCTAATAAAATATGATTGAATAAATTTATTCCTCTAGGAACCACATAGATTAAATATTTAAAAAACCTTTACACTTGGTTACTTGAGAAAGTGTTTCTTTATCACATAAAATTTCTTCTCATTCATAAGAACTATTCATTAGTAAGTAGTAGAAGGTGTTTCTTATATTATGTTTCTCCTCTTTTAGGGTTTATTTCAGTGTTATGATTTATAATGATTATTAAAATTCTATTTATATATAATAGAATCCTTTATATGATGTTTATCTTGTTTTATAAACATTAGAAATAGTCATTAATTAAATAAAATCATACTCAAATGATGGATTTTTTACTAATCATATCCATCAGTGGCCCATGATCCATTTATCATTCTAAATTATGGAGGATTGATCATGTAAATAAACCATGGAAATATCATGTGGGTGAAAATTTTTAATCACATCATATATGATTCTTTCATAGATGAGTACAAAAAACCTTACCCAAATCAATTATATAAATTTATATCAACACTATTACATTGGTATCATCATAGTTAGGGGTTCCTAGATATGTGTAACCCAAATCAAACCACAAGAATAAAAAACTCACTTATAGGTACATCTTATTAATTTATTAAAATAAACAAGATAAATCATGGACAACTAATCATTAGGATAACATGTAGCAACATATTAAGGTATTGACATGTTCCACATTAGAATGACTTTAATGCTCGGTATTTCTCGGTGGATTTAATTCTCAACATATAGTACCATTTTATTCTATTTTTTAGTTATTATTCATATAAATTAGTCTAGAATCATTTTAAATCCATTAAATTAATATATTAAATATATATTTTTGTGTGTAGGTATGTACACAAATCAAAATTTATTTTCCTCATAAAAAATGAGTCTTATAATATTTCCATAAATTTTAACTCATCTCATGAATAATGTATATGATCCATTCATGTAATTATTTTAAACTATAATTAATTAATAATCACAACGTGAATAATCATGGGGCCAATTACAAAAAAAACACTAACATTATTATGTAATAAATAAACCATAAGTATATTTACCCAACCTTAAATATTACATAATCTTGAATTATTTCAAGAATTCACATTTAGGATCTTTTTAGTTTTAGAGGGTTGGAGAATTAGTCCATAACTATTACATAACAACTTGAATATTACATGTAGACACTACTACTCAGTATCCATTTTTTCATAAAATAAAAACTCTTATAATGAAACATATCTCGTTCCAAGTTTTAGACGTCATGAATTTTCCTTGATCATATCCTTGACCCTATTAATCTTTATGTCCTCTGAAAAACATTTCAAAACATAGGATGAGCATGAAAAGATAAGTAAGGGTTATAAAAAAAGAATGAAAAAATTAGTTAATCATTGAATATATAACATAAACTCTTTAACATACCTCATGAAATCATAAGATTTATGAATAACACATAGAAAACATAAATCACAAATGTAACTTGTGGCATTCATATCATACTTACATTATAGCTATCATAGCTACGTATGGAGTTACATTTGATATACAGATCAGTGTATATTCCCTAAATCTCTTAGGAGAAACATTCATGTTTACCTCGGTCTGGTTACCCAATGCATTGGTAAGCTATCTTGGGCTCACTCTCCCTAGGTTTGTCACAGAACTACCCGTATACGTAAACAATTCCCAAGAACCATAACATATTCATAACACATAAAATAAACACAAAATATTGATAAAATTTCCAAATTTAAATCACAAATTATCATTTTAATATATTGACCTAACAAATCAATCATCAAAACCATTTTTAATACCAAAATACTTAAAAGAATATATGGTATTAATTTTCCTTTTAAAAACATTATTGCTTGTTAATAAATCCAAAGATCAAATAATACTCACGGCTGTGGAAAGGTCGTTGTCACCACTTATTTTAAAAAGAAACATTCTTTTTTTTCGTTTACTAAGATGATTTGTAGAAAAATATTTCCTTTGAATTAAAAGAAAAGTAAAAGGTTTTTATATAGTGCATAAAATAATGCCATGTATTAAAACTATATATTCCTCAGTGAATGGATATTGAGACGAAGTCCCTTACCTCATGTCCGACTGGACCCATTCATTATTTAATCTCCTAAATAATAAACAAAAGTTAATTTATAATTTCTTAAGAACCCTTTTCAAGTTTATTATTCTATTTATAAAACTTATTTCAATGTTATAAACATTATGTAATCATTTATGATAATAATGTTCGTTTTGTTGATATTTGGTACTTGAGTCAAAAATGGATTTCTTATATTTACTAGTTCATCACATGGTCAAAAGTTAATTATATACAAAATTATATTCATTATTTATATATCATATATATCATATATATCCAGTATATACATGTATTTATAATAGTACATAACATTTGAATGTATGAAATGAAATGCACTGTTCATGGATACGGTAAGCCGTATGTACGCATGAACGTTACATTCATTTATATTTCTTATTTTAATGGAATTAATACATAATAATACATAGTTATATTATAATTTATGTATAATATCATATAAAATATCATTAACACCATCATTTATACTTCCCACATATGTCATTAACGAGTCATATCACTTTGAGGGGTGGTAGTCTGCACTTCCTCAAATGAAATTATCACATTTAACCATAATGGAAACCATAAAGTTATGCTATAAAAGAAACATACAAGATCATAAAGAAAACATAAACATAATATATATCATATATAGATATAGTGTCATCTTAATTTCCACCATGATATTTAGAAGGAGATAATTGAACAATCATCATTTCGTGAGGCGTTAGTTTACCATTCACAGAAACAATATGTTCTTCACCCATTAGATAAAGGTGTGTGTAGGTGTAGATCGAATCCTTCTCATAACAACATACAAGTATATTGATGATTATATTTTTGTTATAAAAATAATAATAAAATGATTTTTGGGGTTGTAGAAGTAAAATAAAAGAAAAGATGTTAAGAGAAATTGTTACATTTAATTTGGGTAACACCCTTTGGTTTGAACCAAAACGACTTCTTGAAGGGCCTTCTGCCTAAGGTAAGGCTTCTATGAGGAGTATAGGGATATTCATAACTTATTTTGGCAGGGATTAAATGATACATATGGCTTGAATGGTTTAAGGAATGGGTTAGAAGTGAGGACATTTTATAAGTGGGAGGAGGGGATCTTTAGGAAAGTTTGCAAATATTATTTTATTATAAACCAATATTCGCTTTATAAAGATCCAAAACTCATTAAAAATGAAGATAATATGAGTAATGGTCGAAATAAAATCATCCAACAATATATGGACATGTTTTGGATATTTTTTTAACATTATAATCTTATTTATTTAAATCATTTATTAATGACGTAAATACTGCATCATTATTGTGTCATAAATAACATTATTTATTTTAAGTCTAAAAAATATAAAAGAAATACCATAATGTAGGAAATATTTTTATCTTTCCAATTAATATTTATAGAATAATTTATAACTTATATAACCCCATGTAAAAATTGATTTACTAAAAGATATTGTTTTGTCATTTTTTCCATTACATTAAGTTAATTAAAATAAAGTGTCATTATCACTCCCATGTAGCTCCAAGGGGTCCGAAAATAAACCCAAAGGTGACCATGGTCGTAAATGACACAACCAATAAGGTTTGGACATGTGTTAAGGTAATTTTGTATTAATATAATATTCTATTTACCTTGAATTACCCTATTTAACTTAAATCACGGTAAATAAAAGTCAAAAGATACTATTAACCAAAAATTATTTTCTTAATATTGAACCACATTTTACTTACTAATAATAAACATGTATGTCAGATTTTTAAAATTCAATTCATAGAAGAGGTAAAATTTCATTTAAATGAAAAAGTGTGTGTTTTTACTACAACTTAGTGATTTCACTATTCATCAAAAATTGATGTTTTTCAGAGAAATAAAAAAAATGAAGCCTAAGCTATATTTGATATTCCAAATTAAAAAGTGATGTCTATTTTTCAAAATTTTAAACATAGATGTGGCATTAATTAATTTAAAATTAATTCCTGTTGTCAAAACAAATAGCATGTTTTTGAGAAACAATATCTATCAAATGATTGACACTTGTTTGTGTCCAATTTCAATGTGAAATTTCTTCCAATAACCCGAATTGGAATAAATAGTAAAAAATAATTTAATTACACTTTAAAACTATTTAGAATGAAAATTTAAACATATAAAAAAGATAGATTAATTTTTTTTTGAATTAAAATAAATTATTTTTCATTATTCATTAAAAAAATGAATTTTATCAGAAAATTAAAAAAAATTACCCAAAGTAAATTTTGGTTCCATAAATATAAAAAATAATTTTATTTGGTCAAATATAAAATATATAAGTGACTATAAATAGATTTAAAGATGGTTCTCCATCAAAAGGTGATAAATCAACCTTTTATGGTAAATTATGCTTAAAATTAGATTCATTAACATTTTAAGCCTCCAAATTTTATTGGATAAATGTAAAAACATTCAAAAAAACTGTATAGTCATATTGTAGTTAGTTATATTCATTCCCTATAATTCAATGACTTTTCATTAACAACCATTTAAAATAATAATATTATATAATCAATGTGCAATGTAAGATTTCAAAGAAACTCGTTGTTGCGTATCCGGTATGCCATCGAACATAGCAACCCCTTTAAAGTAATGTTAATATTTTAATCACAAATATGGATAATTATGGAAACTCTCTTATTCTTTATTTACCTAAGATTTTACATCCCACCCCCCTTTTGGGAATTATGACCTCACAATTTTATTCACTTATCTAATAAGTGGGAGTATTTATCCCTTATAGCATTTTTGGATTCCGATGTTGCCTCTTCAAACATATTGTCTTCTACAAAAACATTAACCAGTGAATTACCTTATTCCACAAAACTTGCTCTCTATGGTCAGGAATCCGGACAGGTTGTTCTTTATAAGAGAGATTCTCTTCAAACTGAACTGCCACTTAAAACATGGGATGGATGTGACATATACTTTTTATCATTGAAACATGACAAAAAATTTATACCTGGGATAAATTTGGAGGTAAAGACACTCTGTAAGCATTTGATCCATCTTTCTCCATGATTTCATAGGGTCCAATGAACCTCAGACTCAACTTTCCCTTCTTACCAAAATGCATCACACTTTTCTATGGAGAAACATTTAGAAAGACATGATCACCTACCTCAAAAGAAATATCCTTTATCCAATTATCCGCATAACGTTTCTGCATGCTCTGAGATGTTCTCATTTGCTTCTAAATCAACTGAACCATTTCTTCCATCTCTTATACAAATTCTGGTCCCATCAGTTTCCATTTACATACTTCATCCCAATAAGCTAGAGTTCGACACCTCTTTCCATATAATGCCTAAAATGGAGCCATCTATATACTGGAATTAAAAATGTTATTATAAGAAAATTCAACCAAAGAAATATATTGGTCCCAAATTCACAGGTAATCCAGTGAACAAGAACATAACATATCCTCCAAGGTCTGAATTGTTCGTTCTGACTTCCCATCTGATTGTGGATGAAAATCTACACTAAAATTTAATGTTGTACCCAATGACTTCTGAAGACCTTTCCAAAAGTTAGAAGTAAACCAGGGATCACGATCAAATACAATGCATAGTGGATCTCCATGCAACCTGACTATCTCTTTAACATACAACTAAGATAGTTGATCTAGAGACAAAGTACCTCGAATAGAAAGGAAATGTCACGACCCGTCCTTGGGGCCTGTGCCGTGACTACCCCAGGCCTTCCTTCCACAAGCCAGGGGCTGGAGACTAGCACCAAAGGCGTAAATCCCGATAACTGGGAAGGAATTGCCTTTATAAAAGTAACAAAACACCACGGAGTACAAGAGAAAGTAAAACACTAAGTAAAAAAAGGAAGTGATGAAAATTAAATGGTCCAGAATACAAACCCAATCAAAAGTACAACTACAACTGAAAGAAAGTACAACAAGGACAAAAGATAGAAGAAAGGAAGCAGCTCATGGGTCGTCCTCCTCAGATCCTACCTGAAGGGTAGGTATAGATAGCACAGCTCATGGATCGTCCACCACATATCCTACCTGAAGGGTAGGTACAGATAGCCTCCACAATGTACTCACCTGTCAACCTCCTCCGTGTGTCGCCTCGTCGTGAAGTCACCACCGGATACTGTCTCGTCGTGAGGTCCACCTCCGGGTACCGTCCAGTCCTCGAACACTTGGCCTCTGTCTGTGCTGCCCGTCATCTGAAACCAACACAACGAGGTGCGGGCATAGCCCGTGTAGGGGTGAGTATAACGATACTCAGTAGGGACCATGAGTCCCTCAAGGTCGCACTAAATCCAACAAGGATAACCACAAAGAAGATCTCAACAGATAACCTCTACTTAGGTATATGCCCATACATATACCCAAGTTATCAAGTAACCCATCTCAATCATGAGGTAACACAAAGATTTATGAAATCAAAGGATAACCACTACCCAGGTATATGCCCATACATATACCACTACTAAAAATTCGGGTATTAGCGACCACCATTAGCGGTCGCTATAAGACTATAGAGACCGCCCAGCGACCGCCATTGGCGGTCGCATCAGCTTCGTCGTTGTAGGCCAATAGCGACTGCCAATGGCGGTCGCTATAGGTTGCCAAAATTCCGGCCTTAAGCGACCGCCTGGCGGTCGCTACAGCTGCCAAACATGCAGCCTATAGCGACCGCCATTGGCGGTCGCTACTGCATTGGCGGTCGCTAAACTGGGAAATTTTTTAAAAAAAAAATTCATACCGAAAGAAATATATATATATATATATATTAAACAAAATATTTATATATATAACACTAAATAAAATATTTTTCATTTTTTAATGAAATGTACGAATTGTGTTTTTTTTTCTTCACGGAGAAAAACTAGAGACAAAACAAGGTAACAATAATAAAAAATGGAAAACAATTTCAAACAGCATAAACATAAAGATCTTCATAAACTATAAACGTGCTTCAATGATCCGAGCAGGTCTATCTATTTCCTTCTTCTGCTTCAATAAACCTACAATAAGACAAAAAACAACAAAACAAAACAAATGTAAATTGAACATAATTATCCAGTTATTATATACCTATAATAAAATTAAATCTGACATCAAACCGTGGTACTTTAATAATTAAAACCCCCAATTTATGAAATGCTATCATTTCAGGTCATTCGGAGCACGTTTGCTCCGAATTCGACCGTCTCACGCCGTTTTTGGTGTTTTATGACACCGTAAACTCATTTCCAGTCACTACGGTCAAACGACACCTCCGATTGATGTTCCATCTGCCCAACCATTTTACAAATCACACAACGGATGTTGTAGTACGGTTTCATGGCATTCTGAGGTCGTTCGGGTGGTTTTGACCCCCCAACGCGCCGTTTTAGCGCGCACCGAGCTGCTGAAAACGACATAGTCGGCCGTACCGCGCGCACCGCACGGCCGATGGCCGCGCCGTATCCTCCTACACGTCAATAATAATATTACTAATATTTTCATGTGGTTTCAGCTCATTCGGAGCACGTTTTCTCCGAATTCGAGCATCTCACGCCGTTTTTGGTGTTTTATGACACCAGAAATGCATTTCTGGTCACCGCGGTCAAACGACACCTCCGATTGACATTCCGTCTTCCCCGACCATTTCAGAAATCACAAACGGCTATTGTCGTACGGTTTAATGGCATTCCGAGTTTATTCGGGTGGTTTTGACCCCCCAACGCGTCGTTTTAGCGCCCACCGAGCTGCTGAAAACGACACAGTCGGCCGTACCACGTGCACCGCACGTCCGATGGGCGCGTCGTCTCCTCATACACGTCACGAATAATATTCCTAATGTTTTCGTGTGGTTTCAGGTCATTCAAAGCACGTTTTCTCTAAATTCGACCATCTCACGCCGTTTTTGGTGTTTTATGACACTGGAAAATGCGTTTCCGGTCACCGCGGTCAAACGACACCTCCGATTGACATTCCGTCCGCCCGAAAATTTCAAAACTCACACAACGGCTAATTTCGTACGGTTACATAGCATTCCGAGGTTGTTTGGGTGGTTTTGACGCCCCAACACACCGTTTTAGCGCGTGTCGAGCTGCTAAAAACGACACAGTCGACCGTACCGCGTGCCCCACACATCCGATGGGCGCACTGTCTCCTCTTACACATCACGAATAATATTCCTAATGTTTTCGTGAGGTTTTAGGTCATTCAGAGCACGTTTTCTCCGAATTTGACCATCTCACACCGTTTTTGGTGTTTTGTGACACCGGAAACATGTTTCCGGTCACCGCGGTCAAACGACACCGCCAATTGACGTTCCATATTCTCGACCATTTTACAAATCACACAACGGATGTTGTAGTACGGTTTCATGGAATTCTGAAGTCGTTCGGGTGGTTTTGACCCCCCAACGCGCCGTTTTAGCGCGCACCGAGCTGCTGAAAACGACACAATCGGCCGTACCGCGCGCACCGCATGTCCGATGGCCGCGCTGTCTCCTCCTACAAGTCAATAATAATATTACTAATATTTTCATGTGGTTTCAGGTCATTCAGAGCACGTTTTCTCCCAATTTGACCATCTCACGCCGTTTTTGGTGTTTTATGACACCAGAAATGCGTTTCTGGTCACCGCAGTCAAACGACACCTCCAATTGACGTTCCCTATGGCCCGACCACTTCACAAATCACAAACGGCTATTGTCGTACGGTTTAATGGCATTCCGAGGTCATTCGGGTGGTTTTGACCCCCCAACGCGGCGTTTTAGCGCGCGCCGAGCTGCTGAAAATGACACACTCGGTCGTACCGCGCGCACCACACGTCTGATGGGAACTCTGTCTCCTCTTACACATCACGAATAATATTCCTACTGTTTTCGTGTGGTTTCAGGTCATTCAGAGCACGTTTTCTTTGAATTTGACCGTCTCACGCCGTTTTTGATGTTTTGTGACACCAAAAATGTGTTTCCAGTCACCGCAGTCAAACGACACATCCGATTGACGTGCTGTCTTCCTGAACATTTCAAAAATCACAAAACGACTATTGTCGTACGGTTTCATGGCATTCTGAGGTCGTTCGGGTGGTTTTGACCCCCCCCCCCCCCAACGCGCCGTTTTAGCGCGCGTCGAGCTGCTGAAAACAGCACACTCTGCCGTACCGCACGCACCGCATGTCCGATGGGCACTCCGTCTTCTCCTACATGTCACGAGTAATATTACTAATGTTCTCATGTGGTTTTAGGTCATTCGGAGTAGGTTTTCTCCGAATTCGACCGTCTCACGACGTTTTTGGTGTTTTATGACACCGAAAACGTATTTCCACTCACCGCTGTCAAACTACACCTCCGATTGACGTTCTCTCTGCCCGACCATTTCACAGATTACCCAACGGCTGATGTCGTACGGTTTCATGGCAATTCCGAGTTCATTCGGGTGGTTTTGACCCCCCAACGTGCCGTTTTAGCGCGCGCTGAGCTACTGAAAACGACACAGTCGGCCGTACCGCGCGCACTGCACATCCGATGGGTGCGCTGTCTCCTCGTACACGTCAAGAATAATATTCCTAATGTTTTATGTGGTTTCAGGTCATTCAGAGCACGTTTACTCCGAATTCGACCATCTCACGCTGTTTTTGGTGTTTTATGACACCGGAAACGCGTTTCTGGTCACCTCAGTCAAACGACACCTCCGCTTAACGTGCCGTCTGCCTGACCATTTCACAAATCACAAAACTGCTGTTGTCGTATGGTTTCATGGCATTCTGAGGTCGTTCGATTGGTTTTGACCCCCCAACGCGCCGTTTTAGCGCGCGCCGAGCTGCTGAAAATGACACAGTCAGTCGTACAGCGTGCACCGCATGTCCGATGGGCGGTCCGTCTCCTCTTAAATGTCACGAATAATATTCCCAATGTTTTTGTGTGGTTTCAGGTCATTCGGAGCACATTTTCTCAGAATTCGACCGTCTCACTTCGTTTTTGGTGTTTTGTGACACCGGAAACGCGTTTTCAGTCACCGCGGTCAAACGACACCCCCGATTGACGTGTTTTCTACCCGACCATTTCACAAATCACACAACACCTGTTTTCGTACGGTTTCATGGCATTCTGAGGTCGTTCGGGTGGTTTTGACCCCCCAACGCGCCGTTTTAGCGCGCACCGAGCTGCTGAAAATGACACACTTGGCCGTACCGCGTGCACCGCAAGTCCGATGGGCGCGCCATCTCCTCTTACATGTCACGAATAATATTTCTAATGTTTTTTGTGGTTTTAGGTCATTCGGAGCACATTTTCTCCGAATTTGACTGTCTCACGCCGCTTTTGGTGTTTTATTACACCGGAAACACGTTTCCAATCACTGCGGTCAAAAGAACCTCCGATTGATGTGCTGTCTGCCCGACCATTTCACAAATAACACAAAGGCTGTTGTCGTACGGTTTCATGGCATTTCGAGGTCGTTCTGGTGGTTTTGACCCCCAACGCGCCGTTTTAGCGCGCGCCGAGCTGCTAAAAACGACATACTCATCCATACCGCGCGCACCGCACGTCCGATGGGCACGACGTCTCCTCTTAAACGTCACTAATAATATTCCTAATGTTTTCGTGTGGTTCCAGGTCATTCAGAGCATGTTTTCTCCGAATTCGACCGTCTCACGCCGTTTTTGGTGTTTTATGACACCAGAAACGCATTTCGGATCACCGTGGTCAAACAACACCTCTAATTGATGTCTCGTCTACCCGAACATTTCACAAATCAGAAAACGGCTGTTGTCGTACAGTTTCATGGCATTCCGAGGTCGTTCGGGTGGTTTTGACCCCCCAACGTGCCATTTTAGCGCGCGCCGAGCTGCTGAAAACGACACAGTCAGTCATACCGCGCGCACCGCACGTCCAATTGGTGCATCGTCTCCTTCTACACGTCACGAATAATATTACTAAGGTTTTCGTGTGGTTTCAGGTCATTCAGAGCACGTTTGCTATGAATTCGACCGTCTCACGCCGTTTTTGGTGTTTTATGACACCAGAAACACGTTTCTGGTCACCACGGTCAAACGAACCTCCAATTGATGTGCCGTCTGCCTGACCATTCCACAAATCACACAACAACTGTTGTCGTACGGTTTCATGGCATTTTGATGTCGTTATGGTGGTTTTGACCCCCCAACGCGCCGTTTTAGCGTGCGTCGAGCTGCTGAAAACGACACACTCGGTCGTACCGCGTGCACCGCACATCCGATGGGTGAGACGTCTCCTCCTACACTTCCTGAATAATATTCCTAATGTTTTTGTGTGGTTTCAGGTCATTCGGAGCACATTTTCTCTGAATTCGACCGTCTCATGCCGTTTTTTGTATTTTATGACACCAGAAACTCGATTCTGATCACCGTGGTCAAACGACACCTCCGATTGACATGCCATCGACCCGACCATTTTAGATATCATACAATGGATATTATGGTACGGTTTCATGGCATTCTGAGGTCGTTCGCGTGGCTTTGACCCCCCACGCGCCATTTTAGCGCGCGCCGAGCTTCTGAAAACGACATAGTCAACCATACCACGCGCACCGCACGTCCGATGGGCGCTCCGTCTCATCCTACATGTCACGAATAATATTCCTAATGTTTTTGTGTGGTTTCAGGTCATTCAGAGCACGTTTTATCTGAATTCGACCGTCTCCTACCGTTTTTGGTGTATTATGACACCGGAAATGCGTTTCCGATCACCGTGGTCAAACGACACCTTAGATTGATGTGCCGTCTACCTAAAAATTTCAAAAATCACACAATGGCTGTTGTCGTACGATTTCATGGCATTCCGAGATCGTTCCGGTGGTTTTGACCCCCAAACACGTCGTTTTAGCACGCGCCGAGCTGCTGAAAACGAAACACTCAGCCGTACCGCGCACACCGCACATCCGATGGGCACGCCGTCTTCTTCTCAACGTCACGAATAACATTCCTAATGTTTTCGTGTGGTTTCAGGCCATTCGGAGCACGTTTTCTCTGAATTCGACCGTCTGACGCCGTTTTTGGTGTTTTATGACACCAGGAACGCGTTTCCGCTCACCGCGGTCAAACGACACCTCCGATTGATGTGATGTCTGCCCAAACATTTTAAAAAATACACAACGGTTGACTTTGTACGGTTTCATGGAATTTCGCGGTCGTTCGGGTGGTTTTGACCCCCCAACGCGCCATTTTAGCGCACGCCGAGCTGCTAAAAACGACACACTCGGTCGTACCGCACGCAACACATGTCCGATGGGCGCGCCGTCTTCTCCTACACATCATTAATAATATTCCTAATGTTTTTGTGTGGTTTCAGGTCATTTGGAGCACGTTTACTCCAAATTCGACCATCTCACGCCGTTTTTGGTGTTTTATGGCACCAGAAACGTGTTTCCAGTCACCGCGGTCAAACAACACCTCCGATAGACATGCCGTCTGCCTGACCATTTCACAAATCACACAACGGCTGTTTTCGTACGGTTTCATGGAGTTTCGAGGTAGTTCCGGTGGTTTTGACCCCCCAACGCGTCGTTTTAGCGCGCGCTGAGCTGCGGAAAACGACACAGTCGGCCGTAACGCGCGCACCACACGTCTGATGGGCGCTCCGTCTCCTCCTACACGTCACGAATAATATTCCTAATGTTTTCCTGTGGTTTCAGGTCATTCAGAGCACGTTTTCTCCGAATTCGACCGTCTCACTTCATTTTTGGTGTTTTGTGATAGTGGAAATGCGTTTCCGGTCACTGCAGTCAAACGACACCTCCGATTGATGTTCCTTCTGCCCGACCATTTCAGAAATCACACAACGGCTGTTGTCGTACGGTTTCATGGCATTCCGAGGTCGTTCGGGCGTTTTTGACCCCCCAACGCGCCGTTTTAGCGCACGCCGAGCTACTGAAAACGACACACTCGGTCGTACCGCTCGCACCACACGTCTGATGGGCGCGCCGTCTCCTCTTACACGTCACGAATAATATTCCTAATGTTTACGTGTGGTTTCAGGTCATTCGGAGCATTTTTTATCCGAATTGGACCGTCTCACGCCGTTTTTGGTGTTTTATGACACCGGAAACATGTTTCCAGTCACTGCGGTCAAACAACACCTCCGATTGACGTGCCGTCTACCCGACTATTTCACAAATCACACAACGGCTATTGTCGTACGGTTTCATGGCATTATGAGGTCATTCGGGTGGCTTTGACCCCCCAACGCGCCGTTTTAGCGCGCGCCGAGCTGCTGAAAACAACACACTCGGCCGTGCAGCACGCACTGCACATACGATGGGCATGCCGTTTCCTCATACACGTCACAGATAATATTCCTAATGTTTTCGTGTGGTTTCAGGTCATTCGGAGCAAGTTTGATCCAAATTCGACCGTCGGACGCCGTTTTTGGTGTTTTATGACACTGGAAATGAGTTTCTGATCACCACGGTCAAACGACAACTCCGATTGGTGTGCTGTCTACCCGAACAATTCAAAAATCACACAACGGATGTTGTCGTAAGGTTTCATGGCATTCCGAGGTTGTTCGGGTGGTTTTGACCCCCCAACGCGCCGTTTTAGCGTGCGCCGAGCTGCTGAAAACGACACAGTCGGCCGTATCACGCGCACCGCACGTCCGATGGGAGCGTCGTCTTCTCCTAAATGTCACGAATAATATTCCTAATGTTTTTGTGTGGTTTCAGGTCATTCGGAGCATGTTTTCTCCGAATTTGACCGTCTCACGCCGTTTTGGGTGTTTTATGACACCAGAAACGCGTTTCCGGTCACCGCGGTCAAATAAAATCTACGATTGACATGCTATCTGCCCAAAAATTTCAAAAATCACACAAAGCTGTTGTCGTACGGTTTCATGGCATTCTGAGCTCATTCGGGTGGTTTTGACCCCCAAAAGCGCCATTTTAGCGCGCGCCGAGCTGCTAAAAAGGACCCAGTCGGCCGTACCGCGCGCACCACTTGTCCGATGGGCACACCGTCTCCTCCTACATGTCACGAATAATATTACTAACGTTTTTGTGTGGTTTCAGGTCATTCGGAGCACGTTTTCTCTGAATTCGACCGTCTCACGCCGTTTTTGGTGTTTTATGACACCAGAAACGCGTTTCCGGTCACCGCGGTAAAACGACACCTCCGATTGACGTTCCATCTACCCGAGAATTTCAAAAATCACACAACAACTGTTGTCGTACGGTTTCATGGCATTACGAGGTCGTTCGTGTGGTTTTGACCCCCGAACGTGCCGTTTTAGCGCGCGCCGAGTTGCTGAAAACGACACACTCGGCCGTAACGCGCAAACCGCACGTCCGATGGGCGCACCGTCTCCTCCTACATGTCACGAATAATATTCCTAAGGTTTTCGTGTGGTTTCAGGTTATTCGGAGAACGTTTTTCCGGAATTCGGGGAGGGAAGTTCGGGGTGCGGGGGGGGGGGGGGGTTGTCCAGGGTGGGGGGCATGTTCGGGGTGCGGGGAGGGCTGTCCAAAGTGCAGGGAGGGCTGTCCGGGGTGCGGGGGGGGGGGGGGCTGTCCGGGGGGGAGGGCTATCTGGGGTGCGGGGGGCCTGTCCGGGGTGTGGGGAGGGCTGTCCGGGGTGCGGGGAGGGTTGTCCGGGGTGCGGGGGGGCTGTCCGGGGTGGGGGGGGGGGCATGTCCGGGGTGCGGGGAGGGCTGTCCGGATTGCGGGGAGGGCTGTTCGGGGTGTGGGGGGCCTGTCCGGAGTGCGGGGGGCCTGTCCGGGGTGCATGCGTCCTCTCCAGGGTGCGGGGAGGGATGTCCAGAGTGCGGGGATGGCTGTCCGGGGTGCGGGAGGGCTGTCCGCGGTGCAGGGAGGTCTGTACGGAGTGCGGGGGGCCTGTTCGAAGTGCTGGAGGGCTGTCCGGGGTGTGGGGAGTGCTGTCCGAAGTGCAGGGAAGGCTATCCGGGGTGCGGGAGGGCTATCTGGGCTGCGGGGAGGGCTGTCCGGAGTGCGGGGAGGGCTGTCCGGGGTGCGGGAGGGCTGTCCGGGGTGCGGGAGGGCTGTCCGGAGTGCGGAGAGGGTTGTCTGAGGTGTGGGGGGGCTATCCGGGGGGGGGGGGGGTGTCCGGGGTGCGGGGAGGGCTATCCAGAGTGCGGGGAGGGATGTCTGGGGCAGGCCGGGGACTAAAAATAGTGAACTCAGCTTATTAATCAAAAACATGTTTAATGATTTATATTAGGAATCACGTATTTTTTTCAAAAATATTACAGAACATGCAATTCTAAGCATAGAAAATTAAATGAAAAAAATATCCAAATCAATAGTTTCATGGTTACTTCTCAATTCTTGCACACAAACATTTCATGAGGCCAAAACACACATGATACCCCCAAATCTCAAAAAAAAACTCACTAGAAATCCAACATAAATATCAATAACAACCCCACCATTAAAAGTTGAAACACACCTCATGAATATGATGTGTCATGCGTGTTCATCACTGACCTCCATCCGGTGGGCCAAGGGCCTACAACAAATAAAAATTATAAATATTTTCATAACAAAAAAAATATAAATTAAATAAATAAATACAGTATAAAACTACATCGTGTGATCCCCTGCACCATCACCTGGACGAACATATTCCCACAATGCTCTAATCTCAGCAGCCAATTGCGCATTTGCCTCCTCAGAAGCCCGCAACCATGCCTCGAAATCTGACAACTGCTATGTCATCTGAGCAACAACAGGACAGAAAACCATAGCACATGACACTACAGAATGAGGAATCCATATTCCATAGGTCAAACTATATCCATGCCCATCCCGACCAATTATGTGATGAAAGATCTCATCCCTTCGCATGGGAAGTTGTCACTGGTCCTCTGGCAGATGTTCTAATTCAACTTCAAATTGAGCCTCTAAAATATTTAAATATATATACATATATTAATATAAAAATTTTATGTAAGTATTGGTAATGAGTACAAGCACTTACTATCAATGTTGCAGCCTCTGGATCATTGCGATCACGAGTCCTCATCCACACCGACATTTTATCAGTTGGTGCACCTTGATCCCGCAACTATATATGAATAGAATATAAACACAAAACCAAATTAATTAAAAAAAATTAAAAAATGAATAATAAATAATTTATGTGTGTGCAATTATGGATCCATTATTGTAGTAGTCATTTTTGTCAAGTGTCGAGTGTTCCTATTAGGTTAATTTTTATGGTAGTATCTCACTCCCGTACACATTAAATTTAAAAATGAATTAATGAATTTTCTCACAGTTTTTTAGAATATAATTAGTGTAACATTATTTATAGAAAAAATTATATGTAATGAAAATGATTTTTTTCTACTAATATTCATTATTTTAATTAAAAAACCTCTCTAATGGAAGTGTTCTGTTATTGAAAACTCATATAAATAATTTATTTTTATTTTTATTTATTATTCATATTTCATGTTAACCCTTTATGCCATGTTATGAATATTGAAATTTGTAATGTTTAGAACATATCCCTACTAATTTTTCTTCAATTGAGTTTTCCCTTTAAAATAAATTTGAAAAGAAACAAGATACCTTCTATGTTCTTGGCCTAGTTTTTATTTTCATTTAAATGTATATGTGATTTTCCCATTCCAATAAAAAATTATAACCACATAGCCATTTTATAAATGGAAAAAACTGTTTATTAAATGAGAATAACCAAGTAGGTAAATTCCCATTTGTCAATATCACCTTCCATGTGTCTCTTCAACATCAAAAGTTAACTTGACTTTTTATGTTAGTATAATAACTTACTTTTAAATGGGATTACCCACGTATATAATTCCCTAGTAAACCATGGACTCTCATAAGGGACCCATTCATCCCTATTAAAAGGATTGTCATATTTGGATGGATTAAATGATATTTATTTAAATGAAATGTATGATGAATGATGGGTTTACCTTCTTTTAATGAATTTAATTAATTAAATGAACTAATTAAAATGGAATTGTTCTGGGTGATCTAAAATAAATTCATTTTTATATCATAATATAATTTATATTAATTGTGATATGTTTGGTCATGTCAATATACCTTATGCATGACCAGATAAAATGGACAATCCCTGTCAAACTATAATATTTTATTTTTAAACCACTATTAAATTATTTTGGGTGTGTAGTAAAGGATACTGAGACCTGTAGAAACCCGATATGTGTGTTTGAATTCTAAATTACTAATAATTGATCTGTTTGACTCTAAATCCCAATAATAAATTGGATTAATTCTTTTACATCGATATTATACTTTTGAACTGGTATAATAGTAAATTATATTATTTCATATAGAATAATCACAATAGAGAAACTAGTTAATTAATATATTAATGAATTTAGGGTTGAATCACTAATTAAACTTGTTTGATATAATTTTCATGATAATTTGGAACCTGGATTAATAAAATTAATTTTTATACTAGATGGAACTTTTTATAAATTGATCAATTTGTCTTATAAAGATAACTATGGTTTGTTTGGAACTAAAATTATTATTTTTCTTTATTATCTTTTGAGTTTATGTGATATAAATATGATTGATTTGTGATGGTTTTATATTTATTTTCATGTTGATATTGTCTGGATATGTCTCAAATTTAATGTGGATGATTTAGGTCTTGGTGAATTATATTCGGTATCAATTAATAGAAAGGTGTGCGTACCTGATTCGTGAGGAAATGGGATATGGTTATATGGGTTATTTTAGGACTCATTGCTTCTGATGACTCTTGAGGACTTGGTATATGATTTCATATCATTTGAGGGATATGAGAAATGGTATTGATTTCTTGAGTGAAGATAATATGATTAGGCAATATGCCTAGGGGATAGATGCATAGTCATTGAAGGCCTAAGGGTGAGATTCTATCCATTCTTGAAGAATATAGTTTGTCTAGCCTTAGGGTAGAGGCAATATTTTTATGGTAAATGTTTGAGAGATTCATCATTGGTAGAAGAATCAACAACTATTTTTTTTGATTCATCCAGATATAAGAGGATCTCCACAGATACGTAGATACCAAAAAGGGTTCTGAAGTAGGTATAGTTTCCAGGTGCCCCTTAGGAAACTGAGCGAGTTGTTGTTTGTTTATTGAGAACTATTTGTTTATTTTTTTCTTATACATGATCACTTATTTACATTTTATTTCATGTAATTGATTAGTCTAGACACCATGGGTGACATCCTAATATGATTATTATCTCAAAACCTTCTCTTGTTCTAGTAGAAACCTGAGTATATCTTCATTATTATGTGTCATTGGATTTCTTTCTTGTGTTTTGCTGTGTGCTTGGGATCTAGGGATCACATGACTAGAATCTTGCTCAGGATGCTGAAGGGGCTGAGTATTGGGGTTTTCATTTTTTTAATATTTATTTTTTTAAAATTTTATAACTATTGGAATTACATGAATTATTATATGGAATTGGAGTCATCTAGTTTATTTATTTTTAGATATTAATTTTTCCTTCCATTATATATCTCTTATTTGGTATACTCCTTCTACTGTTTCATTCTATTTAATATCTGATAATCCAATGTGCCAGTATGACATGATGCTGTAGTCTCCCATTAAAAAACTATTTATAACCTCGCTACATGTAGGAAGCCTCTAGGATATGGGGAGATGGGATTGAGGCCATGTTACACACTAGTCTGACCACCATCTTAGTTGTGAGATGGGTCAGGATGCTACAAAAGGTGCGTGAAATAAGAGAGATTTTATAACAAAAAATACATCAAAAATCAAAGATTTTATCTCTCATAGGATTTTATAACATGATATATTGATGTAGAAAAAAATTCATATGGTGAGAGAATAATATATGAGGAGGAGTAGTAAGATCCTCAATGGAATCATTACGATAATGATTTCTTCTGTTTAGGGGGATAATTTAATTTATCTAAGAGTTTTGTATTTTAATATAAGGAATATTGTATTTTTATTTATATCCCTTAATGGTCCAAGGAATATTCAATAATTATTCTAGTTTCATTGATGATGAATAATTCCAAATTAAATAAATTTTACCATAACAAATGCATCCTTATATTACATGACTCAACAACATCGACTAATGTCTAGCATGCACCATCTAGTCGGAGGGACACTTGAAGATTATAAGATATTGAGTTATTCTACCAAATAACCAATGTCTCTACTCACCTTCAAGACAATGTAATTTTGGAAGAAGAACTAGGTTATTGATTTATCATTGAGTAGATGGTGCCTCTCGACCTATTTGTGGGTCGACTTCCAATAAGTTTAGTTATGCAGTATATATCTCACAAACTTGATGGTGATTACTACTGTGTTCAATCTTCTACTATTACACTTCATTCTACCTTATATATTTTACAATTTCCATCCATTATTTCAACCAAAACACTACTTCTTCAGCAATATCTTCATTGTATCTTCAATTGTTTTAGGAGAATATTCATTTTTTAAGAAGTTTACTTCATTTGTTTAATAAAGAAAAAAATATGTAATCCTAAAAGTAAATTTCTGATCAAAAAAAAATTAATAAATAAAATATATAATTCAGTGGTATGGATCATCAAAAAATATATGAGAGAGATATGTACACCAATTTCAATAATATTATATCACAAATAGTTAATATAAGATAATTATCAAGTGTAAATCCAATGTAAAATACATATTCCATGTAATAATGATATATCCAAAAAGATATTTTTTTATACGCAAGTGATACTCATAAAATACATTATTAAATTTTCTCAAGAGTTATACATAATATATGAAATTCAATATTCACATGATATAAACCTAACATAATATAAAAAAAATATATAAACCCTATATTGTGAAACAATGAATCATTTTTCTCCACCAAAACATGTCGTAATAAAGTCTTCTGAATTAATAAACTTCCTCCCATTAATAAAAAACATCACCAAATAGTCCCAAAATCTTATCCCCATTATGGTTATATGAAAGAGATCATGGAAGGGAAAAAATAAAATGTTAATATCTAGAAGGAAATTCTACATAAGGTGAACAATAGTGAAATGAAATTATTTATCCCCATTATTAATATTGATCTAAATAAACCTCATGATTAAAGAATAATACATGTAAATAATCCTTTTATAAGATACAAAAATGTAAACCAGAATTGATAAATTGATCATAAAACATTAAAAATCAAATTATCTTAATAAAAAATCATTTTATATAATATGATAGATGAAATGATAAAAAAGAAAACAAATGAATGAATATAAGTAAGATTATTTTCAAGATAAATATAAAATAAAATATAAGTCTAAATATTAATGATTTAAAAATTATTAAAAGATAATTAATTTAAACTTATATTTTTAGAAGCTATAAAAATAGAATAAATATATAATAAAAACGATTTTTTAAAAAGAATAATACATTGAAATCAAATATATGATAATGAAATAATTTTAGAAACAACATAATATTTAAAAGTATAATATAACACCTCTCCTATTTTAATAGTAATATGGTATATACGTGAGGATATGAGGGAGATATAAGAGATCTTAAAAGGGTTTTTCATAAGAGAATGAAAATTCAAATAATAAAAACCCAATCCCTTATGAGACAAAAATAATTGAACTGAAATAACTATTGATCCCCCTAATTTGAGCATTTAATCTCTATGGATCATCCAATTAACCAATGATTTACCTCATACATTTTTATTATTTTAATCTTTTTTGCATCATTATATAGGATAAATCAAGGATGTAGAATTCAGCATACCTAAAATTCAAAAAATAAAGTGCCTATGGGTACCCTAAGATATTTGGGTCCGAAAACATTGGTTAATAAGCATTTTTATTTTTAAATAGTATTAGGTATACTAAAATTAGATAATAATGATCTAGGAAACCATAAATATTAAGTATTATATTTTTAATGAGTTATAAAAGATGAATGATAAACAGATTTAGGTATTCTCTAAATAGAATATAGAAAACCACATTCTTAAATGAGATTCCAATATTTATCAATATAATTAGAAAATTTAGAATGATTTATTTTATTTAATATTATTTTGTATCCTAAAAATAATACAAGATTTTGATCATAAAGTTTCAACACCATATCATTGTTTCTATAGAACATAACTACATTTTATAAATATCTTTTTGGAATATAGAAATTATTCCATATAAAAATTCTCATGTTAATTTTATTTATTATAATAGAAATAATATTATAGTCAATGAGAATAATAGGATGAATAATAAAAATATTGATAAATATGATAACTAACCGCATCACCCACCTCAAGATGTTCCATGTGGTAATTATGACATGATTCCCTTGAAAGATTGAGTCAAGGGAGTATTCACTAGAACACAAGTACAAAAATACAGGGCTTTCTTATATTTTAAATTTCCATTCACATTATTTTTATAGATGGTATATTACAAATTAATATGACCAATATTTTTTCAATAATAACATTTTACTTCCAGATCCATTTTATTTTCATTCATTTTTTGAAGGGTTGATTTTTTATTTATGAGTTTATTTGACTTCATTGGAAAATGCTCAATGTAAGCATTCATTTGAGAAGAATTTAAATAATTGATTCATTTGAAATTAATTATTATTTTGGAAACATATAATTAATTTTATTCATTTACTAATTTTTCAATTTTAACACGTGATTGTTATTTTATATATCACGCAAGTTTTGACAATCTCCTATACTACATTTTTCATTGGGTACTTGGATTATTGTGTAACTATGACCTTCAATTCCCAATTTTGAGGTAGGACCCTGATAATATTATTTACTAATTTTTGTTTATAAAAATCATTACTATCAGAATTCTGATAAATGAAAATGCCAGTAATACATATACACATAGTAGCAATTGATTCATTTCGAAACATATAAAATATTTCAAAATATAACCTAATTTTTTTTACCTAGTATCATTAACATTGTCACTTCATTTTGAAGAACTTCTAATAATTACCATATTTCATATAATGTTATCTATAGTAAAATATAGTAAAATTTTTTATGGCCAAGTCCATATTATAGAGTATTAATTGATTTTCCATTAAGATCAAAATACTTAGTATAATCAGGTGTCCACTTATCTTATGGTACATTAGTAGGATTATTTTCCTGAATAACCATTTTCCTAAGAGGGTAATGTATACAATTAAAAAAAGATGACCAGTTTTTCATCCAATTAGAATAATTGGAGAAATTAAATGGAGGATCATATGAATAAGAGTCATATTAGATATTAATAATATCAATCAATGAAATTGATATGAATATTTAGAATTAAAACTAATTTTTAAAATAATGATGTAAAAAAATATAAATCTATAATCTGATAGAAATTGATGTTCAAATATAATGAAAAGATTGGGTGGGTGGATTACTAGACTTGAAAAAATAAATAGTGATAAATATTGAGAATAATGTCTAAGCTTAATAGAAATTAAAATATTAAAGATGGATTCAATCATAGTAATCATAATCTATTGAATTTGGGGGGCATCTTAATTTTATTGATGAATAAAATTAGAATGAAATTAAGGGTTTTTAAATTAGATTAAATAATCAAATTGAGTATAAAAAATTATTTAATCCAGTTTATTGATAAAGTTTATTATTAATAAAAAAATTTATAATAAAATCATAACAATATATTTTGATTTTATTATTTTTTATATACAAATATTTGTACAAATAAAATAAAAAATGAAGAATGTAAATGTACAGAGAATGTGTGTAATGGAATAGACCTCTGTGGTCCATTAAATTTTAAAAATGAAGTGTTAGGGATGTTTTGGGAGACAACGGTAACCCATTTTATTAGTTTTCCATCCTTTCTAGTTTATTTGTTTGGTTGGTGACTCAGGGCATCAGTTCCAGTGATTCACGGTGTCCGTGTTAGTGATTCAGGGTGTTGTTGTTGGTGAGTTAGGGTGTCTGTGTCATTGTGTCAGGGCTTTAGTGTCAGTGACTCAGGGCATCAATGTCAGTGAGTCAGGGCATTGGTGTTGGTGGGTTATGGAGTTAGTGTAGGTGACTCAGGATATTAGTGATGGTGAGGTTGGGCGTCGGTGTGAGTGACTTAGGTCATCAGTGTCAGTGGGTTAGGGTTTTGTTAGGTTGCATTTTTGGCTCAACATCAGTGTATTGTTGTCAGTGACTCGCCCATTGGTAACTCACAGTTAGGGTCTTTGTCTCCCTCATCAGTGACTCATTTCCAGTTTTTCCCCAGTTTTTCAATTTTCACTCCTCTTACGTTTTATTTAACAGCAATCAATTTTAAGATTTTTTTTGGGAATTTATAAGGTAATTTCAAAGTATATTAATTATATCACTGATATACTAATGCTCGAGGGACCAAGATATATTCAAATTTCATAATCATGACCATGCACCCACATTAATGACTTTTAAAACTGTTTCTGGATCTGTTAATATTGGATCTAGCACTTTAAAATTGAAATCTTCTTTTCCCCCATGTCTTTTTGTTTTCTCATTTAATTCCAAGATCCTTACCTCCTTGAGGAGTGTCCTATGGTTTCATTCCCATCAATAAAGTTTTCCATTGATTTTTTTTCTAAGAGTTTTCCTACTCCTCGTAGGACCCTCCGTTTTTTACTTATGGAATAGTTTTTGATCATCTACTATATTGGTACAGTTTTACTCCCCTCCCATCTAATTGTGTTTCATGCGGGGTGGGCTTAGTAATGTTCAAATTTGAAAACTGTTGAATATAATATTTTAATAACAATTAATGCTAATATGAAATTTTTAACAGGATGGGAGTTGTTTGATGTTGATTACCTATTTTATTTGATATCTTTTTTGATGATATAATCTGTTTTGGTCATGTCGCATTGGAAAATAATTTCCATTGGTGGTCATTTCCTCTACATTATTGATGCTTTATAAGTTTTTTTGTTTCCTTATGAATAATTTTGTTAAATATCAATATGATTAATCACATATACCCAATTAAATAAAATGGATTCCCAAGATGTAAACCTATGTGTGATCACCCTTCTAATCAAAGTAGAATTTAAATAATAGTGTTTTCCAAATCTAAATACACTCTTTGGGTTTGTGTGTCTATGTGATGTGTTATTTTTTGGTTTTTCCCTTGTGTAGTTTATTTTGATGGCAGCTATGTAGCTGTGTTTAGGGGTGGAACGTGCGATGTAAGGGTATCTCGGGTTGAACTATTGGTTGATTATAGAATGGATGAACTTGTTATGTAGTGGGACTACATCTGGGAAGTGGTTGGGCAGCAGGGTGTCATGACTGGGTGGTGTCATGATTTCATGTCTATGGATGTTCTAGGTGAGGTGTTGTTGTGCAATGAGGTGGATGGGTGTATTTGTGAGAGGATTATTGGGAGGGATAACATTGGATAATGATAGTTGGCAGTGGTTAAATGTTTGTCTTGAAAAATGGAGTTTGTAGTGGGACTAAATGCTGTTTGTTCACTATTGTCATTATGAATGGGTGTATAAATGGATTTTATTACCTTGGTCCATCCTTCAATGATTGTCCATAGAAGTGTTCCTTCTACCAATATTTTTTTTATTGTTTGATAGTTTCCTAGGTAGGGATGTAATAAATAAATTAATTGAATGGTAATGACTAAAGAGAACTAATTAGGTTATCTGGATGGGTGGTGTGTTTTGGTTGTGGCTATTGTGCATTTGTTTAGGTAGGGTTAACATCAACAGTTGTTTTTATGTGTGGTCTAGTAGTGTGTTTGGAATCCCATAGTATGTGATGATTATTTGTTAAATATATGTATAAATATGTAGTCACATATGTTTTATATACACACCCCACCCATGTTGAGCACTGTGTTCTGAACACCTCCATTGTTATTGGGGAAGGATCACTTTTTCAATTTCCTAGTGAGAGGATGGATGAATGGTTACAAACTTTTCCATAATCCGTCTTCAAGTAATTTCTTGCCAATTTATTTTCCTGTGAACTATAATGGCTTGTGGTTTATTTCCATATTTTTGGTATTGGATGTAGGAGAGGTAGTTTATTTCCCAGGTGTCTTCAAAATGATTCCCAAATTTTTTCGGTTAGGATATTGTATGTGTGAGTCCCAGGTGTTTGCGGGTGGGATGTGTGGGGTTAGGTTGTGATGGTGGGGATTGTGGGAGAGCATGGTAGTGTTAATATGATCATCATTAGGGATGAGTAGTTAATCAGTGGTAAGTGGTGTGGTGTACCCAAATAACGACGAGCTTATTATATTACATTACTTTTATTACTTTCTGTGTTTAGAATTCCTTAGTGATATTGGTGTGGATAGTATGAGTTTTTTATGATCTTTTAGTGTTTTATTTTATTTTCTCATGGGGGAATTAGTATGATTCTCCCACTTTTACACAGGTGAATTTGTTTTTCCATACACTTTTACACAGAACCTACATATATAAAACATATTTTATGTTTCTAGGGAGATTACACAAATTGTGATGGGCCATACAAGAGTGGACTTTGGGGACTTCTGATGTGATGCTGATTAGTTTTATTTTGGTACTTAATTTAGATTTTTTTAAGGTATTTCTAGGATTTTTACTTTAAACATGAATTTTTGATGGATTTTGGTTTCATTATATATATATATATCATTGTGTGTTTGTTTGTGTGTGTGTGTGTTTGTTTTTTTCATGGAGTTGTTCGAGGTGGATACATCTTATATCTTGATCTTCGTTACTATAATAAACTGTAATGCATCCCATTTGTTTGAGATTTCTCAACCCTTGGAACTCGTCACCACCCCAATCCCTATTGGAGGTGAGTCTCGGGGGGGGGGGGGGGGGTCATTATCTCACATTCATCTTGAGGAAGGAATGTCTCATCATCTTTTTATCTCTTCGCTCACCGTGAAAATAGATGATTGTTATAGAATGGTATAGAGTGGGGATGACATATAGACTAGAGTTTGAACATAGGCATAGTGATGATTTCATTGGTTTGTAGGGGAATAGTGTTAGATGATCAGGATAGGCAACATAAGACAGGGAATCTTGGCTAGGACATGAAATTTTAGGGCCCCCATGATACAATAAAATGACTATGAGATTTCCAAACGACCAAGTGAGGCTACACAGTTTATGGGGTAGAGACCATAAGAATGTTACATGCATCACGATGACTTTTGTTCTCATTTTTTAGCTGTTTTTGGAAATTAAAATAAAAAATTGGTTAAAATGTAGACACAAAAAATTCTATACTACCTAGGAATATGAGTTCATTGTTTTCCTTTTAGCTATATCTCTCAGACATCACATGTCTGTCATACAAGTACTGGAGGGGATCAGGCTTACCCGATTAACCAGGGGAGGGTTGAACCCAAGGATGAGGACAATTTTTTGTAGAATATTCTTGGTACTTTACAATGCCAGACCCTAGTAATATTGAAGGGATGTGTATCAGACATGGAGATGGAGAGATATATTGAGGTGTTGGTGATATCTTTCACCTTGATCTGAGCTCTTGTATAATACTGCGTTTTTCTAGTGGTGATCTAGATGAGGGGAGTAATGCTTCAGTGGTGGATTTCTTACCTCAAAAGGGTAAAGGATCTATATTTTTTGGGATGACATTGTAAGGAGTTTCGGGTGGAATTCATTTTTTCCATGATGAAAGCTGAGAAGATGTATGAGATACTCTCCCTCAAATAGGGGAGTATGTTGGGGAGGGAATTGGGATCAAGTTCAAGGTTCTCCTATGATTTTATATTAATATCTATTTAGACGATGAGTCTCGAGCGAGGTATTTGGTGGAAGCACTCCATACTTATCTTTAGTAAGTGGTTACACCTTTCACTCTACTAATGTACATTGCTGTTTAGAAAAAGGTTGATTTTTTGGAAAGCATGAAATCATGAGGAGGTCTACCATAAGTTAAAGGGATGTCTAGTTATTAAAAGGTGATGTCCATTATCTGCAAGTCTCTAGTGTCTGGGCCTTCCATATTTCATATTGTAGGGAGCCAACCCCAGCAGTTTCAGTTCCGACCCCCTTGTCCTCATCCTTTTACTATGAGACTAGAGATGAGGTGTAAATCGTTAAGAGGTCATGATAACCTCTAGGGATGTTCCCGATATGATCCTAATATGGTATGGGTGGGTAGGTTAAGTGCCCACATTAGCAGTACTCTCTAGCCAAGACTTTCCATCAGCAGGTATAGCATGCCACTACTCCACCAAGGGTTGATGGAGCAGGAGGAGGCTGGCATAATGGTGCTCCTCATGGACCTTGATTAGGGAGTGTTTGGGGAGGTGGCTGATATCCGAGGGGAAACAAAGCTAGGTGTGGATAGTTTCAGATGGTATAGGCATTAGTTCTAGCAGGTCCAGAGATGGTTCAAGGTGAAATTTTTTTAGTACACTTGATTTCTCCTTGATTGAATTAAGAGCTTCACACTCCTTCATTGCACCCATTATGTACCACACCTTGGGACTATAAATAGATAAAATCTTCATGTCCCTGGTGTTGAGTACACTTGTCATAGGTGATACTATCTTTTTTATGTTTTTTGTGGATGTAGAATGATGCTTGAGGAGAATCAGTTCTATGGGGATCTCTATCTAATATAGATGTATCCACACGAAGTAATCCCTTGAGTTGAATGGTTGTAATATGTTTAAGTAGTTATCGAATAATTAAAAATTGTATTCATGTTTTAAGATGTGGATGGATAACATGTGGGTTTCATTTGAATGTATGGTTGTTAGGTGTGAAGTAAGATGGTGGAGCCTCTTCTATCCTTATTAGAAGAGATGTCAGTGGGATCAATAGATGTTGATATAGTGGAATTTTTTGTATTTTTTAGAGTGTTTCTGGATGTCTTCCCTGAGGAGGTTGTGGATCTACCCCTCGACCCATCATTGAGTTTGTGATAGACTCACAATCCTATGCCAGTCTGATTTCAATGGATCCTTATAGGATGGCCCCTTCCGAGTTATGAGAGTTATGGAATCAGATAGAATATATAATGAAGAAGGGTTTAGTCTGACCCACCAGGTTACCATGGGGTGATCTGGTCTTGTTTTTAAAGAAGGAAGAGAGTGTGGTGAGTTTGTGCAAAGACTACTAGAGACTAAATTAGGTAACCGTCAAGAAATATTACCCTCTCCTATGAACTAATGTTAATTTAAACCATCTCAGAGGAGAAATATAGTTTTCCATGATTGATATGTTTTCGAGATATCACCAGTTGTGGGTGACGAAGGATGATATCCTTATTAATTCTCTCCAGTGAAGGTATAGAAACATTGAATTTTTGGTTATGTCGTTCAGTGTTACAAATATATCATCAATATTGACAGGGCTTATGAACTACGCCTTTCATGTTTTTTTGGACCGGTTCAGAATAATATTAATTAATTTCATCTTAATATACATGAAGTCAATGGAAGATCATACTTATCATATTAAGGCTATCATAGTGGTCCTTCAACACCATCATCTCTATGAAAAGTTTTATAAGTGAATCTTTTGTACATGTTTGGTCAACTTCCATAGACATGTGGTTTCTCATTATAGTGTTTTAATAGACTCATAGAAGGATGAGGCAGTCATTTCATTGGGAACATCCAATAATGTGCAGAGGATCACAATTTTCTTAGTCTAGCAGGGTACTACCAGATATTCGTACCTGATTTCTCTGGAGTAGCATCTCTGTTGATAGCTCTGACTAGAATGAGAGATGATTTTGTGTGGAGCGAGTAGTTCCAAACAGTGTTGAGTTTTATGTATGGGATTTTTATTAGTGCTCTAATGCTTAGCCTTCCAAAGGAAGAGGTGATGTTTGAGGTGTTTAGTGATTCTTACAATATATTATTGGGGTGTTTTCTCATGCAATAATGGGTAGTGATCTCTTATGGGTCATGGAAATTTCATCCCCATGGACGTAACTTTAAACCCATTACATGGAAATAGAAATGTTCATGTTTTCACTAAATCTATGGTGACATTACCTCATTATGGAGTTCTTCATGGTGTTCATGGATCACAAGAGCTTATGGTACATCTTTTTCCAACGTGACTGAATCTTGTTGAAGCAGAGGTGGATGGATATTCTATTTGATTACAATTATAAGAACTCAAACACATTAGGGATGGGAAATTTTGTGGCTAATTCTTTGAGCAGGAAGTCAAAGAAATAGGTAGCTCAAGAATATTTGGATTCTTAGAGAGCAGTGGAGGAGTTTCCAGCCCTATATATGGATGTGGGAACAGATGGTGATTAAGGTTCCTTATTTTAGATGATATTATATTAATATCTGAGGAAGGGAGTGGAGGAATATCAATGGTGATACATAGAGGAAGAGGTGATGTGCGATCACATTGACCAGAGTGATGCTATAGAGGGATGGCTGAAGGATGGTCAAAATCGGAAGTCAATCCATGGGATGCTATTTGTTCTAGTGGAAATGAACTAGTAAATTATTTGTGAGTTTCAATGATCCACCCTATCAGTACACCCAAGTGTTTCCAAGATGTACCACGACTTGAGGGAATATTTTTTATCCTGGTATGAAGCCGTTAATGGTAGAGTTTGGGGAAAACAGCTTAGGGAGCAAGAAAGTGAAGGTTGAGCACCTGTTCCAAGTGGTCTGTTGTGTCCCATAGATATCACTTAGTGGAAGTAGGATGACATCTATATAGATTTATTCACTTGATTACCCAGTTCTCAGGGAGGATGCGATGATACTTGGGTAGTATTAGAACATTTGATTAAATCATCTCACTTCTTAGAGATCAAGTTGTCGATCACAACAAATTCATTAATAGGGAGGTATGTGCATGAGGTGGTGAGGATACATTGGGTCTCAAGATTAATTATCTCATATCTGGATAAAAATTTTAGGTCATGAGTCTGGAAGGGATTACAGAATGGCTTTGTGACCCAGTTAGGCATCAATATAGTATTACACCCTCATACCAATGGAAAAATATGGATGACCATCTATTGGATATAGGAAATGTTATGGAAATTTGTTCCGAACATTAGTCAGTATTAGGTGTGACATTTTCCCTTGATAGATTTTCCCTAAAATTATAGATATCACTCTTACATTGGCTTAGATATGTTTGAGGCCTTGTATGGGAGTCTGTGTTGTTCACCCTTGTGTTGGATAGATGTTGTGGAGGTAATTCTTCATGGTACAGAAATGGTGCTGAATATGATAGTGAAGTTACAGCCTGCCCATTAGAGGATAATTGTATAACATGACCTGAATAATTTGTATGTTGATCACAGGAGGAGGCCTTTGGAGTTCATGGTTGGGGACCATGTGTTCTTAATGATTTCCCATAGATGTGGGAAATGAAGGTTCAGTAGAGAGAGTAAGATTTTGCCCATGTTTTTTTGAATTTACTAGTTGTTGGGAAAAATTTTCAAGTTGGCATATCATGTAGTGTTGACTCCAATGGGGAGGATCCATGACATCTTTCATGTCTCCCAGATCCATCAGTATCTTCACGGCGACTCTAATGATATTGATTGGGAGGAGGTGGATATCAAGGATGATGCAATGTTCATGGACCGACTAGGGGAAATTCAGAATCATAAATAGAAGGTTCTGCCTGGACACTCCATTCCCATGGTTCTTATGTTGTTGAGGCATGGTGGTCTAGATGATAGTACAGGGAGGGAGAGACACAAATGCGTTCCATGAAGCTAAAGTTGTTTTGAGTTTCCTCATGTGTTTTAACTTGTGATGTGATGCTGGAACCCTAATTTTTATAAGATGTGTTTCTGATTATTATGGGACATATAAAAATATCTTGACATATATGGAGGGGAGGACCAAATCCCTAATCGAGATTCATTAATAAAGATGTGATTAAACTGGAGTGGGTGAGTTAGTGTCACCCAAAGCAGATGATATCTCGCTATAGGGGAAGGAATTCCTTAATCCATATGTTCAGATAGTGCATGTTTTAGGAACTTTGGTAGAATATATTATAGTTTTTTATGTTATTAGATGTGAAAGTATGTTTTCTTGGATATTTAAGTTTCCCCTTACCTTTTGAACAACACAAGGTGTTTTTTCCTTCAGAGGTATCTTTTTTTATTTCATGGACCCCTCTTTATTCTAGGATTGGTTTTGTATTATCTATGGTGAGAATAGTTTGAGAGGTATCTTATGCAATTCCCCATATCTCCTTGGTCTGTTAAATTTTCAAAATACAGTCATTGGGATGTTCAGGGAGACAATGGATGCACATTTCAAGAGTTTTCCAAATTTTCTAGTTTTTTGTTCCGTCAGTGACTCAGGGCATCGATGTCAGTGATTTTGGGTGTTGGTGTTGTTGTTTCTAGGTTTCAGTGTTAGTGAGTTAGGGCATTGGTGTCAGTGACTTAGGTCATCAGAGTCAGTGTCGTTGATTTTGGGTGTCGGTGTCAGTGAGTGAGGGTGTCAGTGTTAGTGATTTAGGGTGACAATGTCAATGAGTTATGGTGTCAAAAATTTAGGCATCAGTAGGTCTCATTAGAGGCTCAACATTGGAGGATGTTTTTCATTGACTCAATAATCGATGAATCATTATTAATTTCGGTGAATCACCCATCAGTGAATCATTTCCCTTATTTTCCAAATTTTTCTAGTTTCACCCCTTTTACATTTTATTTGATATAAATCATGTTTAAAACCTTGTTTGGGAATTTATGATGGAATTTAAATGATATTAATTATGTCATTAATATCCTAACTCTTGGAGGACCTTAAGATATTCAAACTGTGTAATATTTCCCAAGATCACACTTTAGTGAATTTTGAAACTCTTTCCCATTCAGTTAATATTAGATCATGCCTATCAAAACTGATACAATCATTTACACATGTGTTTCCATTTTCTCTTGGCCTACGTAGATCCTTCCCTCCCTGAGGAGTCACCTATTGTTCCATATCCCTTGATCGATTTTTCATGCGATTTTTTCCTAGGAGTTTTTCAACTGGTCACGCGACCCTTTGTTTTTGGACTTAAAGAAGAGTTGTTGATCATAATTTATTCTAGGTTGATTTTTCCTTTATCTCCCTTCTAATTATGTATCATGTAGGGTGTGCATAGTATTATTCCTTTGTAAATAATGCTGAATTGAATCTTTAACGAAGATGAATGCTAATACTAACTTTTTAATGGGCTGAGAGTGGTTTTATGTAGATCACCTGTTTTGTTTGTTATATTTTTTTATGATGTGATATGTTTTGGAACTGTGGATTATGAAAATCATGGCTATTGGTGAAATTTTCTTAAAAATTCCTGATGCTACATAATTTTTTTTGTTTCCTTATGAATAATTTTTGTAAATATCAATCAGATTAATCTTGTATACCTAGTTAAATAGAATGGATTCCCTATGATAAAATCCATTGTGTTGTCACCCTTATAATCAAAGTTGAATTTAAATAAAAGTGATTCTAAATTGGAAGACAACTTTTTTTGGTGTTGGTTTATTCTGTGATCTTTTTGGGTTATGTACCTTGTGTGGGTTTTGGTGGTGGTACCTATGTGATTGTGTGAATGGGTTGGAACAGGAGGTGTGATGGTATCTCAGGTTGAGTGATTGATTGATTGTGGAATGGATGTACTAGTTTTTCGATGGGACTGCATCTGGGTTGTGGTTGGGCATCAATGTTGTAGGAATGGGTTGTTTCATGATTTCATGTTTATGGGTGTTCTTGGTGTGGTGTTGTTGTGCAGAGGAGATTCCACGTGTATTTGTGAGAGGATTATTATATGGGATAACATTAAAGATTGAAATTTGGTAATAGTTGAACATGTTTCTAGGAAAAGGGGATAAGACATGGGACTACAGGCATGTTATTATCTATTGTCATTATGAATTGGTGTTAAAATGGATTTATTTACATTTTTCCCTATTTCCTTGTTCGGAATTGGTAGTAATCTGTGTATTTTATTTTCCTTATAACGTTTACATTGTTTGGTAGCTTTCTGGGCAGGTAGGGAATGAATAAATGAATTAAATGATAATGCAGAAAGACAACTGATTAAATTAACTATCTTGGGGTTTGTTTTGGTTGTGTGGATGACCATGTAGGGTTATCATCAAGAGTAGTTTTTATGTGTGGGTTATTTTTATGTCTAGAATCTTGAAGGATGGTCTGTGTGTTTCTTACATATAGGTGTAATATTTTAGATCACTGTGTTTTCTATGCCCACAATATAAATTTTGAGCACTATTTTTTGAACACCCATTTGTTATGGGGGAAGGGTACCAATACAAACATCTCGGATGGAGGATAGATGGATGGTTACTGACTTTACCATGCCCCCACTTCTAAGAATTTATCACCTAGGTATTTTTGGGCAAGTTCTAATGGATTGAGTTTTATTACCATATTGCTGGGTATAGGCTATATACAATGTGGTTTGTTTCCCATGTGTCCATGGGATAATGCCCAACTTTTTCTGACTTGATCTGGTATGTGTGGGTACCATGTGTTTTTTGGTGGGATTTGTGATGTTGTGGACTAGGTGTGTGCAGTCCGGTTATGATAGTCGGGCTTGCGGAAGATCATGGAAGTGTTCGAATGTTTGACCTTATGGATGAGAAGTTAACCAATGGGATGTGGTGTGGGGTACCAAAATATTGATGTGATTATTATATTAATTTACTTTCCTTGAATTGTATGGTGAGATTTCCTTGGTGTGGTTGGGGTGGATAGTATACCTTGTTAGGTGATTTTGTAGTTTCTTTTGTATTCTAATGGGGGAATTATTATGATTCTCCCACTTGTGCATGGGTGAAATTTGATTTCCCTTAATGAGTATACATAAATGCTCAGCCTACATATATAAAATTGTTTTCATGTTTCTAGGTAGATTATGTAGACCGTGTCGGACCTTACTATCTTGGTAATTGGGGGTTGTTGATGTTTCATTGCTAAGTTTTATTTTGGTACTTACTTTGAATATTCTAGGTCTCTCAAGCAGTATTACTTTAATATTTCAAGTGGGATGAATTTTGGAATATATATATATATATACAGTTGTCTTGGAATTTTTTTAGAATGATACATCTTATCTCCCAATCTTGGTTACTATAAAAAAGGGTAATTCCTCCAATTTTTGTGAGACTTTTATACCATTTGTGCGAGTCGCCACCCTGAGGCCTATTGAAGGTGGGAATTGGGGGGCCATTATCTCTCCTATTTTTTTTAAGAAGGTAGATCATGGAATATGTTTATCCATTCCCTCATCTTAGAGAAGGCATGACATGAAAAAGAGGTACATTTTATAAAGGAAATAAAAAATATATCTCATTGAGACCCTATCTCTCCAACCCTTGGGAAGAAATATTATCTTTTTTAACAGTGATTTTTATTGAGATTGTGAAATCAACTCCTCCCATTAATTTTGGTCGTTTAGGTAAGAAATAGATCCTCCCGTATTTCAAATGAATCAAATAGTCTTTTCCATTTCTTTTCTATAGTAGTAACATGAAACCCATTATATAAGGTTGGTGATAGGTTAAGAGATTTTATTTCTGAATTTCCATTAAAAATATAGTATCATATATTGTAGAAGGATAGGGAAACATGAGAGATAAAGAGAGATGTAGAGAAAAAATTAAATAGTGACATACTATTATATGATAATGTGAAATTGGCTCTTGTGAGGAATCATTATGATAATTACAGATTAAGAATTGGAGTCTTTAATTTGATTAAATAGTTATTTTTATTTTTATAGGATGTTATAGGGTTATATTTATAGCTTCCAATTGTACTAAGAATCATATAGAATTATTTGTAAGTAATTAAAGGTAAATATGATTAAACTAATGAATTTTATTAGAATAATAAATCAGTCCTAGTATAAATTTTATCAAAAACACCAGCTTATTAATTTACCCCACTATCTAGATGTTGGTCAAAATAGAGATAATAGGATATGAAGTTATTTTATCATATAAATGATCTATCTATCTATGTGGTCAATGGATATCTGAAAAAATATTTATCTTATATAACTCACATTGGCTGGACATTTTTCCTCTTTTATCCATCCAGTGGACTTCTTATAGGTTGTGAATTTTTTCTACATGTCACCATCTATCTGGTATAACTTTTTGTTTTCCATTTTCAGCAGTGGAACTTCAAGATTACTTCTATATGTTAAATCATCATTCAATGATATCTATATAACCATTAATAGTTCTATAATATATTTAATATAGATTCAATTGATTCAAAATGATCTTCATGTTTTAATAAGGTTCAATTTTGTTTTGAACAATATCAACATATGGAATAAAAACAATATAAATTGCGTCCAATAAAATGATGTTAAAGTGTTTTTATCATTGGAAAATCATGGGAGGTAGTAAGATATTCATAATAGACTACTGAGATAATCTATATATCAGGGATCTTATTATGATCTTAAGAGATTCACAAAATGTTATGATATATATTTATATTATAGAATCTTAAAAAATATATCTTGGCTAATAACTTACCAAATCAAATTTACATTAAATTATCTCTTAAATAGATAATTCCTATGTAAAACCTATATTATTTTCATAGATATCTTAAAAATTCAAGGAGTAATAAATATATTGGTCAAACATATATCCCTACAACTATATGACATATCAAGTGTCTGTAAAATCATATGGCATAACTCAGTATTTAAAAAAACATGTCATCTAAAAACCAATGAAAGAAATCACTATAAGCTAAAAAATGTATAGACTAAATTCATGAATCAATTTAATCTTAACCAAACATAGGGCATACCAAAATATGTGGATCAATATCAACTTATCCAAATACAATGATTTTTCATACATGAGGATCAATATCCTCTGAGCTGAACCTGAGGTTTATTCTATATCTTGTACAACCACATTCTCATATCAAAACCTATAAAAATGATTCCACTAGAAATAATTCAAACACATGGTCCTCAAAAAAATATGACATATACAAATAATAAAAAATCATAATATTAATTTTTACACATCTAACAATACTAATAAAAACATTTCATAATTGAAAACATTCTATTTACCCATTTAATTATAATTTAATATATTCTTCGTAATATATACTTCTTTAAATTTAATTTATCATACAGATTCTAGAATAATAAAAAAATAAAACCCTTGTATTTATTTATCTTATAAATCATTGGACCCATTTGAAATCAACAAGCATTATTTTACAATAATATAAAAAAATTCTTATATTTTATATGTTTATATCATGAAAATCATATGTATTTATTTCCTTTATTTATAACTAGAATGATCACTATCACACTATTTTCGAAATCATAATGAAGTAAATACAAAAAAGCACATGACACACTTAAACCGTTTTATTGATTTACACCCATGTAAATCAATATTTACATAAAAAATACATCATTTAATTTCTTGTCAAACTATTTTAAACAAATAAAAATAGAATAATACACAAACTCGTAGTAACTTATAAACTCTTAGTACACACATATAGTGAAAAATATAATGTAAAATTCATTTATATGTAATATACTTATTTAAAATTCAGAAAACTTTATTAAAACCATGAATTTTTAAATATCACTATATCCTAAATTATCATTACCAAATTTCAACATATGTAATAAAAAATTCAGAAAAAAATAATCTATTATTTTGTTTTAGATTAGTATTTTATAATGAACTCACCATTATTCCAATGCCTATGATGTTCATTATATTTTATTAATAATTAATAGTCTTTTTTAACTTTTGATTGACTCAAGGAAATAAAATTATTTCATTACAATAATTCATTAATATTAACCCACACAATGAAAAATAAAAAAACCCCAAACACAACATCAAATATTATAAATATTTATCTCTTAATAAATTGTGTTAAATAGAACAATTTAATAGTAAAATTTTTAATTCACTACAAAATTTGTATTCATATCTAAATGACTATAAACCCAATTCATAATAAACTTATTCACATATAAAAACAATTAATGAATGTAATTAATTTAATAAATTAATAATTTAATATTATTTTCATTTAGAACATTGATATAATAATAATATATTTTGGGGGAATTCTTAATGAAAATTTATTAAAACACATTTTAATAGTAGAATAACAGGTGTTAGTTTTTCAATTAATTTAAAATAAATCATATAATAAATACCTTCTGAAAATAATATTAAATATAATTTTGATGATCCAAAACTCAATTAAATCCACAATTCATATCATTAAAAAATAAATAATGTAATATATTAAAACCATAATGTAGGTAAACCTCACCAACATAAATACATGTAAATAAGTTTTAAAATTATTGAATTTTAGTCCAAATTGGATTACACAATTTCAAAAATTCACCAAAAAAAAGATATTTAAGAACAAATTTTAAAAAAAAATTATATGTAACAATGAAAAGATAACATATTGTTGATGATCCTTTAACTATCATTATTCAATGTAGAAAATATATCTTCAATTCATTGAGAAATAAATAATTTATTATAAAAATAAGGGGGATAAAATTTGAAGATAATTGATATCATTGTCATTAATTTTTAATCATGTAATTATATAAAATATATTTCAAATAGAAATAATGACATAAAAATCAAAAAATTTACCTCGTTTAAAATGGATCCAATACACACCATTACGTAGCAAGTGGTATTCCAATAATTACTTGTTATCCATAGAACACCTTATTTACATTGAATAATCAATGCCAGTAACTGAGTTCCCACTAGCTGACCAGGTCTATTTTTGAGTATATATATAAGTTAACATGTATATAGTATAACAATCCTATATTTAATATTGTATAGTTTTCTCTAAAAAATTTGGTGCCTCTCCAATTCATCTATGACTCTCTTCTTCAACTGAAATAATTTTAAAAGATTTAATCATATTCTAAAATAATAGTACACATAAAATTATTAAAATAACAATACTTATTGCCTTATATTAATAACTATAAAGTGGTATTGAGATTTGAGGTTGTAAATATATATTTTTATTTTAGATTTATTTATTATTATTTATGTTTGATATTAGGTTTCTTCTGTCATGTCACATGGGATATCATAACATTCCACTTTATAACCACTACACAAACTCTAGTGGTTGTGTGACTAGTTTGAAATATTTAATAGTGCATTATATAATGAAAATTTTGTTTTTATTACAAAGGAACAGACCAATTTAGGATCATTGAAGGTTACATAGTATAAAGTAGTCCCTCATTAACATAGGAGGCTTCATTCAATTTATGTTCACAGGAATCTATTTCCTCTATATTATGAAATTGATGTCATGTTTTATGTTCTATAAATTATAAATTGATAACATACTGATTTATTTTGTAATATATATATATATACACACATATGAAAGTTTTTGTGTGATAATTTATATATTCACAGTTTATTATATTCATTTACACTATATAAATTAGGATTATGGATAATATATTGTTATAAATTCATTAGATGATGCCATTTATTTTGTGTGTTCACCCATTTTGGGATTGTAATTAACCACAAACCTCTTAGATTGGGGCTTAAGAATGTATGTTGGGACTTCTAATCAACCTAACTAGGGTCAGAGTGGGTTGGGTCACAAAATAGTGGTTTTATAGTATAAAATATATTAGTAATAATGTATGGAGTTATATCATATTAGGTTTTTCATTGAGAAACAAGAAAAAACTTTTAGAGATATTTGATATCACATTATCAATCATGGGAATACAACCATATGGGTTTAACTGATTAAATATTATTAAGCATGGACACTGTTTATTTTTTAATTAAATCAAGTGGTCAAGGAAATGGTTTCAGGATATATATAGGTGATCAAATAAATTATATAGTGGATAGAAATATATTTATATAAATAGGTTTCTATGCTATAGGGACTATTTTAGGTTAGATAGTGGGTAAATTCCACTACTATATTTTTATATTTTATCTTTCAAACATATTAAAATGAATCTGAAATATTAATATTCATTCATGATAATAATTTTTCATATGGATATTCATTAGAATGGTGTGGTATAAGAATCTTAAATTTATCAATAATAATGTTACATAGAAGGTTTATGTTGAGGATAATAAAGCCTTTATAAATGGATATGAGTATTTGGTGTAAAAACCTACAACCATAATATGGAAATAACAAGACGTTCCCTAGACCCGCACTCGTAGTCTAGATTCTAAAACCACAAAATTTATAAAAAAAATTATACCAAGTTAAAATATATGAGCTAAAATTGTAAAATTTTCTCTTTAGTATTACATCACACAATAACCTCACACAACTTATAAATTTTTTTTAGTCTCTGTGAGGACTAGATTCATAGGAAATGTTTTTTTATAAAAAATATGAACTTTTCACTATAATAGAACCAAAATAGGCTCCAATATATAATATACATTAGTAATAATCATCATTATAACCTAGGTAAGTGGAAACATCATAAAAGGAGAGTTTTCAATTGATAAATAAGGGTATACACAATCAATAACAATATATAATCATATGTTAGCATAATTTAAACATATGGTTATAATGAAGATACATAAGAAAATTACACTAAATAGTGATGAGATAATAACACATGAGTCAGGGAATACGACATTGAATAATATAATAAATTATTCCAGAGAATTTACAATAATGATTCAATAAACAATATATTTGAGGGTGTGAAATTATCTTGATAATAAGCATAAAACTATGAAAACTATCAACTATATATTAAACATGAACAAAAATTATTATTATTTTCATGAGACACACCAACAGTTACCAAGAATATGAGAGACTAAAATATACACATGAGTATGTTTCTATGGATATATAAATTCCTAACCATTACATTGGTTGGTGATATATGAAAAATTAGAAATAATACATACTTATGAGTATCACATGAAAACTCATTCTCTTGTCACATTATAACGAACACATGGAAATAAAATAGGTTTCATAAAACATTAAAATGAGAATCATTATATTTTTATAACATAAAGAACCTATGAAAAAAAAGTGTCATGTCATTTTCAAATAGATTCACATATAGAGATCATTATTAATTCCATCAATAATCACAAAATGATAAGCCCATGGAAAATAAATGGGAATCCAAATACAATTATTAACTCTATTTGAGAAATACCCATAAATAAAGATAATGATGAATAAAATGTTTATACTAAAAAAATAAATGGTAAATAGTTAAGTAAGTAATTTTCCAAATCAGTCAGTTTTTGACATCTAGGTGAACAACCATGAAATAAAGGGAAGAAAAATATGCTATTTGCATTGTAATTATATTAATAAAATTACAGTTAGACATTGTAGATAATTAGGAAATAAATAGTTATTGATAACTAATTTTCCCAAAAGATAATGATGTTACATCATCCATACAAATATATAATAAGAATGGTTAAATTTTAAATATAAATTCAAATAAGAAAAAAATATGTCAATGGACAATGAATTAAATTAAAAATAAATTTGATGAGTTTTGAAAATATCTATTTAAAAATAATAAATGTCATTGATTATTTGAAATAATTTCAAGACCAGAACTTTTAAAATACAGGTGAAAAAAATAAATTTTAGTAAATGTGAAATTTAGGAGAGAAAAAATCACAAAAAATTGAAATGGAATTAGAAAAATGTGTTTTAATTAAAACTGTTATAACATGATGATTTTTTACACATTGATGAAAATGAACCGTACAAAAAATGTTAAAAATATATTTAACAAAATTTAATTATGGTAATGTTGTATAAAATTATGTTAAAAAAAATTAAGGAAATAATAAGGAAATTCCCCAAAATATTCTATAAATACAGACATGAACATATGGAAGGTCTTGTGAAAAATGAAAAAGTAGGGTATATTTCCTTAAAACTGTTAATTAAGGTAATAATAGGAAATAAACTAGTTGGAGGAAATTAAAACACCAATAATAACTATCATAGAATAAAATGATAGGGGTTTTAGAGTGAAAAGTATGAAGATTCCTGAATGGGATATCTTTCAAAAAGGGATATCTATTTTAAATATTGGATTCGAGATGAAACCCTTATGAAATTGGTAATGTATGAAATAAATGATATTGAAAGGAAGATATGGAAATGAAAAAAAAGGACACATGAAAGAAATATGGTATTGAATATACCATATAAATTAAATGATGGTGTAATTACATGAAAAAAGTTCTACAAAGGTACCCCTTATAGGAAGGTAATAAATGGAGATTGATTATGACCCCCCTGATTCCCACCTTATGTGGGCCCTAGGTGGGAAACTAAAACAGAGATAATAAAAATATTAATATGGGTGGAATTAAAATATATAATTTTTGAATGGTAGATAAGATATAAATGATTAATAAACTCCATGAAAATAAATAATGGGTACTAAACTAAATCCATTCCACATCTCAGGTATAATATAAATAATTATATATAAAATTATTTAGGTAAATTCACAAAATAATATTTATAAGGGTATGAAATAGTAAAAAAAGTCCCAAGATAAATATTTTAATGACTTGAATAGTCCATGTAGTCCTCCTATAATCCTCAAAATAGTTTTTATATACATAGGTAGGAAATACATGTATACTAAGTAGTATCATAATTCATTCCTCTTGTGGAAATGTGAGAAGACCATACTAATGCACTAGTGATCAAATAATAGAACCAAAAACACCTAAATATCTAATCTAACAAATCCCATCCTCACCACAGAAGTTTAAACAAATCAACAATCTAAGTATAATAACATAATATTAATCATTATCAATATAAAAGAACCCCATACTTATTTCCCATTAATTTTTCACTTTCAGTCCCAAATGGTGTACATTTTAACACACCTATTTTATTTGTATTTCATCTTTCCCATAGAACCATAGTCCCAAAAATAGTCATAAACCAAAGACACTAATTCCATCACATCCCATATCTCCAAAATAAATTTATCATATTACATCTACAATTTTTTGATGACACCTAGACAATCACATAACATCTCAACAAAAGACACATGTGGCTTCACATCAAAAACATAACCATAGTAGAGGGGTATTATGAATTGATGGACATCAACCTTTTTCCCTCCACCAACCGTACGTGATTCCCAACATATGTGATGTTGTATAACATCACCACAGAGTGATTTTTATACTTATCCACCAAAGGTTGTGCCTATCAAAATTAATTGCAAGATAGAGTGGGTATCCAGGGATACATCCTCTGATATAGGATTTGGGAAAACCACCCCCAAATATTTGGTAGTTGGATTGTGGTTCTCAACATGTGAGGGGTGTATATAAAAATAACAAGTAAAGTACGAAGCATACATATACATATACACTGAATCCTAAGCTATGGGTCACAAAAAGAGATCTATCCTAACTCATAATATCACCACCAAGCCCCAACACATCTACCACATTAACTTGCATTATTAAATCCTTGACTCCAAAAAATATAAAATCCATGAACCACTTCCCTCATTTCATTCCAAGTAAATCCATTTATAAGATCTCAAATTTCTAACACATTTCTATTATCCATCACATTTTTATTAAATCTATTCATCCACCATAATTATCAACAATTCCCATATTATTTCAAGTATTCATTTACAATTTCAACCCATAATATTTAAATTCACAATTTTCAATTTAATTCCATTAAAAAATTAGAAACTAGAAAATGTAGTAACAAACCAAAAACCACCCATAATGTTAAGAGGCCCCATATTCTCACTATTTAACTTCAACTGCATTCATCATCACAACCACAACATTAAATCCACTTCCCCTAACTACCTAGACATACACTGACAACATCTCATCACGTACACCCAAAAATCACAACAATAAGACAAAATATGTTTCTCATCATTCAAACATTTTTTTTTTCATATTCTTTATGAGGTTATTCATCACATACATTTATTTTATTTCGTGGTAATTGTCATACAATCTATAATATATATGGGAATCCAATTTTGTAGATAGATATATGTGAATATAAACTTTCATTAATGGTTATAAAAAACCCTGAAATAAGTGTTCTATATTAAAAATAAACGTAGGGAAAATAAATAACCTAATAACAATGATTTTTAGAAAAAATTTGGTATATACAATCACTATATCAGTAATATTAGATGAGGTAAAACTTGTGATAAATTTTTGTTACCCTGTAATTTAAATTAAAAAAATATTTTATAATTATTAGGATGGTTTTCACAATCTTACTAGAAGGTAATAATTTAATAAAACATTCCATTTTATGAATCTAGATGAGAAATGAAGGATTACCAACCTCAAACACTGCATTCTAAAATATTTCACAAGGTTGTAATGAGAGGGAGACAATAACCAAGAAGCACTATGAAGGGAAACACCAATGATTACCCTAAGCAATATACCTAAAAACATCCTCTAAAAAAATTCCAAAACATTTAGTTTATTCGATTACAACCATCTAAAAATGAAATATTGTTATAATAGTAGTGGAAACGAAAGAAGGGTTCTTCTTAAAACAAAAATGTATTAATCTGCAAAGGACGATATTGAAATCCATTAAACATAGGATAAATGATAAACATGGGATTTACTTTGGTCTACCATGAATAAGGAATAAGGCTATGAGAATGAGCGGGTTCAAGGGGTTTATGGGTTTTATGGAAATCTATAAGAAAAAATTAAATTTCTCAATAGTTACCACCATGGAATGAAATGCAGAAAAGAAAGGGTCTATGGTGGAAAATAAAGGATGACACATTAGGAAAACCATAATTCTATACAATGTGGTTATAATATAATAAAAATTATTCCATGAAATATATATTGACACTGATTTGTTAAAATCTATAAAAATGAAACTCATTAGAAAATGGGATACCTTACTTCCTGGAGCTGATAGTCCACATAACATACTATCATAATGTTCATTTGTTGAATAATGAGATGGAAAATGTGGATTATAATTTTATAAATCTTAATCATAATCATTTATATATTTTATTTTTATTATTAAAATTCACCCATATAATCAATGAATATATATGATGGGGAAAATGAATGTAGTTACTTTTTAGAGGCAGTAGTCCAAAAAATTCATGAAAAAACAGTTTCATCTTTATTAATAATAAATTTGAAAGATTTTTAATTACTATTACCATGGCATATTGAAATTCAATTTTTAATAAATAAAAATTTAATTTTATTGAATGGATAAAATTATAAATGAGAAATTTAAATATAAAGGCAATGATTTTAGGATAAATGATCACCTGTATTGAAATAATTTCATTTAACATAGAGGGTCCCTTGGTGAGGGAGTGGTTAAGATAATTGTAATAGGATGATTAATATGGTAAAATAAGTTTCAATTGGAAGGAATAACATTATATTTTAATGGGAAAACCTATATTTTTTCTATTATTGAAGAGTTTCTAAGAGTTCCCTTTTATAAGTGGGGACAATGACTTTTTTTGAAAATATTTCCACTTCATATGAAGACATAACATGATGTACATTCATTACTCTAAAATGCGTAATAATGGATTTTAGGATGATATATGGTCAATAAATCCCAATATATTCATTTTAATACATATTTTACAAATGTTTTTATGTTATTCACTCATTGAACCTTAACAATTTTCATTTTTTACTAATATAAATTCATTTCCCTATGTAATTTTAATTTATTTCATAAAAAATAAACATCCCTTATAAAAAATTTATATATAATTAATCTAATAAAAAACAATTTTATGAGATATAATTTATAGGTTTAAGAAATATCAATTTTAACATTAGAACATGTGACTTATAAAACCGTATTTCTTTATGATTTCACAAACACTATGATTTTAGTAAAAACTATATTTATAACCATTAACAAAATATAGTATATTTTATAATAAACTAAAAATTTAACTATACGATAATTTTGATATTTTAAATTGAAAAATTATTTTTTAACAAATTTTTATTTATAATATTTATATATTACATTTTTAAATGAAAAATTAAAATTTAAAAGTGTCCCATTTTTTTTTTGAAAATTGAAATTTTGAACTTCATTTATATTTATTCTTATTTCATATAAATATCTATTTAATTGAAATCTGAAATAGTAATTATTAATTCGTTATATTACCTATTATAATTATATTTTATATTGGATAAATTGAATTTATTAAAGTTACATATAATATAAATTTTTATACTGGTTCATTAAAATTCAATATTTTTCAAATATTAATAAATGAAAAGTAATATTTTGTAACATTTTTTATAGATAATTATGATTTCATCTTATAATGATTATATTGCTTAGGGATTTTTAATATGAAATAATTCATTTTACTTAGGTGTTACATGAGTTTAATTTCTTTTATTATATAATCTTTCGAAGATACTATTTATCCAAAAGATTAAAAAATATTGAGTCCTTATGATTCCCCATGTAAATGTTTAGATAACTCATTTTATGAGTAATTATGTTATTTTTTCATGATGGAACCCATGTTCTAAGGAATTACTATGTAAATGTATTAGATCTATTACTGTATGATATTATTCAATAGTTATCATGAAGGGTATTCATGAATCAAAAGATTTTCTAACATGATGAGGTTATATCATAGTCGTTCTATTGGTATTGTCTATTGATCATTTATCTCATAAGATTATAAAATTTCATAGTTGGTGTTATATATTTTTTATATGAGACATGATTTTCTTATATATGATGATAGACTGACCACATGAGTTATATTGTTCGTAGTTGGGTTATTTGATTATTTTTAAGAATTCATAACAATTTATGTGATTGTTGAGTATCCTTATAATGTTTTGAGTGATTTTAATTTGATTAATCATTAAAATGATCATGGATATCTATAATATATTTGAAATCAAATCATTCTATTAGATATTTAGATTTTCCTTTAAGGTATTAAGAATATCTATATGTACTATGATAATCTAAATAAAAGAGCTACTAAATGAAAAATAAAAATTGTGTCTCGTTAGGGATGAGACATCCTGACCAGTTAATTTGAAATCTTCTCATTGATATCATTAGAGGAGTTTGAGGATTAGATAAACTAATATAATTAATATATTCATATAAATTATCACATGGGATGAAATTTGGTAAACATATCACTTTTATGAGATCATCTATAATAGTTTATAATATGAAATTATTGAAAGAAACTATGTGAGATTTCAAATGTGGTGGTTTGTTAGTTGGCTCATGGATAGAGAGAATAGTGTAGTATTGTTACATATTGATAATGACCTTGATAATGATCATTCATTTCAAAAAACTATTCATGTCCTTAATTTTGTTCTTCTCACATAATATTTTTCTATATTTAAACCGATGTCATAACCGTTAAATTGTGAAAATGATTTCAAATGTGGATAATAATTTTTTTTGGATTTAATAGAACTATAAATATGTTCGATGTTCTATTTGAATGGTGATTCTCCAATCACGTTTTAATGTTGATGAAGACAAAATATTATGTATAGAAACATGTTTATGTTAATATGTGGATCCTATCATATTATTCTCTTTATTTCATTAATGTAATTTTAGATGGTTGGAAGATATAATATATTTTCTTCAAGACTCATTCAATTAGTTTAAGTTGAATTAATTTAATTTCCAGAGTAAATAGATCAAGGTATTATAGTTATATTTTTGAACAGTCGTGTTAATTTATCATTATAGACCCAAGATATATTTTTTATCATTTTTATAACTTTTTGGGGAGAAGGGAGTGTTATCATGATTTAGGAACCACAAATACTATACCATTTAAAATAATATTACAATGACTTAACCTAGTTCAATTTTCACTATTTATGTAATAATAACTAGATAAATTACTTCTAAATAAAATTCAATATTTATTAAATTTTTATATGAAAATATATAATAAATAATGTACATGAATTTCAATGAAAATTTTCATTTCATGTAGGGAATTTTGTATTCCAATAATGTTAAAAAAATACATTATTTATATAATAATATCAATTTTGGATATATGAAAATTAATTTCAATAAGGGGTTATTTTATAATTTATATTTTATAAGAATAATGTTATTCAAGTATACTCATAATAAAATTATATACAATAATTGTAGTTGAATATGGTCAAAAGTGACATAATATTGTTTTCAATCTAATGATAAATTATAAATTTAATATAGATTTTTAATTTGTGATGGAGATGCAAGAAGATACAAATTAAAAATTGGGATAATTACATTAAATGATCCATGAAAATAAAGAATCTTTTTTCAATTATCCACCATGTCGCTGTGGGAAAGAAAGCAGTTATGTGTCTAAGAACTACATTGGTGGATTTTGAACTTATTTATTGATGATAGTGGATTCATATTAAATAATTTATAAAATTAACTAATGATATTAAAACCCTTTATATGACCCACATTATAGATACATCTAAATAAATGGGTTAATGAAAACATCACCTAGTGTTTAGTGGTGGAATGGATAAAGATATGAATGAAAATATATAATGGAACATATCATTCATGGTTGAAAAGATACCCGTGTTTTGAGAGAATATACTAAATAACTTCAGTGATACAATTTATGAATAAGTATATGAAATGTTATTGTTTTCAAAAATTGATTCCATAAAATATTATCAAGTAAATGATTATCACATTAAAGAATTTTTGAGTTATACATTCATTATACCTCAAATAATGTGAGGTGATATTGTGATGATTTTTTCATGTGGATCATCTATTTTGGTTTTTCACTATTCATAAAATATTTTATGTAATCACTTAATATTTAACATATTTAATTAATTTCATATATTTTTATATTTGATTTTCATAAGAAGATTTTTTTAAATTATTAATATGAATTCATAAATTTATACATAGTCCAATTGATGGAAATTTAAATAGGTATACTCATTACATGTCATAGTTGTTGTAAAATAGATTTATATTTTTTAAACTCGATAAAATTTGATTATAATGTTCTATATTCAAAGGGATAAGAAAAAAAAATTATGGGTCCTTGTGGATGTTTTAGAAAATTTTATATTTTATTTATGAATATTAATTCTAACAAATCAGATATTTTGTAACATAAATTTACATTCATTGATCAGTAAATATGATATATTTTTATTGTTATCTATACAATTTTGGGCCTTATATTCATAGGTGATATAACCATCCATCTCTTATTTCCACTATAAATAAATAAACATATGAGTTACTCTATGAGCGGTAGTCATGGAGGATTACATTCTTATATGTTCTTGTTAATTGATCGATATAAATTAAGTTTATAAGTTGATTTTAACATTATTTTCATGGTTGTTTGAGGTGAACCTTTCCAATACTACCATATGTTGTGCTAAAAACATTATATATACACTATAATATATAAAAATAGGTGAACAAATATTAGTCTAACAAAATTAAAATAAGATAAAAATGAAATTCATAAATCATCTCACAATCTCAATAAAGGTAGGTCTTGTGTCTTTTTGGACCATCTACATAACAATATTATTATATGACACTTGGGAACATTTCCCTATATTATGAAATTAATAGATCCACATATAGACATGTTATATATTATAATCATCTTTATAACATAATAAATGAAAATATAATAAATTGGCGAGCCTAAATGATTACAAAACTAAGACTTATCAATATATTATCAATGGTTAAATCAAAAGAATATGTGAAAAACACGAGTATAGTTTTATTTCTAAAAAATAACATTGAAATATAATATCATTTACATGACATGATAAATAAAAATGAAATATCAACTGAACTGAAATATTATATATTGAATGAGTGTAAAAATAGGAGTTAATAAACATGATCCATGTACCATAAATATATATATATATCATAGAAATGTAACATGACCTTAAAATTTATCGTAAAAAAGAAAATTGGAAAACACAAATTTTAAGTAAAATATATAATTGGGATAAACAAATGTCCACAATTTTGGTAACAAAACAACTCCTATGATTAATGTTTTCAATAAATAGAATTCAAACACGTTATGTTTTGACTAAAAAATATTTTCACACATCATGTTGTAAACATAAAAATAACCATACTTCATGTTATATAAATGAAATTTATATACTCAAAACCATTGAATCATGAGATTTTAATATATTACTAATTGATTTTATGTATATATATGACCCCACACATCAATTACCAAATTATTAGTGTTCCACTTGAATTAAATCGTCAAAGAGAGTTTGTAAAAAATCTTTGATTTTTTGACTCTGGTCAAATTATTGGTCAGTCATTATCTAATTGTAGGATGTAACTCTTATATACTAAATGTCAACAAAAATGGATTTATTCTAAATACTATTGAGTTAAGGGATATAATTTTGATATTTAGGCCATTGTTAATATCCCTAAAGACCATTTTCATGAAGATCCACATACATTTGATCCTAGGATAGTTAAATCCATGGTTGGAAAGCTTTTTGGAAATGTTGAGGGTACCTTCCAGGGTACCAGTTATTCATATTTGGCTAGTCCTAAGGTTAATGGAGGCTTAATTACACTGACTAATATTTATTTTAATGATTATGTGATGTCTTCTTCCCCAAAAAACAAAGATAAGGCCAATATGTTATGAGGTTATTTGATATATGATAATCATATGGTTGCAACTGGTATCTCATTTAATGATGATTTAATAAGGGTTTTAAGAGATTAGAAGGATGTTTATGAATATGATGATAGCCAAGAAACTTTATAGGACACTACACAAGTATAAGTGGACTATTCATTATGGCACGAGAAAAAGGTGACGTACTCTAAACATCGCAAAGGCTAGTCAAAAATGGACCCTACTACCTCCAAGGAAAAAATTCCCTTGATTATTTTTCTTAGATGATGGTTTTCTTTTTACCAATAATAAATATATGTAAATACCTCATATCTCTCCTAAAACATATTTTGAACCACAATTTATTGGGAATCCAGTTCAGAATGAATCACCAGTTCCTTCTACTCTACATGTTTCAATTTTTAAAAAGGAATGTTTAATAATAGTTACCTCTACAGATAACCCAAATGATAGTGGATTGATGAGTTGGTACGATTCTAAATGCAATGTGGATACAATATTCATGTTTGCTCGGTCTTCTGGCCATGACATGTAGTCACAACTTGTTTCTCTAAAGATTGTGGCTCTAAAAATAGTGATTGTTGAAGAGGTTGTTGAATACAATGATCATAAAAGGGATGTTATTATTCCTAATGATATAATAACCCATGTTGTCTCAATTTATTCAATGGTTCCTAATGTGATCCTTGGTTTTTATCAAGGTAAGATGGATCTGTTGGGGGTTTCTATTGTGTTTGATGCAAATAAGACTATGAACACTTTAAAAGATGTTAAACCTACCGGTCTTTCCCCAGGTCTGGTTCATATAAATGATTCCAACATGGTTACATGCATGGAAATAGGTGATGGGGTAGAGACCACAAAGCTTAATATAATGGAATTGGCTAGTTCTTCGATAGATTATTCACCTAATTAGTATACTAAAACTAAATCAATGATGAATTTTTAGACCTTCATCCCTTTTCACCTACTGGCATCAAGTAGTAGTGTTGAAGAAGAAAAAATCCATGAAATTGTGACTGGGATAAAATCAATGATGATTCTTGTTGATACATAATCCAACTAATGAAAATGGTGGCACATGGTTGCAAAAAAAACTAGAGGTAGGGGTGAAACCCTCATGGTCAGGGATGAAATTTCTCACACCACATCATAAACATTTTCTCACTAGAGAATTGAATACTGTTTCTTGCATTTCTCCATTCATCTTATTGTACCTCTTCTTTATTTATAAAGGTTCCTTTGAGGCTCAACCATTTTGAAAAAAATTATGTATACATAAAACACCTGAACATATTTTATTTTATTGGATCCTATAATATTTTAGTTTATTAACTATTATTAGTGTTGATAATATTTCAATAGAATATTGTTCATATAATTACTATTAATATAGGGTTTTAAAAATAAAATTTTTATTGTCGAAGAAATCTATAGCCTCAACTACAAGGATGATACCTTATGAAGCCCATTTATTAGAGCTTATGAGGAAGATTTTATATCTTGTATTTTATCTTGGTCAAGTAGAATCTGATATCCAACAAGTAAAGATTGATCAAAACTATTTACGATAGAAGATCAAAATCATTGAGATCATGACCCAAACCATGTAGGTTGAATTACCCAATAAAATTCTTATTTCCACACTCATTGTGCCTAGGGAATTTTCAGGTGTATTAATATTTTATTTATTAAGATCCTAAAAATATAAATATGTGTATTGAATAAAATGATCAATATATTTCCATTTTATGATTATTACATTATAAATTATTTTTTTTACGATATATGATCAAAATCATCGAGATCATGACCCAAACCATGTAGGTTGAATTACCCCATCGAATTCTTATCACTACACTCATTATGCATAGGCAATTTTCTGGTGTATTAATGATTTATTTATTGAGATCCAAAAAAAATTATTATGTGTGTTGAATAAAATGATTAATATATTATCATTTTATTATTATTATATTATAAATGATTTTTTTGATACAACAAATAAAAGAAAAATTAGGTCATATTCAAATTCAACTAAAGAACTTATGAATTAGTTTATTTTTTAAATAGATTATTTTTGTAATATAATTTTTTTTTACAAAATATAAATTAAAATATAATATTTATGAATAAAAATTTCATTTTTTAAGAGTTTAAAAACTATTATTCCCAAAAACCCAAGTATTTATCAATATATGTCTATTATTATAATAAAACTGAAAATGAAAATATCTAGAATATTGTTTAAATAACATTATTTTTATTTTTAAAATCATAAATTAGAAATTATCCAATAGTGAATTTTTGAAAATTTTGCGAGACGACCAATTTATCATGTAAAAATTATATAAAATGTAAAAATAGTGTTTATTATGACATATTAATGACCTAAATGATATAATAAAAACAATAAATGGTATCCATGACATAGAATATTTTTTCCACTTTAAATAATATTTTTATATATATTAATGTATATAAATTCATTATAAATCCTCCAGAAACACAAATATAATTAAATATTTTAATATCATTTTTCTAAGGACATGACTCACTTCCACATCATAAAGTGAATTATTTTAATAAGTTAGAACTAAAGACTAAAAAGATATTTAATTTTACCATATTATAGATGAAACCACGGAAAAAAATCGTTTAGTTTTTGGTTTTGTTTATTTTATTATATAAAGTCTATAATCTACATTTGTGAAATGATAAAGAAAATAACAATCATTACCTATTTAAACCCCCCAAACTCTAATTTATCATCACTCAGTAACCATAAATAATTAACTTAATCTACTATACCCACTCAAGGGTTATCCCGGGGTTCCCCCGTGTTCTCAAGAAGCACCTCACAAGTATTTGGTATCACCCTTTCTAGGTAAGGGATCCTATCCTTCTCCACGTTACTCAAGAATTTTAATTTTATCAAAAAAGTAACATAATATAATAATTATGGGATTTTTTCTCCAATATCTCCCTTACATCCCATATTATTTATAAACTTTTATAGGCCCCTTTTACTCTCATTAATCACCTCTATGAAAATTTATACACCCATATTATTCTTCAAAAGGACACTAAAATTTTCAATGGAAAAACAATTGTACTCAATACCCGTACATATTTCCTATCAAGAGTTTTCCACATAATTCCATTATAAATATTTTATTATGTAATTACATGTATTTCCTTACCACCCCTTTATCATTGAATAAATTTTCATGTAAAATGATTCTGTGTTTTATGATCTATGTGAAAAACTTAACTAAGAGGATATAATGAACGTGATGGATAATCCTGGAATTATATAGGGCTGCAATGAATTGGGTAATGTTATAATATCAAGATATGTCTTTAAAAGTATAGTGGGTAATCAAATTATATCATGAGACATTTTCTATCACGATTTCATATAATTTACCCCTTACCAATGTTTATGATGCATTGTTTTATGATGTGTCTATATTTCCCGTATTTCCATTATGATTGTCATTTTATATCATGCCTTGTTATTCATATTTCGATCCTCAAACCTTTTTTTGTACCATTAATATACCTATTGAAAACATGTATTTATTTTCTCACTATATTACATATTTATTCCCTTACTATGCATTATATGTCAGCCCTTTATTATGTATATCACCAGGTTTTCCCATGCAGTTTTATGTACGAAGGAATAATATGATAATGTTATGATGGTTTTCAATAAAGATTATGTATTAACTATCTTATGTTATCATGAAATATCCCTATTTCCCAAATACAGTATACATCTTGATGTAGTAGTTTTAATTTTTCATAATTTTATATAATAACTCATCAATTCATATGTAATAAAGAGAATAGATTTCATTGTTGGTATCAAAGGAGGTGTAGTTTTTTTTGGATTAGGAATAAAATAGACATTAGAAATCCATAGGGGTAAAATGAACTATATTAAAACATCCATAAATTTTTTTAATATATAGGTTAAATGTTTTATCAATAAAAATCATCCTTTCCCTGATACATCATGTTGATGTATCTTTGAAAAAGATTTACATAGGGTAATAGTTGAAAACAACACATTGAGGTTGACTATACCAAGAACAAGTTTATGGTAATGGGATTGATAAACAAATGGATTGACACTAGTGGGGTATTTGGATTGGAAATTGAAAATCTCATTACAAAACATTATTAAGGGAACACAAATTCCCATAGTAATATATTTTATTAAATAGATCGTGGATAATATAGCTTGAAGACTAGATATTCATTTTCTATGAAATAAATTTAATTTATAATTAATCAATTAAATTTCATTGAAATATCATTTATGTGTTTAATAGTTTAAATATAGTAATCATTAATTTTCCTTTCATTCTTACCATTTACACTAAATAAGATGGCTCAGCTAAACAACCAATGTGAAAGGAAATGTGAGGATGTCAAAAAAAGTTATGCTCAACCCGATGGGAGTGGGAATAGAAATAATTAAGTAGATAATATATCATTGGAATCATGTTTTTAATAATAACTTGAGTCATGAAGAATACCCATAATCCCCTAAAAATGAAAAAGATACAATGGACACCATCATGTGATAAAGGCCTCAGAATTCCAATGGGTTATATGATCCTTTAATGGAGAAATAATTGGTCATCTACATTGAGAGGATCTTATATATTCCTTTATGTTCCAGGTAAGATAATGTTCTATTAAAATTTTATCATATTTATGGATAATCTGATCTATGGTGGACATTGATCCAAAAGAAAAAGCAAGAGGGAGAGATCAATGTAAATGAGTGGAAAGAATTATAGAAAATGTTTTTTGGTAAATATTTCCTCACACTCTCTGTAATAAAATGGAAAAGGTATTTCAATTAACTCAAGAAATAAGATGAGACATATATTAGGGTGTGTGAGGAAAATGTCACGATACATTCATGATATGCCTCCATATTTGTCGTTGCCCCCAAATATAAACATGACTTCTTCTTTGGTGGGCTAAAAACTAGTCTATGAAATACCTACCGAACTATGACTTTGATAACTATGAGTAAATTGTCTATTATTCACTAAAATTCAAAATGAATATTAGTGAATTTAAATGGTATCCTAGGTATAAGATAAAGAATGTGGATTTTAATTCTAGTGGTATGATGGAGAAAAATAATATTTCCGTGAAATTTCAACATCCCTCTTATCAAAATTGCTAGATGAAGAACTCCAAAAAATTTCTAAGTTATTGAGGATATCATTTCTATGAAAGTAGAATGAAAATATAGAGTGTAATTTCTATAAGGAGAATCTAACTAATTCAATAGATAAATGAAATTCTCATGTCAACCCACATCACATTTTTCATTGTTTCAAATATATAGAACAAGGAAACGTAGAAAACCAATGCACTAAAAAATGTTTTATGATGAAAAAAAACCTTCAATGATGGAAGTGAATTCTTATTCCCACCCCACCACTAACTTGTATCCAAAAACTTTAGTAGGATGGGTATGCTATTTATTAATTTAATAATTTTTTACATACTTTTTTTATTATGGTTCCATAAATTCTTTTATATAATGAATGTTTAGTTGAGACGTTCTAAAACCAAAAAAAATCAAGAAATTAGATTTGTTGGTGAAAAAAATGGGAAAATTATTTTATCTAGAGAATATAACTCCCCATATTAAAAATTGAGGTTGGAACTTCCCAAAAAAGATTATGATACTCCCTTTTGTGGAATTTGATGCAATTTTCTGAATGTATTGGCTTTACTTATATAGATCCTATATAAACTATGATGAGAAGGAAATATCAAATTTTATAATGAATCTTCCTCCAATTCAAAAAAAATTTAAGGAGGAAGACGAATACTATGTATAATTAACATCTGAAGCATGGATATTATTTCCTTATGGGAAAGAATATCTAGCTCAAATGATTGAGTCTATGTAAAGTATCATCCTTGAATACATGGCCTAGTGAGGTAGTATATTAATGTTTCCTGAGAAGATTTTCCTGGTCGTTATATAATATGAGATGAATCAATATTATAAATTTGGTTTTTCCATTATCAAAAATATCATATAGAATAGTTATTTTAGAACTTGAGGAGATTAAGGAACAACTAATGTATAATTTCCTTAAAAGGTTCAAACACTAAAGTGCTTCACCTTGGGGTGTTTTTGTCATCTTCTTCAACAATAAGGTTGGGTCAATATATCTTCTCATTGATTGTCATAAGATAAATAAGATAATTATAAAGAAAAAAGAATCATCTACCAAAAATTGATGACTTGTTTGATCAACTATGTGAAGCACAATAATCGTACATAGTGGATCTTCGGTCATGATATTTTCATGTAAGGGTGAAAAAGGAGAATATACATAAGATAACATTTTAAAAAAGAAATGGGGACTATGAGTACATATTAATTCTTTTCAGACTCACTAATGATCCATCAATATTTATGGACTTGATGAATAGAGTATGATGATGTTAACTTGAAATTTTTTTGTTAGTCTTTATATAAGATATTATAATATAATTCAAAATAAATGAGGAGTATGATGATCACTAGATCACATTATCAAATAACATAAGAAAGGATATTATTTATGAAAATTATAGAAAAAGAGAGTTCTAGTTGATTGAATACTAATTTTTGGGGAATATTATTCCATGTAATGGAATATCCATGAACAATTTAATAGAAAATTCAATTGAAGGATGGACAAGGAAAATATCTGTGTAACAAATACATAGTTTAAATTGAATAAATTGGTATTATTTATGGTCTGTGTGTCATTTATCATGATTATAAAACCCTCAAATCATGATAACATAGAATGGGATCATGTCTGTTTTGAATGATGAATGTGAATAGGGCTTCTAGTAGTTGAAAAATAGTCTTATCACTATGATTGTACTCACACTACACAAAATGATAGTTCTATTTGTGGTATTTTGTGATTCATTAATGAAGGGATTAGGTAGTTTGTTAATGAAAAATTGCAAATTGATATCTTATGCATCAATTAAATTAAATTTTCAGGAATAAAAATACAAAAAACAAGATCTAGAGGTAGTTGTAGTGATCCATGGAGTGAAAACCTAGTGGTATTATATCTTTTCGGAGAAGTGTGAAATATATACAGATCACAAAATCCTCAAGCATATATTCATGAAATAGATAAAAATATAAACAATCAAATGTGTCTAGATCTGATCAAGTAAAATGAATTGCCAATCCAATACTATTATGAGAAAGAAAATAAATTTTAAGGTTCTCCATATATAAAGGATCCATTAATAATATCAATGAATAAAATTCATAATGATCTAATATTCTTTGATTTAGAAAGTATGTATTTCGGAATCATCAAAGAAGTAATATCATCAATCCTTTCTCAATTTATCTCTCAAACATCCCTTTTTTAGAGGGTAATGTATTATCCAACATATTATTTGAGAATTTAGATGAATATAGAGGATATAAGAAATAATAATTCCTTGATGTTCAATGTTAATTAAGAAGGAATTGTGAGATTTGGGTCGCAATTGTGTGTAATGTAAAATCATGAGTTAGATAAAGATATTTTGGTGGATGCACATTTTTTATCATCCTCCATCCATAAAGGGATCACAAATATGTATCAAGATATTTAAGATCACTATTGTTGGTTCAATATGATGAATGAAATTATGACATATACATCAATTTGCCTTTTATCTAATCAAGTGAATGAAGAAATGAAAACCGTAAAGGGGATGATGAAACCATAACCCATACAAACATCGAAACAGGAAAACATAAACACGATATTTGTCATTGGTCATTTAAACACATAAAGTGTAATTATTGATAATTGTTTTTGGTTTATCGCCATATAATTAAAACTAATATCATTGCAATTCGAGAGGAATTATCATTCAATCATCATGAATGGATATAGATCAAATTAGCAATGAGTCTTCGTGGAACACTAATATTGATTGCATCTAATCAAGACCCCTGATTCTTATATGAGTTCTAGTAGAGCCTCCAATATGACCAAAATAATGAGTTTAACTATAGAATAGAATATCACCCAAAACTGATGGCCAACCCAATAATATTATCCAATCTCTCAAAGACATGTTGAGTGAATGATAATTTTAATTCAATGGAGTATGGGATACACGTATACATTTGGTTGAGTTCTAATAGTGTAAAAGTTTCTACTCAAGTATCTGAATGGATCCCTATGAGTGCCCTTATCGAGAAAGGTACAGAATACCTATGTGAAGGGATGAAATTGGAGGATGTAAATAGCTAGATCATTAAATGGTCTAATAAATGATATAAAATGTCAAGACTATTCGGTATCACATCAAGGCTACTAATAGTCAAAAAATGGATAGGTTGACAATTGTCGATGAAACCAAGAGTTTGAGGTTGGAGAAATGGTATTCCTATACATATCTCCATGGACAAATTTATTGATATTGGGGATAAAGGGAGGTCTTTCTCTAAGATACATTGGTCCCTTTGAAATCCTTGAACTCATCTGAGTGGCGACATATCAACTTGAACCCCCTCATAACCCGTATCAAGTTCCAAATATGTTCTATGGATCACTCATGAGAATGTACATACTAGAAACATTACATGTACTCAATCCTGATGTTGTACCATTTGATAATTATATATAATTTCAGGAGAAACTACTGAAGATCCTATATCATATATAAAAGCATCTAAAAAATAAAAAAATGAAATGGGTAAATGTGTTATTGATACTCCAAATATTTTTATAATAAAAATGGTAACCCAAAGAAGTGATGAAATATAATTACAGTTATCTGATTTAATTTTGTTAGATAAAATCTTGAGGGAGAAATTTCTAATGCGGTATGGTTATAACAACCCAAATTGTTATAAATAAAATTTCTTTTCTGGTTTAGTAAAATATATTAATATATATTATGGATATAGAAATCAAATGAAATTAATTTATTTTATGAAATCATATATGATATAAAATACAATGTTTTATAATTACCTTTGATTATATGTACACTTAACAATAATCAAATTATTAACATAAATATAGGGTTTTAGTAATTCCAACTCACACAGAAAAATGATGTGTTGCCTCAACAAGTAGGTTCATACCATAGGAATCAAATTTATCAGATCTTATGAGGTATATAAAATCACTAGCATAATCCCATGATTAATCCCAATATGAGGTCCAACTACATATGTATGAGTGAAACCATTAATGAGGTCATTTCAAGCTCATCGATATGATGACCGAAACCATGTATGTTGAACCACCCCATGAAATTCCCACTTTCAAAAAAATTGCACTTCAGGAATTTGATAGTGTATTAAAGGTATATTTTTCAATAACCAAATATAATGAATTTTTTTATTAAATAAAATAATTAATAAATTTTAATTTTATTATTAATACCTAATAATGTTTTTTTATTTTGATATAATAAAATAGAAATTATATTTTTGGGTAGTATTAATGTTCAAATTCTGAATTTTTGTTTTAATATTTTTTTGGAATATAATTTTTTTTTCTTAAAATAATACTATTTTTATTAAATATAAATGATCATATAATTTTTATGAAGATAAATATAATTTTTATAGGGATTTAAAAACTATTACTGTAAAAAAATCCTTTATTTCTCAATATGTGATGAATCTTATTTTATAAGTGAATATTCACATATTTAGAAATTTATTTAGATAAATTGAATATAATTTTTGGAATCCTAATGTTAAAATTATACAATTGTGATTTTTTCATTATTTTATAAGACAAATTATTTTTTTGTAAAAATTAAATATGGTATGAATATATTTGGTTTATAATGACATCATAGTAACAAAATATTGATGTAATAAATACTATAAATGGTTTTTAAAGACTAATTTATGTTTTAACTATAAATTAATGAGATATTTATGTTATTTTAATAATTTTATAAATCCACTATGAATCATCGAAAACCTATAACAAAATTTAATGTTTTAAATCATTTCCTTAAAGACAAGTCTCACTTCAACATTAGTCGGTGTATAATTTAAAAACATTTGTCTCTTTGACTAATAAAATAATTTACACATTAATTACTTAGAAAAAACCATGGGAAAATCCCATGGGATGGTTTGGGTTTTGTTTAATTTATTGTATATAGTCTAAAACATATATTTGAGAATTGATATTGAATTACCCAATCATTTCATATATAAACCTACTCATCATCACAATTCAGTTCACTCAAAAACCATGGGTCATGTCCTTACTCTTCTATCCCGTCTATATAGTCATCCCAAAGTTCCACCATACTCAAAATTCTCATCCTAATAATTTAGAAACACTCCCTCTAGGTAATGGATCTTCTCTTTCTCCTCATTATTCAAGTATCCCCAATTTCTTATAACTATTATCTCTGTTTCCTTATATTGGGATAAGTTATCCAATATCGACCATACTTCCCAAATTTTGAATGAATGATGAGAAACCCATTTCACCCTCGTTAATCCATTCCATGAACATTTATAATCCCATGTTATGCTGTTGAAATTTCAGAGTGATTTTTCCTACAAAAATAGTTGTGTAGTGAATCCTCATACCCATTGTAACGTCTCGGTTCTAGAAGCCACCCAGAAGTGCCCCGTACTCGGTTGGTCACATCACCTCAAGAAAATTTCCCGAAACACTAGATGCTACCGACTAGTAGCGAGGGCTTTGGGTGTGATAGTGGGGAAACTATTCCCTCATTGGTAGAGTACACATCAGAAGTAAAAAAAATAAATACTAGCAGAAGCAGTAAAAGTACCAAAGTAAAGTAAATAGTAGAAGACTGATAAATAAACAACTATATCACATATATAAAATGATGCATGATACATATGTCTAGGAAAGCAGCCAAACAAGTCACACTACAGAATACAATACTAATTGAATGTAAAAAAAAAAGTAAATAACTCCTCAGCATCATAACCCATAGCTTGGTCCATGACCTCCAACTCAACAGCAATCATGTACCTGAAGTAGAAGGGTGCTTTACCTTATATATACATACAACAATATAATCTGTTTGGGCCCAAAAGCATGACCCAGAAGGTGTGTGAGAATAATACTAGTAGGAAAACACCAAAAGATACGTGCCTAACAGTCAGGGAATATATATGGAAGGAGATAAGTAAAATAGTAGTAAACAAGGAATTACTCAGAAGTAAACAAATCCACAGTTTCAAAACATTCAATTTCACATATCAAATAAGCAGTTAATCCAAGAAAGTAACCCTATGGGAAGTACACACCGCCTATCCCCTATGGTTCAGTTAAAAGAACATAACAAAGACTCTTTGAGGAATCTCACACACTCAATTCCCCTCATCGTCAAAAATGGTTAAAGAATCTCTGAGGAAGCTCACACGGTCAATTCCTTATATAATCAAAAGTGATTTATGACTCTATGAGGAATATCTCATGGTCAATCCCCCTTATAGTCTACTCCACAAGGTTCTCACCGCCCTGTGTAAGTCAAACGAGCATAGAAATTCAATCAAGCCTAAGTAAACCTCAAGAATTACTTGGCTAAATCTATACAACATATCAAGAATGTCAGAATAGAAACAATCCATCCTACAACCCAAGGCATTTGAAAAAAGGTAAGGCGTCCAACTAGGCTATGTATAACCAAACAGTGGTAAATATAATATGCATGGGAAAACACTTCCAAAGCATAGACATCAACCATATACACATATAATTAACCTCTACTCAAGCATACAAGCATTGAAAGAAATTAACAAAGGTAAAATGGTAAACACACAATACACTGTTCAAGGGTATCAGACAAAATTTCAAATATTACTCATTGAATTTCAACAGAAAGGAACAAACTATCAATATCAGCATTGTAGGATTGTTATACTCTAAAGTAGGCCCTTGGAACAACCTTGAACGCGGTATATGTACAAAAAAATCTAAAACATTCAACCCACGATATATCACGAGAGAATAGAAATCAGAATATGTTGTTCGAGAAGAAGGGGGAACTCACCGATGTGATTCCAATGCAACCGACGATGTTCGTTTTAGAGAACAGATGCATGAACGGGGGCTCGGTGCAGATCTTCACCATACATATGCTCTCAATCGAATAATACTGAGAAGAAGATGTTTCTATTGATAAGATGAGACCCTGGTGCATTTAATGGGAAAAAGAAAATACATAGCATGTAATTTTGAAGTACACGGTGTGTACTTTCCCTTACCGAGCCCTACTTTATGCGACCACCCATTCACCACACAAGGCTGTGTGCAAGGTCGCTACACAGCCAACACACGGCTACCCGCAGTAACCTAGTACACGACATGTACTTATAAAGTACACAATGTGTACTTCAAAAATTTCCATAAACTCATCTTTTTCCTAAAAAACACTAGAAAAAGAAAAACATACCATAAAATATGATACTGGTTCTTACAAACTTCACCCCTTAAAGAAATAATTCCCAAGATTTCCCAAGCAAGGCCACGTAGAATAAGACTTCCTGAACATCTCTGGACCTTGAGATCGTGCATTAGCCTCCCCCTCCCATGTCTTGTCCTGTATTCGCCTGTACTGCCATAACACTCATAACAGAAGAACATACCCGCCATGGAGAACCATCATGCTTCAATAAATAATCCATATAGTACACTCATATAATGATGAATCCATCTCCAACTCGACATCCTCGGGTTGGAATATATGAGACAGGTCTAAGAAGTAACATTGAACCTAAGAAACATGGAAGACGTCGTGCATACCCTGATACCTCTAAGGTAACAAGAACCGATAGGAAACCAGAACAACTCTCTCCAAAACCTCAAGCAGTCCGACGTACCGAGGCGAAATATTACCCTATATCTTAATCCTTATATGTACTAACCTTGGTGTGACATGCAAGAAAACCTGATCTCCGACCTCAAACTCTCGTGGTCATCTCTGTCGATCAGCATAAGACTTGTGTCGAGACTGTGTAATATCCATCCTCTTATAAATCAACTATATATGCTTCATGGTCTCTTGAAAAAGATGAGGTCCTAGAATAGCTGCCTCTTCTGCCTCCAGCCAACATAAGGGTGATCAGCATGGCCTACCATACAAAGCCGTATAAGGTTCCATTTAAATAGTTTCTTAAAAACTGTTATTGAAAGAAAACTCTACAAGACGTATGTTCTTCTCCCAAGAACCTCCAAAATCAAGAAATCATGATCGTAGAATGTCCTCAAGCACCTGAATAGTATGCTCAAACTGGCCATCTGTCTGGGGATGGTAAGCTGTACACAAAAGTACCTATGTACCCAAATCCTTATGAAGCCCCTACCATACCTGAGAAGTAAAAAGTGCATCCCTGTTTGAAACAATTGATTGTCAAACCCCATGTAGATATACAATCTCTCGGATGTACAACCGTCCAAGCTCATCAGCACTAAAGGTATCATCGATTGGTAAGATGTGATAAACCTTCGTATGTCTGTCAATGACAACACATACTAGACCATTCCCTCCATGTGACCTCAGCAACCCTATCATGAAATCCATCACGACGTCGTTCCACTTCGACTCGTGAATGAGTAACTTTTTTAAAAGACCTGCTGGTTGCGGATGCTCCATGTTCACTAATGATAGGTCGAACACCTCATGACGAAACCAGCAACATCCCTATTCATACCTGGCCACCAATACTGATGGTGTAAGTAACAATACATCTTGGTGATAGCAGGATGAACTACCCAAACTGAGGAATGAAATACCCTCATCAGCTCCTTGTGTATGTATGCTGCCACCCAAACACATCTTGGAAATCACAAGATCTCATCCTTGACTATGGTCCATCTAGGAATTGGGTCCTCTCCTGACATGATTTCCCGTAGGACTAGGCCTTCTAAATCGGATAAATGGCTAACTAGCACTCGATGAAGAAGAGTATAGATAACAGCTACATAGGAAATAATTGTCTGCCCCTGTCTATCAGGAACCTTCAAATGCATCTCATAGAATAGAACCATAATTTTCCACTCACTACTGGCCCCCTGAACTGGCTGTATCTGAATCCTCCTACTCAACACATCAGCCACTGTATTTCCTTTCCCCAGTGTATATAAAATCTCAATTTCAAAGCACTGATGGTACTCAACCGACCTTCACTGTATCATGATCAGATCACAATGAGTGATGATGTAATTGATAGTTTTTTGGTTAGTGAAAACCACAAAATTATCACCCAGAAGATAATGTATCCAACAATGAAAAGCATGAACACCGACATCCAACTCAAGATCATGGGTTGGGTAATTCCTCTCATGTGGCTGCAACAGCCACGACATGTATGCAACGACTCGTTCTCCCGACATAAGCAATTCTCCCAGCCCAATACCTGATGTGTCACATGACATTGTATAGCTCTTTCAAGACTCGGAAAAAACTAGTATCGGTGCTGATGTTAACCATTCTTTCAACTCCAAAAAGACAGACTCACAAGAATCTGACTACAAGAACTTTTCACTTTTTTGTCAATCCTGTCATTGGTAATTCTAATAATTAAAAGTCCTATATGAAAAGCTTGTAGTATCCATACAAGCCTAGAAAACTCCTCACCTAAAATACATTCTTCTGTTGTTTCTATAAAACTACCACTCTCACTTTCTCTAGGTCTACTAACACTCCTATGTCCTAGATGACACAAGCTAAGAACTGAATCAGATCCATAAAAAGTGGAATTTTGAGAGCATAACATATAACAAATGCTCTCTCAGTGTCCTCAAAATGATCTCAAGATGTGTGGCATGTTTTTGTTGAGTGTGAGAGTACACCATGATATCGTCCACAAATACAACCACAAAAGAATCCAAGTATGGATGGAACACTCAGATCATCAGTGCCATGAAAATTGAAGGCGTGTTAATGAGACCGAATGACATAACCACATACTCCTATACAGTATACATGATCTGGAAGGCTGTAAGAGGTATATCATATGGTCTAACGTGCAAGTGATGATAACTGGACCTCATGTCAATCTTGAAGAACACCCGGGCTCCTTGAAGCTAATCAAAGAGATCATTAATCTTGGGAAAGGGATGTCAGTTCTTGACCGTATACTGGTTCAACTTCCAATAATATACACCATGTTTGAGGTTACTATCCTCCTTCAGAAATATGACATGAAAACCCCAAAGAGAAGTATAGGTTCAAATGTAACCCTTAGCCTGTAACTCCTCCAACTACTTCTTAAGCTCCACAACTCAAGTGTAGCCATCCTATGAGGAGAAATGTACACCATTTCCATCCTAGGACAAGCTCAATAAAAAAGTCTACCACAAACTCTGGAGGAAAACATGAAAATTCCTCTAGAAATAAATCTCTGAAATGATCAACCACTAGAGGAAAGACCATATGTGAAGTCCCCTAGTCATCCAAATATAGACTAGAAATATGGACTGTTACTCCTCCCAACCCATAATTCTCAGGTCCTGCTCTGCTCGCCTACACATCACATTTACCCTTGTGGAGAAAAGATCCACCCTCTAGTTACGTGAAACTCACCCTACGATGATAGAAATTAATGATTACTTGGATGAGAAATAAGCAGTACATTCCAAGAATTATGTCATAGATTGTCATCTCTAGGACATAGAGGTCCCATAAGAAGTGACACCCAGCAACCTCCGAAGGGAACTCCTTGCACTAACATAGACTAGTCGTTCTATTTCGCAACAGAGTGTTTAGAATCAAGATATGAGCATAAGAAAAGATAAAGAGCCCAATATTCTCGACAAAAGCGATAGATATAATGCTATGGGAAGCCCCTATATCAAAAATAATATAAGCTAAAACAGAGGTGACTAAGATCGTACCTCAAACTATAGAGGGTCTGGGATCCTGATCCTACTGGGTCTGCTCCACTTCAAAAGTATGGCCTACACCACGACAATGTGACCCTTCCGGACCACTCTGAGCTGATCCACCCTATTATCACTGAAATACTGGTGACTGACTACAACGAACCCAACCTCTACCTCAGCTTGAACGGCCTGAAGAACTCTAGTTCCCAAATTTAGGAGTAACTGGTGGTGCAACTCCTGAATGAGGATTCATAGAATAACCCTTATCACCAGTTTCTGGTGAGAAGATCTGATAGAAGCGTTGAAGATGACCCATCTTGCCACAAGATCAGCACTCCACTGGGTCTCTTAGACAATGTGGCCTCTTTTTCCCGCTCTTCCCGCACTAGTAGCACACCACCTGGATACCAGATAATGCATACCGCCAACTCTGATATCCTTGTGTCTTCTCCTTACAGCGCTTCTTGCTATCCGTCGGGGAAGCACAAACCCTAAATGCCCAACCAACTGGGTACACTTCCCTAGAATCCCTCTGATTTTTCTCTATGATCTGCGCCTAGTTGACTATAGAGGATATTAAAGTCAACATGAAGATTTTAACCTGCGATCAGATATCCTACCTAAGAACATAGTCGATCTTCCGTGCAAGGAACAACTCATCTCCCCTTAGAATGGGTGTAAAGCACTTCAACTCAGTCAAGCGAGAAGAATACTCCATAATAGAAAGAGTACCATGCTCCAGACTCATGAACTCTTAGGCGCGATCAGCCATCAAGGTCTCCAGATAGATTTAATCGTAGAAGGTGCGCTAAAACTCATCCCAAGCCATATTCTACTAGCGTCCTACCTATGATATCACATCCCACCACCTCTTGGTGTAGTCACAAAGCATGTAGGTAGCGATCTTGACCCTCCTCTCTAGAGGCATCCCAAGACTCTCAATGATCGTCAACATGGATTCTAGCTATGAATCTACTGCCTGGGGTCCTTCATCACCTGAAAATGTAAGAGGATTCTACTTCTGAAAGACCCGCATCAATTATGCCTTTGACGGGGCAGGAGGGGGCACTCCCTAGAAGGTCTGCATCATCCTCTGAAAGATCTCCCCGAACTGTGCATCAGAACCTATGTCAGGTATAACTGCTGGTTCCACGGAGGACACAACTGGAGGATCGAAAATTAGTCCCTGATCAGCCATGTCTGGTGTTTGATCACCGCCCAAAAACTAGCATACAACCGAAGGACGTCTTGTTGGAATGACTCTACAAGGTCAAGCACACAACTTAGATCATGATTAATATGGACTAAAACATAGATGTAAGATAAGGGAATAGGATAAAGAAAGATATTGAGTTTTATAGAACTTGACTACACGGTGTGTATAAAGCCTACATGGCATGTTCCCTTATGTTTTTCACATGGCGTGTACTTCTGCCAAAACTAGTCATGTAACACCGCCTACACACGGTGTGTTTTCCAAACACACAGCGTGTACTCGACTTCTCTTTCCCTACCCAAGTCATTCTATATGGTTAAGCCACAAAGATATCCTAATACAATACTACACGGCGTGTTCAAGATAGACACGACATGTACTAGACGAGCTTCACCGACCTGTGTTGTCAGAGAAACGGTTGGAGGGGTGTTATATGATGATATTTCTGACCCATGTTTTTCATTACACAGCCGGGTACAAGAGTTACACTACACAATGTGCTCCATATGGACATGAGGTGTATTAGAAAATACTCATTCGACCCGTGTTGTTAGTGACACAGCCGGTTTACACGGTCTACAACAGGACGTGTACATCCGATAAATAGAGTTTCATCCCAAAGATTCTAAACACTTTTTCCTCAGCCACACAATGTGAGACACAGTTAGATACTACACGGTGTGTACATACATTACACGACATGTACTTATTAAAAATAGTTTCTTCCAGAACAGAAGAACACATGGAATGTATTTAACATTACATGTTGGGTATTCTGGGTTTTCCAGACAGTAATCCTTAGAAAATACTCCGGAACCTAGAAAAACACTGAAACGAACATTGAAGGTGCCAAATTCCAATATTTGAGGGCCCATACTTCCCGCAAATCAAAGATTGACTTCTTATACATGTAATAAGAAGGAAAAAAGGAAATGATTTGCCAAATTTCAGTCCACAGGGGCCCATAACACCTCAAGAACCAATGTTTGGAATTCATTCAACAAAACCTTACACAAATCAGTACCCTAACATAAATAGATATTCTATGAAGGCATCTATCACAACATCATGAATATCTAGAACAACATTTATCACAACAACATGAAATAGGTAATGCATCCTAAATTGCATGGAAAGAATGCATGACATGTAATTTTTATCAATTGCCTATATGATTCATGAGATGGAATACCTTCATCTCATCGGGTTGTGACATAAATATAACCTCAATAACATCAATGGTAACAAAAAAAATATGTGATTCACCCAACAATGAAATCAATTCAACTGTTAAATTTCAAAACCAGAAAATTGCAACAAATGAGGTAGATTTTCTTTTCTATGTACACAGGTTAGCTACTCCCGGGAACAACTTATTACCAAGTACATATTCCATCATATCCTAGGCTATATTCTCCATACATTATGTCAAGAAGAAAAGAGTTCATTTAACACCACTTTATAATGTCCCGGTTCCGGAATCCACCGAGAGGTCCCCCGTACCCGGTTGGTCACATGGCCTCAAGCAGGTTTCCCCAAATAGTAGAGGTTGTCGACTAGTAGTGAGGGACTTGGGTGTGATAGTAGGGAAACCATGCCCTCATCGGAAAAGTACATAGAAAAATTAAAACATATAAATACTAGATAAAGCTGTAAAAGACCAAACAACAGTAAACATCAGAATAATGATAAAGAAACAACCAGAGAATATATATAAAATGATGCATGATACATATGTCTAGGAAATCAGCCAAAAAAGTCACAGTGCTAAATACAATACTAATCCAAAGTACAAAATAAATACAACTAAATAACTCCTCAACATCGCAAGACATAACTTGGTCCCATGCTCTCCATCTCCACAACAATCAAGTAACTGAAGTAGAAGGGTGCTTTCCCTTATCTATACCTGCAGAAATATAATATATATGGGCCTTAAATCATGACCCAAACAGGGTGTGAGACTAATCCCAGTAGGCAACCTCTAAAATATATGTTCCTAACATTTAGTGAATATATATGGTAGAAGATAGGTAAAGGAGTAGTTAATAAGGAAGTACACATGAGTAAACAATTACACAATTTCAAAGTAGTAAATTTCACATTTCAAATAAGTAGTTAATTAGATAAGGTAAGCCTATGGGTAGTACACATAGCCTATCCCTACTCATTCAGTTATACGAATACAACAATGACTCTATGAGGAAGCTCACATAGTCAATTCCCCTTATTGTAAAAATGGTTAAAGACTCTCTGAGTAAGCTCACACGATCAATTCCCCTTATAGTCAAAAGTGATTTAATACTCTCTGAGAAAGCTTACAAAGTCAATTCCCCTTACAGTCTACTACATCAGGTTCTCACGGCCCTAGGTAATTCAAACGAGAATAGAAATGAAATCCAACCGAAGTAAACCTTGAGAAGTACTTGTGTAAACAGTCAAAATCATATCAAGCATGTCCAAATACAAACACTCCACCCTACAATACTAGGCTTTGGAAAATAGGCAAGGTGGCCAAATAGGCTAAGCAGGACCAAATAATCATAAACAGAACACGCATGGGAAAAAACATCCAAATCATAGAAATCAACCCTATTCACATCCAATTAGCCTCTACTCAAGCATACAAGCATGCCAGGCAATTAATAGGGGTAAAATGATAAACACGCAATAGCCTCTTCAAGGGTACTGAACAAAAATGCACATATTACTCAAATACATTCAATAGAAAGGAACAAACCACCTACCTCGGTGTTGAATGATTGTTATACCAAGACTTCAGCCATTGGATTGACCTAGAACGTGGTAAATCTACAAAAAAATCTAAAACGTTAAACCTAGGATATCTCACGAGAGAGGGGAAATCATATGATGGTGTTCAAGAAAAAGGGAGAACTTGTCGATGTGATTCGAACGCAACTAACTGAGTTTTTTTCGGACAACGGATGCATGATCAAGGGATCAACGAAGATCTGCACTGTACAAACGCTCTCAGTCGAAGAAGTCTGAGAAGAAGATTTTTCTGTCGATAAGACACAACCCTGGTTCGTTTAACGGAAAAAGGAAAATACACAGCTTGTAATATTGAAGTACACAACAATTACTTTCCCTTACCGAGCCCTGGTTTAGGCTGCCTCCAGGTCACCGCACATTACCATGTGTAAGGCTGTTACACAGCCAACACACGCCTTCCCATGGTAACCTCATAAATTGCATTTTCTTATAATGTACATGGTGTGTAATTGAAAAATTTCCAGAACCTCCTCTTTTTCCTAAAAAATAGCAGAAAAAGAAAAACATACCTAGAAAGAAGATCTGGGTTCTTACACTAATTTCCAATTAAGGGTGTTCAACCGTATGCACTTATACATCACTTTCTGGTGAAATATATGTACTTATTCCACACCTTGATATTATGGAATAAAATTTGATGATAAATTATTCCATGTTTTATGATCAATGTGTCACACCTATGTGTGAGAATGAAATAAATGTGATGGGAATACCTTGATTTATATATAGATCTAATGCATTGAGTAATTTTTTAGCATTAGGATATGTCATATAAAGGATTAAATAGTTAACCTAATCTGTAATTAGATTGTTTTAATCATGATTTATTAGATATTATCCTAGACCTATGTGTATGAGGTATAGTTTTATGTTGTTTAAATAATTCTCATGTTACATTTATGATTATCATGTTATATCATGCCTCATTGCTTATGTTAATGATACAAAAAACATTTATTCCCATTTTTTATTTCTATTTTATAACATGTATTAATTTCATTATGATATTACATTTTTTCACTTACTTGGCTTTATAATCCACCACATTATTATGTATGTCCCTTGGTTATCCCATGAAGTTTTATATATGAAGGAATAAAATTATCATGCTAAAAATGTTCTCAATAATGAATATGTATTATGTATTTTAATTTATTATGTAATATATCTAATTACCAATAATACTAGACTTATTGATCATCATGTTTTCATTATGTGTATTTTTATATATTAAATCATTAATTAATATATAGTAAAGAAAAGCGTTTTCATAGATAATACATTAAAAACCCATATTTTAAAGAGTTTCAAATAATATATCAATGATATGATGCCTATGTTATTAAAAAATTTGACGTAGAAGACAAAATATTTTATTTTGAATGGTTGAATGTCCCCTTTTAAAAAAGTTGGTATGAAATACCATTGTTTTACTACCCAAATCATGAAAAGGGAATTAAATTTCACCTTTTATAAAAGGTAAATATAATTAAAATATTCATAGAAAATATTCCATAATTTTTATTCCCAACAATATAGGGTAAAATTGGAGGGAATGTGATTGTGATAATGGAAGAATAAATTCATGGGTACAGATTGTTATTACTCATATCATCATTTCACAATTACATCAGATTTTTTTTCACATCATGTTTTTATTAATGATTAGAAGTAATCATCCTAAACCAATTAAGTAACATTTACTAAAATAAGGTAATATTATGAAAAATGGATTCATTAATGGTATATGCTAGTAAGAAATACTATTACCCAATGAATCATAAATTCATTTGATGATACTGTTAAGGAATAAGTCACAAAATAATAAAAGGATTTTCATTGGAAGATCCTGAAATGGATATTATAATCTCAGGAAAGGGAAGATATTTTCATTGGTTTATTTAATTGGGAAATTAATACACCATATAAAAGAAATTACTCTATGAAATATCCAACATGTCTAATGGATTTGAAAGTGAGAGTTAGAAATGCTTACCCTGTTTCCCACCTTATTTGAATTCACATTAAGAAAATAAATACATTAATTATAACATTAGAAAATGTTTTATGGTAATTTATTATCTTATGATAATACTAAAACATATTTTTTATAAGAGTTTATATGAAAGGATTTGATAGAGTTTGGGTAGATTATGGTGGTTTTGATGTGAGGTGAAAATTTGATAGTAATAATGTTAAGTCAATCTTAATGAAAGTGGATCAAAAATTGATTAAAAAATAGATTATAATTGTTAAGGTAGATAAAGGATTCAATATAGTGACCATATCTAATTTTTTATTAAATAATACATTATTATCAACATTTAAATTGTATATCTCACATGTAGTCTCACAAATCTAAGGTAAAATGGTTTAGTCTCTTGGAGATTAGCTTTGTAAACACCTAATTTGACTAAAAATTCTAAAATTTTCATTTAATAATTATCCTCAAGATATATTTTCTAGATATCTCATAATTTATAATCACATTCGTAACCTGGTTATTTAAAACATATGATATGGTTGAGATTAATGCTCTCTAAGGGAAAGCACTTCATAGAGTAAAAGTATAATAGACATGGAAAAGAACATAATATTGATGTGAACATCTTATAAAGAAATCATAATACTGGAGAATTTAATTAAAAATAATTCTATAGAAATGTACCACCATAAATGTATCTTTAACTAAATATGTACTATAAATATAAATGATATGCGAACAATGAATAAATGTGATAAATGCATAAATAGAATAATAATGAAATCATGGAATTTCATGGAAATGAAATGAATCTCCCTATTTTGGAATAACATGATAAATAACTTGTAAATATGGAATATTGTGAAAAGAATTGTGGAAATGTGGTATAACTATAAGCAAAGAGAAATCCATTTTTGAAAAACATTATACCACCACTTATGTAATCAAACCAATTATGTATGTGTTAGAAAATGTGAGAAAACCCATCATTCCAATGTCAATATGAAATAACTCATTATTTCCATTACCTATAATCTCACAGGATAAAAGATTAAACTAGTTCATTGTATGGATATATAGGACCCCAACCAAAATAATCCATACATATGGTTAGCATATAAAATCAATCTTCATCACAACATAATTGACACCTTGAAAATGATTGGGTTTATTAAACACTCAATGAACATGAACATAATGAAGAATATAATATATGAATATAATTATAAAAAAATTATTCATAACCTAAAAATATACATAATATGATCAAACCATTAATTCAGGGGTGATAAACCATTGAGTAAATATTTAATTGAAAATATATATTAATTCACAATAACGTTTTAATCAATTTTATAATATATAAACATTAAATTATATTCAAAAACATTATTTTGAGATGTCAAAGAGAAAAATTAATGAAAAAGTATCTTTTGATGAATTCCAAACATATGGTCCTTGAAACGGAACTATGTAAAACCCTATACCTAAGAGCCTAGAGTCCATACATTGTATAATTACATTAGAAAATGAAATAAGTAATTAATATCCCAAACGGAAGAATAGTTTAGTATATTTTGGAAACTACTTAAAAACTTATTTCTTACATTACAACATAAAATAAAGACAATAATGCCACTTCATAGAAAACACCAATACACACCTAGATTATCTCTATAAGTCAATCATAAAACATATCATCACATCATGGGAAAAAAATGAAGAATAATAAATTTGTGATATCATTTTCATAGTATGGGATATAAATAAAGTGAAGGATAAAATAAAAAATAACACATGGTTATTGACTAAAACATATTCCATTAGAACATAAACATGTGCATAATATGGTAGAAATAGAAGCTGAACAAATAATTACATATAAATAATCACATAAGAATGAAACATAACCATTGATATTGTACTAGTTAAATAATAACAAGGATTATAATTTAAAAATATCATAATGGGAGAAAGCATAATTTCATACAACATTATCATTTCTTCGAGGCATTTTTGAAGACATCTAAATATAAAGTTTTAAGGCATCAGAAATATCCATATTTGTTTCTTCTCATGAGACCTACAGATGAATTGAGAGAATATATGAAGCCCACCCATCACTTAATATGTCCATTGAATTCCGTGTATCAATGGGGTGAAATAAAAACAACATATACACAGTAAATATAAATACATTTCCCCAATATGTAAACATATTCACTGACAACTATGAGTTGTATTGTAAATGGTATCAAGATAACACATCCATAATCAAACTTATCATATTTTTTTTAAAATATTGGAAGATGATAATCATAAGTTATATATCTCAACAAATAATATGATTCAAAAAAGGTTTTAAAATAGTTGAAAATACTCTAATAAAATCATCAAGGAATTCTTGAGTGAAGTAATGTTTTTTACTTTCCAAAGAAGTGTTATATGGGAAAAACCATCAATTTTTTTGGTGATAACTTTTTTAATAAAACCACAAATGAGAAAATATAGTTTTTCATGAAATATTTAGTGATTTTAGAAAAAAAAAATGTCTCTTAAAATACATTGTGTATAGTACATGAAAATGGGTATTAAATCGAGACGTTCCCTTTAATAGGGCTTGTGTATTAGGAACATTTGAAAGGAAACCTTATAAAAAAATTATTTCTTCATTAAATAATTGTAAAATATGTGGGATAAATTAGGTTGGAACATATTCATATGATATATAAGAACTATATAAAATAAAAAATAACTACATTAGGGTAAATAGAATGAATGTTAAACCTTAATGGTTAATGGATGTTCTGGTAGAAAACATTACCTTATGCCTGACCACATTCAACTCTTGTGACCAATGTCCAAGATAATGAAATTAGATTAATTAATAAATTATTCAATTACCAATTCATTATGTTTTAAATTTATTATCATATTATTATTTTTATGTACATTTTAATGAATTATAAAATTCATATTTTTTATTCATGAGTGTTCATTTCCTCAGTTATCAAGATTTTTTCACTTGTATACTTATATGAAAGTTCATGTAAAAGGAAATAAATTCTCCCAAATTAAAATTATATTTCATTAAACATCTTTAGGAAAATTAAATGCTCTTATATTTCACACATATATATATATGGTTGATCCAATGTATAAAATTATAATGATGAAAAATAGTTTATTTTGGTTAATTTTTTATTATAACAAATTCACATTGTTTTATTAATTAATATTATGTATATATAATAGTTCTAGAACATGACATGACATAAAATACCTATAATAAAATATTATTTAACAATAATAATTTTCTTATGACCATCCTTGAAGATGGTAATTGAAAATGAAAATGTATCCAGCACGGTGGTGGTAAATCAGTACATCACACACAATGTTTTCATTTCTAGAATTAAAGGGATAGGAGAAGGGTAATTATGATGGATTTTACAATATAAAAATAAAATTATAGTACATATAATAAAATGGTGTATTCATATATTTTTAAATAAAGGTGGTTAGGGAATGATTGAAAAAAAATTAAATTGAAATGAAAATAAAGGAAAACTGAAAGAGGATTTTACCTCCTCAATTTCTTCTCCTTCCGAACATCCTTAAGGGGCAATGGATTTGTATTTTGGTGACACAAAATTTTTACAATAGTGGATAAGTGATCTAGGAAGTTTATTTGGTAGAAATTTTAACATCTTTAAGGATTAGGATGTGTGAGAAAAAGAGGTTGTGAGGGGTGGTATTAATTATGGAGGAGAGGGGTGTTTTTTATTGTTTTATTCATTAGTTTATTATTTGTCTCAATACATGAAATAGTAAAAAATAAATGACTAATTACAATAAATATTGAAGGATGGTTCGATATTATGGTTCTTATATCATCAATGAATAATGAAATAGGGTATTTAACAGATATTTTACATATATCGTAAATCATCGCATTTTACTATTTCAAAAAAAATCAACTATTGTAGAATAATCTAAAAAATTCACCCAAACAAGTTTTTGATGTTTAGAATTCAAAAATTAACACCATTTTATAAAAATAATTTTTTAAATATTTTAAATTTTATTATTAATTAAAATAATAATATTCATGAAAAAATAACTATTTAAATAATCTAACTATTTTTATAACACATTGTAAAATTGAATAAAGACTATTAAAATATAAATATAAATATAAAAAACTATTAATTTATTAATATATTTAATGAAATTAACATTTATATTAAATTATTATATTAATTTCAAAAAATTTATATAAACATTTATGTTTCAAAAGAATATCAACACTTAATATATTGTTTTGAAGACATTTATTTGGATATTCTTTGATATATGCATACCATATTTTTATTTTTATGAAAATATAATTTTATTTGAAAATTTATAGGATAGGATACAATTAAAATCATAAATAAACAATTAATATATTGAAAATGAGATTTTTATAAATAACCAGATTTTTCACTATGCGATAGAGAATTTTTTTTGAAAGAAATACCATAATTTTACCATATGATAATTATGAAATTCTTATTCTAAAAATATTTTTATTATGTTCAATAGAATTTAAAATTTATTAAAAATGCATTTTTAAAACAAGTACACCATAAAAGGTAGTAAAGACACCTTTAGAGAAATATAGACTATTAATGTGTAAAATTGTATTAAATAATATATTATACCAAAAAATCATTTGGGTTAATTTAAAATTAATTTATTAAATAAATAAATTTCACAACTTCATTAATACTATTCATTCATTCCAATTTAACATCTAGGTAATAATAGTCATTTTAAAATAATTATATTTAATTGTATATCATTTTATGTGTAAGCATAGAGTTGTGTGAAACCTATAATGTCAATGAAATTAAATATAAAAATATAAAACCATAAAATAATGTTGTGTTTGACCCTAGGATTAAAAAAGGATAATTATAATTACACTTAAAACATTTAATTCTCAAAAGATCATTACAAAAATGAAAGTTTTAAAATGTCTAAAAAAATTTAAATAGGGGATGTGAATGTAAAATTATGACATTTAATTTTAAAATGAATATTTTTATAATTGGTAAAATAGATGTCATATATTATTTAAATAAAATTTAGACATGATATAAAATTATTTTTTCTATAATGGATAAAAAAACATTTCATTATGTTGATATAGCGTTGTTAGAAACCCCAATAATTAAGAAATATGGTCAATTATTTATTTTGGAATTAATTAATGGGATAAAAAGAATCATTAGGATTAAAAATAGTTTTATTTTAAACTATTTAAAGAAGATAAATTGATGGAACTGACAATGTATACATGGAATAAAAATGAAAATAAATAAAATAGAATTATTAGTTTATAAAATAAATCATAACAAAAATATTGAATTATAATGTTATTAACCATTGTCGTGAAACATGCTATACCATGAAAATTTGATGGAAATAAATTAACTTCATCGTAGGGTACAATTAATTAATATTGAAGGATTATAGTTAAAGTGAAGTGAATATTTTAATAGGAAGAACTTTTATAAATATAATTCCCTTTATAATTTAATTAAATACCCAAAGATATGATGTGGTTACAGAAAACCCATGAACATGTATGTATATATAGTATAATATTGTATATACCATTAATCCTCATGTTCATTGATAATATAGTTATTTAACATTTATCATATAATATGTACAAATCAAGGTTTATGATAAATTTAATTGATACATATGAAATAAGTGATAGACTAAACCAGAAGAATCATTCCTTTTGAATCCCATTTTTTGAAAATGTTGAGGTAGATATAATATCAACACAGATTCATTAACTAATCCAATGACAATATAAAAAAACTAATTAATGAGTGAAACCATTCACTAGGGATTTTCAAGGTCATTGACATCACGACCCAAAACATGTTCTCCAAGCCTCCCCAAAAAATGTCACCGGCACACAACATACCCTTAAGGTGATCGCTGGTGTAATATTGTGTTAGGAATCACATCCCTAATATTATTAATATTTAAATTGTATTTTCTATAAAAAATTATATTTATTCCAAACTGTTTCTAGTGTATAAATGATTATGGAATGAGTTTGATAAAAATTACATTTTCATACAACCAAACACAAATTGTATTTTTTGTTAATATAAAAATTCAATTAAAAGATTCCTTTTGTAGTATTATAGAATTATTTAAATAAATTAAATTTTAATAAAATATTATTATGAACGTGTATAAATTAAATATTAATGATAATATAATTTTATGAAGTGAAAATATAATCTTTATTAGGGTCCGAAAACCATTATTCTAAAAAAGCATGTATTTTTAATAAACATATATATTAATTTAAAGATTAATTTATCATATTTAGAATATTCTTTTAATATAATAAATATTATTATAGTAATTAGAGCATAAAAATTATCTAATGGCGAGTTTTCTATAATTTTTACAAACAATCAATTTTTTGGCATAAAATTAAATACGGTATAAATATGAAATGTTTATTATGACATCCCATTGACTGAAAAAGTGATGGAATATATAAAATAAAAGATATCTAAGAAAAAATTTATTTTTACCTTATAAAATATAATTTTTTATTTTATATTATTAATATTATAAACCTGTTATGAATCCTCTAAAACATATATTATAATTTATTGTTTTAGAATCATTTATTTGTAAATATGGATCAATTAGAACTCCCAAACATATTATTTCAATGTTCTATGTTTATTTAATTATTGAAAAAATGAAAACCACCCTCCATTTTTAGATAGGATTGTCTAAAACCTTACGAATGTTTTTATTATTAATTACTTTGTTGAATTGAGTCCCAAACCAATATATGGAAAGAAAATAAAGAACTCCCCTCTATTTACATACTTAAACCCACCCAGATCCCATTAAACCTCTCTAAAAATAATTTTATCACAACTATAAAAAACGGTTTTTTCTATAGATTTCTACCGCATTTCCCTATGCTCTCAAAAGAGTATCCTATTCTTTTAGAAACACCCATTCAAGGTAAAGGTTCCTCTCCTTATACTCTATATTCAAGAAGATCATTTGTGTTATGTATTTTGTTCTCTATTTAATCATGTTCGGATAAAATAACCCAAATCCCTCTTACATCCCTCAAAAGATTCATGAAACTCCATACATCATTCACTATAATTAATCTCTACTATGATTCCTTGTCTACACTCATTAGTGTTTAAAAATAATTAACTTACTTCTGTATAGAAAACCATTATATTTTGAATTCCATATCTATTTTCAATCAATGGTATTTCCTTAGAAATTATGTAACTTTATTTATCAGGGAATTTGAATTATATATTCTACACTAATTAATTATGGGACAAAATTGTATGAAATATTATACTATTTTTTTGATTTATACATGGAATACGTATGTATGTACATGAATTGAATGAAATGGGTTTGCCTGAAAATTTATCGCTCTCCAATTACATGGATAATGTTAAAGTTTCATGAGATATCATGTATCAGAAAAAGGGGTAAACAAAATCTATTATGGGGATTTTTCAACCTTATTATTTTGTATTAGTAGTTACCCATGACTTTTATTCATGATTCCAGGTCTCATTTTGAAATCGCATTCCCATGTTTCATTTAGGTTATAATGTTGCATCCTTCCTCATTTTTAAGTAATTATGATTCTCACTTATTTACATCTCTTTGAAATTATGATTGACTATCATGTAATAATTTATCATGCTGTGCCTTGTTAATTCCATTATTGTGATTTATTTCTCACTCCTTTCTTAAGTATGATCCTAGGTTATCCCTTGAAGTTTTAAAATATATGGAATTTTAGAAGCTTGTTAAGGATGTTTTCAATAATATCGTAGTATCAATATATTATGCAATTGTGATATTTACCTTTTCCCCCCAAATAACTAGACATCTCAATCTTTTCTATTGTACAATGTCTTAATTTCTGTAATAAATCATGAAATACACAATATTAAATATAAGGGTTTTCATTGTTGTAATTACTTAAAATTTTAGTTATTTATGGGATTATGAATTTAAAACACTTGTGAAATAAATAAGGATAATTCAAAACATAGGGAACAATTCTATAAATTTTGGTACAGTATAGTTTAATAAGTTTCCAATTATGTAAATCCATGTTTTTATACTAAATGTGTATGATTATCTAGAATAGACGTACACAAGGATAATAATCCGGAAAAATCATATTGATCTAAACTCAATTATGAAAATGTTATTAACAAAATGACTTCTTTAAAACATATTATTTAATAAATTCACATTCTCATTGTGTTCTATTTTAATAGGAACAAAATTTCCTATAATATATTAGATTTAGAAATATAGAATACACAATATATGTTTAAGATTAAAAATATTATAGTAAAGAATATATGTTATTCAAGATATATCCCTTCAATGTATTCCATTTTACATTTTTATGTGTTTAATAGTATATAAATTTATATCCCCAAGTTTATGAAGTATATTATTAGAACTAAAATCTATTAGTAAAAGGATGTATTATTGACCATTGTTTCATGAATTGTTTAATATCATATAAGTTTATTAGAACTATTAAAAAAATTCCCATAAAGAATGGAAGTGGAATTGTAAGTTAAAATAGAAATATGAGAAATTATTTCATCTTGAGTATGTAACTACTCCAATATCAAAAACATTTGGGTGAACATCCCATTCACCTCTTTATTATCTCTTTATTATATTTTTAGGATACTAGAGGTATGAATTGTCTTTTCTAATATAGATATTTCCTAAATTTTTTAGAGAATGAAATATCGATACTTTTCACAAATTTCACTTTGATTCTATTAATTAGTATATAGTAGGACGAATATTATTTTATAAAAACATCTCAAGAATGGATATTATTCAGTTCAGAATATACTTGTCTAGCACAAATGGTTGAGAGAATGGAAAATATCTTCCTTAAATACATATCCATTGTGAGGACATACAATGTTGGGGTTTTCAACAAATTGCATATTAATCCTCCAAGATGAGTGGATGAATTTTGGTTGAGAATATAACTTTGTATTTTCCAATATCAAATACAATGTATAGAGTGGTCAGTATTTAACTTTAGGAGTTATGGAATAATGTGAAGTATAATTTTGATAAAGGGTGTATATGACCAAGTGTTTTTCTATGGGCTGCACTATTACACTTTGTCAAGAATAAGGTTGGATAAATGTTCTCAAGAATTGATTATCATCACCTGAACAATATCAATATAATGAAAAATTATCATCATTAATGTATTGATGGCTTGTTCAATCATCTCTATGCATACCTCTATTTATCTAAGATATATCTTTAATCGGGATATTATAATATAATGGAAATTAACAAGGGAATATCCCATTATTCATTTCGTACAAGGAACATGTACTAACAGTTCATAGTTATTATATTTGAACTGAATAATTATTTACTAAACATTATGTATTTGACTAATAGATTCTATTGGGATTAACTAAATTTATTTGTGGTATAATTTAATAAATATATTCTTATCCACTCTAAATGTAAGGACCTGAAATATGAGAATTTGAATTTTATACAGAGGAACTTTCATAATGAAAATATGTATGATGATTTTATTAAATGTGAGTTCTGTTTGGATCATGAAACATTCCAAGGGAAATTAATCACTCATAATGGATTATTTATGGATCTTTTAAAATAGAGACGACTGATGGGTAGCATTGGCTAACATTTATGAAGGAAATTCAAAAATTCCTTGTATTAGATGGGTATTATAATATATTTACGAGACAATTATCATGATTTTAAATCCCCCCATAACCAATATAATAAGGAAAATGAACCATATTTTTATATAATAATGAATCTAATTAATGATTTTAATATATTAATAAGAGGTTAATCACTCACCCAATTATCAATATACCCCCTTTTAGAATGGATTTTTTATCTATAGCAATGCATAAAAAAATTTATTCTGTTTTGTATTCATGAAAAATTAAAATGTGATAGTATATGCCACCTACACACTATGGATCCCTGAGTAGAACAGTCCAACATAATATCTATATTTGTCTTTAAGGATCATCACATTGATGATTTTTAGACATTATCTCTATGGGGAGATGTGTGAAATATATAAGAATCATATAATCCCATAGTATATGTTCAAAAAATATGATAAAAATCAGCCAATGAAGATGGTTATAGTTGATAAAGAAATGATATTTTCAAACTATTACCATCTTAGATTGGTGAAAAATTGAAAGATTCCGGGAGTAGTAAGAACCCCACAACTCTATCCATGAGAGCTATTTCAAGTGATCTAATATTTTTGAAATTTAAATGATGTGAATGGGAATAATAAATGTTAATTCATACAATAATCCTCAAATAACTACTCAACTATCTATTATTGAGAGAAATAAAAAGTCTCATAAAGATGATGAGTTTCTACCAAATAATGTTGTGCATATTATGGAGTTCTTTATTACTGAATATGGTTTCATAAAGACTAAGATATAGTAATATTTTCCATATAATTCATCATGTAATATGAAAATTATGGTAAATTATCATACATCGTCCATATCTTTTCATCTTGGATTCAGAGTGATGTATAAATATTTAAAGAAAACGTTATGGTTGGATAATATAAAGAGAGTGGTTCTAGAGATTTTATTATGATGTTTGTAATGAAATAATGTCAATGGAGAATGATATAATTAATTGGAATGATGATACCATTTACCAAACTATTATGAAAATTACAAATCAAAACCATATATCTCATCGTAGGACTCCCTAAGATACATATGGAAAAAGAAAATAATTTCCTCGTACCTGATCTCTAGAAAATTCCAAAGATTTCCAATTATTTCATGTAATATTTTAATCTTGACCAACATTATATGATATAAATACGATAAGTGTAAAGTCTATATTAAGTTCAAATATACATTTTAATAGATCAAAAATTGATATTTATGTCGAGGATTTGGAGAATACTTGAGAAATTATTTGATATAAAATTGACATTCATCGCTTCATATCATCATAAGTTGTATGGGTAGTATGAAAGGACAATTAAAACATTTTAAGATATTCTGAGATCATGATCCATGGATTTATAAGGATTTTGGGACCTACACCTTCCCCTAGTTGTGTTATCATATAAAAAATATTTCCATTCATGCATTCAAATGGAACATATTGAAGATATTTCTAGGAATAGGTGTTAAAATCTATCCTATTGGGATGATGATGTAGAGTGGAAGATTATGGGACTTGATCTTATGCAAGTGATGAAATTAAATTCTCAATCCATTCAACACCACAAGAAATATTCCCAATTATGGAAGTAATTCTATGTAGAAAATCATTAACGAGAAATATTGATTGAGCTCAGTGAAAAGTGTTACTTTGTAAATAGTCATAGATTAATCTAATGAGGTTTGGGAAGAATGGGGAATATAGTTTGGGATATATTTTCCCCTTAGATTCCTTGATCGCATCAGAATAGTTGCCAATTTACTAGCATGCCCACATAACATATCTCAAGTACATGAAGTTTTCCTAATATCTATGTTCAAAAATAACATTTAATAACCCTAATATTTAATAAATCCATTGGTGGTACAATTTTAGAACATCTTTCATATGATGAGGCTCCAATAAAGATCTTATATTATAGAGTTAAATTTCTATGAAATAAGACAACTAACTTGGTCAAAGTACAGTTTGAGAAATGATAATTAGATGAATTGACATGGGAAATAGAAGAGGTGATCAAATAAATGTACACTATTTTATTTTTGTGTTTGAAATGAAAATTTCAACAGTAAAATTTATAATGGGGGAATAATGTAATGACACAAAATTTAATAAATACAATTTCCTATATGATTAAACTAAATACACAGATACATAATATTGTTATAGAAACACATTAAATTCATTTTTTAAATGTTTTTGGATTGAAAATACCGTAAAACATCAACACCATTGATAATATATCAATTAAATAGTGATCATATGGTTATTATATATTGAGGGTTATGATAAATCCAATTGACACATATAAAGGAATTGATGGCCAAAATCAGTAGGATCGTACCCTATGAAGCCCATTTAACTAATCTTCAAAGGGAGATAGTATATATGGTATTTACCCATGTCAAATATCTAGTTGAGATCCAATTACTATATAAATAGAGAAATAGTTCATGGGACAATTTTAAGCTCCACAAGATCACTAACTATATAATTTTTTTGTAAACCCTCAAAATAAAATCTCATTCTCCCACACCATACAATTAGGCTATTTTTTGCTGTAATAAGGGACAATGTATCTATAAAATAATATCATGAATATATATAATTTCATTTTTATAACATAATAATTATGGTTATTCATTATATTTTACAATTAAAATTTACTAAGTGGTGATTTTGATAAAAATAAAAATTTAATATGACAACATGAGATATCGTATTTTTATGTAATATAAAATTTCAATTAATATAATTAATTAGACGAATACATGAATTCTAAAAATAAATGATATTTAAATAAAAGAGTTCAATTAATTTCATTAAATTTAATATAAATGGTACATAATTTTATGAATTAAAAAATTATGTTTTATAAAGGCCAAGAAACTATTGTTGTAAAAAAGAAAATAATTTTCATTAATTATAGATTTTAAATAAAATATGTAAATTATACTTTTAAAAAAATATTATGAAAAATTCAAAAATATAATTTGAATCATAACAACAAAAATATAAAATTTTTAATTTTCCATAATTTTTATAAAAAGTAAACTTTTGGGCCAAAATTAAATATGATATAAATTTGCAGGGTGTATTATGACATAATAATGAACAAAAATGTTGTAATATATTTTATAAATGGTACCCAAACCAAATATATATTTACTTTTTAAAACAATTTTATTTCTATTGTATTTTAATAATTTTATAAACTCATTATGAATCCTCCAAAACATATATTATATTTTATAGTTTTAAAATAAATTCATTCTTAGATTTACACATATCCACATCACCAAGGGTATTATTTTAATTTAATCAGTCCATTTATTATTAAAACAATGAAAAAATTATATTTGGGAGACACTATGGCAAAAAATTTGGTTAATTATTTTGGTTTTTATTACTTTATTTTATAGTGTTCAAAACCTATGTTTGGAAAACAATAATGAAATCCACTATCATTTCCTATATAATCCCACCCATGATCCCATTCAACTTCACAAAACATTATTGTTTCGTGAATATTATCATAAAGGTTCCGCACCCTCTTAATAATTTCTTCAAATGATTTTGGAATCACCCAATTAATGAAATGGATCCTCTCTATCAATACATTATTCATATAACACCTTTTTGTTATGGATTTTTTCATTTTACCTTATCAGGGAATATTATCACACATCACTATTATAGTTATTATGTATCCAATTTGATTATAGACAACATTATCTCTCATTAAACCCTCACAAGATTAATTATGTACCCCTGTTATGATTCCAAAATTATACTCTGATTCCTCTATACAAAACTCATGAATTATGAATTTCATCACCATTTCCACTCAATGGTATTCACCTATATATAAATATACATATTTTATATTTAAATTACAAATATGTATTATAAATTCCATAATTTTGGGATTACATGGAATAAAATATAATCCTATGTACAATGATCAATATAGAACACTTATTCAGGTACATGATATCAATGTGTCTGGTGAAGTAAAAATTATATTGTGTACTGATGCAATAAGTAATGTTTTAGTCTTGTGAGACATAATGTATCATAATTGGGAGTAAAACCAATCCATTTTAGGGATTTTCCCAACATTTTTTATGTCTTGGTGGTATTAATTAACATATGTTTTTTATTTAAAGTTTGATATTGTATTTATATTCCTTGGTAGAGTTTATAATATTATGGTGTATCATGCCTAATGGTTCATGATATTGATCTCATACATTTAATGTAAAATTTAAATGAACATGGGAAAAAAGTAATAATTATTACATTTTATGATTTTTTTTACCTTATTGTGATTTTATATCATTCCTCTCTCATGTTTGGACCCATTTTTTCTAGGATAGTTTTAAAAACTATTTAATTTTATAGGAAGGTTAAAGATGAATTCATTATTGTTGTTGTACCTATGTTTCAGGTTAATGTTCTATGTAACTCATATAAAAACAAAACCCAGATATTAGATATGTTGAGTTCAATTATGTTGTAATTTATATAAAATATCATGAAATAAATTTTATTAGATATATTTATTTTCATAATTATGGCCCATGGAATGGAGTTGAGTCACAAAACCAAATTATGGCCTTAGAAAAAATTGAATCAAAAGCACGTGAGAGGTAAAAAAAAATTAACATTCAATACCATGAAATATGAAATTATAATGATACAAAATTGAAATGTCATAGATTATAAACCATTAAAATTCAAAAATGTTATATAACATAAACATGTCTCAAGGGATTCAAATTAGATACAAATAACCCATTATATCATTAGAAACTATCTGACAAAAATTCCCTTGAAAAGGAGGCCTAATAATTAAACATAAATTATAATTATTAAAAAATAATTCCATTTATTATATAAAAAATATGCATTATATACACTTATAAAATGAAATTATTCGTACGATTCCAAGGATGACTCCTAGAGTGCAATATTGGGATGAAAAAACATACAATTTTCTAGGCATAATAGATAATAAATAGATCCTATAATCCAAAAACTGTTCAAAAACATCCATGTCATATAAAACTAATAGTATTATAAAATTTTATTCTTTATTTTTTATTTTTACCTCAAAATGAATATTTTATAAAATATAAAATTTACACCTAAAGATTATTTTTTTGTGAGGTATAAAAAAAATTATTTTATTTTATCAAATTTATAACATATAATTATAACATTTATCTTTTAAAAATATCTATACAATATCTTTAAAATGCAATTTTTTTTTAAAATTGACTTTTAAATATTATATCAAGTTAATTATTTACCTTATAAAGGTAAATAGTATTAGTGTTCTACCATCGTAGTCCTTACCAATTAAATACTAATAATTTAATCTTAACACGTCTTTATGTCATGTTTAGTGGGTGACACACATTATAGAATGTATTATGTATTTCAACAGATCTAAAATATTGTCTCACTACATTCTACCACCAATAAATAATTTCTATCCTTGGTATTTAGTTATCATAGAAGTACATGAGTAGATAATAGTGGTAAAACAATTGATAAGCCTTAAGATATTATCACTAATGAGATATCATCCTCCGTATCATAATGAATACGAGAAAACACTTATTTTCCATTAACCATTCATGGAAATATATCTCATAACATAGTATTATGGCCCAGTTAAAGGATTATGATTTCCTAATATATAATACAGTTTTGGAATTACATAAGTATATGGACATAGTTTATTTTGATTCTGTTCTTCCCTATTCTAGAAATTTATTTTGATTAAAAGTTGAGATATCCATTCAAATTGAAAAAGACAATAAATTTCTTTAGAGGGAGATATTATGAGTTGCACAATGTTTACTAATAAATTTTTTCCTTAAAATAAAAATCATACACGGTGGTGACTCAATTTATATAAAAACATAATAGATATAATAGGGATGATAGAACTAGAGTTCAGTAACTAATTCATTGTAGAGAAATTTTGAAACCAAATTACAACAATACTCTTCATCAATAGTCATGCATATGTTCATCCTTTATACTAAAATCATTGATCTTATAGAATCCTAACATCCTTATAAATCATTCGATTAAGGAATTTGATTGGATAATTCATGCATTCTCTACACATAAGACATCAAATTTCTAGTATTTTTCTTAGATGAGTTATATCTTGTTTCCTAATGTTAAATTAACTCTTCATTTTACATTAATTGTTTCAAGATTTATGGATTGGTTTACCACAATTAAATAATCTTCATCTCCCCTTGAAGAAACTCCATTGGTTATTATATAAATATTTTTGAAATGTAATAAATTTAACATTTTCTCCTTCATAATATTCATCCCTTATTCTTTATTGGGACTCCATATTTGTATTATTTTTTGAGTCTTATATTATTTTCATATTGATAATTTTTTTGACATCTGGTTCGGAATAATCCCAAGGTTTCATATTCTAGTTCTAATATCAAAGGCTTATTTGTTATGTAATCATCCCATTTTTTCCTGCACAAATAGTGTCTTCTAGTTCGATAGACTATAAAACTGAAAGGGCTGTTATGAGGGAAAAAAATTAAAAATAAAATAAAAATTATAAAATAAATTCCAAAAAAATAATTTATTTATCTTTTACATTATCACATTATCATGTAGTTACTATAGAGAAACTTATATTTATTTTATCTTATCAAATGTAACATTATGTTGGGTGATATTGTATTTCTCAGAAAAATACATCAATGTTACTCATAATCCAATCCTTCATTACTGTTTTTAAAGAGAATATGACAAACCAAAGAATGTCCCTTTATGTGATTCAAACTAAATCTATAATTAGACCTCATTTTCATGAACTAGGTGATGAATTTATTAACACCCAATACACATAGTTATTAAGCTTATGTACATCAATTCCATAGACTGAATTTACATTTAGTATCCACACAAGCATATATTTATAGTTAAATCATATAATCACGAATTTATTTATATTTTCAGGTATCATTATTTATTTAGGATAACTTCTTGGGTTTTCTCTATGGTTAACCAATACGAACAAAAATGTTAAATTAACTAATCTTCAACATTAATGGAAACAATATCCAAAATAATTTTTTTTCCAATACCAACATTAATGACCCAAGTTGATCCCTTCTTAAATAATAAATTAATCTCATGCCCTAAATAATAAATCTCTTAAGAAGTCAAAAAACATAAAGAATTAGTTGTTTATCGTCTAATAGATTAGTTATACTAAAAACTTATTTTATAATACTTGTTAAAATATAATTACAGTCATGTTCCTATAGACCTATTTTCTAGACCCAACATATTATATATTCATATTCATAAAAATTGTATTGAAAACATAAGAAATTTTTTATATCAAATTATTAGTAAGGATAATCATATTATAGATTAATAGATCACAATTAAGTAGAAAAAAACGAATATGTAATAAATATTATATTAAAGGATCCTAAGACCATAAATGATAAAAATAAATAATATTAGGGAAAAATAAGATCATAAATGGATTATTAAGGAAAAAATAATTGGAAAATATCTAATATGTGATAAAGAAATAATGGAATTGAATACTTAAAAGGAATAATAATTAACTTATGGAATTTCACTAAAATGAAATAAATCATGAGAGTTTATAATAAATTGATGAAAAATATTCAAATAACTTCATATCCTGATATGTAATATGGAAATTTGGAACAACCATATGAATTGGAAAACATTTTTGAGAAATCGAAATATTCCCATGCTTATGTAAATCAACTCGTTATGGATTAGCCTAATAATGTCTTCAAATCCATCATTCCCATTACAGTGCAAACAAATAATTATTCTCATAACAGACTATCTCATGAGATATAAGCATAAACCAATGAATATTTGGTTAATATTGGACCCTACCCATCATCATCCATTGATTTTTGTGATACTAAAAAACAATCATCATCATACCATAAATAACTGATGGATAAAGAACATGTTTTATAAAAATTCAACTAAAAAACATAATAAATCATAGGATATCAAAAAACCATTTCCAAAAAGTATTCACAATGAGATATCATGTAGATTATGACAAAAAAAAATACATCATGTTAGGTAGACCTTGGAGGAAATATAACATTGAAAATGAAAAGCTGTTACAAAATCAATATAAACATATTTATTAAAGATAAACTATAAATTTATTTTAAAAAGTAGAATTTGAAGAAGGTAAAGCGATTAATTATTTAAATTAATATTATAAAGATTTGAAATAAATTATACCTCGAAATATACACGGCATTGAAAAGAAAAATTGAAAATAAATTTAAAACATTTTCATTTGGAAAGATACTTTAATAACAAAAACATCCAAAGAACATAATCAATAAAAAGGGTATGTCATGACCTCCTCCCCAAAAGGTGTACCCCTCCTCATCAGACAATGTGATAAAAGAGATAATGACCCCCGAGTCCCACCTCCATTAGGCCCCTAGTTGGCCACTAACACTAAGGGTATAATAAATACACAAATGTGAGGAATTACCCTCTAAGAGAACACATGTGAAAGAGAGAGATAAGACAGACACCAAATAACTCCAACATAGAAATAAATATAAAAGATAACCCGAGTTCACATATGTACTTTCATAAAAAACTACTACAACTGAAATGGGAAAACTCTAAGTACCAAAGTAATGTTAAAATAGTAGCAACCACAAGCCCGAACAGATCCTGCAACCCCATGCTAGTAGTAACCAGCTGGATCTCCAACCTGCTCTATGTGCCTGAAAAAGAATTTATATATACATAGGGTGAGTATAACAGTATACATACTAGGATCCTCCCCAAATACTCTCATGTAAATGTATAGGAGGTAGGATAAAGCTCAGTGAACAACAAGTGAATCTAACACGTCACCTAAACAGATATACTAAGTTCCGAGCCTCACCAAGGAAACTCTCACCAAGTTTCTCTTACAAGAGTATATAATATAATTGGGAATATCAATGGTACCTCACTACTACTTTCTCCATGGTTTGCTGCTTTTCCACAATGTCTCAAGTCTTGAGCATCTCTCTGCAAAAAGGATTGCCAATAGACACCTAGGCATATCACCAGAACACACACCTCATGCAAAAAAACCACCACGTCCATGTAAGAAAAGTAACCAGGTAGTTTCTAAGAGCCTCCATAGCTCAAATAACACGTATCATACATTGGGAATTATACATCAAGCCATTACATCCCACTCACTGAGGAAGGATCCTCATGCCATCACAATATATACATGTTACACCTATAGTAGTCCATAGGAAACTATATCAAGAATATATGTGTGTGAATAACCACAATCAATTACATCCCTCAAAAAACATATATGGGGAAAACTAACCACTATTCCTACTAGCACAAGTAACTACCTATATAAGAGAGTAGAGCCAAAGGGGGTAGTTAACTATCCATCCTCCCACCTGAAATGTTTGGGGAAATACCCCCTTGGCTTAGAATTCCCTGGGTTTGAGTTTCCCTAACTGATGGGGTGGAGTAGTCTATAAAAACAAAAAAAAGTACAGAATATACTATACCTCACAACCACACTATGTGAAGAACCTACTCTTAGACTCAACTATTGAAAACGTCTCTCAGACTCCCAGCTGCTACATCTAAGACTAGGTATCTTATAAGTACAGAACCATATAAAGAGTATTATTACATTACTTCACTCCCTTTTTATCAGTTTCACTTTACGTAAATTAATTCTTTAAACATTTATTAACTATTATCAATTCTATAATATATTTCATTAGAATCACACCCAAAGTCCACTGTTCCTTGAAATAGTAACCTCAACATTGCGTCCTAAAAATATCCAATCACATGGGTCACTATAATTTATTCAATCATTTATTAGAAACATTATTACATTCCATTATTCCATGGAATTCTATAAAAACATTATAAGAAAATAAATATATGGGTCTAAACATAGTGAGTTGGTGAACCACCCGTAGAGTCTTTTCTACCATAGTAAGAGCGTACACCAATCCTCCATAGAGAAGCTAAACTGAGAAAGAACTTGGCATACCCCATGTGTCTTTGACCCCTTTGGAAGAAGGGTATGAAAAAAACTACCTTGAGCAGTAAGGAAAGTAAATATTATAAACAACCAATAAAATGTAGAAAACATCCAATCATTCACATCCAACCTATTTCATCAACCTCGATGTCCTCCCCAACACCAACATGTATAAATTGATGCATCTCGCCACTCTTCGCATCAACTACTCCCACAGCCAATGGGTCTATGCACCCACACTTATCAGAACAGTCATCCAGAATCACATCACAACACAAGAATTATGAAAAAAACATCATATCAACTGGGCTCTTGGACCTTTAAACAAGGATCTCTACCTTCATACATAATGAGTTCTCACAGCTCCAAGAATAATGGTCTTGGACATTACAAAAAAGGGTAACTCAGAACCCTATGAGGTATTATCTTTTTTAAAAGCTAGTTATTTAATCCATATGGAATTAACTGATTTATTATTTGTAGTTTCCATCTATAGGTAACCTAAACAACAAGCTATCATAGATATCAAAAATGGATTAAAAATGCGTACAACATCAATTTTATTAACATCACATTATACAAACAATAACCATATTCATTTATATTCAAGTCTATCTTTATTCAAACAATTATAAATTAATTTTAGATTTACATTCTTTACCAATTTACCTCATGAAAATAATTCTAAAAATAGAAAAAATAGATATCCCAATATCTAGAAAAACAAGATGAAATAACATAAGATCGATATCAATTTATTTATCCAGTTTAGATATTTAATTGTCAATTGTATTGTGATCTAGTGGGATAAAACATGCCAACTATATAGTTGCACATAAGATAAAAAAATAAATTAATCCCCAACCTCAAATGGATTTTTATTTTCCTTGAATAAACAAACAAAATAGATCATGATCACCTCTCTTAGAGGAGTAAAACCTCTCAAGGATGCAGAGACACCACCACACCAGCCAACACCCAAAAAAATCCACTAGGAATATGGAGATATCATTACATAATACAGAAAATAGAAATAGAAAAATATGAGTCCATAAAATGATGTTAGATCATAACTTATATAGAAGATTGATCGATACTACTTGGTTGCACCAAAAATAGAGGGTGCACTTGCAGCAAGAAGAAATTCAAGGGGAACCAATCCAAAGAGAAAATATTGATTGTAAAAATACTATGGGAATGATTAAAGGTTTGAGCATCTCACACCTACGAATAAAGAGGAAGAACAAGAGAGGAAGATATATCATCCCTTTAGAATATTTAACAGAGCAATAGTTTAAGATATGCTAGATTTTCCATTAATAGAAGATTGCAATAACTGACACAGTTTGACCAAGTAAAATCATACCAATCCTTAGAAATATTATTATAGGAGTTATGGGATTTTATTCTGCCATAAATACATTAAAAAGGTATTAATGCGTTTAACGTCAAAGAAAACGTTAAATTTGGTGAAGTTGGAAAAATCTAGAAATTTGGATATGGAAATATGAAGCGGTTCTAGGAACATTATACATAAGTTGGGACACAATTTATATTACACCATATCTGTGACACTATGACTGTGACACCATTTCTGTGTCACCATTTCTATTACACCATGACACTATTCGTAAAACTGCATACATTGTTAACATAACTGGATATTTGGAAAAGTGTTGGGGATGAGTCACCTTGACCTCATAGAATATCTCAACCACCAGATTTTAGTAAGTTAATAGACTAGAGAGGTCTGAGGAATTACATCAGATACCTCTCAAAACATTCTTTTCCTTACGAATCGAAATCCAACCCAAAAAGATGTTGAAAAGGGGTCTGAACAACCACTCCTCGAGATACCTCTCAAAAGATAGAATGGCATAAGAAGTAACAAAATAAGTGCATATTATAATCATGAAAGGTCTATAACCACAAGGATAACATCGCTATAGGAAATGAGTTAAACATCAAACAACTCTGGGTATTGAGCATATATCTGCGACTCAATTTCTCATATACTATCCTTAAGGACCCTGTGTCACCACAAGACAAAAACCAAGGGAATAGAATGCCCGCACAACACCTTCTCTATGCAGTCATGGATATCCATTGGTCACTCCATGAAAGTTTCATCATCATCAACATCGTTCTCTACCCAATTGATGAAATTAGAGTCATCATGAAGATAAAAATAGAGCTATGAATCATGAAGAATATCGTGTATCCAGCACATCTATAGGGGAAGTTCTATTTGATACGCCATGACTCCAACATGATCCAACACCACAAAAGGCCCAAAAAGATATGAAGAAAGCTTACTCCCATGAACAAAACTTCACTAACAAAGATAGGGAGTCACCTTCAGAAACACGTGATCGCCAACATCAAACTACAAAGGTCTTCTCCTTTGAGAAGCATATGATTTCTGACAATCCTTCACCGTCTACATCCTCCCACGAATCACCAGAACCATCTTTGTAGTATTCTACACTAGTTCTAGTCTGAGAATTGATAACCCTCCAACCCTAGCCCAACACAACGTAGAATGGAATGGTCGTCCATACAATGCTTCACATAGCCCCATAATGATGGTCGAGTGGAAAATATTGTTATAAGATAATTCCATCATGTGTAAGTGCCTCATACATTGACCTCCAAAATCCTAGACCCAAGTGTGTAGCATGTCTTAAAGAGTCTAGATAGTCTTCTCCATCTGACTATCCTTATGTGGATGAAAAACAGTTATAAGGAATAATTGAGAACCAAAATCATAATAGAGACCTCTCTACACAAAAGAGGTAAAATGAGGATCCCAATCAAAAAATGATCATCCTCGGGACTCTTTGGAGTCTCACCACGTCCTCCAGATACTGCCATGACTAAAGTTCAACAATGCTCGCCTCCTTGATCTCAATAAAGTTGGATGATTTTATTAAACAATCCAATACCACCCAAATAACGTCATGTCCTCCCAAGGATCGAGGTAAACTAAAAACAAAGTCCATTGAGATGTGCACCCACTTACATTAAGGAATATCTAATGGTTGGAGTAAATCACCAGGAACGTTGTGTTCGACATTCACCTTCTGGAAGACAAAAAATAAAGAAACAATCTCTGCAACTGCTTGCTTTAACCCAGGCCACCAAAACTGACTCCTCAACGCTAGTTACATCTTTTTCATGCTAGGAAGCATTACTAAAGGTGAAATATGGAACTCTCTAAGAACCATCTCACACATTTCCAAAGGAACAAAAATCCTTCCAAGATACAACAATTGGTGTTGGTTATCATCATACCAACCATCAAGGGCCTCGCCACTAACAACTCGGTCTCTCTAGACCACAACCTCTAGATCACCCAACTGGTACTCTTCCACCTATTTCACCATAGGTGAATGAAATATCTACTATAAATGAAAAATTCTTCCCCCAACTTCTCCCATATCGAGATGTAAAGCTAAATGTTATTCCATTACTCTCCACAAATCACCAGATTCTGCAATGCATCACTATGTAACTTTAAGCTCTCCACATCAGCTATAACAATCCCCTTCCTAGATTTATATGATATTTAGAAGTCATATTTCTATAAGAACTCCTTCCACCAAAGTTGTCTCATGTTTAAGTCCCGCTGGGAGAAAACATACCTCAGGCTCTTATGATCAGTGAAAAAACAAATCACTCTCCAATGAGATAATGTCCCCCCAACATCTGAGCAAACCCCACAGATTCCATATCAAGATCCTTGGGGGCATAGTTACATTTCTAGGGACACAACTATTTAGAACCATATTAAACAACTGATCTCTGCTGCATCAAAACACATCCTAACCTTAGATGAGAAGAATCACAGAAAACATCAAATTGAACACCCTCTGTTCAAAGAAGAAGAACTAGATCACTGTCCAAATCCTACATTAGATACTTGAATGATTCCGGACATTGATTAATCCACTTGAATGCCCGATCCTTCTTGGTCAATTCTGTTAGAGGAGTCGCAACCCGAGATAAATTGGCTACGAACCTCCTGTAATAGCCTGCGAGACTAAGGAATCTTTTCACCTCTGCCACTGTCTTGGGGGATACCCAAGACACAAATGAATCTATATTTGATGGATCAGTAGATAATATCTACTGGGACCCAAAATTAACCAAAAAAGGACTTCTCAAGCCTAAAAACCAGACTATGACAACTTCCCATGCTTCGGATGTTGATGAAGAACTCCCAAAATGGCATGTAGATGTTCTGTAGGCTCCTCCCCAGACATAGAATACACAAGGATGTGATAAATAAAAACAACCATGAACTTATCCAAGAAATCATTAAAAATAGAATTTATCAATCCCATGAACATTAATGAAGAATTCATCACACCGAATATCAATACAACAAACTCGTAATGCCCCTAACGACAACGAAAACTAGTATTTAGAATATCCTCATCCTTTACATGCATCTGATGATATCCTGAGTGAAAGTCGATTTTTGAGAAATGTCTTTCATCCTTATGTTGATATAATAAACCACAAATCCTTTGAATAGGATATAGATTCTTCATTGTTAATTTGTTTATGAAAAGATAATCCACACACAACTGCAAACTTGCATCATCCTTCTTCATGAAAAAAACCGGTGCACCCCATGGTGACACACTCGGCTGAACCAAACCGCATAGTAATAGACAATCATGATGTATACATAGCTATCATAACTCAAAAGGGGCTATCTATATGGGTACATAGAGATCAAGGACGCTCCTGGCTGTAGCTCTATCCAAAACTAGATCTCTCGTCGAGGGGGTAATACTATAACCTCTTCTGGAAAGACATCGGTTTACTCTTCTATGACCCTTGGAAAATCAAACTGATGAACCTCTAATGAACTTAGCGTCGTCTCAACCATCATGGATGATACAAACAAAACACGCCATTGACCCATTTGATGGTCTCACTCATCAACAAACATCGTTGCCTCTCCATCTGCATCGAGGAACGCCACCTACATCCTGAAGCAATCCAGGATAGACTGAACTAAATACAACCAATATGTGTCAAGGATCAAATCGTACGGTCATATATGTAAACATAGGAAATCCCCCCATGATCGATGCTAACCCACCACTAGCTAAAAATATCTATATACATCAAATAAGTAAGCTCGACCTCCAACAGGCATAATTAATGCCAATGGAACTGGAATCCTATCTACCTCAAGTCCCAAAGCATGGACATGGGTAGGTGATATGAAGGAGTCTATAGATTTTGAATCAAGCAAGGCATACACCCATGTAGAAAGTAAGAAAAGGGTACCTCAAATGATGTCTCGCTCACTGGGAACTGGCAACACTAAAGTATGAAGATGATGACGAACTCCTCCACGACCTCTCTATCCCTAATGAAGACCACCACCATGGCCACGATCTGTTCTCTGAGGATGGGGATCATCATAGGGATATCCTCTACATTCCACATATCCTCTCTGGAAATCCAAATCTTCTGTAATATGCAGATACTGCCTCGGCTGGAACTTCCTAAATGGAGGAACCTGGAGGAGAACACCTTGTGTATGATGAAAAATATGAATGGTCGAGCACTCTCTCAACTGATTACCTTTACCACCATAATAAAAAAGATCTCATGATCCCTTATCATGAGCTTGAGAGCCGCTAACCCTGAATAAATGAGATTCTGAGGGTTGGGACCTACCCACAACCAAATTGAAACTCTTCTGCCCTGAAAATCGGTAACCACAGACCACAACTCTGCTTCGTGAGGAATTAAGATGACACCACTCTCATGAATATATGGTTGAGTACAATGTCCTCTCTACGACCTCAACCCTCGCCAGCACCTCACGATATGTCTTCAGCAAATGTGGGGTGACCTGTTGATAGATCTGTGGATGCAAATCCTCCTCTAAATGCCTTGCCCTGGCCTCCTCATCTATAAACAAGTTTGATGTCCCTCATAAAAATATCCTAAAATGGATTCCAAACTCTTGAACACTAGAGATCCCCTATTGAAGGGTAATAAGTTCATGGAAACTAGACTCCACCATCGTCGAAAAATGAAACACAACTTTATTCTTGTCTCATAACTCCTCCCAGGAGATCACCAACTCCTCATGATCCATGAGAAAGAAGAACCACCACTACCTCACTTCTCCACACACCATCATCACAACCATGGGAAAATAGAGATCATTCCAAGAACAGATCAAACTGAAGCCTATCAAGACCTCCTTCAACCACTCTTCTGTGACTGTATCTGAAACAGAGACCTCATAATTCTACAGACTCTATCATTGAAACTCCCAGAGTATCCTTTTCCATGTATCCTATTCGTCAACCTCTACCCTAAGGCGATCTGCTGGAACATCCTACTAGACATCTTCTATAAGTACCTAACAAGGACATCGACCCAGATCCATACTGTAAAATAGAAAATAGGTAGAGCTCCTAATCCAGTAATATGGAAGTCTCAACAATAATTATCTAATTGTTCTATTTTATTAATTTTAGGTTTACCTATCCCAAGTCCTTCTCATTCAAAAACATGCAGAAAGAAAAAATTATTCATGATCCTTTCCGAGGTTTCTACCCTGAAACACGTATGACCATGTTTAGTAGCCATTGTAAACTTAATGTTCCATGAATAAGATCCAATGGGACCTTAAATTCATATGTCTCAACTAGTCTCCAGTGCATACATCACATTCTAAACCTGACTGACACTTATTCACTACCAACCCATGAAACCTCACCTATTCCTAACACCAAACTCCATTCTATCCCTCATCCAGACCACTAATACCACTTTTCCATGACCCACTCCCAACAAGGTGTACCCCTCCTAGGAATAAAATGTTAAAAGGGAGATAATGACCCCTGAGTCCCGTCTCCAGTAGGCCCTGGGTTGGCGACTAGCACTGAGGGTATAGTAAACACACAAATGTGGGGCATTTCCCTCTAAAAGAACACATGCGAAAGAGAGAGACAAGGTAGACAACAACCAACTCCAACTCAGAAAAAAATATAAATGAAAAATCAAGTACACATATCTAATTTCATAAAAAACCACTACAACTAAAAGGGAAAAACTAAAAGTACCGATGGAAAGTAAAAATATGAGCAACCACAAGCTCGAATAGCTCCTGCGGCCCCAAGCTAGTAGAAACCAGCTGGATCTCTAACCTTCTCCAAGTTCCCTAGATAACAGTTTATATATACATAGGTTGAGTATAATAGTATGTTTAGCAGGATCCTTCCCAGATCCTCTCGTGTAAACTTAAAGAAATCTTGCTGAAGAACTGTGAACAACAAGTAAAACTAACTCGTCACCTAAATATGTATACTAAGTTCCCGACCCCACCATGGATACTCTCAACACATATTTCATAAATTGTATATAATATAATAAGTAATATTAATGTTACCCCACTACTACTTCCCCACTATTTTTTCACTTTTCCCCAACATCGCACATCCTAAGCATCTCCCTAAAAAAGGATTTCACACAGACACTAAGGGGAAGCACCACAACATTCACCTCGTGCCAAAAAACCACAACGCCCATGTATTCAATGTAACCAGGTTGTTTCTTGGAGCCACCACAACTTGCATAACATGTATCATACATCATGCATTATACCTCAAGCTATTATAGCCCACAAACTGTGTAAGGATCTCGAAGCCATCACAACCTATACACGTTACACCTATAGTAGTCCATAAAAAACTATATCCAAAATATGTGTGTGTGAATAACCATAAGCCATTATATCCATCTACACACATGTATGGGGAAAACTAACCATTGTGCCAACCAGCACAAGTAACTACCAAGAGAGGAGATCAGGGCCAAAGGGGGTATTCAGCCATCCATCCTCCCACCGGAATTTTAGGGAAGGCACCCCCAGGGCTCAGAACCCATGGGGTGAATGTTTCCCTAACTGATGGGGGTGGAGTAGAGTGTAGAAACTCAAAGTGTAAATAATATACTATAGCTCACAACCACACTATGGGCATAACCTAATCTTAGACTCAACTGTAGATAACCTCTCTCAGACTCCTGGATGTTACTTATAATACTAGATATCCTATAGGAACACAACCACTTAAAGTGAATTATTACATTATGTCATTACATTTTTATCAGTTTTACTTTTCATTAATTAGTTATTTACAAATTAATTAACCATTAAAAATTCCATATTATATTTCATTTGAATCACACTTAATGTCCATTGTTCCTTTAAATTGTAACATCAGGATTGCATCCCAAAAAGCTCCAACCACATGGGTTAACATCATTTATTAACAACATTATTAGTATTCTATATTCCTATGCTCTATAGAAAAACATTATAAGATACTAAACACGAGGGGCTCAACACGGTGAGTAGGTGAACTACCTATAGAGTCTTTTCACATATAGTAAGAGCGTAGACCCATACTCCTTCAATAAGCTAAATATAGAATGCTCATGGGATACCCCATGCGACTTTTAAATTTTTTGGATGTAGGGTAAGAAAAAAAGATTCCATGAGTAATGGCGAATGTAAATAAGATAAACAACCAAAAAGATTAAAAAAACATCCAATCATTCACATCCAACCTGTTACATCATCCCTGGTCTACTCCCCAACACCCCCATGCATAAAACGATTCATCTCTCCACTCTAGGAATCAACTGCTGCCTCAACCAATGGGCCTACATACCCCCATATATCACAAAATCAATCCAGACTAACATCAAAACACAAGAAACAAGAAAACAACATCATATTAACTAGTCTCTTGGCCCTTTAAACTAGACATCCTTCCTTCATACATAATGATCTCTCACAGCTCCTATAATATGGATCATGGCCTTTATAAACAATAGGGCAACTCAAAACCCTAAGTGGCGTTATCATTTTATCCAATATCTAGTTATTTAATCCATCTAAAATTGAATGAATTTCTATTTTTAGGGTCCAACTATGGGTTGCCTAAATTGAAAGCTACCATAACTATCAAAAATTTATTAAACATGCTTACAACATCAATTTTATTTACATAAAGTTACAACATCATCAACCAGATTCATTTATATTCCTCTTTATCTTTATGAAAAAAATTAACAAATAATTCTAGCTTTACGTTCATTACCAATTTCCAACATGAATGAAAAGTTAAACAAAGACAACATAAATATCACACTACCAAGAAAAAAAAGAGGCAATAACATATGATTTATATCAATATATTTATTTGGTTTAGATATTTAATATATAAATTTGATTATGATCTAGTGTATTGAGACATGATAACTGTACAGTTTCACATAAATGAATGAATAGAAGTTACAAATCCCCTACCTCAAATGGGTTTTGATGCTCATTGAATAGACTAACAAAACTGATCACGATCAACTCTTATGAAGGACTGCATCCACCTAAGGATGCAAAGACACCACCACACCGACCAACACCTATGAAATGAACATTAGGAACCTGAAGATTGCCTTCCAAAAAATGGGAAGGAGAAACAAGAGGAGATAAACCCAAAGTAATGATGGTAGATCATACCTTATATCTAATATTGATCGATAATGCTTGGTTTCACCAATAATAAATGGTGCACCTACATCATGAAGAAATTAAAGGGGAACCAATCCAAGGAGGAATGTTTTATCGCACAACTCATATAAGAAGGAATGAAAGGTTTGAGAATCTCACAACTAAGAACAAGGAGGTGAATAAGGGAGGAAGATATCTCATCCTTTTAGAAGATTTAACATAATAGAAGTTTAAGATATGTTGGATTTTCAATTAAATGTAGATCACATTAACCCATGAGGTTTGACTGTGTTAAAGCAACTCGATTGATAGATGAATTAATATAGGAGTTTTAGGATTTTATTCAGCCTTAAATCCCTTAAAAAAGGCCATAAATGCATTTAACGTCAAAAAACATTAAATCGGCCAAACTGGAAAAATCATGAAATTTGGAAAAGGAAATATGAAATAGTTCAGGAAGCACTATTCATGATCAGTGACACTGTTTCTATGACACCATTTCTATGACTCTGTGAATCAATTCATAAAACTAGAAACACTATTCATAGAACTAGAAATTTGGAAAAGTGCTAGGGATGAGTCACCTTGACATCCCAGAATAGATCAAGTGCCATATTTATGTAAGGGAATGGACCAGAGAGGTCCATGCCATTATAGGATAAGAGAAAATAATTTCAAAACATTTATTTTTGAACTGAATATATGATAATTGAAACATGAAAAAAAGAATGTTTTTTCAAAATAAGTTGTAGAGTTGATGAAAAAACAATTTATTTTGAAAGGATAAAAACACCTTGGGAAAATTTTGAAATAGCTTTATGAAAAACATGCATCATTAAAAAATATTGAGAAATTGTTTTTTAGACAAAAAGGGGACTAAATGTTTAATTGGAGTAAAAATAGTTGGTTTATAATAGGTATATATTATAAATAGTGGGATGTAACAACATAGTCATGGAATGAAAGTCCATTAAAATAAATGGTAATTATTTTTAAAAATGCATATTTTAGAAAAAATAGAATCATAAATGTAGAATACATTGGTGTGAAACATACTTTACCAATAAAATTAGGAAAAAATAAAACATGACATCAACAAAGCATATAATATAGATTTATTGAATGATTATAATAAAATAAAAGTTATTATGACTAATTGAATATATTAACATCCTAAAATCCACTTACAGTCTTTGTAAAATTTCAATTTTATCCCCATTAGAATTATATCAGTATAATAAAATTTTAATATTAAAAATATTTAATATAATCACTATTAAAAATCAAAATATAATTTTATTTACACTATTGATTATGAAAAAGGTGTATAGGTTAATCATGTCTCAAAGAATTCATATTTTTGACAAATAAACAAATACAAAATAAAATCATATAAATAAAAAATATATTAAAATATGGATTTATATTAAGTAAAAAATAAAATTATAAAATTATAATTCATGAAATGATATCTCAAATAGACATTATATAAAACACATAAAATGACTAAATTTTATAATACCAAACACGTCTTAAAGTGAGGAATTTTGAGACAAAAGACCCTTCCCATGTTTTCATTCTTAGTATATCACAATGTATCTTTTTTAAAACAATCCTAAATAATGTAATATCAAATTTTATAACATATATAGTAAATATAACCCATTTAAAATTCATATTATAAATATTTTTTATAAGGAATCTATTTATTGCATATTAGGGCTATTAAGTGTTAATAACATTAACTGTTCTTCACTAGTTTAATAATATAAAAATCACTACCCATAATTTGAAACAAACTAAACAATTGATATATAATTATTTAACTATAATATGCAAATTATATTGATTTAAAATATTCTTATTTCAATATAAATTGGTTTTAGATACATTATGTGAAGAAAAAATTGATAACGTACTTTAATAAAAAGTTGAATAACTTATATAACTATTAAATAAAAATAAAATAAAAAAATATTTAATTATTAAATTATAAAAATATATGTTTTCATATTACCATAGTAATCCGTAATATGTTTTTTAATCATCATTCATGTATGTGGTTATACTGACCCAAACATGAAAAAACTTTAACCCATTTGTTGAGTATGTTTAAGGGGTATCCCTTTTGACGTAATATCCTTATAATATATGAATAATAATAAATTTTTTATTTTTTTAATTTTTTTATATTATTTGAATAATTTACTATATAGAATTATAAAATAAAAGTAAAATTATAAAAATAAATTCTTTATAGAGGTGGTAGTCATTGAACATATATAATTGACATTCCCTTATTTTTCCATGTGGTTGAAAATGAATAAGTAATGGTTGTTTAAATAATATTCTAAAATATTTTTGTAACAATGATAAATGTTTGATACTATATTTGGAATAATAAGATTATGAAAAAAACATTGGATGAGGATAATACTTATATCATAGAATTGATATTTCCTTGGATGTTCCCATGGAATTTAAGGGCCTAAGATAACAATGAGTAACACAAGGATTATGTTTATGGGAGAAGGTTATGAGGAGAGTAAGGTTTTAGTTTTTTCATTTCATATGTCTATGAAAATATATAACATTAAGGGATGTATGTTTAATTCTTTTAGAAGAGGGAAAAAAGTTTAAATCAGAATTACTCATCATTTTTCAAAGCTTCCATGACACTATTCATGGTCTGTGAGAGAAAATATAAAAAATTAGAGTTTTAGGGGGTTTTGGATATATAAATTGTGAAACATATTTTTAGCACATTTTTTATTCATTTTATAGGGGTTTATTTTTTTTACATTATAATCTTTTACATTTAAAATAAGTAAAGTGATATTAATTGACTTATTTTATTTATTATTAATAGTATAAAATAACCCATTCAAGAAAATTTGAGTTTTTTTGAGATAAAATTTACATATTTTTAATAATATTAAATTTGTAAAAAAAATATAATATTAAAATTAAAATGAGAACATAAAATGTGTATTAGATAATTCTTTAATCCACACATCGAATCTAGTAGTGATCTGATAAAGGGTTGGTGGTAGTTTTCTCATTGTATTGCTCGTGTGGTTTTTTGAAATGATATGGTGAGGTGTGTGATGAGGGGAAGCACATTGCCTATCATGGAGGCCCGTACAAGAGGTTTTGACAGCTTCTTAATGGAACGAGGTCCACTTGTCTTTACTAGATCATGTGTAAAAGGTATGAATGGTTCTAGGTGGGTCATAGAAGATGAGCTTTTAAATTTCCACTGAAAATATGGGATTTAAAATATGATACAATGGAGAGAAGATAAATAATATTATAAAATGAATAAATAATAAACTAAAAGGAAAATATTGGTGTGGTTCTTCTTGTATATTCATGAAGAGTGTGTTGTGTATAGATTTATATATAGTCAGTGAAAAAAATTCAATATTAATATTATAAATTATAATTGATATTTTTTGTTATAGAATATAATTATTTTCATAACATCATCATATTATTTTAAAATGAAGTGTTACTGGTGAAATTAGGACTCTAACATTAGTGTGCCCATTGTAACCTGATTTTGGTTATGTTTTTTCAACTCATGGAAAAGGCACATAAATCCATGTACATATGTGTTATTTTAAAATTTATTTTCATGGATGGGTAAAATTTTGGTGAAAAAAGTAGAAAATCCTAATTGTATTTCCAATAAAATTTTAAATTTGTGATCAGTTTGGAAATTCATAGCTACTTAATTTGAAATATATGTAGATATATGATTTAGATTGATAGACTAATGTTGAGCTTTGTGTGTTGATTAGAATTTTCATTGGTTTAGATTTTATCCTGTGAAAAGCCTATACTATGTATTTTTCCTTGTAGAATGTGACGATGACAATAATTTTGGAATCATAGGTATGATATGTGGTGATATGATCATAACAATTAATTTAGCAATATATGACCAATGAAGTGTTCAGATTTGATTAATGATATGAATAGGTAGTTACTCCTCTCTCTCACCATGGTGTGGGTCCCTAGTTACACAATGAGATTTTATGAGATATACTATTTTTAATTTCCTTTATGTATTGTGTTATATACTTCACAAATATTAACTTGCACTAGATGAAGTACCATATTAGCTTGCAGTATACACAAGACTATTCTTGTCTTGTGATTCACATAAATTTCATGTTCTTTTGACAGAATTCATTCCACGCAACACTGAGTATATATTTTTTGCAATGTATTGATGAACTATGTTTGGATTATTTTATGTGAAACACTAATGAATGTTTTCAATACATGGAACACTAACTTGTCTTGCGTTACACACAAGAATGTCCTTACACGGTAGCTTGTGTTATATGTCATACCGAGTTTCACTAAACAATGATATATTATTCAAATATTATTATTTAATGGGATATAAACTAGCCATTATGAATATTATTCACCAAATTTTGAATTTGATATAACATTAACATTATTCTAATTTTTTTTCTAGATATTATATAATAACAAATTCATTTTTTTTGATAAAAGATGTATTTTTCAAAAATATTGTTTTGTCACCTTTTGATGGAGCACCCATTTTGAATTTAGTTTCTAACACTTTTATATATTCAATATTACTAAATAAACATTTTTATTTTGAATCAATATATAAAAATTTACTTTTTTGAAATTCATGTATTTTTTTGATAAAATTCATATTTTAATGAATAGTGAAGAATATAGTATTTTAATTAAAATCTTTATTTTCTTCTAATTTATTTATATAGTTATATTATCTATTTAATTAATTTTATAGTGTACTTAGATTATATTTTTATTTTTTAATCCAATGTTATTAATTGTATGTAATTTCACATTTAAATTGGACTTAAACAGATGTCATTCTTTTGATATTTATTACTTCTAAACAACATTTTTTTTGGTTTTGACAAGATGAATTGATTTTAAATCAATTACTGTAACTTTTATATGTTGAATTTGGCAAAAATTCGTTCCTCTTTTGGAATCATAAGCTTCAAATAGTCTTAATTGGTACCTTTTATTTTCTGACATTATAAATAGTAACTTCTGTAATTATTTTATTTACCACGCTTAAAGGGTAAATATATTAAAATAAGGGTAAACAATAATATTATAATATCAAATTACTTGAATACATGTCCTAATCATATTTTGTCAGATATTTATGACCATGAAAACCCTTGGGTCTATTCTGGTACCCCATGGATGAACTTGGTTGTGAAAATGTCATCTTAAAAGAAATAACTTAATGTAAAGATAATTATAACATACACATATATCTTTTAGTAAATCAATTTTAATATGGGTTAATATAACTGATATCTATGTCTATAAATATTCATTAGAAAGATAAAAAGATTTACTACATCATTTTATTTTATTTATAATTTCTATACATTAGAAAAATAATATTATTTCTTATATAATTATGATGTAGTGAATACCTCAATAATGAACTATTCAAATAAATGAATTTATAAATATTAAAATAAATATAATTTGAGAATTTTAATGACATCCATAAATTTTATAGAAGAAATGGTCAAATTAGGGATGAATTAATTCCTTTGGTTTTAATTAATAATATTGTTATGAATTATTAAAAAACGTAATGTATGAATATTTTACAAAATTGACATAATTCATTACATAAGACATAAACTATTTTATTAAATGATATTAAATTCATAAAAATCGTGGTTTCATCCAAATGGTTAATAAATATCCAAATATGTCATAAATAAAATTATTTGGGTCTTTTTACATTATATGTTTATTATATTAACACAAAATGTGTAAAGAACATGATATCATGGTAAGATTAAAAAGGGTGAATAAAGGGTTAAACCAAAAAGATAAGGATAAAAAATAATCAAATATTTTCTAAAAATTATTGTATGATGTGTATTAGAACCAAAATCATCTTATATTTTAATTTAATAAGTTTTGAAAATTTTTTAATCGAAATTGTTTTTATAATAAAATAATTTTTTGAAATGTTCCTAAAGTGCCTCTCTCGTCTCTAACAAAAGGGATCCTACTACCGCTCCCCTTCACACTATTTTGAGCCTTCATGATTGGGAACCCCATGCCAATTTCACTTATCAACTTCCCTAGTTACATTCTATAGGACCTTGTATTCTCAAAATACCAACGGTAGTTCCCTTTGGGGATATTTAAAGGAGGCACATCGAGGAAAAGGTAATCTCTTCTACGGATTCAATCAAACTTCATTCTTCTTATATTTAAACTTAATTAATTAATTAATTATAAATTAATTACATCGTTATCACTCATATACTGATATGTATTTATAAATTTGAAACTACCACATTTTACCTTATATCATTCCTAAGAAAAACGAAACCATCGTGTGTGCATACATACAGCTTACCATCTCCATGCTATGGTGTAATATATTTTTCACCACCACCTTATTTGGATGGGTATAATGGTGCAAATAATTATGACATATGAAAAATATAATATGATACTAATTCTGAGTTATGATACACCATCCGCATCCATAACGTTCAACAATTTAGTGCATGATATTGTCGATTGTGTGTACGTACGACTTACCATCCCCACGGTGCGACATGATTTTTTATAAATAATCATCATTACAAAAATACTATATAAATGTATTTATTGAATGAATATGATATATATTATTATAATACCATGCTTTATGTAATATAAATATAACCTAAAAGGATGAATAAGAACTTATCCAATAAAACATACATAAAACATAAAGTAGTTAATACCCAAATAACGAGTAACAATGAAATGTTACTAACAAAAAGATGAATATATGATCATAAATGTTATCATAAAAATGATTATGATTCAGGAATAAATTAGTAACATTATTTAAATCATAATACAAGAGGTTCATATACATACGAATCATTTCAGACCTAAGGTAAGGGACAATTTTACAATCTTATTTTTATCAAATATTTCTTATAAGTATTTACTGGGGTTATATTTATCATCCACGTCATCGTGTTATAAAAATGTTTTCATGAAATTTTCCCTATTCATCCATGTATATTTAAAGTAATTTTTACCCATTTTTGACTTTTACTACATGGTATGGAAAGAATCATTATTTTTTTTTTCCATACGAGGTACTTTTTTGAATTTTCAGAAAATTTTTTGTGGAGAATTCTTTTTAACTTATACCGGCAGCATGGATTTTTTACTTATTAATAATACCTAATTTAAATTAAACATTATCTAAAAGAATTCAGTTTTATTTTCAAATAAATTTTTTTCTTTTAAAATTATGTGTCTTATTGAGAAAATAAAATATTTTTTAAGAAGAAATGTTATTTTCCTCGTGAACTAAGTATAAGTGGTTTATGGAAATAATTTTCCATTTATGATAATAATCTTTAAACAATTTTATGTTTGTATCCCTATTATTACTGTGATTTGATTATGTTAATTACGGAATGATATTTTATATGGATTGTGTTATGATGGAATGATTTTTAAGTAACCCATTTTCTTTCATGGGTTATGCTATGATAAATTGTTTATGTTTCTGTGGAACATGTAAAAATGGATTCATTATGAGATAGGTGGGACCTATATCTCCCTCCAATGCATTGGGAAATGATTTATATCTAATGATATAGACATGACTAAAATGGCAAGTAAATATGGTTCAGTAACACATGGCTAGAACAGCAAGTAACCCAGTTTAGTAATGGACTTTTTCCACTATAATGGTATTGGCTGCAATGCCATGGAAACTATATAAATAATATTATGTTATTATTAGTTTTTCACAATTATGTGTTTTATGCCAATTATATTCTATATTGATTAATTTTCATTTATGATATATTCCTTACATACTTCCAATATTTATTTCATGACCTAAGATTTATATTTTTAATCATTAGCTTCATGTTTATAAATTAAAATGTAAATGGTTTGTTTTATGTTCTCTATAATTACCCTTACTGAGAATTTGAGCTCTCTCTTTTTATGTTCTTTTTCCCCATGATTTAAATAAAGGTTTTATGTTGTAAAACAAAATAGGAATATCTTTATGTGAAATTTTGGAGATCGTTCTATATGATTAGAAGATTATGTTCTATGTTTTGAAAATAACTAAACTAATATGGTCTTTGGGCATGTATTTGTGTCATGAATTAGGATTTAAATAAAAGAAATGTAATTTCCATGAACATCAAGCTTGGGTATCTACAGTTGGTATCATATTGAATGTTTAGTCATCCATTGGAAGCTAGGATGCAAAAAAACATTAGTGAGATCCCTTGAGATAATTATATGGTATGTCTAGGGATGTCCCTATGAGTAAGCATAAATATTGATTATAGTCGTATAATTTGGCTAATTATCATTAATATCCACGGATTAAACCTGAGATATTAGAGATTTAAAATACTCCACCAGGATTAAGTTGTTTTACTAGTCTGAATTTTTTCCTCTCACACTATTCTTTTTTGGGTTTAGAAAATGGATGGAACTCGGAGGAACCATGTAAATGATCCATGCACTAGGAAATGCAATGATTTTCCTCCGGAACAACCAAATGTTTATGGGAGGTGGAGTGGAAAATCTAATTGATATAATTACACAAGATATGAATCATTCTAGGATTCAAAAGGAGCAGAGATGGGAATAACATTCTATTGAGTCATTTGGGAGGCAATGTCCACCTTTTTTCAGAGGGTTTTCGGATCCACTTGTTTCTGAAAAATTTATCAGTACCATTGAAAATATGTTTTCTATCATTTACCATTCAGAACATAAAAAATTTTATTTTGGCTATTTACCATTTATAAGGTGAAGCAGACCAGTGGTGGAATCCAATTAAGAATAACAGGCACCAAGATGAAATTGAATCCTTGAAATGGGATGATTTTAAGAATTTTTTTTTCAATGAGTATTTCCTTCATATCATAAAAAAAATATGAAAAAAGAGTTTCCTAAACTTAAGAAAAATGATGATGAACCAGTTGTTACATACCGGGTGAATTTTACAAGGCCTCCATTGTATGATTCTTTCATTATCATCCAACAAGAAAGTATTATTGATCGATTATTCAGTGTATTAAAACAATGTGTTCAAAGGGAATTACATATAAGACACTATAGTAGCTATTAAGAGTTTGTGTGTTACACAATCAAGGTAGAAGTAGAATATGGTGTTACATATCAATCTAATGGGTTTGACAAGAATAAAAAGATTAATTCAAAGGTAATATCTCAAAATAATGGAGAAAAAAGATGAATGTTTCCTTATGCTCAATGTGTGGAAAGTAGCATGGTGGAGATTATCGTAAAGGGACTAGAATAGTTTTAAAGTGTGGAAAAGAAGGTCATCGAGCTGTTGTGGGCCTATGTAATGGAAAAAACGCTACCAATGATGTGAATAGATAAAAGACTATGAAGAATACACCATTAACACTTCAATGCTATAAGTGCAAGGAATTGTGGCATTATGCAAACCAATGAACTAAATCCAAGGGTTAATGGTGATTGATGCAAGAAACCTATTATAGAAAAATACAATGGGAAGTCACTTGAAATCACTATTGGTGACTTTGTGTATGGAAACGAAGAGGTGGAATGATTCAGTGTTTGTCTAATCATATTCCAAAATAGTGTTGTGGGATCTCATTTATAGTATTATAGAATATTGGAATATCTATGTATGGGTGTATTATTGTTTTCAATAATTATATGCTACCGGTAACCCTGAAAAGTGATTGAAATATTATTTTTTGGAAAGCGCATGACATACAAAAAATGAAGGGATAAGGAGATAATGAGATGTTAGATTGTATTAATAACCTCATGACTGATATAAGGAAAAAGTGATATCATGGTTTGAGTATATAGATTTTTCGGTATTTTTGTTTGTGGAAAGAGTTAATTTTTATCAAAATCATGTTTTCTCTAAGGTTATATTGTAATTCATATTATTATATTGTTTCAAGATAATACATGATTAATGTAATCACATGTTTGGAATGTGACAACCAGGAACTGCAAAACAAAAAATGGGAGACAAATGGTAAGTCTATTTAGATAAACTCATTACAAATATTTTATATTTTCAGTTTTTGGAAGGACTATAATGTTATCCATTGATGGATAGTATGAGTTATATTCCAGTTGTAGTTTGTTATATTAAAGAATTATCCCACTATAGGTTGACTTTTAAATGTTTTATAAAATATTATAACCTTTTTTTCAGATAGGTGGAATAACATATCATTATATCGTATGATCTTCTAACACATCATGAATGAAAAAAACAACTTTATTTCATTAAATAATTTTTGAAGTGTAAATTGTTAAAGGAATGATCAATGGTACTAAAATCAAGGATGTATTTTTTTCTCATAAAAAAATCCTTAAATTTAGGAAGATGATCTTGAAAACCAAAAATGTTGTCCTAGTAACTTATTATTTGATGAATCATATGGTCCCCACCATCATTTTAGATTTATGGCTTTGTGGTATTTAACTTTTTTCGAACCCAGTTCTCTATCACTATCAATTGGATTTAGATGATTATATTCCTCTTCCATATATATGTTTTAACTTCCAACTTGTGATCTTCTATGTCGAAACCCAATAACGAGTTACATTGGGTAATTGTTATGTTTCTAAAATTACTTTTTAAAATGAATATTTAGTATCCCTTCTTACGATGTAGGTTTCCATGAAAGAAAATTTCAAGTAGAAAACCATGTATTACCCTTTTCAATTTCAAGGAAGAAAATTATTTTATGGTTGGTAGAATGTAACACCCTTGAAATTTTATGAGATATATTATTTTTAATTTGTTTAATTTCTTATGCTGTACACTGTAAAAACATTAAGTTGAACTGTACACAACACCGTATTAGCTTGTAGTATATGCAACACTATTTGGGGATTGTGTTGAATATAATCTCAAGGTTTTTTGATATAATTCATTTCACACAACACTGTGGATATATTTTTTCCAGTGTATAAATAAATTATATTTGGATTATGTTTTAGGAAGCACCAATGGAATCTTTCACTACATGAAACACTGAAATGTCCTCTATTACACACAAGAGCGACCTTCCTCGATAGCTTGCAATGTACACCATACCGAGTTTCACTAAACAATGATAAATTATTAAAATATTATTATTTAATTGGATGTAAACTATAAATTATGAATAATATTAATTTCATTTTGAATTTTATATAACATTAATATTAATCTCATCTATTTTATAGACATTATATAAGAACAAATTAAATTTTTCGGATAAAAGATGTATCTTTCAAAAAATTCTATTTTTTCTACATAATGATGGTGCACACATTTTAAATTTAGTTTTTAACACTTTTATATATTCTATTTTACAAAATAAACATCTTATTTGGAATAGGAACTTAAAATTTTACTTTTTTTTTTCTGATAAAATTCATATTTCAATGAATAGTGAAAAATACTGCATTTTAATTGAAAACTACCTTTTCATATAATTCATTTATATAGTTAAAATATCATTCTAAATGGATTTACATAGTAATTAGATTATATTTTTATTATTTAATTGAATTATATTCATTGGAAGTAATTTTATTTTTAATTTAGACTTAAATACATGTCATTCGTTTGATAGTTATTACTTCTTTAATACTTGATTTTTTTTTTTGGTTTTGACAATTATAATTAATTTTAAATTAATCACTATAATTTATGTACTTTAAATTTGGGAAAAATTATTCCGTATTTGGAATTAGATTGTTCAAATTGTATAAGTATCTACCTTCTATATTTTGTACATTATGAATTCCGACTCCATCAATTATTTTATTTACCATGTTTAATGGGTAAATATGGTAAATAAGTGTAATAAAATAATATTTTAATGTTAAATGATCCTAACAAATGTTATAATACTACTGCATGAGATATTTTTCACCATGGGAATATTTTTGTTGATTTTGGGACCCCATGGATTCACATTGATGTGAGAATATCATTTTATAAGAATTAATTTAAAGTAAAGATAATTATAACCTAAACATATATCTTTTACTAAATTGATTATAATATTGGGTTATATAACTCATATCTACCACTATAAATAGAAATTAGAATGTTAATAATATTTCTTACATCATGATATTTTATTTATAATATTTATGAATTAGATAAATATATTTATTTTTGACACAATTGTGATATAGTGATTACCTCATTAATGAATTATTCAAATAAATTAACTTATAAATATTAAAATAAATATAATTTGAACATTTGGATCCCATCCTCTAATTTTATGGGTGAAATTGACATATTAGGGATTATTTAATTCATTTTTTAATTAATAATGTTGTTAGGATTTTTTTAAAAGTCAAGTATGAAAAGTATTCAAAATTGACATAATTAAAAACCGAAAACATAAAATAGTTTATTAAATGATATTAAATAACTATAAATATATGATTCAGAAAATAGTTATTATAAGACCAAATATTACATAAATAACTTTTTTGGGTTCTTTGACAGGATAAGGTAGTTACATTAACCCATAATTTGTAAACAACATGATATCACGGTATGATTAAAAAGGTTGAAATAAGGGTTAAACCCAAAAGTTAAAGATAAAAAAATAAAAAACTAATCTATTTTTTTTTGGATTATGGTTATTAGAACCAAAATAGTCTCACATTTTAATTAAATAAGTTTTAGAAAATTTCTAAAAGAAATTCAATTTATAATAAATTATTATTTTAATAGTTTCCAAAAGTGCCTCTCTCCTCTCTTATAAATGGGATCCTCTTACCTTTCACCTTCACTCCATTTGGAGCCTTCAATATCAGCCAAAACATACCCATTTCTCTTGTAAAATTTCCTAAATACATTCTAGAGGTTCTTTTATTCACATAAGACCAACTCTAGTGCCCTAAGAGGAAATTTAATTGGGGCGCGTCAAGGAAAATGAAATCTTCTATACTTATTCATTAAAATTTATTTCTTCTTATACATCTTATTATTTAGTTTTTTCAATATAAAGTAATAACATAAGCATCACTAATATAATTATATGTTATTATAAATATCAAAGAACCCTATTTTACCTTCTATCCATCCTACAAAAAATTAAATCATCATGCGTGTGTATGTATGGTGTACCGTCTCAACGTCGTGGTGTAATCTGATTTCACTGCCACCTACTTAGATGGGTATAATGGTGGAAATAATGACTATGTATGACTAATATAAAATTATAATAAATATGAGATAAATAACATTATCTACTTCAATAGTATTCAATAATTCTGGGAATGGTATCGTCACTCGTGCGTATGTACAACTTACCTTATCCACGGTGCGATCTAATTCATTCTACATAATCTTAATTAATACATGAATATATAAATCAATTGAATGATTAAATATGGTATATATTACAATAATACCATTTTTTAAATAATATAATTATATCCTAAAAGGATGACTAAGTAAATATCTGACAAAACATACATAAGAACATAAAGAAGTTAATACCCGAATAACGAGTAACAATGAAATGTTACTAATAAAAAGATGAAAATATGATCATAAATGTTATCATAAAAATGATTACAATTCAGAAATAAACATTTAATATTTTTTAAATCATTATTAAAACTTTTTAGATTCATATGTATCATATCATACCTATAGTAAGGTATAGTTTTGAAATATCAATTTTATTTGAGAATTTTTATATGTAAGAATTTACTAGGGTTATATTTATCTTCCATGTATGGGTTTTCTAAAAATGTTTTGATAAAATGTTTAAAATTATTCTATATATGATTAAATTCATTTTTAACCATTTTGACATTTACAATATGGTGTGGAAGTAATCTTTAAAATTTTTCCATACGAGGTACTTTTTTGACTTTTCTGACAAAAGTACGAGGATAATGTTTTTTAACATATACTACAGGAACATATTTTTACATCATCATAACACCTTTCTTATATGAAGAATCAACTAAATGAATTAAATTTTGTTTTAATATAATTTTTTTTCTTCTAAAATTTTGTTTTATTTTCAGAAAAGAAAACATTAATTAAGAATAAAGGATATTTTCCTCAGGTACTAAGTTCAAGTGGTTTATCAAAATTATTTTCCATCTAAGATGATAATATTTAAATTGGGTAATGATTATATCTATTTTATTACAATGATTTGATTATGTTAATTCTGTAATGATATTTTATATAGATCATGTTATGATGGAATAACGTTTAAGGAACCCATTTTATTTCTTGGGTTATGCTATGATGAATGGTTTATGTTTTTGTGGAAGATGTATGAATGATTTCATTATGAGATTGGTGGGACCTTTATCTCCATCCAATGCATTGGGTAAAGATTTATATCTCATTAGATATTTATGGATGAAGCAGAAAGTAAATATGCTTTAGTAATACATGGATGGAATGGAATGTAAAACTAGCTTAGTAATGGACTTTGTGCACTATAATGGTCTTGGAAGTAATTTCTTGGATACTATTAATATCATATTATGTGCCTATTAGTTTTCTACAATTACATGTTTTATTCCAATGATATTATTTCATGATTAATGTTTCATTATGATATATTCCTTACAAACTGCCGAGATATATTTCATTACTAAATATTTTAATTTTTAAACATTTTGTTCACATTTTTACATTCAAATGTATATGGTTTGTTTATGTTCTACATGTTTACCCACATTAAGAATTTGAGATCACCCATTTTATGTTTTCTATTCCCCAGGATTTATTGATAGGTTTTAGGTAGGAAAATAATATGGGATGATCTTTATGGGTGATGTTGAATATCTTTCACTACGATTAGAAGATTATGTTCTGAGTTTCTAATGTCACTAAACTAATAATATCACTGGGCATCTGTTTGTGTCATGTATTATGTTTTCTGAAAGTGAATTTTAAAGTACATGTACGTTAATATTGGTTATCTATATCCCCCATTCACATTACTAATGTATATTTGAACATCCTGATAAATATAGTAGGGAAACGATTATGGAGTGTTAATATGACCTCTTCAATATCTGTTGGGGAGTGGGTCATCCAATGGTGTTGTGTCTCCCTTGATAGTGGAGTGGAGTGGTGATTTGTGGGTCCCTCCATATAGATTATGGGATGAATATACAAGACTCTTGAAAAGAGTTTTAGATCTCTTGTTTGTGGAGCACAATGGTGAAGAATGATCCCCTCCAAACATATTCTTGTGTGGATGTATGTTATGGTGGGAATCAGAGATGGATCATTAGAGATACAAAAAGACTCATCATTCAATGTTGGAATTTTTTTATTGATATCCCCATTATCACTACTTTTGGGATGTTTTTGGGATGCTATGTGTTATGGGTAATCAGGTTTTTTTGGGTTTTGTCACTTATTCTGAATAACATTCCCTCTGGGTGATGAGATAACTACTCTCTCTTTATAATTTTTTGGTCATATTATTCATGTTTACAAGAACCCCTACATTATAGTTTCTCGCAAGTTTCATTTATTCTAAATATAACACATAGTTATAAATGACTATGGTATACATTTTATTACTGATTCTTAGAAGTATCTGTTGGCATTAACTATCCATGGTGGTTAGACATTGGGATCTAGACTTGGGATTTCCCCCAGTATAATATTTAAAATTGATGATTTTTTTGTTTCCCATTTTTTGGTTTGGATTTTAGTTATCCTATTCTATCATTTATATTATAAAATTGTACGTGAATTTATGTATTCTGTATAGATTATCATATAATTTTTTATTCTCTATATGTTGTTTTCATTTATTGTTAATATGTGATTTTCTAGGTGGGTGTTGTGTCTATTCATAATATAAACATTGTATAAGGCCTCCCATTTATGTTTATGACTACATAGAAATATTCACTAGATCAAGATCAATTAAAGGATGGGATGTGGATGGAATTCATAGCATAGAACTATCAAGGCTACCCTAGTTAGTTGGATCATTAAAAAGTGATATCTGATAATTTCATCATCAGGTTGGTGTCGTATTGGGAACCATAGTGACGATTTGTTAGGAACATTGGGAAATATTTTTATAATGTATTCAATAAAGATTAGAATCAATAGAATCCAGTGATGGTGTGTTGGTTGGTGTATCTATTTACTAGGAATATGACAACCTTCATGTCAACATTAAATAACAAGAATTAACTTGTAAGGAACCATTCGAACATTCATCAAATTGTCTTGTGTCCTTTGACTATTCATTTTTATTTAGCATAAGAAATACACTCATTTTCCACTTTATGTATTGATATCATGAAATATTAATTTTTTATGTTAGCCATAAATTATATTCAAATAGTTTTATGATGATGACTAGTTGAGTGATGACTTGGTTCAGAGACCTATACAAGAGTGTTTTCCTCTAAGAGACCATCTAGAAATGCTACAACCTATTGATCCTTACATAGAACCTTTTCTAGTGGTCTAGGAAGATGATCATATATATTTTGAGTAGTGGATGGATAAAAAAATGATAACATTATGGTAACCACTATCTTTTCATGTTATCAGAGTTCTAATGAAAGGGACTACTTAGGTTTCATGATTTTATATACCCTAACGTAAGAGAGTATTTTCATGAGTTACTGGTATGCATTTTCCTTATTATGTGGACCCTGAATGATTAGATGGTCATTTAGTAAACTAGTCTTCTACCTGGAACAACATTGGGTTCCAGTGTTAATAGAAGACGACACGACTATATTTATTTTTCATTGTGTTATCTAAATTAAGGGATCCCCCAATCTTCATGTTAAGCTAGACCCCCTTTATAATATACTATAAGGATGACATGAACATATGATGAAAACTTCCCTCTTTGATGGTACCCCTATAAATGGTTGTCTTTGAGGTGATACATCTATGAGGTGATGTTGGGAATATTTAGGGATGTATTTATGTGATGAGAGATTTCACTTCTGTCATAAGAGGAAGTGGAACACATATCTCACTATAACTCATCCATATGAAATGATTTTAAACTATATGAGTGAGTTAGTACCTCTTATATAAAATAGTGTCAATGTGCGGTTGTGGGATTCCTTAAATTTTTATTTTTGAGATCCTTTGGATGTGATAAGATATTAATGAAGGACTTATTAAAAGAGAAAATGTGGGCATGGGAAAATATGTCTTAATATAGTGGAGACTTTTGACCCCAATGTTCTGGGTCTGATCGCGGTACGATATGTGTCTTCTCCACAATAGTTTCAAATTTGGTACGTGGACTCAATCCAGGTTTCAATGGATATAACCCTTAACTGTGGCCTATGGACATCTGAAGATCCATTTTACTTGATACTTATAATCTGAGGATCCCACAGAAAGGACCAGTGATAACACATTTCTAATAGTGTGACATGATATTAAGAGGAGAGAGAGCCTTTCATGGAATACTTTCACAGTCTGTGGTGAGTCCCTATAAATATTGCCACTACATGAACCAATTTGCTTCAATCCATGACTAGATAAATATCATAGGCATTGGTTATTGTGTACCAAATGTGGTGTTATAATATTTCTTTTCCCATGTGAGATAGAATATTAGGCTAAGTAGAATTATCTGTTGTCTAAGAGGATACGACCAACATTATTAATTGGTTAGTAGTACCATTGGAGTACAATATTATATGAGATCATGTGTTCTTGGTATGGTGATGGAGTACGAGGACATTCTTATTTCATATGTGTCTGATTGACCTTTCATAAAGAGATTTTTTCTTTATAGTATTCCTTGTTGGGATGTCCTAATATTTTCACAAATAATATCATATAAATCCATAGAGCAGCGAGATATAGAGGTGTAGTTGGAAGATATTCAAGGGTGGGGCTTCATAATCCTTAGTGCATTTTTTCAAGGAATCCCAATGATTCTCTAATAGTATGCGGGTGATAGATTGAGAATAGATGTATAATGATGTAACCTAAACTAGGTGACTTTCTGGGGGGAGTATCCACACCTGAGAATCCATGAATACCTTGTCTAGTGGTTAGAGGAAAGGTTTACCTATGTATTTTACCTTGGGATAGGTCATCACCAACACTGTGTTCATGATGATTTTATACCAAAAGTGGATTTACAAATCCACTAGGGTTTCTTTCAGATCATGGTAATACCCATTGGTATCTACAATTTCACAGTATAGTTCCCGAGTCTTATGCACTAGATATACAATTTTTATTGGATCAATATATATTAGTCTTATTTAGTGAAATCATTTTGTACTTAGATATAGAGGTGGAGAACATAATACACATTAGGGTATTTTACAACATTATCATATAATACCATATTTATAGGGAACAATCATATATTTATTTATTGACATTGGGATTACACTTCTTGTGTTTTCAGTTCGTAGACATTGGAATGATAATGGTCTTAGGAATGGTTAAAGAAATGATAAATTTGGATTTACCCAAGAGCATGGTTTTAATAGTAGATTCTCAAAGAAAAGTTTTATATGTTTTTTTAATGAGTGAGGTGAAAAAGTAATTGAAATTTGGTATTTATCCTATGAGGGTCATGACAGAGTTGCATATATCTAATCAATGATTGTTACCCCTCAACTTATCCAGTAATCCTTGGAGGTTCAGCTTATTGATATTGATTTTTAGATATTATTTTTTCATATATCAACCTGATATATTACCAATGGATTATCAGATAGCGGGAATAATTTCACCCTTGTTTGATGATATATGGTGATACCATTAAGGTAGTGATAGGATATTTTTATGTTGTTTCATTCCACTAGCTGTAAACCAGACAGAGGTGTTGTTGTACTCTGATATTTTACCATCAGGATTGGGGGAAAAGGATTTGGATGTGCATTTATAATAAAAACTCTTTTTGTCTCACATATTTATTTGTGAAGGTTGTAGTATCCAGATGGAAGTAGTGATGGGATGGTGTCATATAGAATTTTTAATGGACATTCTAATGATTCTGATTGGTCACACTCTTATCTAGGTGATAATAGAATAAGTCACTCAGTTATCAAACTTTATAACTATCTGAGAGAAGAACATAGTTGATATTTTTGAATCTTTATACATGGATGAGGCTTTCCAAATCCATTAAATAATATCAATTATAATTTTATATTAAAATTAAAACATCATGTAAGGATTATAGAGAGGATACATGAAGCCTTTGGTACTCTAGTACGGTCAAGTATAATATTTTTTTCATAGAAATGGCTAGGTAAATAAGAGAATTTAGATTTCGGAAAACCTAATTTAGGCTACAAGATGGTTATCAATGATTTCCCAGAGTATCATCTACCAATGGTATAGAAAAATATAAGGTAATATACTATAGACGTTGTGGGACATCAATATAATAGTCATATAATGTGGAATATAACAATTGTTCACCTATGTTTGGTGATAGTGATGGTTTTTAATGATTTAGTTCATCTAGGGGGTGATACAAACTGTCTAGAGACATTAGGGTCTTATATTGACTAACGATGATGGCATTTGGTGTTCAGTGATGAGATCGTTCTCTCTGAGAGATTCCACTATGTTAAGTGTTATGGAAATTTGGTGAACATGTAATGTTATCTATATAGATCATTAGAACCTTCTATAGTCACTTTTATGGGTTATATAGGGGTTTTAATGCTTATCCCTATGACTATAGTAGAACTTGGTGCTTTTTGTTTTCAATGTGTTTCATGTGGGAAGATATGTGCATGCATCATTGCATGATTTCCTCTAGGTTGAATTAAAAATTGAGGAAAAAGTAACCATTTTGAGGTGCTTGGTGGTTCCTGAGAACTAGTGGGAGAATAAAATTCATGAGAAATTTTATCCCCCATGTTCATGATTTCTTATAACATGGGTACATTCAATAAAAAACATTGGGGTGGGAAACCCATTTGTGAACTCAATATCGCCACCTATCTGAGATGGATTTCACTTTATGAGATAAAAATATAGGAATGTGTGGAGAGATTAATGATAGTTTTTTTTCACTATTATACCTTGGAATATTTTTGGAATTTATTTAGATCTTGGAACTGCGACACTTGGATATTCTTGGGACTGAAGATCCTTGGTAGTGTTATTTTAAAAATATTAATTTTTTTATATCATGTATGGGAATCTTTTAGGATATAATAAAATGATTCATAAACAAGGCATCAAATATGAAATATAAATCTATAGTTGATTTAAGAATATGGTTTTTACCCTAGGAGTGAAACATAGTTTATCAAACCCACGATTTTGATCAAAGCTAAGTGTTAGAAGGATTTTTAAGTAATTAAATAATTTATTTATTTAAATGTTTTAATTAATTACACAACCCTATACCTCATCTTTTAATATGTTGTTTTTGAGAATTTATTGGGATTGAAGGATAACCCTGGTATATTATAGATTTGGATGAGGATATGCCCATTTGAAATGAATAAACATGAATATGGATTTATGTCGACGATCGAGTAGAATAGAACTATAGATAAAGATCATAATGAGATCTATAATGAAATCTCAAGTGAGTGTGTTCCTCAACAATGATTGATCTTTTCTTTTACTGGGATTTTATATTTTTTAGTTTGGTTATCACCTATAATTTTAGAGAAACATGAACTAATTCTTCCTAAATTCATTCACGAATAAAACTTTATTGGATTCCAGGTGATTGTTTTGTTATGTTCATAGATTTAGGTATTTGAGATTGATTTATCTTTTTGATTATTTATTATTCAAAAAAAATGTTCATTAGATTATTTTTATAAAAAAAACATTATCATATATCGATATTCATTTGGTGTTATGTACTATACCCCTCTATTCTTGGCATTCATCATCAATATCATTTGGTTGTGATTCAATGATATCTCGGAGACCAAATCATTGTGTGTTCATCATTTCATTGAATAGATCATGGTTAAGGGATAAGTTTCAAATTTTTGAGATGTGATAGATGCACAATGATGACAGAGAAAATATAATGATATTTCATGTAACAATGGTTCAATGATACAGATAGAGTATAAATATATGTGGAAATATTGGATGGTGATTCTGACCAAAGGGTGGCTGAAATCAAACCACTGACAATACCAGGGGTTTGATAAGGCATGGGTGATGGTGTTCTCATGGGATGTTCCATGTATTGGTTTGGGATGAAACAAAGTGGTACATGGTGGGGGAAACACACTACATTTCAGGGCATCCTGTGAAAGATGGTGTGATATTTCCTAATACATAAAATGGATCTAACATGGTACTCAAGAATTTGGAAGAGGTGCGACCGGTTCTTTATGTGTAATGGGGAATGATCCATTAGTTTTATATAGAAAATACGGGTAGAATAATTTGAAAAAATAGAGATAATATAATTAATTAAAACAAAACTAAAAAAATAAATAGAAAAGATGGGCATGGGTCTCCATCCATATTACTGGAGAGGGGGCTCACATGGATTTATCCCCACAAAAATAAGAAATTGTTTATAATAAATAAAATATAAATTTTTTTATTTTTATTTATCTCTATAGAAACTAATTTCTAAAAAACATCTTCATAATAAATTGGAATTACAATCCTTTAGTTTCATTGTGGCCCTAACCTTGAGGAATCTAATTCATTTCCAATGTTGGATTCTATTTTCTAGCTTAGGGTTTGGGTCCAAAAATTGATTTATGTAAATGTTATTAATAAATTATTTTTTCGCCTAGATTCACTATTTAAAAAATGAATATCCCACTCTGATATTTTATCCCTAAAGATGATAGTGGATTTATCTATTTTCCATTTATATCCATTTTTTTGTGACATATTAGTGGATTTAAATTTTATCTCAAAAAAATAATGATAAACCTCAAGCGTTTTTAGGCTTTTACCCAACACTATTTATGTCCTCCAATTAACCAATGTTATGTTTTTTCTTAGAGAACATGAATGTAGACATCCTTTATAATTAAAATATTGAAATGAATTTTTAAGACCACGATGTTACTTTCAATGATGCATGATAGATGACACTGATTAGGTGTGATCAGAGAGATGTCAGGGTCCTTACTCTCATGTCCCATAAGGGAAGGGATCTACCATTTTTTTTACAGTGGTGAAGTCGGTACTCCCTATAACATAGAAGAGTGTGAGTAATATATCTTCAAAGTGATACTCACCCATATTCAATCAACTATATAGATAGGATTCTAAACTAGATTTTTGGATCCCTTGATTTAAGAGTGTAATGGTGATGTGTTGGAAACTCAATATCGATTATGGTGAGGTTGCACATGATTATTGACTACTATAGTGGATCCCTCAACTATGTATCATATCGACAATGTGTATGACACTATTCAATTATTCTTTTTCATTTTTCACATGATAATGGGAATCATAGATGGACCATTGGTTCTATAGGAAGATTCATATTTCTTATTTGAGTAGTAGAGATGATAATCAATTTTATCTCTTCATTTCGGCTTCTTAAAGAGAATATGTGGGTTGTGGATGTTTCAGTTATTAAGGTTTTCATCTCATATTCTATTTTCTATACCCTCAAAGATATGGTATAACTAATCCATCTTCATTCATTTCTATTTATGATTTTATGGTGTCCTACTAGGTATGTTGATACTCACACCTACATGACTTTTTCCCACATGTGTTTTTTATTATGTAGACGAAATAATGTTTTTAATGATTATGGAGGATGTGGTATCAATGAAACTTATATTTATATAGTGGATCACACAATGTTTGATTGTACAACTTTGGAATATGTTGTCAGACTCTATCATGCCCTACTCTTTATAGTCTATGTCAGATTTGGTTTCCCATTTTATTAATGGTTGGAAATGTATTTTTCTCCATTAATATTTTTAGTATACATTAATTATATAATTTATTTGTTCCTTATAGTTTATCACATGAATATTTATAATCAAGATATTATAGTAATTTATTATTCCTTTTAAATTTTTGATGGAGATGGTTATGTGCATGCATACAAGTACATTATGATAAGGTCTCCAATTTCAGTTTATGCCTAATGAATGATAATTTAAATCCAATGGTATATTATAGGTAGGATTTGGGTTTTCACACTCTTATTACCACTAGTTAGGTGGTCCTCAGTGGGCCGAGTCTGAAAAAAAAATAAAACATGTCTCATAGAGTGGAATTTGGGACAAAACCTAATACCTTGACCCTAATTCATTCAACAGTTTCACAAAAACTATAGAATAATTTAATTAAGTTCATTAAATACATAATCATGAATAATATTCAGGAAAAAACATTTATACCACTCAGTAATTATAATTATATAGTAATAAAGATTTAGTATGGTTTATATATTTTCAACACTAGGTGTGTGTAATCATTATTTCATTAAACTAGTATCATAAAAATCAATAAGAATTAATTATTTTAAATTCTTTTATCATTAATAGATTATAAAAGGTACTATAATATATATTGAAATATTTTTAAAATATCTATAATCTCATTTCATGGAATCTATGATTCGATTCATGTAGTTTAAATTAGTAATGAGTATGATTCAAGGATTCTTCATGACTGGTGAGGGATTTATTAATTAATGGGTTAAAAGTTGGTATAATCATACGATAATGAAAAATCCAAAAAAATCAAATTTTTATAACATATTATACCAATATAATGTTCTCTAACTCATAATGGATATAAATTTAACGGATTATTCCAGTAAGTGGTTAAACTGACACAAAAATGAACCCACCATGATTAGTGGATGATTATGAGGAGGTAAAGTTGTAATAACATCCCAAAGAAATAAAAAAAATATTATTTAGTGTTTGTAATATTAGTAAATTATAATTTCAAGGATTTATAATAATAAAAAAGTGATATAATAATATTACATAGTATGAGGAAAAAGAAAATCTTCTTAGTATGCTTTTTTTAGATGATTAACGCTATAATGATGTCATAATTATACTTATAATTACAAATTTCCAAATATATTTTTATAGAATATGAATAATTATGTCAATGAAATTTATATTCAAAATCACATTTCTAAATCTATTCATTAAAGTTGGCGATGATAAATAAAACCAATCGTTTATGGATGAGGTAGTCCTCATAGACACATGAGTTGTGTTTTCATTTTATTTATAGATTAGGATGAGAATATTTAATTATTATACCATCCATATTATAAAATTTTAATGTATTATTTATAATTATGTAATTATATATGTGTATTTAGTATGTGTTCAAATGAGGCTCAATGAGACTGGTAAATAATAAAGGTAGAAGGGTTAGTAATACATATGTTGATAAAATAACTCTTCTCCTGAGGTATCATTTATAAATCAATGACTTGAAGAAATTTTTTATGTATAGGAATCTCCAATGTTCTATATGGCCTCCAGTGGAAGTAAATTTGGTAGAATCAAAATGGAATTTTTAATTATCTACATGTCTTAACGTAAGAAGAAGTGATCTTTATTATGTAGAAGGGAATGTTAAATAAGGAGTAAGAGTAAAATTGAATGATATTTAGATGATTTAGTTGGGGATATGGTAGGTGATAAATTTGGGTATGCATTTAATACCTAACTTTTCATTCAGGAAGATGTATGTGACCTTGTAATTATTAAAAATTGGGATACCTAATTTACTCATTTTCCCCAATTAATATTCATTGATAATTAGCATTCGTAAATATTTTTTATAAAAAATATATAATATGACACTTATTTCCAAAATTTAAATGTGAAGAGTCTAAATATTTTGTCCATTTAACCTAATTCAGTATATATATAAGATAAAAGTAACACTTGAATTAAAACAGAAGATAAATGATCTTTTTTTCGAAAAAAAATCATTTTTATAAATTAAGGTTTTTCATTATTATTTACATATAACTTGTTCTTAAATGCATTTTTATCATATTAAATACATTGATATTTTATATTAGATTTAAATAATTCGTTTAAATAAAAATATACTAATTTTACACAAAAAATTTACTTTTATTGTACAAACTAATTATTACTCTAAGTAAATTATTTTTAATGAATAAAATAATATTGAAATAGTAACATAATTGGAGCATAATGATACGGATTATAAAATTAATTAATCAAATAAATATAAATTTTAAGGAAAATTAATTTTAATATTTTTGTGACTGAAACTTTATTTCCTTAATTTTAATTATTTAGATGAAATCCTCAAATATAGCGGGGAATTATTCAAATCCATAAGTATCTTTTTAAAATATTAAAAATTATCTATTATTATTTACTATCAATTAATAATTAAAATGTTGGAAATCTATTTTTTATATTATCGATATATTTTATTATAAACAAAACCGAATATACTATATATCTTGAAATAAAACATCATTTTCAGAAAAATAATTTTCTTTTGAATAAATTACATTGTTTTTTGTTCTATCTATACTAATTAAATTTATTCGAAATAAAAAGTGTCCATTATATTATTTATATTAATTACTAATAAAGATGTTATTTATATTCATTCCCAATAATTCAACAATTAGTTTCTAATGCTCGGAAATAATATTTATATTTTTAAATAAATATATATATTTTTCATTTATGTTTGGGGTTGTATGGAAGGGTGTCTATTAGAAACGTTTAATCTGTTAAATTAAATCAAATATTTAAATATTGGGGTGTCATATTTTACCCCCATAAATAAATATCATCAAAAAAATTTGAGATATCATATCAGTGTTCTTTCTATTGAATGCTAAAAATTAATCATGGACCACTAGATGATCATGGGGTTTATTTTGGATGTGGAAATAGATTTATCAATATAAAAAATCATTATATTTGATTTATAAATAGATATAACCCATTCCTATGTTCACATATAATTATACAAAGTGATGTAGGTCTAAGTACCTAAGGAATAATTCCAAATATCCTTGAAAATGATTTATATTATAATCATACCACAAATATTTTTTATATAATACATATTATCCATTAGTAGATAAAACCATACATTAAATAAAGAACTAGAAATTCCATAGTGAATATTCACTATAAAATTTATTATTAGTAGTTGTAAATGAATTTACATAATCTCATGGTTCTTGGTGACCATATGCCTCCTCGGTCCATGGATTGGGACAATAAATTGGAAAATCCCAAATCTCTTTCAATTAATGAAAAATGTGTCTATATCTTCTCTCATTCCATTAAACTTTTGAGTCAGATGGTTTTATATCTAAAGTTATAACCATTAATCTAATGTTTCTTCCAACATTTTATATAGAAAAAAAAATTAGCATTTTTTTTATAATGTTAGTAACCATAATTTATATATGAATACATAAATGTATTCATTCTGATTTTTGGTATATCAATAACGATCACATTATAAAAATGAATTCTTAATAGATGGGTTTGAATAATTACAAGATTCCTCACTACAACCTAGATCTGCTTAGGTTTTTCATCAGCGTAGTTTCTTTATTTTCCATGTAATTTAATGTTATATTGGTTCTTTTGGGTTTTAAAAAATTATAAAACAAAATTATTTGACATGTGTGATCATCATTAAAAAACAATTCTCAGAAATAAGCACATGAAAATTTAACATCATTATATATCACTATATAACATTATCATGCTTTTATAAATTTCATAAAAATCAACATGAATGAGCCTCATTTAAAACTACATCACTCTCAATTTTATATATGTCACTATTGGTTCAGGAATAGTTAAATTGATTTTGGTTCAATAATTGTTTTTTAATGATCTTTTATTTAGATATTCCAAATTTCAATTATGATTCTTAAAATATACTAAAGCAAATATTACCTAAAATTCAAGCTCAAACGGGATGATAAACCGGATCAGAGTGGAAATAATGAACATTATGATAATAATCTCTTAGAAGAAAATTATTTTTTATAGAAACATGGATCATGATGAGCATACAGTTACCCAAGTCTAAGAAAATTATAAAATTGAGACGTTCATATGAAAACAAACACTAACATTAAAGGGATCATCTGAACCATAAACAATGAACAATGTATCAAATCAATTGTTATGATATTATCCATCCTTCAATATTCCAAGAAATAGAGGGTTATACTAGTTTTTTTCATATGGAGGGAGAATCTGACATGTGGTGTGCATTGATCAACAATACGAAGCCTAGGAATATAATCAATGTGATTGGGTGGATGTAATCCTCGAAATTGGTTTTTGAAATATATTTTCATCGCACTCTCTAACATAAAATTGAATGTTATCCCTGGTATCTAAAAAAATCAAAAAAAATATCTATTATGGTTTATGAGGTAGAATTCAAAAGACAAGAATGATATACCTCTAGATTTTTCATCACCCCTAAATATAAATTTGACTTCTACTTCGGTGGGTGAAAACCTATTATACAATGTCCCTAAAATCCAATACATTGGTAGCGATTACTAATTGCCCACTATTCCATCAAAGTAGATATAGAAATCGAAAATTATCGAGGGTATCAAGGGGATAAGATATAGAAACGTGATTTTAATTCTGGTTGTACAGTGACAAAATCTAATTGTGAAAATAAATTTAAACATCACACTTATAAAAACTGTATAAAAAATAACCCAATAAATTTCCCCAGGTGGATGAGCAAATTATTTATGTGAATAAATAAAGGAATCCTATATAGTGATTTTGCAAATGGGAAACCTACTAATACGATATAGAAAAAATTCACTTATCAAAACTTAGTGAATTCTTCATGTTTAAAACTATAGGTAATACGGAAACATGGAAAACTAACTCCCTAATAAAATGTTTTTAGGAACAAATTACACCCTCCAATGTTGCATGGGAGATCTTATGCATTCACAACTTCTGAGTGGGATCCCAAAAATGATGTGGTGAAATTCATGCTAGTTATTCATTCATATATAGTGAACATAATTTTTTATTATGGTCATATGAATTCCTTCATATCATTCATGTTTAATAGATCTATTAAAAATAAAAAAAATGTATGGAAGTAGATTTTTGGTGAGAATAAAAAATGGGGAAATTATTTGTAGAGACCCGTATCCTGACGTACATGGACATTACATTACTTTTGCGGAATACTTAGTACATAACAAAAACACACACACAAGGATCGTAATAGTTTAGTGTCTTTGGAAACTCGGATCGTAATCTTCTAAACGTGGTGAAAGATCTTCAATATCTCCCATAAAGATCTTCCCCTTTTTTTTACCTAAAACCTTTATTTATATCCTGGGGAAAAGAAAACATAAAAGGGTGAGCTCAAATGCTCAGTAAGGGTAAACAAAGGAAATATCAATCACATAATTTTCATAAGAACATAACATTTTTGGAAATCTTAACCTGCAAAAGAGAGCATAATTTCATAACATGGGATAAATCATAGTAGTGAAATGAAATCATAACATAAAACAATACTCATTGTGGCATACACACATAATCATAGAGAATCATTTCTTGTTAGTCAAGACTCATTTCCAAGACTATCTTAGTGGACAAAGTCCCTTTCTGAATCGAGTAATCCTCGTTTCAGTCCTGTTTCACTGAACCGGTATAACCTACCATTCCAGCCATGTCTATCTCATGAGATATAAAATCTTTACCCAATGCATTGGAGGGAGATATAGGTCCCACCCATCTCTTAATGAATCCTTTCTTATGTGTGCCACAGAATCATAAATCATACATCATTGCATAACCCATGTAATAAAAATGGGATTTTTAAACAACATGACATCATAAAACCATTCATATAAGATAAAGGAATTCATAAACATAATTCCATCACAACATAGTCAAATCAATGTAAAAATATGGATAGAAACAGAACCCTTTATTATCTTATATGGAAAATAATTTTGATAAAACACTTGAATTGAATTCTTGAGGAAAATATCCTTTCTTCTTCAAAATCAATTTCTTTTCACAAAACATCATGCAATTATAAAAGAAAGAGATTTTATTGAAAATAGTCATGAAATATTTTAGAGGAATCTTCATGAAAATAAGGCTTTATAAAACAGTATAAATCCGTCTGTGCCGTATAAGTTAAAAAAAACATTCTTCGTACTTTTGTCGGAAAAGTCAAAAAGTACCTCGTACGGAAAAACGACAAAAGATTCCTTTCATATTCTTTACTAAAAACTCACCTAAGGGTAAAATTGGATTTAAACTATTGCAAGTGGATGGAAACAATATTACATATTGAGGGAACATGGATGTGGATGATAAAATACACCCCAGTAAATACTTACGAATAAACAATCTCGGATAAAAATGAGAATGTGATATTTCCCTTACCTTAGGTCCGACTTGCTTTGTAAGTGTCCGAACCTCCTGTATAATGATTTAAATCATGTTATTGACTTATTACAGAATCATATTCATTGTTATTATATCATATATGGTTCACTTATGACATTATATTACCCGTTCTTTTGTAAACTCCATGTTAAAGAAGCGTTTTGGGTAAAATCGTTTCATTTATCGTAGGTGTTTTGACTTGTTGTTCTTGACATCATTATTACTTATATCATGATTTACTTACTTCCAGAATATAAAATATGATTTATATATCATATATATTCAGTATATATATATATATAATAGGTAGATAAATAAAATGAAAAACACCGTTCATGGAGACGGTAGTCCGTACGTACGCATGAACGCTGTTTTCCTTTCCTTATTATCTTGAAATGGAAGTAAGTAGATTACATACATATGTATATATATATACATAAATCCAGTAGCTTTATAATGTCATATATTTCATTATTATTTCTTATATATACATTATAATCATTCTTAAATGGTTAACATGGAGAATGAATCTCATCGCGTCGTGGAGACGGTAGTCCGTATGTACGCACGAGCGATGATATCATTTCTATAAATATTGAATTGAATTGGAGTGGATTATACAATATATCAGAATCAATATGATGTTGTAATAACTATGTATAGTTATTCTTTACACCATTATACCCATCCATGTAAGGTGGTGGTGGAAAATAGATTACACCACAGCGTGGAGACGGTATTCCGTACGTACGCACGCGCGGTGATTTCTTTTTCCGTAGGATGGATAGATGGTGAAATAGGGTTGTTTCATACTTATAATAACATATCAGTATATGAGTGATACTGATGTTATTACTTCATAATGAAACAACCTAAGAAGAAGAAGTGGAAGAAGAAATAAAGATGAAAGAATTGGTAACGGTAATTACCTCTTCTTTGAAGTGCCTCTTTGAGACCTCCTCTTAGGGCACTAAAATTGGTCTTTGAGGAAGACCAGAACCTCTAGGATGTTGCTAGGGAAGTGGAGAGGAGAAATTGTCAGGGGTTGGCAGATCTTGAGTGCTCAAATTGGTGTGAGGAGGAGGGGGAGGAGGTGTCCTTTTATAGGGGAGGAGAGGGGCACCTTAGGAATTCTTAAAAATATTAATTTATAATAAATATAACCCCACTTAAAAACATCCAAAAATGACTCATATTCGAAGCTTAGATGATATAGGGTTGTAATATCATCAACCAATCAAATTTAGACATGTTGGGATCTTATTTTAAACCTTATCAATTAGATTTAACTCTAAGTTAAATAATTTAACTTTTACCGTGTCTTTTTGTTTTCTTTCACTATATGGTTAATACACTTACTATAACATGCCAAACGAACCCCAAATTGTTTATTATTAATATATATATCCTTATCTAAGTCATTTGGCCGAACCTTAGATTTTTAGGAATAAAATAACAATTAGTAATATAATATTTGATTTAAAAACTATTTTGTGTCAATTTTGACACTATTTGATATATGATTTTTGTGAAAGTCATAACAGAATTAAATGTTCGAACCAAGTTGATTAAATCAACATTAATATATCATAGTAACCTAGAAAATTAGTGTAATTCATAAAAAGTCTTAAATTACATTTATTGTGGTATTTATATTATCAATTTTGTCAATATTTCATTAATAAGATAATTACTGCATCATCTTTGTGTCATAAATAAATTAAATTATTTGATGTCTAAAAATTACAAATAAAATACCCTCATGTAGGAAATCTTTTTAGCTTTCTAATGAATATTTACAATCGAATTTATCTTATGTATAACCCTATATTAAAAATGATTTACTTATTAAACTTTGATTTTAACTATTTTAACCCTTCTTTAAATAAATTAATAATAAATGTCCTAATATAATCCAAGTGGGCCTAAATGGTCATATTTTATTCCTAAGTTTGTTTTTGGTCGAAATAAACTTGTCCAATAGGATTAGGACATGTGTTAGGGTAATATTAATATCATATTTACCCTTAGTTATCCTATTTACTATTAACCGCGGTAAAAAAAGTAAAAAGTTACTATTCACCAAAAATTTATTTTCATCTCATTGAACCACATTTTAGTCCTTGATATTAACCGTGTCTCTCGGATTTTCGAAATTCCATTCACAGAAGCGGTAAAATTATGTTTTATGCAAAATTCAGTTTTTAACCTACCACTTAGTAGTTTCACTATTCATCAAAAATTGATGTTTTTCAGAACAATGCCAAAATTTCATCCTAAGCTATATTTCATATTCCGAATTCAAAAATGAAGTCTATTTTACCAAATTCATAACACAAAAGTTGCATTAATTAATTTTATAATTAAATCCCGCTGTTAAAACAAATAGCGTGTTTTTATGAAACAATATCTATCAAAAGATTGACACTTGATTATGTCTGGTTTAAATGTGAAATTACAACCAATGACCAACATTGTATTAAATTGTAAAAATATATTCTAAATATACTTTAAAACCACTCAAATTAATAATTTATCACTATTAATAATTTCGATTAAAAAAGTTGTTTTTAATTAAAATTTAGTAATTTTCACTATTCATCAGAATATGAAAGTTATCCGAAATGTACCAAAATTTCACCTTAGGCTAAATTCGATACTCCGAATCCAAAAATGAAATCCATTTTGAAAAATAAAATTTACAAAATTTCAAAAAGTGGTTATTACTATTCATAACGGCTAGTTTTAATAACATTTTAATAGCATATCGTTGTTTAGTGAAACTCGGTATTGCGTATTACACACGCTATCGAGGAAGGTCGTGATTGCGTGTAATGCAAGGAAAGTCAAGGATGTGTGTTGTGCAAGCTCCTTTTGGTGTAGCGTACAACACAAGACATTAATAAAATAAAAAGAATATTTTTCATAAAATCTCGGGCTGTTACATTCTACCCCCCTTAAAATGAATTTCGCCCTCGAAATTCGTCAGGGTTATAAATGGTTTACTATTCGAAAGTATCTTTAATAGAAACCCACATCGTAAAAGGGAATATCAAAACTTGGCTTTAAAAACTAAAGTATGAAATGTAACGATTACCCAAATAAACTAATCACTGGGTTTCCACATAGGTGAAAATATGGATACGGAAGAGAAATCTAACCATCATGTTCTGATGGAGAGTGGTAGAGAACATGGCTATGGAAAAGACAGTAATCACAAATCCATAGATTTGTGATGATATAAGGTACCATCTGATTCATCAGGTATAAGATCACTAGGACAATCATTTTTGGTTTTCAAGATCATTTCCCTAAAGTTGAAAATTTGCTTAGAATAAATACTTACTTTATTTTGGTACAATCTCACTTTTGTTCGTGCCTTGAACAATTTCTACTTCATCTCTTAAATAAATGAAGTTGAATTTGTTATTTGTGAAGTTTTAGCAGATTATGTGATAGAATGATGGGTCATTCCATCTGTCTCAAACAAAAGGTTAGAAAAAGTTATTAAATATACACAAGTCATTCTATAGTGAGATTAATCACATATGGTTCCTAAAATGGACTTATACTTCATATATCATACTGCTTAATATAATAAAACTAGTTTCTACTAAACAGGGACTTCCTGTAGGTCAGTGGTAGGCGATAAAGGCCAGTCGCACTTCGGTTGTGGGTTCGATTCCTACAGCCTTGTCCGAAGCGATGGGCTGTCGCCCGTCCTGCAGGTTGTCCCTTTTTCTAGAACTACGTTACTATAACATCCCATCAATAATATCGAAAAAAACTTCTATCCTTAAACAATACTAACTTATGTCCAACATAATCCAGTCTAATCTTTAGGCTTATACATAATACTGTAGTCCACTCTCATAATATAGTGACAACGATTACCAGAGATTTAATACTGTCGTTGATCCCCACATATCATAAGATATGTCTTGTTGGTCACATTCCAAACATTCAAAGTCCTTAATCGTGTATTCTCTTGAATACCTTAGTGAAAACATGAGTGCAGTTAAAAGTTAACACTTTCCACATACCAATATCCTCAAAATTCTATATACTCAAACCATGATATCACTTAGTCCTTATATCAATCATGAGCTCATGAATACTGTCAAACATTTCATTTTCCCCTTATCCCTTCATTATGCGCATATCATCTTCATTCCAAAAATATCTGAATAACCTTTCATGGATACTGGTAACATTAATCAAACAACAATGTTACAATCCTTACATGTCTCTTTATTCCATAGTACCATGAGATTACTTATACAACATTACACATGATAAACATATAATCATTCCACTACATTCTTAAACCATTGACCGAGCTTCAACAATTCTTTCATCTCACATACCATTGGTAGTCTCTTCATCATCATCCACATAAATACTTCCCATATGACCATACTGATTCTCTTCATGAGTCTTTACCTTAGGGCATTTGTTTGCATAATGCCCATACATTCCACATTTAAAACACTTAACTATTTTTGATGTCGTAGCAATACCATTATCCTCATCCCTGGTATTAAATGAACCTTTTCCTTTGCACTTACTGGCTTTGTGTCCTTCTTTTCCACACCCAAAGCATCTTCCAGTTCCTTTGAAACATTCTCCTTGATGCCTCTTCCCACATGATTTACATAGGGGAAATTGAACTTTCTTTCCTCTATGATCATCATGAAACTCCATCTTTCTCTTATTAGCCGAGTCAGGAAACCTACCAAATTTTACTTTATTGATCATATTATGAGATTTATGATTCGGCATAATAATGATGTTTGGACTTCCAAATCCCATTTCATTTGGTTTCTCATAAAGAATATCATTCCATTGTCCATCATTTCCTCCATTATCGTGAATCACCTTGTTTCCAGCCATTTTCTAAAACCCAAAAAGAATAGCGTGAGAGGCAAAAATCATGCTAGGGAAAACAACATAATAAAGGGGGAGTACCTTGAACATCTAACATCTTAGGTTTAATTCTATGATCGTTAGCGTAGTTCTAGTACTATAACCTATACGTATACATAACCTTAGGGACATCCCTAGACATACCTTAGAAATATCTCTAGGGATCTCACTAACGTTTTCGCATCCTAGTTTCCAAAGGTTGACTAAACCTTTCCTCTGATACCAACTGTAGAGACCCGTATCCTGACGTACATGGACATTACATTACTTTTGCGGAATACTTAGTACATAACAAAAACACACACACAAGGATCGTAATAGTTTAGTGTCTTTGGAAACTCGGATCGTAATCTTCTAAACGTGGTGAAAGATCTTCAATATCTCCCATAAAGATCTTCCCCTTTTTTTACCTAAAACCTTTATTTATATCCTGGGGAAAAGAAAACATAAAAGGGTGAGCTCAAATGCTCAGTAAGGGTAAAAAAAGGAAATATCAATCACATAATTTTCATAAGAACATAACATTTTTGGAAATCTTAACCTGCAAAAGAGAGCATAATTTCATAACATGGGATAAATCATAGTAGTGAAATGAAATCATAACTTAAAACATTACTCATTGTGGCATACACACATAATCATAGAGAATCATTTCTTGTTAGTCAAGACTCATTGCCAAGACTATCTTAGTGGACAAAGTCCCTTTCTGAATCGAGTAATCCTCGTTTCAGTCCTGTTTCACTGAACCGGTATAACCTACCATTCCAGCCATGTCTATCTCATGAGATATAAAATCTTTACCCAATGCATTGGAGGGAGATATAGGTCCCACCCATCTCTTAATGAATCCTTTCTTATGTGTGCCACAGAATCATAAATCATACATCATTGCATAACCCATGTAATAAAAATGGGATTTTTAAACAACATGACATCATAAAACCATTCATATAAGATAAAGGAATTCATAAACATAATTCCATCACAACATAGTCAAATCAATGTAAAAATATGGATAGAAACAGAACCCTTTATTATCTTATATGGAAAATAATTTTGATAAAACACTTGAATTGAATTCTTGAGGAAAATATCCTTTCTTCTTCAAAATCAATTTCTTTTCACAAAACATCATGCAATTTTAAAAGAAAGAGATTTTATTGAAAATAGTCATGAAATATTTTAGAGGAAGCTTCATGAAAATAAGGCTTTATAAAACAGTATAAATCTGTTTGTGCCGTATAAGTAAAAAAAAACATTCTTCGTACTTTTGTCGGAAAAGTCAAAAAGTACCTCGTACGGAAAAACGACAAAAGATTCCTTTCATATTCTTTACTAAAAACTCACCTAAGGGTAAAATTGGATTTAAACTATTGCAAGTGGATGGAAACAATATTAAATATTGAGGGAACATGGATGTGGATGATAAAATACACCCCAGTAAATACTTACGAATAAACAATCTCGGATAAAAATGAGATTGTGATATTTCCCTTACCTTAGGTCCGACTTGCTTTGTAAGTGTCCGAACCTCCTGTATAATGATTTAAATCATGTTATTGACTTATTACAGAATCATATTCATTGTTATGATATCATATATGGTTCACTTATGACATTATATTACCCGTTCTTTTGTAAACTCCATGTTAAAGAAGCGTTTTGGGTAAAATCGTTTCATTTATCGTAGGTGTTTTGACTTGTTGTTCTTGACATCATTATTACTTATATCATGATTTACTTACTTCCAGAATATAAAATATGATTTATATATCATATATATTCAGTATATATATATATATAATAGGTAGATAAATAAAATGAAAAACACCGTTCATGGAGACGGTAGTCCGTACGTACGCATGAACGCTGTTTTCCTTTCCTTATTATCTTGAAATGGAAGTAAGTAGATTACATACATATGTATATATATACATAAATCCAGTAGCTTTATAATGTCATATATTTCATTATTATTTCTTATATATACATTATAATCATTCTTAAATGGTTAACATGGAGAATGAATCTCATCGCGTCGTGGAGACGGTAGTCCGTACGTACGCACGAGCGATGATATCATTTCTATAAATATTGAATTGAATTGGAGTGGATTATACAATATATCAGAATCAATATGATGTTGTAATAACTATTTATAGTTATTCTTTACACCATTATACCCATCCATGTAAGGTGGTGGTGGAAAATAGATTACACCACGGCGTGGAGACGGTATTCCGTACGTACGCACTCGCGGTGATTTCTTTTTCCGTAGGATGGATAGATGGTGAAATAGGGTTGTTTCATACTTATAATAACATATCAGTATATGAGTGATACTGATGTTATTACTTCATAATGAAACAACCTAAGAAGAAGAAGTGGAAGAAGAAATAAAGATGAAAGAATTGGTAACGGTAATTACCTCTTCTTTGAAGTGCCTCTTTGAGACCTCCTCTTAGGGCACTAAAATTGGTCTTTGAGGAAGACCAGAACCTCTAGGATGTTTCTAGGGAAGTGGAGAGGAGAAATTGGCATGGGTTGGCCGAGCTTGAGTGCTCAAATTGGTGTGAGGAGGAGGGGGAGGAGGTATCCTTTTATAGGGGAGGAGAGGGGCACCTTAGGAATTCTTAAAAATATTAATTTATAATAAATCTAACCCCACTTAAAAACCTCCACAAATGACTCATATTCGAAGCTTAGATGAGATAGGGTTGTAATATCATCAACCAATCAAATTTAGACATGTTTGGATCTTATTTTAAACCTTATCAATTAGATTTAACTCTAAGTTAAATAATTTAACTTTTACCGTGTCTTTTTGTTTTCTTTCACTATATGGTTAATACACTTACTATAACATGCCAAACGAACCCCAAATTGTTTATTATTAATATATATATCCTTATCTAAGTCATTTGGCCGAACCTTAGATTTTTAGGAATAAAATAACAATTACTAATATAATATTTTTTTTAAAAACTATTTTGTGTCAATTTTGACACTATTTGATATATGATTTTTGTGAAAGTCATAACAGAATTAAATGTTCGAACCAAGTTGATTAAATCAACATTAATATATCATAGTAACCTAGAAAATTAGTGTAATTCATAAAAAGTCTTAAATTACATTTATTTTGGTATTTATATTATCAATTTTGTCAATATTTCATTAATAAGATAATTACTGCATCATCTTTGTGTCATAAATAAATTAAATTATTTGATGTCTAAAAATTACAAATAAACTACCCTCATGTAGGAAATCTTTTTATCTTTCTAATTAATATTTACAATCGAATTTATCTTATGTATAACCCTATATTAAAAATGATTTACTTATTAAACTTTGATTTTAACTATTTTAACCCTTCTTTAAATAAATTAATAATAAATGTCCTAATCTAATCCAAGTGGGCCTAAATGGTCATATTTTATTCCTAAGTTTGTTTTTGGTCGATATACACTTGTCCAATAGGATTAGGACATGTGTTAGGGTAATATTAATATCATATTTACCCTTAGTTACCCTATTTACTATTAACCGCGGTAAAAAAAGTAAAAAGTTACTATTCACCAAAAATTTATTTTCATCTCATTGAACCACATTTTAGTCCTTGATATTAACCGTGTCTCTCGGATTTTCGAAATTCCATTCACAGAAGCGGTAAAATTATGTTTTATGCAAAATTCAGTTTTTAACCTACCACTTAGTAGTTTCACTATTCATCAAAAATTGATGTTTTTCAGAACAATGCCAAAATTTCATCCTAATCTATATTTCATATTCCGAATTCAAAAATGAAGTCTATTTTACCAAATTCATAACACAAAAGTTGCATTAATTAATTTTATAATTAAATCCCGCTGTTAAAACAAATAGCGTGTTTTTAAGAAACAATATCTATCAAAAGATTGACACTTGATTATGTCTGGTTTAAATGTGAAATTACAACCAATGACCAAAATTGTATTAAATTGTAAAAATATATTCTAAATATACTTTAAAACCACTCAAATTAATAATTTATCACTATTAATAATTTCGATTAAAAAAGTTGTTTTTAATTAAAATTTAGTAATTTTCACTATTCATCAGAATATGAAAGTTATCCGAAATGTACCAAAATTTCACCTTAGGCTAAATTCGATACTCCGAATCCAAAAATGAAATCCATTTTGAAAAATAAAATTTACAACATTTCAAAAAGTGGTTATTACTATTCATAACGGCTAGTTTTAATAACATTTTAATAGCATATCGTTGTTTAGTGAAACTCGGTATTGCGTATTACACACGCTATCGAGGAAGGTCGCGATTGCGTGTAATGCAAGGCAAGTCAAGGATGTGTGTTGTGAAAGCTCCTTTTGGTGTAGCGTACAACACAAGACATTAATAAAATAAAAAAAATATTTTTCATAAAATCTCGGGCTGTTACATTATTGCATCCTGATAATATAACTCATCCCCTATAAAAATATTAGGTTGCACATCCCAGTGAGACTTGTGATACTTCCTTAAGAAGAATTATATTAAATTGTGGATGTGGATTGAATTTCATAAAATATATCCAATATATATTATCATAAAGAGGAAATCACACTCCATATTGTGAATCATCCTTTGATTCAGCACATGTGTAAGGAGGATTTTGAATCTTCTTTAGCACTAACTATCGCAAACATGGATATTATTTCCATATGAGAATTAATATATATCACAAATGATTTATTCTATGTAAATTATCATATATAAAGAAATGTAAATTGTGTTGTAATACACTAATTTTATTCTCAATGAATTTTATAGTCTTATCCTAGTATAGAGGTTGAATATTCAATTCGACTTACTGTTGGTAGTTTAAAATTATCATTGAATTTTATAGACTATTTGGTCTTGAACTTGAGGACATGATGAAACAAATAATTTAGAATATTTATAAATCATTTCTACAAAAATGTGCATATCCTTGTTGTGAACTAGTCCTCTTTATCACATAGAATAATGGGTCAATGAACCTTTACATTTATTATCATGAGATAAACTATATCATGACAAATAAAAATTATCATGTACCACAAATTGATGATTTTTTTTATTAGAATTTTTTTGAAAATTAATGTACAATAGTTGATCCTCAGTCTAGATGTTATCATGTATTGGAGAAGAAGGATGAAATCCCCAAGAACACATTCCATACAAGGGACTGCAACTATGAGTTCATAGTAATTAAATTCTAAATATCTATTTCTCCAAAATTATTTATGAACATGATTAGTAGAGTATTTCAATATTACATTGAAAAATATGTGGTAGAATTTAGGTAGTATATTAATATAAACTACAAAAGAGACAATCAACATGATGAAAATATGATCACTACACTAATGACCATAAGAAAATATATGCTTTACGAAATTCATAGAAAAATAGAGCTATGGTCGAAGGAAGCCTCATTCATTGGGAATATTATCATTGTTAATGGGATATCCATGGACCCTTAAAATAATGAAGAAATTGATTAATGGAAGAGGCCAAAATCTGTGATATAAATCCATATCTTATTTTAGTTATATGCATATTATTGAAGACTTGTGAGTCATTTATCATGATTTTCAAAACAGCTAACCATGCCAACTTAGAAGGGAGTTAGATTTTTTTAGGAGTAATGAATTTTAAGATGGCTTCAAGTTGTTGAAAAAGTGTTTATGTCTGTGAATGTACTCACACTTCCCACAAGTGGAGTCATTTTTGAATTATTCTGTGAATCTTTAACGAAAGCATTGGGAAATGTGTCATTGAAAAATTAAAAAGTGATATCTTATGATTCAAGAAAATTTAAATTTAATGAAAAAACAACCCAATACCTGATTTTGAGTTAGCTGTAGTGATATTTGTATTGAAAATATGTTGGCAATAACTTTTTGGGGAGAAGTGTGAAATATATTTTGCACACAAATTCATGAAGTATATAATAATAAATAATTATTTCAATCGTGACCAAGGAAGATGGTTAGAGATGATCATGGTCTATTATAGCTCAATTAACTACCATATTGAGACAAAAAATAATGTTTCATATTCACTAAGAACAAAGGATCCATCATTATTTTCAATTATTTAAATTGATAAGGATTTTACATTCATTGATTTTGAAAGGATTGAAATTGGAATCATAAAGTAATAAACAACATCAATCCTTTCATAAATTATTTTTTAATCATCCCTTTTGTAGATGGTAATGGCTTCACAATGATATGATTTAAGAATATAAACGAATGTAGAGACTATAAGAAAAGGAAAATCTTACAATTTAAATGTTAATTAAGATGTAATTGTGATATTTGTGTCAAAATAATGTTTAGCATCAAACCCGAAGTCGAAGATGGAGGTTTTGGATGATACACATAGTTCTACATTATCCATCCATCCATGAAGCACAAATATGTATCTAGGTATCTATGAGCACAATGTTTGGGAAAATATGAAGAATGAGACTACAAAATATATATCAAAATGTATTCTGTATAATAATGTGTAGGCGTAAAAGAAAACATCCAATGGGATGATAAAACTATTACCCATTCAAATATGAAAGTGTGAAAACATCACTATGGACATTTTAACTAGAATTTTGAAGAAATCTGGAAGAAATAATGATATATAGGTTATATTATACCTTCATACAACTAAGTATTAGTTCATGGTAATTAAATGGGACTTCTCACTCAATAGACATTTAAGGATATAGAATTGATATTTGGTGAGGCTCAATGAAACACAACTAATGATTGTATATAATCAAGGTACAATATTTACCTCCTATTAATGGAAGAGTTTGTAACATGATTGAAAAAATATGTTGAAATTATGAAAGGATTATCAACCTTAAATTTATTGAAAATATGAGCAGAATATATAGACATTCAAGGATATGTTGAGAGAATTATCAATTGACATCAAAGTTGGATGAGACCAATATCTTCATCTAGTTGAGTTCACGTAAAAAACAGTTTCCTCTCAAGAATACAAATAGATCATGATGAATACCATTATGGGAAGAAGTAAAAAACACCAATGTTTTGGTATGTAGTTTAGGACACAAATATTTGGGTCCTAAAATGGTCTAGGAATTGAAAGAAAATCTCAAGACCGTTCAATATCACATCAAGGGTACTCCTAGTTGGAAAAACATATATATATAAAATTTTGGATGTGAAATAGTGTTTGAGGTTGTAGAAAAGGTATATCACTAGAAATATTTATAGTCGAATGTCCTGCTATTTTAGAGGATGTGAAATAAAAGTCCATGAAAAATTGGTCCCTTTGAGATCCTTGACCACACTTATGCAGTAGAATATCATCTAGCACTCCCATATGAACCATATCAAGTACAAGATGTGTTCGACATATCACTATTGGGGAAGTACGAACCAGAACCCCCACATATACTCAATCATGTGGTGGTAATATTATAGAATAATATTTCATATGATCAAAAAAAAGGTGAAGATCTTATATCATATTGAAATGGTTCTACAAAATAAAAAAAAATCACAGTGTCAATGTGATTTGGAGAATCCAAATTTTTGTAAAATCCGATGTCCGAACCTGAGGAAGTGATCAAATGGAATTACCCTCTTTTATTTTCTTATGTGACATAAAAATTTCTAGGGAGAAATATCTAAATAGGGAATTATTGTAATGACATAAATTGTTATAAATAAACTCCTTTTCTATTTTTATTAAATATATAAAAAATATATTATGGATATAGAAAACACAATCACATAATTTTTTTTATTATATCATATTTTATTTTAAATACTATTAATTATAATTACCAATGATAATATTTACATTGAAAAGAGATCGTATGATTTAAAAAAATTTAGGGTTTTGAAAAATCCAATTAAGATAGAAAATTGTTGTGATGGTCACAACCAGTACGATCATACCCTATGAAGCCCATTTATGAGGGCATATGAGGTACATATAATCATTAGTATATTCACATGGGAAATTCCAATATGATATTCATCAACTTAAGAACAAGTGAAACAATTTATAAGAGAAGTTCAATATCATCATGATCATAGCCCAAAACATGAGTGTTCAACCACCCCATTAAATTCTCACCATAAAAAACCTTACACATATGGAATTTATTTGTGTATTAATGGGATATATATCAACACCCTAATAATATGAATATGTATTTTCTGTAGAATAATGAATATATTCTCATTTTATTATTGTTACCTTGTAAATAGTTTTTTATATAATAGAATCTAAATTATAATTTTAGGTAATATTCAAGATCAATTGATGGATTTATGAATTAATAGATTTTTTGAAATATATAATATTTTAATAAAATAAAATAATGTTTATTTAATATAAAAGAACATTTAATTTTTATAAATACAATTGTAATTTTTGTAAAGGTTTACAAAATATTTTTGTCACAAAACTAATTATTTCTCAATGAATTAAAGTTATTATTTTAAAAATGAAAATTCTAATATTATGAAAATTATTTTGAAAAAATAATATTATTTTGGAATCATAATGTCACTTTTATAAATTTTTGAATTTTTTATAATTTTATAAAAGATTCAATTTTATTGAAAACATTAAATTCTCTATAAATATATTCTTTGTATTATAATACTATAATAACCCAAAATGATTTAATAAATACTATAAATATTAAGAAAGACCAATTATATGTTTTAAAATTAGAATAATATGGTTGTGTGGTTATTATATTAATTTAATAAATCTAGTATGAGGCCTTGAAAAACATATAATGCATTTGATGGATTTGAAATCATTTATTTTAAGTCATGACACACAACCACATCAACAAAGTTTTTATTTTAATTATCCGTTCCCTTGTCCTGATAAAATAATAAAAATCACCCCTATTTAGTACAAAACATGAAAAAATCATAGTAATATTTGTGGGTTTTCATTATTTTATTATATAGTGTCCAAAACCTATGTTTTAGAAATGATTAAGAAATCCCCACTCATTTCCTATATAATCCCATCCAAGATTCTAGTTCAGTTCACTAAAAACTGTACATAATTTCTGTAATATTACTTCTTTTCCCAATATTCCTCCCAAAGAACCCCAAATATCTCATACTGATCCCCAAAACATTTTTAATAACCCACTCATGGTATGTGATCCTATATTTCCCATCATTACTCTTGTATCTTCATTATATTATAAAATTAAAATCCATTTTCTAATATTGGGACTTGTCCTCCAATTCCACCTCATTTCCTAGAATATTTTTAAATGATGATATACCCCTTTCACAGTCATTAATCCATTCAAAAAAATTTAGATTCCCTTATTATCCTATCGATATTTTACCGTGATTTTCAATTCCAAGACAATTGGGTAGTGAATCCCCATACCAATTTCTTACCATGGGTGTTAACCTTAATTCACATATACTTCATGGATTTTTGAATTAAATTTAATTATTATGAACCCCACAACTGTGAAATAAAATTTTAAGATATATTTTTCCATTTTTTATGATCTATGTGCAATACAAAAGCATGGGAATGAAATAATGGTGACTGATGCACACAACATTATATAACCAAAAAATTCATTATTTAATTCCTTAGCAACATGAGATATCATTAAATGGATTAATACATTAACCTAATCAATAATGGGAATTTTTCCATCATGATTTCTTGGATGGTATCCTTGACTCATGTGTATGATTAAGTGTTTTCACCTGTTACAACATTTTTCATATCGCCTTTATGATTATCATGGTATATCATTACTAAATATAATTGTTTAGCACTATAAATAATTTTATTAAATGTATACTCCATTACATGGTTTTATAAGTGAACTTGTTTTTATATATGTCACTAGGTTATCACATTCAGTTTTATGTACGAAGGAACAATATGAGAATGTTATAAAATTGTTCAATAACGATGATTTATTATATATTTTAAGTGTTTATGTAATGTATATAATTTCCAATGAGAATATTATTCTTTATCATATAGGTTTTATTATGTGTAATCATATGAAACAATTTTTGAATTAATATGTAATAAGGAGAATCGCTGTCATATAAAAGACATTTTGACACAATATTTTGAATATTTTCAAATAAAATTTCCATAAATGGATGTATATTATATTAAAAAATATATATATTATAAGATAAAAAATAGGGTTTTAAATGGATGAAAACCCCCTTTTAAAAAAATTATATCAAATACATTTGTTTGAACCCCCACATTGTAAGAAGAGTATATGATTATAATTTATAAAAGGGTTAAATATAATTATGTGAATCAAAATAATTAATATTTTTTCCAAAAAAGAGAGGATTATATTGGAGGGAATGGAAATATGAACATGGAATAAATGATTAATGGACATGAATGGTAGTTAATCATATCAAAATCACACATATACATCAGAAAAACATTTATCATCATGTGGTTATTAATGATGAGAAGATTTCTTCCAAAAGAAAAAAAATGAAAACCCATTAATTTAGGGTCATATTTGGGAAAATGAATTCATGGAATGTATATCTATGTAAGAAATACATTTACTTAATTGTTCATCAATTCTTTAAATGATTCCCTTTTGAATATGTATCATATGAATGAAAGGATGTTGAGAATAAAAATATGAAAATGACATTAAAATATCATGTATGGGAAGATTTTTTTAATTGTGAATGTAATTAGAAAACTAATACACCATAAATAACAAATTATAGAAAAAAAAATCAAAAATTTCTCACATATTTGAAAATGAGAAAAATAAACACATACCTTTTTTCCCTTTTGAGTTAAATAAACATTAATATTCTCAATTATTTTATTATATCCTTTGTAACCGGTTGTATTACATTATATAATTTTTTTTTATAAAAATAAATCCTCTTGATTTTTTCTAGGAGTGTGGAGGAGAGGTTTGGGGAGAGTTTGGGACAACTAATTTGGTTGTGGTTTATGGTGATGGGATGAGAGTAACAATGGGAATTGAATCTCGAATAAAGTGTATAAAAAATTAATAAACATGATACATTAATATTGATAAGGTAGATAAAAACAATAATATAGTTAACCTATCGAAAATTTACTCTAATAATATATTAATCTCTTGATTTTAATAATACATCTCAAAGGAGTCACATAACCCCCACACTAAATAGTTTAGTGTGTTGAATATTAGTTATATAAACATCTTATTCGACTAAACATGTTGAAATTTTACCATAATAATGATCCTATATTACAATTTAACAGATATATAAAATTCTATAACCATATTCATATTGTGGGGATTCAAAGCATAAAAACGGTGTGAGGTTAATGTTTTATAAGGGAAAACATATCAAAGAGTAAAATATCACAGTCCTGTAAGATAAAATAATAAAAAAGAAATTATATTATAAATATATCATAAGAATATAGAATATAATTATAAACTGAGCTAGAGAAAAATAAAATCATAAATGGATCATTACAAGAACAATAAATATAAAATATGTGATATGTGAACATGGGATAATGGTGAGAAATACATAAAAGACATTATAAAAAAAATGGAATTTCATGGAAATGAAATGAATCATTATATTTTATAATAACATTATATATATAATATCATGATAATATTCATGGAGATTTATCACAAACATCGTCATAGGGAAACCTACGTGAGAAACCGCATTATTCCCAGACTTGTCTGAAACAATCATTATGTCCATGCATAAAAATGTGACAAAACCAATAATGAAAATTTCTATATGAAAAGATATATTTATTCCCATTCCTAAATATCCCAAGAGAAATTATATAAATCAAACTCATTTTAGGGAAGTATAGTCCCCCACACATCATCCTTCATAAATATGTTTACAACATAAAATAAATCATAATCGTACCATAAATAACCCATTGAAAATGAATCGATTTATTAAACATTAAATGGATATATAAATAAAAATCATAAGATATTAAAATATCATTACAAAAAATTGATTCATAACATAATAATATATATAGGATGTTCAAACCATTAATTATTCAGAGGTAAAACATAGAGTGAATATTAATGTTAAAATAAAAAAGAATGCACAATACCATTTAACCATTGTTATTAAATATTAACATTAAATTAAATTCAAAAAAAAAACGTTTTTTATAAAGTAAAAATATTAATTATGGAAAAAATATTATGTTGAATTACAAATAAATGTACATTAAAAAATAACTATGCTTCATAATGTATAATTTTAATTACATTGAAAATTTTTAACTATAAAATAATGCTTTAATAAATAAAACAATAAAAAGTAATAATTTTCATGAAAAGGGAAGTGAAAATTAATTTAAAACATTTAATTTTAGAATTAATATTTAATAATAGATACTAGAAATGTAATAATGTTTTTTAAAAAAATGTGTAGGGGATGATAAAATATTTTATTTTTAAAGGATAAAAAACCAATTTGAATACATTGAAGTAAAATTTTCTTGAAGAACACATAATTAATAAATATGTGGAAGTATTTATTTTAAATTTAATAATAGGTAAGAAAAGGATTATTTTTATTAAAAATAATTTGAGTATAAACTATGTAAATAATTCAATAAGTGGGAAGTAACAATATAGATTTGGAAAAAAATTCATTGAATGAGAAGGGAATTGTTCTTTACAAAAACACATCATAACCAAATAAAAGAGCCAAAAATATATAATCCTTTAGCATGAAACATGAAATCCTATGAAAAGTAGGTTGAAATAAAAAATAACATCACCCTATTTTACAATTGGTTAATATTCAAGGATTATATTCAAAGATAAGTGAATATTTCAATGACATGATCTTCTATAAATATAATTCCTTTATGATTGGATTAAATACCTTATTATGTAATGTGGTTATAAAAAACACATGATTTTATTTGGATATATAATATCACATTTAAAATACCACTAATCCTCATTTACACTTAAAATATACCTACTGAAGATGTATCACATGATAATTATATATTAAAGTTTGTGATAAATCTAATTATCCTAGATGAATGATATGATGTCTTCAATCAAAAAGATCATACCCTATGAGGCACATTTATTTTAATATTATAAGGATATTAAATCTCAATAAATATAATAAAAATTATGAAATGGTTAAATAATTCACATGATATTTCCATGACCATTGACATCCCGACACCAAACATGTTACCAAAGACACCCAAATAAACTTTCAATTCCACACACCATAACCATAAGGTGCATGATGATGTAATATGGTGTTAGGAATCAAAAATATAATAGTATTAATTTGTATAATTTATTGTCAATAAAAATATATTACATTTATTTATTTCTATTTTCACTATACAATTTATTATGTAATCTGTTTGGTAAATATTATATTTTAATATGACTAAAATGAAATTTTATTTTTGGTTCCTAGTAAATTTCAATTAATAAATAATTTTGATGAATTTATGAATTATTGAAATAAATAATTTTATAATAAAAAATTATTATTAAATAGTATCAATTAAATATACATAATAATATAATTTTATAAATCTAATGTGTAATTTTTATCAGGGTAAGAATACAGTTATTCTAGAAAAAATTGTATTTATAATAAAAAATTATTTCAATATAAATTTAAAATTATAATATATAAAAAAATATTTGGATAAAATAAATATTTTTTTTTGAATTAGTGAATAAAAATTATCAAATGGGGAGTTTTTCGTAATTTTTAGAGATAGTGGTATTTTTTAAAACATTATATAAGATATAAATATATAGTGTGTATTATAACATCATAATGACCATGATGTCATGTCATATATTCCATAAAAATAATCAAAGAAAAAAATATATTTTCCTATTTTAAAATATTATTTTTTTAGTTTAAGTTATTAATATTTTTAACCCGTTAGGAATCTGCCAATAAAAAATTATATTTTAAGTATTCAAAATTAATTATTTGAAATAATTACTCACTTACACATCACTAGGGGTATTTTTTATTGTTCTTGGTTTATGAAATTATAAAAAATTAAAAACAAACCACATTGGTAGATACCATGGTCTACAAACATAGGGTTTTATTTGGTTCTACCAATTTACTGAATAAAGTCCAAAACCTATGTTTGGAAAATAATAAAGAGCTACCATATCTTTTCTTATATAAACCAACCCAATATCAGATTCCTCTTCCCTAAAAACGACATTATAACAACTATAACCGACCCTTTACTTTATAAAGTCCTAAAAAGGTTCCATAATCTCTCAACAAGCACCTCCTATGCTTTTGGAAAAACATATCAAGGTAATGGATCATGTCGCTATCCTCTATATTCAAGAACCTCATTTGATTTATGCATTTTGTAATCAATTTTTTCATGATGGGGTAAGATATCACATATCCAACATACATCCCTCCATTTTTAAATCTAATTGGAGACCATTTTTTCTCTCATTAATATACCCTCTAATTTTTATGCACGCATGTTATACTGTCAAAATTATCCGGTGATTTCTCTATATCAAAACATTGTATTGTGAATGACCTCAATATTTATATATAAGGGTATTCACATAAAAACATATTATTAATTGATTTTGGAATTAAATTTATTTATTCCAAACTTATTAATTATGGGATTAAAGTGGATGAAATATTATCTTATGATTATATATCTATATAGCACACTTATGCACATATTATACGTCAATGAAATGGGTACCCCAAAATTATATATTGCTCTAATGCATTGGATAATGTTTTATTTTAATGCGATCTAATCTAAGGAAATATTGTGTAAACCTATTCTATTATGGGAATTTTCCACCATTTTATGACGTCTTGATGCTTACCCTAACTCATGTTCATGGTGCTCGGTCTAATTATTATTCCATATTCCCATGTTTCATTTATACTATAATTTTTTGTTATGCGTCAATATTAAAAAATTATGATTATCACCCCTTTATAGAGAATTTAAATTCCTAATGACTAATATGTAAAAATATCTTCATGGTATTTATTGTTTATTCCCTTGGTGGGATTTATTTCTCCCCAATTTCTGATGTATGACCCCATGTTATTGCCCGATTTTTTAAAAGAGATCAAATTTTAGGAGCAAGATAAGTGTGTTTTCAATAATGTTGATGTATCCATGAAATATGTTAGTGTTCAATGTACCAATTCTACCAAATATACTATATCTCTTGATTATCTGGTTTGTACTAAATTTTATTTTATGTAAAAAATCATGAAATAAATTATATTAATGATTTGGGTTCTCATTGTTGTAATAAAAGGAATGTCTAGTTATTTTTTTGATTATGATATGAATATATTAGGTAAATACATGTGAATATCACTAAACATATGGATATATCCCTAATTTCTGTTAAAGTATAGATTAAGTGGTTTCAAATAAAAATTCCCAATTTGGATACTACATGTAGATGTGGAACCATCATAGTTGTACACATGGGTAATAATCCTAAAACCAGCCTATCGAGCTAGACTTGACCATGAAATAATTCTTGAAAATAGGAATTTCGGAAAAAATAGATTGACAGACATAGGGTGTATTCCATGGTAAATTTTCATTCTCATTATAATAGATTCTTTGGGTAAAAAATATACTATATAATTTTATATTCTAAAGTAGATCATGGATAACATATATTGAATAATATAAATTCATATTTTAAGGAATATACGTTATTTAGGAGTTATCCCTACAATGTTTTTTACTATAAATTGTTTAGTTTCTTATAGGTTATAATTTAATAATCCTAATTCTGTGAAGTAAATTAATAGAACCAGAATCAAATTGTGATTGTATGTTTTATTGAACATTGTTTAACAAATCCATTCATATATTAGAAGCATTTTAAAACTATTCAAATAGTACCATAATGAATGGGAGTTTACTTTTGGGTGAAAATGGTAACTTTTTAAATTATTTCATCCCATGTATATAACTCCTGCTATATTAGAATTTTTGGTATAAACATCCCAGTGAACATTTTTATTCTCCCTTTATTTGAATTCTATGATAATCTATGTATGGAATCACATTCCTTTTACAGATCCATGATAAAATTTCAAGAAAATGAAATGACCACCCTTATAAAAAATTCACCATTATTTCTATTCATGTGATATGGGTTGGATGGGTGTTCTTCTATACCAATATCTCAAGAATTTAAATTATTGCATTGTGAGAAAACATGTTTAGCTCAAATTATTGAGACTAAGGAAAAAATATTTCTTTATTCCATACAAATTATGAGGGAATACAGAGATGTGTTTTTTAAAATAATTTCATGGGAATCCTCCTAGAAGAGAAGAATAATTTTCAATTGTGATTATACATTGGGTTTTTTCAAAATCTATGAATCCTTATAGAATGGTGGTCAATGTACTCGATCAACTAAAGGAAAAACAATTGGATAATTGGGATAAAGGATTTTGTATACCCATCATTTTTACCCTAGGGTGTACTAGTACTATTTTTCAAGAATATGGATGGATAAAAGTTCCTCCTCATTGATTATCATGACCTAAAAATGATCATGAAAAATAACAACTATCAACTTCCATGCCTTAATGTTTTATTAAATAAACTATGTGGATACCTTTATTTCACTATGATAGTTCTTCAGTAGGGATATTATCATGTGAATATAATTATTAAGGATATACCCATATTAATTTTCATACAATGAAAATGTACTATGTGTTCGTAGTGATTCTATTTGGACACACTAATGCTTCCAAAAACTCTATGCATTTTAAGATGAGATGGTTTATGTATTTTGTGAATAGATTTTTGGTTGGATTTAATTAATTATTTCTATCCCCTCCAAATGAAAGGATAATAAATATGATGATTTTAATACTATACTAGGGTCCTTTCATAAAGAAATAATATATGAATATTATAGTAAATGTGATTTCTGGTTGACGAAAATAACATTCATCGGGAATTTTATCACTAGTGAAGGGATATATTCGGATAATTCAAAATAAAGATGATTGAAGGGATGTATATACCAACCTATGTGATGGGAACATATAGTTTCCATTGATTATATATGTATTATCATCAATTTATGAGAACATGATCATGATTTGGAAGCCCACTAACAATGATAACATGGAAAATAAGTCATTTGGGTTTGTAATAGTGAATTTGAGGAATGTTTTAAAGATATCAAGAAGAGGATAATCACTAAAACTGTTCTTAAACTACCCACTCATTATGATTAATTTTTTATCTTAAATAGTGCATTGAATAAAATATTGAGATGTGTATTCATAAAAAATTTAAATTTCATTGATTATGCCACCCCTAACTAATTATCCATGAGAAGAACTACCCACTCATGATCATAAATTGGCTTTAGTGGTATTCACATATATGATTTGGAGACATAATCTCTACTGGGTCGAAGTGTGAAATATATAAGGATCATAAAATCCTCAATTATATATTATAAAATGGGTTTAAAATTTATCATTGAATATGATTATACTTGATCACGAATATTTATTTTTCAATATATTTCAATCAAAGAAAGGAAAACAAAGTGATAGATTTCCTAAAAATAAATGACCTAAAAATCTATCAATTAGGTGGATTTTAGTGGATC